>JAUMIR010000002.1:63096248-63746526 GCA_030847615.1 Gambelia wislizenii
AAACATTAAAAAGCAGAAGATGAACTTGAACTCCTAGCACTACAAAACAAATATGATATAATAGGCATTACTGAAACCTGGTGGGATGCGTTGCACGATTGGAATGTAGGAATAGAAGGGTATAACCTTTATAAGAGAAACAGGCCACACAGGAAAGGAGGAGGAATAGCATTATATGTCAGGGATATTTACACCAGTGAAGAGATCCATGACATCAATACTGGAAGCCAGGTGGAGAGCATCTGGATAAAAATTAGAGGGGAGGGAAACAACAGGGATGTTATTGTGGGACTCTACTATAGACCCCCAAGTCAGACGGAGGAATTCGATGATGCCTTTCTAGAACAGATGAACACACACACAGAAAGAAGAGATGTAGTAGTGATGGGTGACTTCAACTATCCTGATATTTGCTTGCAATCTAACTCAATCAAAACTTCAAGGTCTAGCAAATTCCTGACTTGCCTGGAAAACAAATTCATGGTCCAAATGGTGGAAGAGGCAACAAGGGGGTCAGCTATTTTAGATCTGATCCTAACCAACAGAGATGACCTGGTTAATGGGGTGCAAGTGGTGGGATCCTTAGGTGAGAGTGATCATGTTCTCTTGGAGTTTGTTATACAATGGAAAGGAGAAGCCAGGCATAGTCAGACACGCATTCTTGACTTTAGGAGAGCTGATTTCAATAAACTCAGGGAAATGCTGGGGGTGATCCCATGGTCAGGAATACTAAAAGAGAAGAGACCTCAAGACGGATGGGACTTTCTCAAAAGGGAGATACTGAAGGCACAATTTCAACAGTACCATTGAGGAAGAAAAATGGAAGGTGTCTCAAGAAACCAGGATGGATGACTAAAGAACTTTCAACAGAGCTAAGTTTTAAATGGAACATGTATAGGAAATTGAAAAAGGGGGAAATCACCAAAGAATTCAAACAGATAGCAAACACGTGTAGGAGTAAAGTCAGAAAAGCTAAAGTGCAGAATGAGCTCAGTCTTGCTAGGGAGGTTAAGAACAATAAAAAGGTTTTTTTGGGGTATGTCCGCAGCAAAAGGAGGAAGAAGGAAATGGTGGCCCCACTACGTGGAGAAGATGGCAAAATGCTAACGGGACAGAGAAAAGGCAGAATTACTCAACACCTTCTTTGCCTCAGTGTTTTCTGAAAAGGAAAAGGGTGACCTACCTGAGGATAATGGAACAGAGGACACAATAGGGGAAATCCAGCACAAAATAAGCAAAGAGGTAGTACAGCAATACCTTCTTAATCTAAATGAATTTAAATCTCCAGGACCAGATGAACTACATCCAAGAGTATTAAAAGAGCTGGCAAATGTAATCTCAGAGCCATTGGCAATAATCTTTGAGAACTCCTGGAGAACAGGAGAAGTCCCAGCAGACTGGAGGAGGGCAAATGTTGTCCCCATCTTCAAAAAGGGAAAAAAAGAGAATCTCAACAATTATCGTCCAGTTAGTCTGACATCAATACCAGGGCAGATTCTAGAGCAGATCATTAAACAGAGAGTCTGTGAACATTTAGAAGGCAATGCCATAATCACAAAAAGTCAACATGGGTTTCAGAGAAACAAGTCATGCCAGACTAATCTGATCTCTTTTTTTGATAAAATGACCAGCTTGGTAGATGAAGGGAACGCTGTGGGTATCACATACCTTGATTTCAGTAAGGCCTTTGACAAGGTTCCCATGACATTCTTGGAAACAAGCTTGTAAAATGTGGGCTAGACAAGTTAACTGTTAAACGGATTTGTAATTGGTTGACCGGCCAAACTCAAAGGATGCTCAGCAGTGGCTCCTCTTCGTCTTGGAAAGATGTGACCAGTGGGATGCCACAGGGTTCTGTCTTGGTCCCAGTGCTATTCAACATCTTTATCAATGACTTGGATGAGGGAATAAGGGGCATACTTATAAAATTTGCAGATGACACCAAATTAGGAGGAGTAGCTAATACCCTAGAGGACAGGATCAAAATTCAAAATGACCTGGATAGACTGGAGAGCTGGGCCAAAGCTAACAAAATGAAATTCAATACGGAGAAATGTAAAGTACTGCATTTAGGGTGGAAAAATGAAATGCATAAATATAGGATGGGGGAGACCTGGCTGAATGAGACTATGTGTGAAAGGGATCTAGGAGTCCTAATAGACAACAAGTTGAACATGAGTCAATAGTGTGATGCAGCAGCTAAAAAGGCCAATGGGATTTTGGGCTGCATCAATAGAAGTATAGTATCTAGATCAAGGGAAGTAATAGTGCCACTCTATTCCGCCTTGGTCAGACCTCACCTAGAATACTGTGTCCAGTTCTGGGCACCACAATTCAAAAAGGATATTGTCAAATTGGAGCGTGTCCAGAGGAGGGTGACTAAAATGGTGAAAGGTCTGGAAACCATGCCTTATGAAGAGAGACTTAGGGAGCTGAGTATGTTTAGCCTGGGAAAAAGATGGTTAAGAGGCTATATGATAACCGTGTTTAAGTATTTGAAGGGGTGTCATGTTGAGGATGGAGCAGGCTTGTTTTCTGCTGCTCCAGAGACTGGAACACGGAGCAATGGATGCAAGCTCCAGGAACAGAGATTGCACCTCAACATTAGGAGGAACTTTTTGACAGTAAGAGCTGTTCAACAGTGGAACACACTCCCTCAGAGCGTGGTGGGGTCTCCTTCCTTGGAGGTCTTTAAACAGAGGCTGGATGGCCATCTGTTGGGGATGCTTTGATCGTGATTTCCTGCATGGCAGGGGGTTGGACTGGATGGCCCTCATGTCTCTTCCAACTCTACAATTCTATGATTCTATGAAAAATATTAAAATTCACTAAATGGCTATATACAAACCTTAACAACATCACTGCTCAGCATTAAAAGCCCAACTCTAGTCAGTTTGTAAGTGGGTGATGTCACAAAAAAGTTTTGACCTGCTTTTGGGAGAAGAGCCATCCTGGCCTCTCCAGGGATGGAAGTTCCCAAGTCTGGGAGCAGCCCCTGAGAAGGCCCTCTTGCTTGTTCTCACCAAAGAAGCCTGGGAAGGTGGTGGGGCAGAGAGAGAGGCATATACAATTGGTGGTTACTTAGGTGTAATCAGGGAGGTAGACAAGACCTGAGCAGGGCTGTTGATAACAGGGAGACATGGAGGTCTCTCATTCATAGAGTCACTGTAAGTCAAAGTTGACTTCACAACAGAATTAAAAACCATTTTTAAAACATATCCGTAGCCACAGTTAATTGCAAGTAAAATCAGGGGAACTTATGTCACGACTGATTTTCCACAGTGATCTTAGTGTTCCCAAAGACAACTAATGTAGTATGAATCCTTTGTTTTGTGATTTACTACATAGGACAAATTGTTAAAATTGCAGTTGCTGAAACTTGGGACTTTCCCGATCCTCAAAAGCTAACCTGGCAGATCAGCATATAAGATGGGATAATGGAATTGTACAGAAACTCCTTTCCTGGGTGTCAAAAGTGTATAAAATCATCAACCAGCATGTTATGTATAAGGGTGCTTATTAAGTGATGGACAATGAGTTGGTAAGATCTGTTATTGGTCTTTCCATTCAAGTGATCATTGATCACTTTTTGAGAAACCCTAGAGTTTAATCCTCTCCTTATAGATGTCAACAGCTAAAAGTTCCACTTGTCTCAAAGACAGCCAAAATTTCATCCAGAGTGAACACTTCATAACACTCAAGAGAAAAATAACAAGCTGAAAGGAAACAAGTGTGCTTTGTGGAGGTGCGAGCAGGTCAAAAGAGATTTAGAACTGGAATGGTTAGCGCAGAGAGAGTACTAATAATTCCTCATTCTTTTTTGGTATCAGACTGTAAACTTACAAAAACTTTTTTTACAGGAAGCAGGCATGGTAATTATGATTGAAATGAATGGGTTGGAAACTATACAAGTGGCACATCACTTTATAAAAACAATGTATTATCTTTAGCAAAACGATTTCTATGTAATGAAACAGGAGGGAGTTTCTTAAGTTGTTGAGAGAAGTTTGTTCTAAGTCTTTCTGCCACTCAGTTCCAGCTAGGGAGAGCACTCTATATTGTGGGGAGAGAGAGACAACTGTATTGAATTTCTGTCAGAGGCAATAGAGGACCATGGAGGTCAAGAAAAAGGTGTTAAGTTCTGAGCTGTGTGAGATTTAGTAGAGGAAAATGACTTCTCAGAGTACAGGCCACTGATAAAAGGTAACGATGGCCCTTCAGAGGCTGGTTTGGAAACAGGATAGAATCCAACAGACAATGGGGGTTGGAAAGACAAAAGGTTGGGGGGGATTGAAGTTCCACATGGAAATTAAGATGGCCACATGTTCTACTTTACAGAGCAAGTTCTTTTCTTTGAAAATCTCCTCTCTTTGAAGGTCTGTCCAATCCAACTCCAACTTAAAGGAAAAGCTGCCCATCCACAGCTAATATAGTACTACCTGGACAGAAGCCTACACAGGAAGCACATAGGTCATTGAGGGCTTGTCTGCACTGGCCAGAGTATGTTGGCTTCCCACCAGCATATTCTGACCCTGGATCAGGCCAGTTGCCCCTCCATTACCTTCATGAAATGGCATGGAGTCGGCACAGACACACCGACCTGTCTCTGCAGCCACCGGTCATATCCCACTCTTAGAAGCCAGGAAGGAGGCCTGCTGCATGTGATCATGGCCCCTTGCATATGGCCACCCTTGGTCACATGTTGTGGCCCTCCTTCCTGGCTTCTGAGAGAGTGATGCAGATGGAAGCAGCAGCAGCTACAGCCGGCTTCCTGGTATGGAATCCTACAGTCCCATGGGACCCGATCTGTTTTTTCCTAAACAAGGGTTTTTTTCCCTGGTATTTTGATGAAATGGTTTAATGGGCCTTACCCCATCTTCCTGCTATTTTTGCCCTGGGCATCATTAGGACTTTCCAGGGGCAAAACAGGGCAAGAGGCTTGTGATGTTTGGACTGCAGGGCTCCAAGATGGGGTCAAGATGGCTCATCTAGATATGCCCTGAGTCACAGTATTCTCCAAGATGTTGAGATGTATTGCACTCTCCTTTATATTACAATAATTAATTCTTAATTTGGCTTTCATATCTGCAGATTAGTATATGCAAATCTCTTCTCTTTCTGTTCTCTCTTGTTATTGAGATGTGTTTCTTCTTCTTTTCACTGACCACTCTCATGCAGATCAAAACGTCCACCTATGTTGTTAGTAAAGGAAGGAGTAAATTATGTGATAGGGTTTCTTCCAGGAGTTAAAATAGGGAGAGGCTATATTTTAATGTTAGTTGCATCTTTGCAGCTCAGAGCTCATCTACACTGGCCGCTTAAATCTGCGGCCAGTCTGGAGTAACGGCTGTTGTTGTCCGCACGGGCCAGCCAGTCAGACACCACATCGACCCTGCTGGCTCATCTCCTGTTTTTGGATATGCTGCCAGCCAAACAGCTTTCTGTGAGAGCCTGGTCAGCATTGTTGCTTCTGCTGAGCCCAGACTTATTATCAACAAGGAGGGGGTTGCTCTACTCCCTTCTTGTTGATCACATGCATGCCTCGTTCTACTCTCAGCAGAAGCGATGGTCCCAGCCAGGCTCTCACAGGTCGCTGCTCCAATGAAAATCTATCCCTTTCCCTGTGCTGCTCAGTGTAGGGTAAGGGAGTGTCAGGAGATACAGACTGAACTCCATTTTAAAATGGTCAAACAAACTGCAGAGTCAGGCTGAGTTAAAATGGCTGATTCCATGAACTGCCTAGTTTTGCCTCAGCTACAGAAGGAGGGTTCTTATTGGTGTGTAAGATCATGTGATTGAGTCAGCCAATGCCCTGTGACTGTGTATATGGGAAGGCTCAGAGCAGAGCTCACTTCCCCTTCCTCCTATGAATGCTGAGGCCTGGTGAAGCAGTTTCTCCCTGATTTGTAAATATTTGTATATATTGCAACAGTTTGAGTTTGAAGATAAAAGTGCCTCCTGCTTATTTGGACGTCAAACACTCTATGTGAGTATTCTTGGAAAGGGTTGCTACTGAGTCTACTGAGATAATTTTTGGGCTTCTGCTGGGGATTGCTTGTCCTATCATCCCCTGACAGTGGTTATGGGCCCAGCTGATTGATCTCAGATTAGATAAGGTGCACCCAAAAACTTCCCAGAAACTCTTTTGTTTTGAGTGTTTTTCACTAGTTGGCTGAGAAACAGTTAAGTTTCAGCCAGGCCCTGTAATATCTTCAGGCAACCTTGAAGTGCTGCCAGCTGCCAGCTGTTTGTGTTTTCATAGCTGGAGAATTATTGACTCAATCAGCAGAATGGCAGATAGTAGTCTCATCTTCTTTGAAAAGCTGGCTGATGGAGTTTATACATGGAGGCTTTATTAATTAAGGACAACTTGTGGCACATTTTGGAGCATGAAAGTGTGATCCCAGAGGGTTCAGAAGATGAAATAGCAGCATTCAGCTTAGCAGACCAGAAGGCTAGAGCTGCAATTCTCTTATTGCTCAGCCCCTCCCAGTTAATACATGTGGCTACAGCAAAGACAGCTTTTCAGCTTTGGACAGCTTTGAAAATGGTTCATCAGAATTCGTCCTGCCTCTCAAAGATGATATGGAGTAAGAGACTTTATAACACAAAGCTGTCTACTGGAGGCTGCGTGAAAGCCCTTTTGGAGGAAATGAGGCAGCTTTTTCAAGAGGTAGCCAATAGAGGGCTGGACATTCCAGAAGCCCATAAGTGTTTTATTTTATTCAGCAGTTTGCCAAAGGAATGGTATTTCCTAATGTACAGTCTGCAGACCACCAGGGAGAGTGATTTGTCTGTAGACCTGGTAGCTGGGCATATTCTGGAAGAGGTCCAACACAAGCAATTTGATTCCAGGATGGAGTTGAATACACAGCCATGAATTACCAGCTGCAATCAGGAGAGCACTGAAACAGAGGCACCTGTGGAGGAGAGAGCCTGCAGCTACGTGAAACGCTATTTCAGATACAAAAGGCCTGGGCATTTTAAGAAGGACTGTAAGATGCCTGCACCGGATAGGAGGGGTGTATCCTCTCAGGCTACAAGCCATGCCTTCGTAGCACAGCACCATCCTGATGGTACTGAGGAAAGAATTGGTTATTTGACAGTGGGGCCACACACAATATGATTAATGATACACAGTTGTTAAGTAATGATAAAAATGCTTCCATAACCAATATTACCCTTACAGATGGTGCTCCCAGCAAGGTGCAGAAAATGGGCACTGCATATGTGCCATCTTTTGTATATTGTATATTAAGTGTGTCCCAAATGAGTACTGATGGTTATAATATGTGATATTTGAGGGGGAACACTGTACTGTAACAGAAAGGCATAACATGAATAATGTCTGTGCAAAAGGGATAAAGAAACATGGGTTGTATTACATGTTGCCTAACGGGAAGGTGGCAAATGTGAACCCTGCAGACAATGTGCCCCTACATGATAAGTGTGTTCATTACTACCACAGGCTAATGGGCCATGCTTAGTTACAAAGGGTTAAAGGAGTTAGCAAAAGTGTGCCCTGGTTTAAGCATGAAACACTGCTCAAGGTTCTTAGAATGTGCAGTGTGCAGGAAAGTTAAGGCGAAGGCTTTCCCTATTGCCAAAAAGACCCAGTGTGTCACCAAGAGACCATTTGAAGTTGTCCACACTGATTTAGCAGACCCCTATAAGCCTACTGAAGGGTATAACCGCTATTTATTTGTGATAGTGGACAGACACACTAGGTACACCTACATATACTTACTGAAGGAGAAATATCAGGCTGTAGACAGGTTCTGTGAGTGGGTGAACATGGTGGAACACGAATTTCCTTCTCATAAGGTTTCGAGTCTAGTGACAGATAGGGGACAGGAATTCTTATTCAACAGTCTGCAGACCTAGATGCGTAGGAGGGGCAATAGACACAAGACCACAAACCCAGCATCTCCAGAGGAGGATGGGCTTGCAGAAAGGAAAATTGGGATGTCGAAGTGCATGATGGAGTGCATGATGGAAGATGCACAAGCCCCAGCTGGGCTGTGGGGGGAGGCAGTGAAGTCTGCTGCTTACCATTTAGATAGGCTGTGGACGTCTAGCGCCAACCAGGCCCCATATTGTCTATTGTATGGTAGAGTACCAAACCTCAAGCACCTGTTTTTTTTGACAATATGCAAATGTATTGATTCACTCAAGCCTAAGGAAGCCTGGGCAGCCTAAAACCAGGAGGCTGTGTTCCCTAGGTTATGAGGGTAATAAGTGCGTGTTTTCTCTCCATCCTGGAAAGGTTACATTCTCCAGGAGTGCAAACTTTGAAATGCACTCAGGGTGAGACAGATTGCATTGCAGTCAGGAGGTGTTTGTTCCCTTGAGGAGGAATGTGTCAACAACTCCAAAAAGTCCCACAAATGGAGGGGTGGTAATGCCTGATGTTGAAAGGGAGGTACAGGAAGAAAAGCCTGACACTTCACATGCCACTCCAACACACACACCACCACAAACAAGCAGTGAGCCTGACACAGGGAGAGAGATCAGCAGCAGTGCAAGTGAGGATGAGTCAGACGGAACTAGGGTGCTCATCCCTGGAAGGTCAATGAGGATTAGAAAGGCTCCTGACAGATTTGCTGTTCAGGAAGCCAGGCTATGCAATGTCATGGCAGAGGAGCCTGCAAGTTTTCAGGATCTCCTAAAACTTCCCCAGAAAGAGCAGTAGAAGTGGAACACAGCCATGGACTCTGAGTTTGAGTCACTAGTTGAGAGCAAAGTGTTCTAGGTAATTGAGAGGCCCAAAGACCAAAAGGTTGTTGGTTGCAGGTGGGTGTACAAGCTGAAGGACATGCCTGTTGGGACACAAAATGTAAAGCATGCTTGGTTGCGAAAAGATTTTCACAGGAGTGCTACACCAATTTTAACAAAACTTTTTCACCCACAGCAAAGCCAGAAAGTCTTAGGTTAGTGTTAGCTGTAGTCGCCAAGAGGCAGATGGTTGTGCAACACTTTGACTTTGAAACAGCATACCTGAATGCTGATCTTGAAGAGACAGTGTTCATGGAACAGGCCTCAGGGTATGACAGCGCAAGTGAGAGCAAGGTGTACTTGTTGTGCAAAGCACTCTACGGCTTGAAACAAAGTGCACATTACTGGAACAAGTGCATACACCAAGTTTTGGTTACACAAGGAGCATCACAGATGCCTGTGTGTACACCAAGGGGGCAGGTGATAGTGCTGTCATGCTAGTTATCTATGTGGATGACATTTGTGTGGCAGCAAAGAGTGCCAGTGATGTCAAGAAAGTGCAGGTGGAGTTAGAAAGCCAGTTCAAGTTAAAGGACTTAGGCAGCCTGAGATGTTATCCAGGAGTAGAGGTAGAAAGAACTGGTCTTGGAGAATTTTTCTTAAGCCAGAAAAAGAAGATTGACAGTCTTGTGGCCAAGTGTGGGCTTAGTGAGGTTAAAGTGGTCAGGACACCAATGACCACTGATTTTGTGAACCTAGAAGCAGAACAGGAATTTGAAAAGCCAGACCTGTACCACTCAATGGTAGGCAGTCTGTTGTTTATTGCAAACAACACAAGGCCTGACATCAGTTTTGCAGTTGGGGTGCTCAGCAGAAGAGTCTCCAAGCCAAGGAGGGCCAATTGGGAAGCCCTGAAGAGGGTAGTTAGATTTCTCAAGGGGCCAGGGACATGCGTTTGAAGCTGACAGGAAGTCAGGTGACCCTGAAGTGCTAGGTAGACAGCAGTTTTGCTGCTGAGACTTCAGACAGGAAGTCAGTGACCAGGATGGTGGCCAGGTATGCAGCCAGCCCCATAGTGTGGAGATCGAGAAAGCAGAACTGTGTAGCCATTTGTACCACGAAAGCTGAATTCGCAGACTTGTCTGTGATGGCAAGTGAGGTACAATGGGTAAGGCAGATACTTGCAGACCTTGGGGAGCTGTGCCAAATGCCTGTTGAGGTGCACAAGGACTCACAAGCCTGCAGAGCTATGGCAGAAGCAGAAAACCTGAAATGTAGGACAAAATACATTGCGGTACGCTACCAAAAAGTGAGACGGTTAATACAGGAAGGTGTCTTGTGGCTGAAGTACTGTCCATCTTAGGACAATGTTGCAGACCTGCTCACAAAAGCCCTTCCAGCAAGAAGCCATGAGGGGATGGCAAAGAGGCTGGGCATTGTCACTAGTGTGTAAAGTGAAAGGTGTCAAAAGGAAAGGTCAACTGACAGACGATTGATGTCCAACAATATATGTTAATGAATTTATGTTGTGATGATAACATGTGTCCTGTGCAGTAGTTTGACCATTTTGGAGGGGATTGTCAGGAGTTAGAGGCTGAACTCCATTATAAAATGGCCAAACAACTGCAAAGTCATGCTGAGTGATAATGGCTGACTCCATGAACTGCCTAGTCATGCCACAGCTATAGAAGGAGGGTTCTTATTGGTGTGTAAGATCATGTGATTGAGTCAGCCAATGCCCTGTGACTGTGTATATGGGAAGGCTCAGAGCAGAGCTCACTTCCCCTTCCTCCTATGAATGCTGAGGCCTGGTGAAGCAGTTTCTCCCTGATTTGTAAATATTTGTATATATTGCAACAGTTTGAGTTTGAAGATAAAAGTGCCTCCTGCTTATTTGGACGTCAAACACTCTATGTGAGTATTCTTGGAAAGGGTTGCTACTGAGTCTACTGAGATAATTTTTGGGCTTCTGCTGGGGATTGCTTGTCCTGTCATCCCCTGACAGGGAGATAGTGCCAAATTTGCATATGGAGCACTGGATTGTCCAAATCAAACCTGATCCAGCTGTCCATAAAGGAAAAGAACCCAAGGTTACATCAGAGTTTCTGGGAATCCCCAGAGTTTTCCCCAAGTTTGCTTAGTTTGGAACAAACTTGGGTTAAGGGCAAAAAAATGTGGGTCCTCCCAGGAAGTAGCACTATGTTATCTGGACTGCCAGAAAATTTGTGGTGAGTCATCATTTTTTTTGCCACTGTAAACAGGTGCTAAGAGAGAGGATTTTTTTAAAAAAATGCAAGTTGCAATGCCTGGGGCATGATTAAAAAATGGGTCGAGTGAATAGGGAAATGAATCCTTCTTGTCCTTGCTACCTCCAGAAGAAAACACCTCTTGTGAAGTGTTTGTTTTCATACTTTTCCAATGGTTATCTCCCGTTGTTGTTGTTGATAACATCATTGTTTTAACTGAAAAACAGTCCTGGAGGCTGCAATCCAAAATGGAAATGCATCAGAAAGTGGTGGGACTGCTTTATCGTTCCCCTCCCTACGATTTCTCTTTGTGAAATTCCTTCTGTAAGCTTCCTTGTCACTCTATGTGAAGGTGCCCCATCTATTTTCTTTCCAGGGAGAAAAGCTGTTTCACTAGGGTGATTTTCAGCAGACAAATAGTGGCAAGAGAAAGTGTTAGGTGCCTGAGTAATGGACTCTGACTGGGACTAGTGAATGAGAGGATAATCAGGCCTTCAGGTTTTACTCTTTATTTGTGACAAATTAACGTACGGGAAGTCAGAGAATGAGGAAAACAATCAAGCACAGCCTGAATACTGTACTGTACTTCATTTTCTTTATAGGTCCCTACTTCATGCTAGGAATTTAAACAATAACCCGTATTGTCAGGATCTGACTCTCCTTGCAGAACTAGGCCCTGACTATAAAAGCAGGCTTGGCCTCACCTTGCAGAACTAGGCCATGGTTGTAGAAGTCTTGAAAAGACCAGGGCCAACTTATCAGGTACAGCTGACTGCACTCCTGCAGGATACCTAGAGCAGCCAGGAGAACAGCTATTTAAGAACAGCATTCTCTCCTCAGCCCTTGCTACAGCAACATGGTCTTCTGTGCTGCCTGTAGCCAGTTCTTGGATCTTGATCCATTGCCCTGACCTGCTGCCCCATCATATTTGGACCCTTGCTTGCTTCTTGGACCTATCTTTGCCTCTGGCCCTTTGGATTCCTGGTATGCATTCTGACCTCAGCTTTGTTTTTGGACTTTGACTTTACTTGGACTGACTCCTGTGTTCTTGACCTGGTGCCACCTTCCTGGACCTGCCTCTGGCCCTTGGGAGTTCAGTTCTCTGTTCTCAGCATATCCACTGAAAGACCTTGCCACTCACATCTTGGATCCTGACACTTATTTGCACAATTATCTGCATTTGTCATTAAAAGGTAAAGATTTATTTTAGCTGGATGAAGATCTTTTTATAATAATCAAATGTTTTATACATCCAGTCAGAAGCAAGCATGTGCATATACTTGCCTTCAAGTCACCTATCGTCATACAGCAACCCCATGAATTTCATAGGGTTTTCTTAGGCAAGGAATATTCAGAGGCAGTTTTATCAGTCCCTTCCTCTGAAATGCAGCCTACAGCACCTTCTATTAGTTGGTGGCCTCCAATCCAAGTACTAACCAGCGCTGGCCCTGTTTAGCTTCTAAGACCAGACAGGATTTGGTGCCTTTAGGCTATTTATTTCCAAGAAGCAAACCTTCATTCTGCCATTTTACATAAGGGACACCATTTTACTATGCTATTGTTTATAATGGGACTTGAGCATCCATGGATTTTGGTATCCATGGGGGGTCCTGGAATTAAGCCTCAGTGGATGGATACTGAGGCTCCACTGTATTGTATGTTTATGTACATGGGTATGTATACATATGCAGTGTGTACATATTCACACTGTTATGACAGCCACGTCTATTTCAAAAGGTACAACTACAGCACTGTAGGCAAACTCTCTCTTCACTATTTTCCCACTCAAACTGTCAGACTCCTACAGGTATGTTTGCATTTAAAACATATGGAAGACAGTGCATAGCTATCTTGTGTGATGCCCATTTTGACCTTACAATGAGGAAGAGTGGATGGCTCCTTTTTCTTTTAATAAGCTTTTTAGGGAGTTATAAGAAGTAAGGTATGATATTCTGGCAGGCAAGTTTATTAACTATGGGCTAGATAGGTAGGTAAGTCTGTAATTGGTTGAAAGATGGATCCCAGAATGTACTCATCAATGGTTTCTCTTCATCCCGGAGAGAAGTGACTAGTCCTTTTCTGTCCTGAGCCTAGTTGTTACTAGCCCTGACACCCCCTTTCCCCTTTTCTCTGGGGGTCCCCACATAATCATTGGCAATATTGAATAATTTGGTCAAACACATGGTCTTCCATGTAGTGTAGCCATTAACATAAAACCATGACCCTCTATCCCTATACATCACCTAAGTAAAGAAACATTGCTTCCTCTCTTTGATTTGCAAAATATAAACTCATCAAAACTCTATTACCATATCTGGAATATCTTTGTCGCTCTCTGAGCAACAGCTTAAGGTATTATTTTCTTCTACTCAAAATCACATCCCCAGAAGGCAATTATTTCCTATATAAACCCCCTGAAAACTCTACTCAAATGCTCACAGATCCCCTTCCTGAGGATGCTCTATTCATCTGTGCAGCCATGTGCACAGATCTCCTTCCTGTGGACATGCTGTCCGTCTGTGTAGGCTCCTCCCTGCTGGTTTCCTTCATGACCTCATCTCTTCAGGAAAAGGTGTCATATTGCCTGCTGGAATCTCCTTCTCTATCCCCCTATCTCAATCTCCCACTTTACTTCTCTAGTCTTGCTTGAATGCTTGATGCCTGAATGTGTGAGTGAATATGGTTATTGATTTTCCTAATAAAGATTATTGTTAGTCTATCTAGCTTATGTCTCCTCCATAGTACTGTTGTAGCTAGTCACAAATCCTGCGGTTACCCTCCTCTTGTTACCCCCAAAGTGAGTACATTAATTTCCTAAATTAATGTTGGTATTTTGAGAGTCCCCACAACGTTAGAGTGATTAGGGTAACACAGTGTTTAACAGCACTGTAAATGACTTAGATGATGAAACAAAAGGCATATTATCAAATTTGCATATGATTCCAAGTTGGGGGGGGGAAGGGTCAAAAATACCCCAGGGGTCAGGATCAGAATTCAAAATGATCTTGATAGATTGGAGAGCTGGGCCAAAATTAACAAAATGATTTTCAACAGGGAGAAATATAAGGTATCACATTTAAGCAGGAAAAATGAAATGCACAAATACTAGATGGATGACACCTGGCTTGAAAGCAGTACATGTGAAAAGGATCTAGGGGTCTTGGTAGACACAAGCTAAACACGAGTCAACAGTGTGATGCAGCAGCCAAAAAAGCCAATGCAGTTCTGGACAGCATCTACAAAAGTATAGTGTCCAGATCAAGAGAAGTAGTAGTGCCACTCTATTCTGCTTCGGCCAGAACTCACTTGGAATATTGTGCCCAGTTCTGAGCACCACAATATAAGAAGAATATTGACAGGTTGGAACATGTCCACAGAAAAGCGACCAAGAAGATCAAAGGTCTGGAAAACCAAACCTTATGGAGAATGACTGAGGGAGCTGGGTATTTTTAGCATGGAGAAGAGAAGACTGAGAGATTACATGATAGCTATCTCTAAATATCTGAAGAGATGTCATACTGAGGATGGAGCAAGCTTGTTTTCTGCTGCTCCAGATATTAGAACATGAACCAATGGATTCAAATTACAAGAAAAGAGATTCCACTTCCTAAAAATTAGCAATTTTTTTAAAACTGTAAGAGCTGTTCAACAGTGGAAGGTGGTGACTCTGCATCTTTAGACGTCTTTAAACAGAGGTTGGATGGCTATCTTTTGAGAGTTCTTTAGTTGTTTATTCCTGCATGGTAGAGAGTTGAACTAGATGACCCTTGCAGTTCTTCCAGCTGTAAGACTGTGTGCTTCCAAGGTAGTCAAATCCAGAACCAAGGGACCAATGTTCACATAGCTTTGGGAAGGAGATGGATGCTAAAACAGAGGACTCATTTGTCACATTTTAGTTTATGTCCAAAGCAAGATTTTTCTAACTAACTATATGAACTGTTCAGAGGTCACTGAAGAGCTGGCCATGCAAAGGAGTGGGCAAAGCTTGCCTCTGTGGATGCATGTGGCCATCCAGGCTATTTTTGTGGCTCTCAGCCCCTTCAGACTGGCTGAATTGTCTCTCCTGGGAGCCTTTAGGGAGAGCAACTCACTTTTAAAATAGGTTGTACTTCTCCCCCTCCTCCACTCCACAACATTAAAAAAACCCCTTTTTCTCCCCTAAATCAGAAGTGGACTTCTGGCCACTACCTTGGAGTGGAAGCTGGTAGTCTGTAAAGCTCTCAGAAGGTCCAAGGGACAGAAAATTGGCTGCTGGACCTGTCACGGTTGCTCATCTTGAGCTAAAGAATCCTACAGGGAAAGTAACTTATACAGCGTATATCCAGGAGGGCGATCAAACATCACTCATTTCCTATGAGGAGCAGCTTAGGGAGGTGGGCATATTCAGTTTGGAGAAGAGAAGGTTGAGAGGTAACATGATAGCTATGCTTAAATATTTGAAGGGATGTCATACTGAGGATGGAGCAAGCTTGTTTTCTGCTGCTCCAGAGACTGGGATATGGAGCAATGGACTCAAACTACAGAAAAAGAGATTCCACCTAAACATTAGGAAGAACTTCCTGACAGTAAGAGCTGTTCGGAAGTGGAATACACAGCCTCGTAGTATGATGGAGTCTCCTCCTTTGGAGGTTTTTAAACAGAGGCTGGATGGCAAGCTGTCAGGCATGATTTGATCGTGTATCCTGCAGGGCAGGGGTTTGGACTAGATGGCCCTTGTGGTCTCTTCCAGCTCTATGATTCTATGATTCACATAGCCTCTTTTTAATCTGCTGGGTATTTATTATTTATTTATTATTATTTTTTAAATGTGATTTTAGATTCATTGTTTTTAACTTATATTGGTTTAATATCTTTTTATTAGATATAAATATCTAATAAATATCAGATATTTTGGGGGTGGGTGGTGTTTAGGGATTTTAATCTGTATTTGTATTTTAATTTTTGTAAGCTGCCCCAATTGATTTTAATAGAGGGGTGGGGTATAAATAAATATTATTATCATCGTTATTATTATTATTATCATCATCATCATCATCATCATCAGAAAGTTCTTCTTAATGTTTACTTATACTATCATTTCTTGTAATTTGAATCCATTCATTTGGGTTCTGTCCCCTCAAGCAAGAGAAAACAAACTCACACTTATCTTCTAGCTGACAGCCCTTCAGATTTTTAAAGATGGCTATCATACCACCACTTAGTCTTCTCTTCTCCAGGCTAAACATACCTAACTCCCTCAACTTGTTTCACTATAGCCACTAGGCATGTGTTGGGTTTTGGAATGTCTTGTTGCATGTTCCTTGAATATGAGAGTATCCGGCAGAGGCACAATGGTAGCAGACTTTTGTAATATCTGTGCAAATTTGGACTGAATTTTGCATTTGCTATCTATGGTAGTGTCCATGTCTGACATAAACAGGGAATGCAATAATATTTGTAAAGTGAAGGTGCAACTTGAGTTATGGGGTTCAGAAACCCAGACCCCTGAAAAGAATCCTGTTATAAGAAAAGCTGCAAGTAGCTGCTGCTCTCCTTGAAGGAAGGTTTTGTTTCAATAACTGTATAAAGTGTCAATTGCAAACTAGTATCTCACAGCAGGCATTCCCTGGACAGACCATAAGGCTTAGTGGTCTCAGATGGTGCATCCAAATCAGGGTTGGCACTATCATTCGATAGAGTGAGGTGATTTGCTTCAGGTAGCAAAATGTCTTTGGCCAGGCCAGATCCCAATCCATAAGCAAAGAAGCTCCAATCCAGTTACGCATTGTGATGAGCATTGTGATACAGAAGCGTATTTGCTGCCGTATCATCCTGTGCATGCAGAAGTCTGCTTTTAGGCAGGAATTTCCCTACCTGGGGCCCTTCAACACTACACAACTGCTATGATTTACTGCCTTGTTTCCATTCAATGGAATCATGGTATTTGTAGTTTGAGGAGGGGTGTTTGGAATCCTCAGTCAGCTACAAGTCCCAGGATTCCACAGGATGTAGGCATAGTAGAACCATAGCACTATAGCTGTACAGTATGTAACGGTTTCAGTCCAGAGCATCACCCAGTTACGTACATCATAAAAGATGAACACAGTTTTAAAAACTTCATTAAGTTCAAAACTTGTTCAAAATCTGAATTTTCATCCTGGAGAGAAGTGACTACTGGGGTGCTACAGGGTTCTGTTCTGGGCCCAGTGCTAGTCAACATCTTTATCAATGACTTGGATTAGGGAACAGAGGGTATGCCTATTAAGTTTGCAGATCACACCAAATTAGGAGGGGTAGCTAATACCCCAGAGGACAGGATCAGAATTTAAAATGACCTCAACAGATTAGAAAGTTGGGCCACAACTAACAAAATGAATTTCAACAGGAAGAAATGTAAGATACTGCACTTGAGCAGTAAAAATGAAAAGCACAGGTATAGGATGGGTGACACCTGGCTTGATAGCAATACACATAATGAAAGGGATCTAGGAGTCTTAGTGGACCACAAGCTGAACATGAGTCAGCAGTGTGAAGCAGCAGCTAAAAAAGCCAATATGATTCTAGGCTGCATTAATAGGAGTAGAGTATCTAGATCAAGGGAAGTAATAGTGCCACTCTGTTCTGCTTTGGTCAGACCTCACCTTGAGTACTGTATCCAGTTCTGGGCACCACAATTCAAGGAGGACATTGATAAACTGGAACATGCCCAGGAGAGGGCAACAGAAATGGTAATAGGTATGGAAGCCATGCCCTATGAGGAGCGGCTTAGGGAGCTGGGCATGTTTAATCTGGAGAAGAGAAGGTTAAGAGCTGACATGATAGCTAGCTTTAAATATTTGAAGGGATGTCATTTTGAGGATGGGGCAAGCTTGTTTTCTGCTGCTCCCGAGACTAGGACATGGAGCAATGGGCTCAAACTACAGGAGAAAAGATTCAGTCTAAACATTAGGTAGAACTTCCTGACAATAAGAGTAGTTTGGCAGTGGAATGCACTGCTTTGGAGTGTGGTGGAATCTCCTTCTTTGGAGGTTTATAAACAGAGGCTGGATGGCCATCTGTAAGGAATGCTTTGATTGTGTATTCCCACAGGGCAGGGGGTTGGCCCTTGTGATCTATTCCAACTCTATGATTTTATGATTCTCTGATTAATTTTACTGAACATTTAATCTTACATACGAAAGCATAAAATGTTTTAAAATCATCATTCATTTTTTGAGTGATTAAAAAAACCTCCCAGCACTATTCTAACAGTCCTAATAGTGCTGCTGTCTTGATGTTCTGGATGAAATAGAACATTTAAGTTAAAATTGCTCCAGGCTGCCAAGGGTTCAGCTACCAGTTTGCGTTAGTAAAGGATCAAAGCATTTGCAAATTTAACCTTTGGAAAAAAAAGAGTCTACCATACAATAATAAGACTATTTAGTTCTGTTTAATGTATAAAAGAAAATTTGTGCCCAAAATCCTTCTGCATCTTTACTTTTCTCTTTACTTTTCTTCTTCTTCCATGAAAAACCAAGTGAGATTAAAAGGAAAGCCATACCAAGAATGTTGCTTCTTCTAAGAAGCAGATGACAGAGATTTCAGGTTGTACTAAAATTCCGAGAAGATGGAAAGTATAAAAGTGGTTATTGAAAATGTCCAGTGGAGCTTTGATGTATGAAACCCAGATACAGTAGGACCCCCATATCCAGTGCTTCATTATCCACTGATTAAATTATCCATGGGATACAAAACAGAACACCTACCACAGAGTCTTCCTAGAAAATGTGTCCTCTCTAGCCATTTTCTAGGTCCTCCAAGGCAACTCTATGGTATTTTAAACTGGAATTCCCATTATTTTCAATGGCGTTCGCTATTATCCATGGTTTTTGGTATTCACAGGGGCCCCCATAACCAATCCCCAGTGGATACAGGGGTCCTACTGTAATGTGCACCTGAGATGCCCTCCAATGTGGAAGCTCCCGTCTGTTTCATCTCTTATTTTAAATGCTCTTTATTTTAGATTCCCCATTTACTTGATTGAATTTCCATTTATTAAACCTTCCCAGTGAAATCTGCTTATCACTAGATGGAATCTGCAGTGTTAATGAGAGAATCTAAAATTAGCATTTATTTATCATCATGGCAGGGTTCGGCAAAGTGTGGCCCTCTGGATGCTGCCGGACTGTAGCTCCCATCCGTCTTAATCAGCATAGCCAATGGCAAGGGATGTTGGGAGTTTCAGAGCAACAACATCTGGAGATCTATACTTCATCTATTTCTGATTTATGGCATGCCTCATAAAGATCTCTGGGTGGTTTTCAAAAGTAAGACATAGGAATGATTTAAATACCAAATCAAACATGAAACCATAAAATTAAAAAGTAGCATAAAATATAACAACAAAATAAGATCCAGAGCACCCAAACGCTAGACACACCAATTTTAAAACTGTCTCAGACTACCTTCCATCATTTCACAAATGAAAACTGGTACACATGTGACCATGGGCTTGTCTGCACCAGTTAGAATACTCAGGGCTGAATATAGAGTATGTTCTGGTCAGAGTATTCCAGCACTAGGCCTGCAGTAATTCCTCTGTTACTTGCCCTTCTGTTGTGCAATGGGATAGAGTTGTCCTCACACCTGTGGCCCACACATGAACCAGCATTTCTCTTCCCCGTACCTGTTGCATCTTCTGAGGCCAGGAACTAGGTGCTCGGCCATGGTCATATGACTGGGTGACCTCAGCAGATGCGACATGTGCAACCTGGCCAGGAAATGGCTGCACTGGGCACTGCATGGGCTGCACATGCAAACTCACATGTGCACCATTGCAGTAATGGAACTAATTGTTTTCTCTAGGAAAAACCGCAGCAAATGGTTTTTTTTTAACTACATGTTCTCTCTGTTTTAAGTGGGGGTTGCCCAGGATTCTTATCAGAACTGCCTGGACATCATCTGGACAGTTTAGACTATGGAGATTTTCAGACGCCTCTTTCAGCCTCTTGCCGCACAAGCAAGTAACGAGGCTGCTGCGCGGCAAGGGGTCCATTTTGGACGACGCTGTTTCTCTCTCGGCGTCGTCCGTGACTGTTGTGGCTAGCATTGGAGGCAGCCGTGCTGTTTTTCTTCATTTGCGAAGAAAAGCCAGAGAGAATAAAGTTTCATCAATTGTTTTGGACCTCTGACTCCGTGTTCTTTCTGGCTCCACTCGTATACATAGGGCACAAGATTCCAAAAGTTATGCAGCCTCTCACTTTGCCATTTGAGTTGCTATTATTTCCCCGTTGTAAGATCAGTTCATGTATGGATTTTCCACGGACATGAGGGTTTTGTGTAATAGAGGCTGCAGCAGTTTGCTTTTGCCTGACCCTACTGGGAAGGGCAAGATTCCCTCCTCTTCTCCCCCCTGCTAAGTTTATTGAGTGTAAACTACTTTTTCATTTGGAACTCAGTTTGCAGCAATTGAAGTAAGCTGAGGACAAAGGGGAGAAGTGTGGAAGGGAGAGGGAGAAACTGGGACATTTTAAAAGCAGCTGAAAAAGTGGGGTGACAGAGGATAATCAAGGCTGTCCCTGCCAAATTGGGACAGTTGGAGGGCATGAATGAATTGCTGGGTAAGGCCCAAGTAAATAGGTGACCACCTGATGCTAAAAAGACCACAACAATCATGCCAGGTGAACTTCTTTAGAAGTCTGTTCCATAACTGGGGTACCACTTCACATCCCCATCCAAAGATTCAAGTGATGATAGTCTTAAGCATAGTTTTAACTTAAATTAGGCAGGATGTCTTTACAATGACAGAAGATGGGTATCGTGCAAGGTGGAAACAAACACTTGCACCTTTGCACCCACATGAGCCCAGTCAGTGGAGCTGTTGACACTGTCTTCAAGTCCAGCACTATATTCCTCCACATGGGAGTGAGTGGCCACTGTCTGTGAAAGAAATAAAGGGCTTTTATTTAGGAAAATGACTGATGCAGTAAGGGCCTGAAATTTTATTTTGTTTTATTTTACTTTATTTTATGTTGTTGTTTTGTGGTTTCAAGTCATTTCCAACTTATAGCAACCCTAAGGAGAATCTATCAAGGGGTGGGTTTTCTTGGCAAGATTTCTTCAAAGGGGATTTGCCTTTGCCTTCCTCTGAGACTGAGGAGATTATCAGACACGTCAAAAGTGGTGTTACAGGGAACGCCAGGAGATCGCAAAAGGGCTCCCTTACCACACGACATCATTCCCCCATCGTTATGCACCAGTTCTGCTGCTGTTACACCAGTGCTGCTTTTTATTGATGGAAGAAGATGTCAATAGATCTGTCATTCTGTTTCTGTCCTGGATTCTGTGTGTGACAAGGTGCCTCATTTCGCTGGTGTGATCCCGGCGTCAATGGGCAGTCCCTGCCAGAACACTTCAGGTGAGATTGGGACATCCAGGTAAGTGACACACTTTTAAAAAACTTCCCTGGTTTACTTGGAAGTTTTAAAGTGTGTATGTGCTTTTTGTAACTTTTTCTGGTATATTTTGGTTTTTATTTTTGAATTTCCCGCACTCATGTCTTCTTGTGAGAATCTGTGGGATTTCATTCCAGAAAGTGAATGTTAGAGCTCCATTCACTTCTGGGTTGCCCTGTTGTCCGAAGAGAAGGTAAATGTGGTAGGCAGGGTGATTGTGGTAGGACAGGGACGGGACAGGGGCAGGAGTGGAGATTGTGGGAGAGGAACGCTTTTGCATTCCTGTCTGATAATCTCCTGAGAGAGTGTGACTTGCCCATGGATACACAGTTAGTTTCCATGGCCAAGTGGGGATTTGAACCCTGTTGTCCCCAGTCGTGGGGTCCAATGCTCAAAATACTACACTATGCTGGCTCTCTCATTTTATTTATCCTTCCAGTTTATCTCGGACTTCTACAGGTCCATTCAGCCATGTTCTTTCTGCTTAGATACACCCTTCTAATCACAGTTTATCATTGCCTGAGGGCCATGATAATGAAGCACAGGGTGGGAATTATGTGGCCCTCCACAAATATTGTTGAAGTACAGCTCCCAGCATTTCTCACTAGTGTCTGTGTTGGCCAGGGCTGCTAGGAAGTGCAATTCAGCAACATCTGGAGGGTCACACAATTCCCAACTCTGACAATGAAGTTAGAATGCTGGACTAAGACTAGGATGAGGAAAATTCAGGTCAAAATTCCCCTTAGCAATGAAGGGGACCAGATGTTGGGTGACCAGAAGCCAGTCAGCCTTCATCTCAGCTTGATATAGGCTGCTGAAACACTGGAGAAATAATGCAGTTTGACACTGCTTTAACTATCATGGCTCCATCCTATGGAATTCTGGGATCTGTGGTTTGTTGTGAAACCAGAGCTCTCTGACAGAGAAGGCTAAATATCTCACAAAACTACAGACCCCAGAATTCCATAGCATTGAGCCATGGCAGTTAAAGCAGTGTGAAAGTGCATTATTTCTTTTGTGTCAGCAACCATAGAGTTATAGTGGCTAAAAGTGAGGAAAGCTGATGTATATCCCCTTGGGAAAGTCAAAATATTAATTAATTAAATAATAAATAAATAAATAAATAGTTCTGAGTCTTAGGATTTTTCTGTTTAGATGAGGGTGGGCAGAAAAAAGTTATTTCTATCCTGAACCTAAGGCTGTGTGAATCAACTAAGAAACACATGCTAAGAAACTAGGAGAGAAAGAAAAGCTTACACGAAGAGAGCCTTAAACAGGTTTATCCAGAGACGAGTTCTACTCTGTTCCACTTCCCAGTAAGAATTTGGGGGATTGTAGCCTAATTCCACTTCACTTTAAATCCTAGTGGATACTGGTTACAAGACCTAGGGAAAACATGTGACCCTCCAAATCTTGTTGAACTACACGTTATTTATTTAATATGCTGCCTTTCTCCAAGAGTGGGACCCAAGGTGTCTCACAGAAAACATTAAAAATCAATACAATTTTAAAACAATTAAAAAACACCATCATTAAAACAATTTGAAATTATTTGAACATACAAAAGTTTTTTTTTAAAGATAAACACACACCCCAATAAAAAACCTCCATGGGCATAGTTACACATTAAAAGCCTACTTATATAGAAAGGTTTTTGCCTGCCAGAGAAAGGACTTCGTAATAGAGAAGGAAGACGGGACCTGCAATCCAGCAGTATCTTCAGAATGACTTATTCCCCATCCCTGCTAGGGCAAAATGGCTGCATGCCAGCTAAATGTTAAATCCCCTTCTGTGTGAATAAGTCCAACTGAATTGAGTGGGGCTTACATCTGTGTTGACATGTATGAGATTGCACTTTAGGCTTTTTAAAAAGCATAACCATTTAAATAATGCTGAATAAGAGTAGAAGGTTTCACATCAAATATACAGATGCTCCAGAAAACTTTGTTAGGCCTATTATTCACTGTGACTTATTCTTGTGTTCATTGTCATCCAATGGCATGCCACATGCATAGGCTGTGTGATTGATAAAGACTGACAATAACAGTAGAAACTGCTGAGGTGGTGACAGAAGCTTCACCTAAGGGGTTTTTTTTTCCCCTTTCTCTTTTTTCTTCAGGGTAGGAATAAATTTTGTTCTTCAGCATCTTTCTTTAAGTATAGGAAATACCTAGAAACATAGAATTGTAGAGTTAGAAGAGACCACCAGGGCCATCCAACTTCTGTTTAGAAACCTCCCAAAAAGGTGAAAGATTTATACGATCTGAAGAGAAACCAGAAAGGAGACACCACCACACTCCATGGCAGTGCATTCCACTGCCAAACAGCTCTTACTGTCAGGAAGTTCTTCCTAATGTTTAGGTGAAATCTCTTTTCCTGTAGTTTGAACCCATTGCTCCATGTCCTAGTCTCTGGAGCAGCAGAAAACAAGCTTGCTCCATCCTCAGTATGACATCCCTTCAAATATTTAAACATGGCTATCTTGTCAGCTCTTAACCTTGTCTTCTCCAGACAATACATACCCAGCTCCCTAAGCAGCTCCTCAAAGGACGTGGCTTCCAGACCTCCCACCACTTTGGTCACCCTCTGCATATGTATCTCATATGTACCTCACATCAAAAAGTATGAACCTCTTCACTGAGCAATGCATACAGCCATAATATCTCTCAACACTCAATACACTCAAAGTCTTTCATTTTCTTTAGACCAGTAAGAGAGGGACCATGTATCTTTAAAGCAAAACTGAGGAATTAAAGATTGCACACCACTTAAGGTAGAACTAGAGAGTTAAGATTCTGGATATACATTTGAATTGACATACAAAATGAAAAAAGATTTTCCTCCCTCCCCCTACAACTCCAGTGCTGGTTTCTTTAGCATTTCTAGACTGACAGCACAATCCTCTACATGTCTACTTGGAAGTAAGCTTTACTGAGTTCAGTGGGGTTTACTCCAAGGTATAAGGATTGTAGCCTCAGGCTAGGCACAGAGAACAACTTTTTGGAGGCTTAAATACAGTGTTGTAAAGCTGTCTGTATCACTAGATCACATGTTGATTCCTGTGCCTCAGTACAGCTGTGGATTTTGTAAGATTTTATAGTGCTGGAAGGCTGAAATAAGACCATCTCTTCTTGCACTGAAACAAACAAACAAAAAACATAGATTTTTTAAAAAGTCAATTTATTTTTTAAAAGGAGCTGAGATGTATATATACATTGAGAGCCAGTGTGGCATTCATAGTGATTTGAGTGTTGAACTAGGACTCCAGGAGACCAGGGTTTGATTCCTTGCTCAACCACAGAAACTCACTGGATGACCTTGGGCAAGTCGTACTTTCTCAGGACTTTATCAGATCACCCCCTAAACCCCGTTCATTTGCCGACATAACAGCTGTCATTTTTATGCCAGCAAAAGAACTCCCCATGCCACACTTACTTCCTATCTACGCTAAAGGCTTCCCCAGCAATGCATAAGGAGTGAACAGAGCTCCATTCACTTCCTCCCATGGATTCTCATGAGAATACCTAGTGTGGGAAATTTTACAAAACAAAACAAAAATAACACTCAAAAAGCACACAAACACACTTAAAAACGTACAAGTAAACTGTGGAGGGTCATAAAAAGAGTGTCACCTACCTAAATGTTGTGATCTCACCTGGAAGTGTTCTGGCTGGACCATCCACTGATGCTGCATTCATGTGAGTACAATGGTGTATGGATTCAAATGCCAGCAATGCCAGTACAAAAGTGCCATGGCGGATCAATTGACAGCTTGTGTCGTCAATAAAATAGGACTGGTTTTAGACTGGACATGATAACGAAAGGGCAATGTCATCTGATACGTGCACCCTTTATTGGTCATTAGGTGTCCTTACGATGCCATATTTGCTGTGTCTGATAAAGTCCTTAGTCTCATGGGTTGTCTAAATGGGGAAAAAACTTCTCATAGAATGTCCCAACAAAAAGCAAACAAGATTCATAATATTTGGAAGGAGGTGGGGGAATTCCAGTTACTGCATGGGAAAAACCTTCATGGGTTTTCCCGAAGTTTTTCAAATAATGTGTGGAAATGAGCATTACCTCTCATTTGGACAACCAATTCAGGATGCTGCACATTCTCGGCAAGGGCAGAAGTGGACAGCGGATTGGGCAGATGTGCATGGGGTCCGCTCGCTGGCAAGGAAGTGGCTGGAAGCACCATTTTGGAGTTTCACATTATTGATTGTGCACTTTTTTGCTGTGCTGAGGCAACCAAACAGCTTTTTTTAAGTGGAAGGTTGCAACCATTGTGCACCATTGGTTTACAGTTAAAAAATTACCGTGCAGTGGCAACAATTTGTGGAGAATAATAATGTGAGTAATTCACTCTCAGCCAACATCTTGATTCGCAGGCATGGCTGCGTGTGCACTTCAAACATGGATATCTTTGCATACAAGCGATTTTGCTAAAGGACCATGGAGACAAGTGAACACTGCTGCAAATTTGTGTTAATATGCAGCAATCCACATATCTTCTCATCTAGACAAGCCCTCAGAGGAAGGCAAAGGCAAAGCCCCTTTGAATAAATCTTGCTGAGAAAACCCAGTGATGGGTTCACCTTAGGTCACCATAAGTCAGAAACCACTTGAAAGCACACAAAATTTGTTCAGATGGGGTTTGCGTTTGCCTTCCTCTTTATCTTACAAAATATTTAATAGGATTAAAATTACCTAGACCAGAAACTAATTTGATTCAGTTATATGTTCTGTACATAACCTCATCTTGGATTGGCCTTTTTAGTCATCAGCATGCTTGCAGAAAGCGCAGGATGAGTCCTTCCTGAATCTTCATTTGCAAAGAAAAGCCAGAGAGAGAGATAGTCTCAGTGTTTCTCATTATTAACACTCCACTTTGTTGCCTCTCATTTCCCAAAACATTGCTGTAATCTGGTCAAACCTATGCATTTATTCACCCATTTCTACCAGCTGGAAAAAAGACAGGCATATGTTTTAAAGTCTTTTGTTAAAAAATATTTAAACACATCCATATCTGGAAGGAAATTTTTTATTCAGCTAGTAATTTCTATCTAATTCCCAAAGGATAGACACACTTTCCAAATATATTTGTTCCATGTATGCACCCATCTTCCCTCTCTACCCAATCCCCCAATGCTTTTTTTTTTAAATGCAGAATAAGTTAAACCCTATTTATGAATTGGTATACAAAAGAGATTATCACACCAGGCCTCTAATGTGCAACAATCATGTTAGTGAAGCAAATAGAAACATACCGGTATTGAAGCAATCATATTGCATCTTTGCTTCAATACTGGTATGTTTCAATTTGCTTCACTAATGTGATTGCTGCATAATACTGGCAGGAGAGTTGGGGGGAAGAGAAGAGACAGATGTGGAGTAGGAAGGGGCAGGGGAGAGACAGGCCAGGAGTTGGAATAGTCAGCTCAGGAAGGTGGGAGGGAGAAGATCCAGTTGCAGAAAGGTGTATGTAGGGGGGAGACAGATCAGGCAGGAGGGGAAGGATTCTCAAGTCAGACCAGGCAGGCAAGAGGGCAGAGAAACAAGGGGAAGAGAGAGAGAAGAGGACAAACACATGGTTAAATGGAGCTTCTACAACAGCTTCACTAGATACTGGTCCATTTCCAGTCACAACTGAAAGTGCGGCTTATGTTCTATAAAGCTTCATATGACTCTGCCCGAACTCTGAGATGGTCAGGAGAGGACCTTCTCTCAGTCCCACCATCTTCACAGGCAAATCTGATGAAGAAACAAAGACAGAGTCTTCTAGGTAGCTGCCCCAGGCTTTGGAATTTCCTTCCTAGGGAGGACATAATAGACTACTTATTGCTGTTCTTACATTGGCAGGCAAAACCTTTTTTTTTTTTTGTGACAGACAGTCAAGAACTGTTTTTGAACTTACCATAGTGTTATTGATTATACTACTATTTATTATTATAATTGTAGGTTTTAAATTGTGTTGAATGTTTTTGACACATTTTAATGTTAGCTGTTAATCTAGGACTTTTTCGGACGTTTAAAAAGTAACGCAAGCAGCCTCGTCAGCTTGCGAGGCTGCTGCGCTGCAAAGCGTCAGTTTCAGATGACGCTCGCCCCTGGCGGTACTGTTGCGGTACCGCGGGGAGAGTTGAGAATCATATTTCCTTGATTTTTACTCACGATCAACTTTCGTGAGTAAAAATCAAGGAAATATGACGCTCAACTCTCCCCGCGGTACCGCAACAGTACTGCCAGGGGCGAGCGTCATCCGAAACTGATGCTTTGCAGCGCAGCAGCCTCGCAAGCTGACGAGGCTGTTTGCGTTATTTTTCAGCGTCCGAAAAAGTCCCTAAATTGCATTTGTTTTGAGTTGGAAGTCATGTTGAGTCCCATTATTATTATTGCTATTATTATTCACTGACATTTGACAAAAATCTAGATGGGAAGCCATGTTAAACTCCTCCAGCAAAAAAACAACAACAGAGTTTTGGGGCACCTTAAAGATTTAACAAGTGTAATCTGGCATAAATTTAACAAACTATAGTCCCTAAAAGCTTGTGCAAATTAAAACCTATTATTCTTAATCCTTTTTTAAAGCAAGTTTTTAATTACTCATGATCTTTTTTCTTCAAAAGAAAAAAAAAAAGAACCTAGGAGATTTTCAGACAGGCAAAAATCGCCCCTTGCCGTGCGAGCAGCCTCCCGAAACTGCTGCGCGGCAAGGGTCTTTTTCGGACGACGCTGTGCCTCTAGCGAAGCCGTCCGTGTCACTTCCGTGAAGCTTGGGACGGCTCCGCGTCATATTTCAAGCACGGAGGCTGCCCGTGATTGAAATATGACGCGGAACCGTCCCAACCTTCACGGAAGTGACACGGACGGCTTCGCTAGAGGCACAGCGTCGTCCGAAAAAGACCCTTGCCGCGCAGCAGTTTCGGGAGGCTGCTCGCGCGGCAAGGGGCGATTTTTGCCTGTCTGAAAATCTCCCAAGTCATCTTTTCTGATATCTGACAAAAACAGAAGATGGTAAACACAATCTCATGGTGGACAGTGTAATCCCCCCCCCCATTTACACGTCTACTATTCTAGCCTGATTCCAAATTTCTATAGCCTTTTGAGCCTTCTCCCCAGTCACCTTATTCTTTTCGGGGGGGGGGGGAATCCAAGTCAATCAAGTACAATTTCTCTTTTTCCCTTAGATTACATATTCTAATCCTTAGTTTGCAAAACCTGGACAGAGCTGTTGATGAGCAGGTGTTGAGATCTCTCATTCATTGGGTTGCCATAAATCAAAGCTGACTTCATGGCAATTAACAATGATGACAATCCCTGAATCTGGCAAGGGTTGTAATGACCATTAGCTTAAAAATTAGTATGGGATGTAATATTAGATAAACCCATAAAGCTTATTTTACCAGCAGAGATGAGCTAACATGACAGCTTGAAAGAGACTACCACCTGGAACACACTTGGTCTTGTCTGATTTTAGGCTGGTTGGACCTGGTTAGTACTTGAATGGGAGTCCACAGGAAAGATCTCTAGTCAGGGCTTGGAAAGAATCCTGCCTGAAATCTGGAGCAGCCATTGCTGCCAGTCAGAGTTGACAATAGTGTGTTAAATGGACCAATGGTGTGATTCATTAAAAGGCAGCTTTCTCTCTTTGGATTGTTGAAGGCCCTACACCTCACTGCTAGGGAAACTATAGAGTAGGGACAAATTATAAATCCATTGCTTACTTACTACTTTCCTTTATGGACAGGATACTCTTAAAGACATTAGGATTGGATCTAGACTTAGCTTATTTATAGGGGCAACAAACCCTGTCTTGCCTCTGTCTTAGAGCCCTGCCTTCCTGATGACACAGGGGCTTTTGCCCCATTTTGCCCCCAGGCAGACCTCATAACCCCTGGGGCAAAGACATAGGAAATAAGGGGTAGGTCTCATAACATAGCTTCAAAATAATACCTGCCTTATTCTTTCCTGCCTGCAAAAAATGTATGGGGCCCCACATGACCACAGGAGCCCTTTTTGGCATGCCAGTCCGGCACTGCAGCTTTTGGTCTGCCATCACTGTTCCATAGCAGGAAGGAGTCCTGCTTGGTCACATGTTGCAGGCTGGCTTCCTAGTTTCTGGGAGAGTGAGGGAGACTGTGGCAGTTGTGGCTGCACTGATGGACTGACGTGCCTGTCTGGACTTCCTCCCATTTCTTGGAGGTAACAGGGGAGGAGTGGGCCTGAACCACAGGCAGGATATGCCATCAGGGAGCTGGTGTATCCTGGCCCATGTAGTTGAGTCCTTAGTCAGAGTTGTTCTAGTTATAGTTCATATAACCTCAAGGACCATCTAGTCCAACCCCCTGCCATGCAGGAACACACAATCAAAGCACGGCCATAAGATGGCCATCCAACCTCTGTTTAAAAACCTCTGCAGAAAAAGACTCCACCACACTCTGAAGCAGTGCATTCCACTGTTGAATAGCTCTTACCATCAGGAGGTTGTTCCTAATGTTTAGGAGGAACCTCTTTTCCTGCAGTTTGAATACATTGCTCAGTGTCCTAGTCTCTGGAGCAGCAGAAAACAAGCTTGCCCCATCCTCAATATGATATCCCTTCAAATATTTAAACATGGCTACCATGTCACTTCTTAACCTTCTCTTCCCCAGGTTAAACATACCCAGCTCCCTAAGTCACTCCTGAGTTATGCGCCTTTAATTTGGACTTGACTTATGGAAACCGTATCATAGGGTTTTCTTGTCAAGTTTATTCAGGGAGAGTTTACCATTGCCTTCTTTTGAGACTGAAAGAGAGAGTGACTTGCCCAAAGTGACACAATGAGTTTCCATGGCTGAGCAGGTATTCAAACCCTGGTCTCCCAGAATCCTGGTTGAACACTCAACAACTACACTGCACTGTGCTCTCAATGTATAAAAGCATCCTTTCTACTTTAAAAAAAAAAAAAAACTTTAAAAACTTTCCCCATAAATCTATGTTGTTGAGGTTTCCATTTTTTGTGGATTTTTTTGTCTCAACGCAAGAAGAGATGGTCTTATTTCAGCTTTCTAGCACTATAAAACCTTACAAAAGCCACAGCTCTGCTGGGGCCCAAGAATGAACATGTGAACCAGTGATATTGACAGCTTTACAACACTGCATGCAAATTAAAAAGTTGTTCTCTGTGCCTAGCCTGAGGCTGCAATCCTTATGCCTTGGAGTAAATCCCACTGAATTTAGGCTTACTTCCAAGTAGACATGTAGAGGGCAGTGCTGTTTGTCTACAAACACCAAAGAAGCCAGCATCTGGAAAGAAAGAAAGAAAATATCTTTTTTCATCTTGTATGTTGATTTAAATGTACATCTAGAATCTTAGATCTCTATTTCTTCTGTATGTGGTATGCAATCTATTATTTCCTCAGTTTTGCTGTTAAGATCCGTGGTCTCTCTCTGTCTCTCTCTTACTGCTCTGAAGAAAATGAGAGACCTTTGAAGAATTATTGAGTGTTGAGAGATTTTATGGCTTCATGCAGTGCTAAATGAAGAACTCCATACCTTTTCATGGTCACCCATGGGACTCCATGGCTGAATGGGGATCTGAACCCTGGTCTTAGATGAGATGCAGTTAAGGAATTGGGACTTACATATCATTGCTTTTAATAAGTTTATTGTAAGTCTGGGTTCACCCAACATGTTGGGTCGATGGTCTGATCTCAGACATAGATTGGCAATATCCATGCACAGCTCCATGTTATATGTCAGATCATATTATACACCAAGCATTCAAGCAATTTCCCAACAGAGAAAAACTCTATGTGAATAATGTTGCTCCCACCCAAATCTTGCAGAGCTTGATTCTTTGTTGAACTTGGATCTTTCAGAGTGGGTGGATGGTATATCATTCTATTGAATTACCAAGATTTCCTACTCAGTCACTCAAATGTCACAGCAAGATAGATAGATACAAGTTCTATTTTAAGGAGCTTTCTATTGATTAAGTAAGATGACATTTTTAGCAGAGGACTAATTTTCATTTGTAGAAAGCCAGCCATTCTGATAATAATCCAGGAAGCCTCATTAATTACAACCTACAGTAAAGAATAAAGTGAGTCCAAAGAAGCCAAGCAGCTGGTGCCGTATAAATAGACAGAGTTTTTAATTGTAACCTTCACGGTAGGAAAGGCGAGAGTTAACAAGGGCAACTTAACTTCATTATAACACATTTTGTTTGGCTTTTAGCATGAACAAACATCCAAGTGAGCTCTTTTCCAAGTAATAAATTATAATTGTGTTTAAAAAAAGAAAAGAAAAAAGAGTACAGGTAGAAACTACACTGAATATTATACAATTTTTGGGCAGTAGTAATTTTGGTTGGGCAGATTTTCCAAACAAGCAACAGCAACATTCAAAATGTCTGATCATTCAGCTTTATTTGATCCTGTTTAGTTGTATTTGGCTTAAATCCAATAGGATGTTCAAGGTAACGTTGGGAACTTTTACCTCTCTCTCTGAAGTTTGCTTCAGTGACAAAACATCTAGAAGGTATTCCAGCCCTTTGGAGCAGGTTTTTAGGGTTCTTAGGATATGTGGGAAGGAGGGCTGCAGGAGAGGGACACATATAACCACGACCTGTGTACACTGCAGAAATATAGCAGGGGGCCGTTTACACGATGAAAATGTCCTGGGAAGAATTCGTGTCGATCCCTGGCAGTTTACATATACATCGGGTTGGGTACGTGATTTTTGGAAGGGGGGGCACCTTTTATCCCTCAACCTGCGGGACTTCCAGTCCCGCGGTTTGTGCCGGTTTTTAAAAAAGTCACGGGAGGATTCGGAAAATCGGAAATGTAAACAGCCTGAGACAAAATGTCTCGGTACTGGGATGACCGGAAATGGTGACTGGGGCGGGCTTAGAGCTCAGGGACCAGAAAAGGAGGGGTCAGTCACCCGTTCTACAGATCCAGCCTCACCAGCCGAAAACAAAGGCATCCCATCCAGCTGCACGAAGGTTGATGTGTGTGTGTGTGCGTGCGCATGTGTGTACTCAATCACTTTTTAAAATGGATTTCTACACTGCAAACCATTCAGCTTTAATCTCTTCCTCAACTGCATGTTACAGAGAGATGGTCACCCATTCATCCCCTGCCTTGATCACCTCCCTGGTATTCCAGCCTCTGAGCGAATGAACACCCTTTAATTCCCCCTCTGTGCCTGTGCCTTTCAAATTGTCTGTCTGTAGCTGGTTTGCTGTAAAGGTTAACATTTTAAAGGGGGAACCCAACCCCCCCACCTCACTCAGCTTGATCTCTGTGCATCTGAGCGAAAGATCTCAGTCTGGGTCTTTCAAAATGCCTAGCCTCTACTCGGCTTGCTTTCAAAAGGAAAGGAGATGGTTTAATTGTTCCTCCGTCTGAGGTCTTTGAAAAGTGCCTTCTGCCTCTGTTTCAAGGGTTAACTTTTTTTAAAGAAGTGAGGGGAATACCAAACCTCTGCCCCCCTCTCACCCCCCCAGCCAGCCAATAGCAGCGCTTGTGGCATGGAACTTTAAAGGAAGTGCGTCACTGAGGTTGTGAAAACACGAGTAATCGCATACTTGATTGACAGCCAAAAAAACAACAAAACAAAACAAAAAAAACCAACCAAAAACAAAACTACAACCTAAAAAACACAGAACTTTGGAATTGTAAATATCAGTCACGGGACCACCTGGGATATCCAGATCAGTGACATAAATCGTATAAACAGTGAGGGGTGGATTTGTGATCACAAAATCACGGTAAGCACCGTGACAATTTCTGTCATGTAACTGGCACCCAGCAGTTAGACAGCACTTTATCCCCTATACTTCTATGGAATCCTGGTATTTGTAGCCTTTTCTATTAGAGAACTCTGGTGCTTCATCAAACTACAGATACCAGGATTCCATAGGACAGAACTATAGTGGATAAGGTGGTGTCAAACTTCTGTATTTCTGCAGTGTAAACAGGCACCTCTCTTAGCACTGTTATTTTGACCCTTCCGCTAAACTAGCTGCTGTTTCCTAGATTAGTCACACAGGCAACCCCACTTAATCAGGGATCACTCTCTGGCTTTTCTTCGCAAACGAAGATTCAGGAATTCCTGAATCTTCGTAATCAGGGATCAGATAGTGAATGAAATGTCACAATTCAATGTAGCTAAACAGATTTGGTTATGGGATGGGAGCAATTCACAGTAAATGAATAAGCAAACATGCTTACCAAGAGTGCTGAAGAGTTACCAGTCAACCAAAGCAATTTTTGAGGGGAGCATAGCTGAGAATTATGGATAGTTTGGGCTCCGGTCCAGTTTGGTGGTTTTCTAGTTTTATTTCTTGGACTTCATACTACTCCCCTGCATGAAGCTTGGAAGAGGCAATATTACTTTTGGGGGAGGAGAATCTCACAATAATTCCATGAAATGTCATTAATCCCATACAGTGCCATTGAACAGGTAATGACATGACAAATAACATTGTCTTAAACAAATAACACTTATTAATTTAATTCTGTGGGCAAGAAGACCGGGCTTGGCAAGCTTGTTCTCTGTTGCTCCAGAGACTAGAACACAAAGTATTGGACTCAAACTACAGGAGAAGAGATTCCATCTAAAATTAGGAAGAACTTCCTGACAGTAGGAGGTGTTTAGTGGTGGAATGTGCTGCCTTAGAGTGTGGTGGAGTCTCTTCTTTGGAGGTTTTTAAACAGAGGCTGGATGGCCATCTGTTGGGATGGTTTTGATTGTGTGTTCCTGCATGGCAGGAGGTTGGACTGGATGGCCCTTGAGGTCTCTTCCAACTCTATGATTCTATGAATAATGAACCCACATGGGCTGTATAGTATTGACATTACTTCTTTCCAACAAATTCTCCATGTTTCTTTTTAAATACACTATAAGAGAATTTAGTTATCTGAAGGATTCATTTTATGAGGAAAACTTAATTAACATGCATGTGTACATGAAGTATACAGTCATCTCTCTCACTAGTTAGTGGGCAGTAATGACAGGGACACTATCCAAGAAAAGGTACGTTCTTTAAATATTCATGACACTATACCCACCAAGCAAGGAGAAAGGGCATTACTAAATTGTAGTGCACAGACTTTGAGGGCCTGAGTCTTCAGTGTTCATAGAGCTTCCCCAAGTGGGAGACAAAAGTGCAAATTCTCCCATTTTGGTGGACTCAGCTCCAGGCAGGAGGAAAGGGCTGTATGCAAATCTCCAGCTCACCCAGTAGAATACCAGATTTGCAAGGATTAATTTGCCACAGTTTGCAAGGATTAATTGATTTATTGCTGCAACTTGAAAACTCTCCAGGGCTTCTATTTATTTACTTCTTTAGCTTCCTCTTTCCCTGCCAGTGCTTGTGGTGAAAGGGCTCATCTTTCTGCTCTACGTCCAACTTCTGTCTAGAAGCAAGTCAACTAGGGGGTTGTCTATATGGTGAAAATACCCCTCACAAAATTCAACTAGAATATGAGCTGTTTTGATGGGATCCTGCATTGTCTTGTTATATTGTGAAGGAGGGGGGCCAAAAAAGAGGGGAAACTACGTGAAAAAAGCATTTGCGGCTTTTCTCAACTGTTTAAAAAATGGTCCTTGTGGTATGTGCATCTTTGCTTGTTAAGACAAGTGATTCAGTATGAATCAGTTCCCCATACAAGACAAAGCACTAACGTGGTTGGCTGGAGGAGTGCAGGGGCTTGGTTACAGGGCAAGCATGACAGGCTGTGACAACTGTGGTTGGTACTTAGAATCATAGAATCATAGAACTGTAGAGTTGGAAGAGACCACGAGGGCCATCCAGTCCAACCCCCTGCTGTGCAGGAAATCATGATCAAAGCATCCCTGACAGATGGCCATCCAGCCTCTGAAGATCTCCAAGGAAGGAGATCTCACCACGCTCCGAGGAAGTGTGTCGCCACAGACCTGTCTCCCAGCTTCCCTGGGCGAAACACCTGAGCTCCGAGGGGGAGCACAGCACCTGGGCTGCCCCCCCCGGGTACCGTCTACTGGAAGGCCCCACATCAGGACATAACCCTCAAGCTGCATGACTTCTAAAGAGGGTTACATCCTGATGCTGGCCTCAAGGATAGCCTATCTCCCTGCATCCCATCCGTGAAAAATGCTGGTGCAGTTTGATAAGTCCATCCTTCAGCCCAAAACAGGGTTGCCATAGGTGAACGCCGAATACCCAGTCTCCCCACTCCCTGCTAGTGACCGCCTATTTAAACAACCACACCCAAAGCCAATAGTCTGATTCCAAAGTGACAGTATGGGGTAGGCAAAACACCCCTGTCAAAGAGTGGGTAAAAATTCCTACCCGACCTGAGATGTGACCAGAGATCTCATAGTGTGACAGAAGCAAGTGGGTGGGTCGTTGCAAAGGAAAGAGGCGGCGGCCAGGGGCAGCAAGGAGCTAAGTAACCCAGGCTATGTTCCGCCCCTGCCTCCTCCCAGCCATGGCGTGGCCATGCCATGGCCAATCCTGTCTTCTTTTCCATGGCATCATTAAAACATCTCCCCCAGATCAAACATGCACAGTAGTAAAGAAACAAAACAAAACAAAAAAGGAATAAAAGGATAATACAAAACATATACCCTCATCACTTCATCCCACACCCACCCCAATTTAAAACTGACCTCCAACTTCTCTCTGTTTATCTTATTAGCTTAATATCTCCTTCCTTTCCATATATCTTATTAGTTCAATCACTCTTTATATATTATATATATTATCAAGAAATGTAAACATTTCTCTCAAATCACACTATGCAATATAATACCAAAAATTAAATATCAAATCCCATAGTACCAATATCCCCATTTTCTTTTCTAATATATTTTATAAATGGTTCCTATGTATTTTTATAATTTTCAATTATAATTATGATGACACCCAGATCTATTTCTCCTTGTCCTGATCATCGGCCTCGAATTCCAATAGTATCTCTCCTCTTAATAACTGTCTTAAAGCAGTAATGGGCTGGATGAGGCAAAACAGATTGAGATTAAATCCAGACAAAACGGAGGTGCTCATGGTAGTGGCCCCAAAACCAGGAGTTGGGTTGCAACCTCCAGTCCTGAATGGGGTCACGCTCTCAGTTAAGGACTGTGTTCCCAGTCTGGGGGTGCTCCTTGATTCATCGCTTCTGATGACGAGTCAAGTGAATGCAATGGTCAGGAGCGCTTGTTATCAGTTTCGGTTGATACGCCAGATGCGCCCTTTCTTGGAAGTAAGGGACCTCGAGACTGTGGTGCACGCACTGGTAACCTCTCGTCTAGATTTCTGCAATGAGCTCTACATGGGGCTACCCTCGTGCTTGGTCCGGAAACTTCAGTTGATACAAAATATGGCAGCCAGAGTGGTCTTGGGAACATTTCGGAGAGACCATATAACTCCAGTATTGAAATCTCTCCACTGGCTGCCTATCAGTTTACGGGCCCAGTATAAGGCCCAATATAAGCCTTTAAAGCCCTAAATGGCTTGGGTCCAACTTATCTCCGGAACCGCCTCCTCCCATACAATCCTCCCTGCGCACTCCGGTCCTCTGGGAGGAATTTGCTTCAGCCACAAAAATCTAGGCTGTCTGCAACCTCCCAGAGGGCCTTTTCGGTAATCGCCCCCAATTTATGGAATGGCCTGCTGAACGAGATCCGTCAGCTGATGAGCTTGAGTAGCTTTAAAAAAGCACTAAAGACGGATCTCTTTTGGCAGGCCTTTCCTGATTAGATCCCGGCCTCAGGAGCTGCGTCTCCTGGCTTTTTAAATCATGTATATATTTGTTTTTAATGTGTTTTTATTTAGATTTTATAGTGTTTAATGTCTTTTTATGGGGGTGGGTGGGGGTGGGTGGTGTTTTTAGTCATTATTATAATGTTTTAATTGTTGGAAGCCGCCCTGATTGTTTTAGCAAAGGGGTGGGGTATAAATAATTTATTATTATTATTATTATTATTATTTGACTTATTTTTCGCTAAATTTGAAAGTTTGTCTACTAGTGCTAATTCCATTACTTTTTGAACCCAATCTTGATATGTTGGTATTTCATTTGTTTTCCACTTTATTGCATTGATCAGCTTTGTAGCCAAAACTAAATAACTAATTAAATTACTATATTATTTTTCTTTTTTATCTTTCCTGTTTACCGTTTTCAATAGATATAATTCAGCTGTCATATCTAATTTAATTTTCAACATTTTTTCTATCCATTTTAAAAGTTTTAAATGAAAATCTCTTTACAGTTGTCCCTCCACATTCACGGATTTGGCATTCATGGTTTTAAGTATTCACGGCTTGAAAATATTCTTGAAAAATAATAATCCGAAAAGCAAACCTTGATTTTGCCGTGTTATATAAGGGACACCATTTTTCTATACCATTGCATATAATGGGACTTGAGTATTCATGGATTTGGGTATTCATGGGGGGTCCTGGAACCAAACCCCAGTAAATGTGAAGGGACAACTGTATTTTTTTTACATTTCCACGTGGAAAAATGTAAGTGGAAAAATGATCCTATTTGTTTCTGACATTTCCAGCATTGATCCGAAATACCCTTATACGTTTTTGTTTTGGCCATTTTTAGAGAGGATAGATACCATTTAGCAGGGATTTGAACCCTTGTATCCAAGGGGTTGTTTAGATGACCAAAAAAATCCTCAATTAATGTGGGCAGAAAGAATACCTTTTGTCCAGATGAGTTCCTGCTGGGATTCACCATATTGGGAAGGAGGGGGGGCCTGAAAACACCAAGTAGTTCGCAATTACAGCTTTTGCTGTTTCTCACAATCTTTTTTAAAAAGTACACGAAAATGAGCATAACAGTCCATCTGAACAACCAATTTGAATTGCAGCACATCCAGGAAGTAAAAATGTGATTGGTTGGACCTAGGCAGGGACGGGCTTGTCGGCGACGAAGCGGCTGGAGCCACCATTGTTGTTTTTTTGGGGACACAATCAAGTGCTATTTTCAAGCAGCAGAGCAAAAAGAGTTTTTAAGTAGAAGACCACTCTTCCACTTCTCTCATTTAACGGTAAAAAAGGGGGCGGATGGAGGGAGCTTTTCGGGAGATAATAAGGCAGTTAGTTCATTTGCAGCTGCCATCTTTTCTCATGGGCGTGCCCCGTGTGAACTGCAAACTCAAATAGCTTTCCATGCCAGTGATCTTGCGAATAGATCGTGGGGACAAATGAACACTGCTATGATAGTGAGGTAATGCACTATTTTCCACAATTAATTCTCCCATCTAGCTGACCCAGTGTCCTAGCCCAACACTCAAACCACTACACCATGCTGGCTCTCTAAAAATATAGCTAAAGCAAAATATAATATAACATATACAGGTAAAAAACTATTAAACAATCCAAGTAAAGCATTAATTTCAAACAACTGCAATCCTTTTCAAAGCATAGTGCAAAGTACAGCACACCCCATTAAAAATTCCTTCTGCCCCAATCATTTACAAGCTGAAGTCCTGATTAAATAATAATAAAAAAAAGTCTTTGCCTGACAAAGGAAAGAGGGCAGAAAGGGGACAGCTGAATATCCCATAGGAGGGAATTTCATAACCCCAGAGTAGCCACTGAGAAGACCCTCTCATGTGTCCCCACCAGATGGGCCTGTGGGGATGGTGGGGAAGAGAAAGCTGTCCTTCAAAGATGTTAATACTTGGTTTGTGTCTATACGAGGGAAAAATGTGGATTGATTCACACAAACGCCAATTTGAAGCAGCTTCTATTTGTCTTAATGTTTTTTGGGGAAGATCACAGGCATGCAAAGCTATCCGCTTTTCTGTTCCAATAAATTCCAATGAATTACTCGCATTTTTATTTACCTCAAGTTGCCACTGCCAAACAGTATTTTTTTAAAAAGCATATTTAAGGTGCAAAATGTGATATTCTGCCTAAACAAATGGGGGGGGGAGGCTGTTTTGTGGCCTTAGCACACCATCACTATGGCAAAAATCCAAGATGGTGGTTCCAGGAGTTTGCCTTGTTAGCAAGCTCTGCCCCCTGTGCATGTCCGACCAATCAGCTTTCTACTTCTGCTTTTATCAGGAATGTTAATGAAAACAAATCAGTTGCCCCAACGAGCAGGAATGCGCATTCCTTGTGGAGCTTTTAAAAAACTTTGGGAAAAGCCACAAAGGCTTTTCCTGCAGAGTTTTTGGTGGATTTGGTCCCCATCTTCTGAATACCGCAGATTGATGTGGGATGCCATTTAGACAAATCGTATTCTCCTTGAATTCTATGAGGAGTATTTTTGCCATTTAGACAACCCTTTGGGCAGATTTATATAGGGAGATGTAGTCCGTCCAATAATCTGGACCTAAGCAATAATAGGACTCTGTGTGTGTGTGTGTGTGTGCGCGCGCACGCGTGTGCACGCGTGAGCATGCTGAGTGCCTTCAAGTTGTGGCCCTAAGATGAAGCTGTCACAGGGTTTTCTAAGGGCTGACGGTGTGTGACTTGCCCAAGGTCACTCAGACTAGTGGGTTTTCATGTCCAAGCGAGGATCTGAACCCTGCTAAATCCGGTTAGATGAGGGGCAAGGGAATCTCTTCCCGTTCTGAGTTCTCTGTGCAAGAACAGGAAACGGGGGGTTACAGTGATGTACTGTGATTCTTTACCCCACCACGTGTCCTGAGTCCACTCCACAGTCTTTCAGTTTTGAATGTGTATTTTTGAAGGTTAGTGCTGTGGACAGAGTTGGCATGGTGTTGGTGTACCACCCACTGCACTACTCTTCAGTGTCCTTTCAGTTGTATTTTTAATCTGTTTTTATGTTTTAATTTCATTTGGGCTTTTATTTGAATTTTATTACTGATTATTGCTTTGAGTTTCATTTTTGCCAGAAAGGTGGGATAAACATAGAATAAACAATCTGATATGAGGGTTTTCTTTTTGTTTTCTTTTTTTTAAAGAAGCAACTTTAAATCCACACACATTGGTTCTGGATATTTTTAGTATGTTGTGGGCAAGCATTTTTACTTTGATTGGAATTTTTTCATTTTAGCTATAAAAACAGCCACCTCTAGCTTGAACTCTTACAGATACTAGTTTTCCACACCAGTGATCATTATGGTTTAACTTGATTGTTAATGAAAATCTAAGATTCACGGAACTCATGCTGCTATCAAGGTACAATATTGTGTTCATGGTCCAGTAGGAAATTGTGCAGAAGAACTTAATCTGAGGTTGCTTTTAAAAAAATAATCTATGAGATGTAGAAAAGTACATACAGTTGTCCCTTCACCTTCGCTGGGGTTTGGTTCCAGGACACCCCATGAATACCTAAATCCGTGAATACTCAAGTCTCATTATATGTAATGGCATAGCAAAATGGTGTCCCTTATATAGGATGGCAAAATCAAGGTTTGCTTTTTGAATTATTATTTTTTAAATAATATTTTCAAGACGTGAATACTTAAATCCGTGAATGCCAAATCCATGAATATGGAGGGACAACTGTACATCCTGAAGAAGCTAAGATTCAAGATAGATTGTTTTAAGCTAATTTAAGAAAGTTCGTACATAGAAACTTCCTGCCCTAGCCCATCCTGTACAGTCAACCCTCCGCATTTGCGGATTTAACTTTTACAGATTTGATTATTTGTGGATTATTTGCTGCCACCTCCACTGCTGCCCTGTACCATTTTTCATAGGGACTGCAAGCATCGTGAGACTGAGAACATGTGGTGAGGCTTGTAAGTCCCTAATAAAAATGGCACAGAGCAGCAGCAGAGGTGGTGGCAAGCCCTGCTAACCATGCACTTCTGCCTTCCAAAGGAACCCTGCTGCCTCAAAAGGCATCCATGCTGGGTTGAATCCATGGATTGTACCTTTTGTGTATGTTAAATATGGTTTGAAGGGCCTGGAGATATTCACAGTTTTTGCATTTTTGTTGGAGTCCTGTGCCCCTAACCCCAGTGAATTTGGAGGGCCAACTGTAGTTATTCTGAGCACTCCAGCAGGGTGCAATACTAAACATATTTACCAATGAACCCAATGAGGCTTATTCTGAAATTTAACAAAAGGAATAAAGCCAGACTATAAGTATTTTTTAACTGTGTGGTTAAACACACATAATACAAATGGAGCTTAACAAGCAGAGTAGAGATAATCATTACAGATGTTCATTTATTCCATTAATCTAATTCAATGAGATTGTGTTAAATACAATTTACTATAGCTTTCCATGCTTGTCTCTTCTCTGATGATTTCAGAATTGACACTATTTCCATAATCTATTCCAGGAGGAGGTCAAAGAAGTCACATTTAGTTCCAAACGGGCATTATTCCCCTTTAGCTTTCAGTGTAATTTATTTATCTTTGGGTTTGTTCAAACTGTATGAGTTTTTCTAGACACATCGCTGGGATTTATGCATTAATATCAGATCCCAGATGAAGGCGCTGTTATTGGATAAACAATCTTAGTTGGAAGATGTGAATGTTAACATTGTGGATGAAGAGTAGAACTCTATTCACCCTTTGACTAAACTCGATTCCATTTGGATGACATATTGGCTAGAATATTTTTATTTTATTCACTGATTCTATTACTCCTTCAATAAACTACATAAATTCAAAAAGCGTGGGGGGGAAGGTCTATGATAGGTGGAAAATTCAATAGCAATGAACATTAGGAACCAATGAACATATATTTCAGTTTACCACTTGGTGCTCAGATGGCTGATCGTCTTGTGTGTACTTTCAGAAGCCTGGGATCAATATCTCACAAGACTTTTAAGGCATAGCTGATATCACTCCCATAAATGCGTCACAAAACAGAAATGGCTAATTCCCCAGGGATTGCAGGCTGGTAGGGTTTCAGTCATAGCTTACATCTCAGAAGGTGATTTATGGAGATATTTTGTGGATGGTTTTTTGGCTTCATGCTGAGGATGTATTCACTCCGCTTGTTACTTTCCAGCCTGAAAGTTGATGTTTCCTGTCTCAGCAATGCATCACCCTGTGGCCAGGTTATGCCTTGCCATGACTGTGTGATTAAGGCACACTGAATGCACATGAAAGGGTTGCATCTCTCTCTCTGTGTATGTGTGCCCATGTCATGCACCATTGCTTGTAAAGGATAGATTAGAGCATAACATTGTAAATAGTTTGTGAAAGTCCCTGACTTTGGGCTGTGTTCTTAAATACAGCTTTATTTTAAAACTAATAAAAAAAAACTTTCTCTGCTTCCAACATTGTGCACTGTACTGATTTTATAGAAAATCACATTTCACCCATGAAACATGCTATGTGACTGTGGGCTATACCTACGCTGAAGGGTTGTTGTGATGCTCGGATAGGGAAAAGGAGAGCCAAGCAGAGCCATCTTGAGTCCCGCACTGGAAGACAGAAGAAGATATCTGTCTGCCTTCTGTCTGTCATCTATCTATCTGCATGCTACATTCAGCACATTGGAGGGAAGGTAAAATAACCTATAAATTTCTCCTCTCCCCTTCTCCTTTTCTGTCTTTGCTATTATTCCACTTCAGCTTTTGTGGTTCTGTCCTATGGAATCCTGGGATTGGTAGTTTAGGGGGGTATCTAGAATTCTCAGCCAGAGAGCTCCAGTGCCTCACCATGGAACCATAAGTAGAATAATAGCACTACAACTGTGCAGTGTGAATAGGACCCTGGAGATGGGAGGGAAATGGATGGATGGATGGATGGATGGATGAATATATAAGCTACCTTGAGCTCATTGGAGGAGAGTTTAAATACAATTTACACATTCACCTCCATCTCTAGGTAGCGGGGCAAGAGGTTCAGTTCAATCTTCTGTGGGTTTACCAGAGATAAGCTTCTTGTTTTTAAATCAAAATGTTTATGTTAAACCATCTCACCAATACAGATGCAACCACCATGGCAAAGCTGGATTATCAGTGCTGCAACTGAAGCAAGTGCTCAAAAGTCCTAAGTGGTGAGGAATCCCATCCTGCACCACACTCATATGGATGCTTCTTTTTTTTGGATGCTGTCAGGTAAGGAAAGCTCCTGGGAAGAAGAGGCACATCTGTCTCCATTCCTGAAAGTGACTGGCTCTGGAGTCTTCTTAACCCTGCAGCACCACCTCGCTAGGTCCACCACTGCACAAGCTAGAACTCCAGTGGGCCAGCTCACATATGAGTACAAAGGGGACCCTCCCTGGCTGTTGGAACTACTCCAAGGTCCATCCAGCTTAATGCAGCCTTGTACCACAATCTGTTCTTTTTGCATTTCATTTCTCTCTGACCTCATTTTATCCTAATTTTGTGTGTGTGTGTGTGTGTGTGTGTGTGTTGTTTGGGGGAGAGGAAAAGAGAGATTTAAATCAGCTATGCATCAGTTACTATACTGGGCTCAGGGTGAAGAAACTGTAGGACCAGGTGATTAGTTATCACTTGTTGTTTTGTCTGGATAAATAATTTCTAAGGGAGTTGAAAGTGTTTTAAGAGAGGCATGGTTTCACATATTGAGAGCCAGTGGTTTGGTGTAGTGGTTTGACTGTTGGATTAGTACTCTGAGAGATCAGGATTCAAATGGCTACTTGCCCATGGAAACTCACTGGGTGACCATGGGCAAGCCATACTCTTTCAGCTTCAGAGGAAGGCAAAAGCATTTTGAACAATTTTTTTTATTATTATTATATTTTCAATTTATTTCAACAAAATAAAATCATACACTTCCTTTACATTGTTGTCTGAATTTGATTCTCTTTCTAATATTGGTTTTCTATCCATTTCCTTTTCAAATGTATTTATACCCCTAAGTCATAGAAACAGAAATCCCTTTTCCACTTTATACATTATCTATACACCATTCCTCCTGTATTTCTTCCAACAGAGTTTACATATATACAGATATCTCTATCTATCTCTATCTATCTATCTATCTATCTATCTATCTATCTATCTATATTATATCAGATACACAAAAATCAGTGTGTATAGAGCCATTGTACTGTCTGTCCTCCTTTATGGATCTGAAACATGGGTCACCTATCGCCACCACTTATGACTCCTCGAGCGCTTTCATCAGCGCTGTCTATGCACAATCCTAAATATACACTGGACTGACTATGTGACGAATGTTGCTGTCCTAGAGCAAGCAGGGATCACCAGTATTGAGGCCATGATATTGAGAACGCAGCTGCGCTGGGCAGGGCACATTTCTAGGATGGAGGACCATCGCCTCCCAAAAATACTACTCTACGGTGAACTCGCCACGGGTCAGCGTAAGAGGGGCGCTCCAAAAAAGCGATATAAAGACTCCCTGAAACAACATCTCAGGTTCGGCCAAATTGATCACCAATAGTGGTCCGCCCTGGCCTCACAGTGTGGAGACACACTATCCACAATGCTGCAGCCTTATTTGAGAACTCACACCGAACAAGTCTCGAAGAGAAACGACAACGCAGAAAGAATCACAACCTGGAAACATCACCCAAGGAGACCTTCTGCTGTGCTTTCTGCAACCAGACTTGTTTATCTCGGATTGGCCTTTTTAGTCATCAGCACACTTGCAGAAAGCGCAGGATGAGTCCTTCCTACATCTTTGTTTGTGAAGAAAAGCCAGAGAGACAGATTTAATAAGTTTCATTAATCCATAAACCAAGTTGTTCTTATACCATTACTCTCAGCTTTCCAATATTTAATTAGGCTTCCCCATTCTTTTCTAAACTCACTTATAGGTTGATGTTTAATCCAGCAAGTAAGTTGCTCCATTTGAGCTTCTTCCCATAGTTTCCTCATCCATTCATCACAGTTTGGAGTTGATGTTGATTTCCAATACCTCGCATATACAATTCATGCTGTGGTGACCATGCAAAGCATCATACTCTTAAATTCTTTCGGAAAATCCCTATCAAACATGTTTAATAGGTATAATTCTGGTTTTAATCTAAAATTTATTTTTATTATCTTTCTTATCAGATTATGTATGTTTATCCAAAATTCCTTTGCGACTTTGCATGACCACCACATATGATAAAATGTACCCTCTTTAGCTTCACATTTCCAACATTTATTTACCCTTGCTTTATACATTTTCGCTAACTTTGAGGGTGTCATATACCAACAGTATTGCATTTTATACCAATTTTCCTTTAATTCACTATTTAATGAAAATTTCATGTTTTTTTTCCATAAAACCTCCCAATCTTCTATTGGAATATTATTTCTTACATCTCTCGACCACTTGGTCATAAATTCTTTTACTGTCTCGGATTCCAGATCGAGTTTTAACAGCAATTTATATACCTTTGATACTCTCAAAGCTTTCTCATCCATAATCAGTTCATCTAACTCTGTTTTTAACTCTTCTATTCCTATCAACTTTTTGTCCATGTTGTATCTCTCCGTAATTTGCCTATATTGAAACCAATTACACTTTATTTGCTCTTGATCTAACTCTTCTCTTGTTCTCAACCTGTTGCTTCCTTTTTGAACCTGTATCAAGTCCCTATAAGTCCACCATTTTTCTAAATGTGGCATGAAAGCTTCCTGGGGGGAAACCCATAGTGGTAGTTTAATATAGATCTTCTTCACTTCTTTCCAGGCTTTTAACAAAGCTTTCCTGACAAAATGGTTATTAAATTTTTTATCTATTTGCTTCTTTTGATACCACAAATAAGCATGGAATCCAAATCTTAAGCCAATTCCCTCTAAAGTTATAATCTTATCATCTTTCAATAGAAACCATTCTGATTGCCATACCAGTGCACATGCTTGATGATATAATTTCAAATTTGGAAGGCTTAACCCCCCCCCTTTGCCTTCTCTTCCTGCAATAGTTTCCACTTAATTCTTGGTATTCTGTTTTCCCATCTAAATCTAGATAAATCTCTATCCCATTCTTTAAATAACTTATCATTGATCAATATTGGCAGATTTTGAAGAATATACAACATCTTTGGGAGTATCATCATCTTTACAGCAGCTATTCGACCCAATATAGATAAATTCAGCTGTTTCCAATTTTCTAAATCTGTTCTGATCTCCTTCCATTTTATCTTATAGTTATTTTCCACCAAATCCATATTATTTTTAGTGATTATTATACCCAGGTATCTAATTTTCTTCTCTATTCGAAAACCAGATATTTCTTTCAATTTTTCTTCCTCCATTTTCTCTATATTTTTAGTCAGCATTACCATCTTTTCTCTGTTTTTAACTCCCCCCTTATTCTGGAAATCCCCCCGAATCTTTCTAAGACTCTCTGTAAATTTTGAATAGACTGTAATGGGTCTTCCAATGTTATTGCCAGGTCGTCTGCGAAAACTGACATCTTGTAAGTGTGTTTCTTAATTCGGACTGCCTGTATATCCTCAGTTGTTCTTATTTCCCTACATAGGACTTCTAGAACTGTTATAAATAGCAAGGGGGAAAGGGGACAGCCTTGGCGTACCCCCTTCTCAATTGTTATTTTATCCGTTCGTTGACCATTTATTATAATTTGAGCAGTTTGCTCTTTATATATTGCCTTAATTAAATTCAAGAAGTTTTGTCCTATACCCAGTTCTTTCAAGATTTCCAGATACAGGTCCAATTTACGCTTTAAAAGGTTTTTCTGCGTCTAAGCTTATTAATGTGAATTTCTTTCCAGGATGTTTATCAAAATATTCTATCAGGTCTAATATCTTCCTTATATTATATCTCATATGTCTGTTTCGTAAAAAGCCTGTTTGATCTTGCAAGCAAACCCCAAGATAGGTTTGCCTTAGGGTTGCTATACATCATAAATAACTTGACGACACACAAAATCAATGGTTTCATAAGTTATGCACATTTATTTCTTCTCCACCCTCATAAGCTCTGATCAAACAGGATTTGAAAGGTTATGAAACATTTAAAAAACAACAACCCTGCAAACCCTGTTGTCCCTACAAGCAAAAGAGGGCTGAATCTTCCAACAGGATTAACACAGTCCATCTGTTCCATGGACCCTGGAACAGCAGGTGCAGGGTGGCTTGAGCCCCCACCTGAAGACTAGGGTAAAAGGGACTGAGCCCCCCCTTGAAATATTTATTTATTTATTTGATTTATATGCCACCTTTTCCCCAGAATGGGACCCAAAGTGGCTTACAACACATGAAATACAATTAAAAATATGACAATTAAAAGTTAAAAACAACTAAAGTCATGACAATTTAAAATTATATAAAAAACATATAAAGTTAAAAAAATAAAAACGATAAAAACACACCCCAATAAAAAGCCTCTGTGTGCACAGCTACACATTAAAAGCCTGCTGGAATATAAATGTCTTTGCTTGCCAGTGACAGGAAAGCAGGGAAGGGGCCAGCCTAGCCTCCTGTGGAAGAGAGTTCCAGAGGGTGGCAGCAGCCACCGAGAAGGCTCTCTTTTGTGTCCTCATCAAGTGAGCTTGTGATAATGGCAAGACTGAAAGAAAGCCTTCCCCAGATGATCTAAAAATTATGGCAGGTTCATATCAAGAGATATGGTCTTTCAAATAGTTTGGACCCAAGCCATATAGGGCTTTTATAGGTCATGACTAGCACTTTGAATTGTACCCAGAAATGAACCAGTAGCCAGTGAAGATGTTTTAACAAGGGTGTTGTATTTTTCCTATAACTAGCCCTGGTCAGCATTCTGGCTACAGCATTCTGGACCTGCTGAAGTTTCCGAACAGTTTCCAAAGGCAGCCCCACGTACCTGAAATGATCAGGTAAATTGGACCACCAGTAGCTGAATCTCCTTAGGAATTATCATTCACAAATGCACAAAAGAATCGAACACACACACAAACACACACACACATTAAGACAGTTGTTGTAAGCAAGCTCTCCTAAGAATAATAAAGGCTGCATGCCATCTATCCTATACACACTTATTTGGGAATAAGCTATACCAATGGCTAACCTTTTCTTTACCAAGGACTTCCTTTAAATATTTTTTGTTGCCATGGACCCCCAAGACTTAGCTAAAACCCCAACAACAACAACACAACATTACCTGATAATAATAATACAATTACACCATCTATTAATCCTTCCCTCAGAGGCACTGGAGGGAAGGGAAGACTTTTATCTGGTTTCTTTCTGCCAATTTGTGTCTGGGATGGATTGAAGAGCAATGTGCAGGTCAAGCCAGCCAGCCTTTGCCTTGGCTCCTGTCACGTGGGCTGAGCAGCCTTCAAGCCTTCACGGACCCCCTGCGAGGACATCGGAGGTGGGGGGCCTGGGGCTCCGCGGACCACAGGCTAAGAACCACTGAGCTACATTAAACACATCAAGGGGAAAGATTGCTCTTGTAAGAGCTTTCATATTTAAGGATGAATGAATGATAAATGGGAGAAATAATTTGCCCTCCCTCTGACAGTGCCCTGTGTCTGATTTGCTAGACCACAGGCTTGGTTTTGCATTTTCTTTTGAGAGTATTATGTGTGCCGTCCTGTACCTTCTAACATATTGCAACAGATTTTGCTTTTAAAGAAGTATATGGGAGGGAGGGATGTGATTGAAAACTATATGATCATTCACTTAATAGAGTCTTACATATATTACCCAACTTTGCTTGATATATTAATCATACTTTTTAATTTACTCTGCACTGAAATATTTCCTTTCTTATTTTGCCATTGGTTTCATCATATATTGTTTCCTGCTTCAGTTGTTGTTGGCGGCAATTGTTCTTTTAATGCAATGCATTCTGTGTTTTAATAGTTTTCTAAAAAATGTACCTGCAAGTAGGTCAAATTAATAACAACTTGCATGCCTGTGTTGAGCTCCCACATCATCTTAAAAACAGTTCCATGGTGCCTGATCTGTCCTGTTTCCTGGAAAATAAAAACCTGCTTCACTCTCCAGTGTCAACTTTCAGTACTCATGGCATGCCCCACCATCATGGCATGATGCCTCCAACAGTACGCTCAACATCATTTTTCACTTTCTGGTTGCCACAACATTTGAGAGACATTTCTGATCCATTTTCTTTGCGAGGGACCATGTTGTCAGAGGCATTTGTCACTGTCAGAAGATGCACTGGCTGTAAACCTTCCTCTTCAACTGCGTGGGGTGATTGCTGTTCCCAAACCTGCTCCAACCTATGCAGCTTCAGCTCTTGATTTATTTTCATCGGGTCTCCATTTGACCTGCATGCGCACAGCTTGTTACTTGTTCAATAATGCGCTCATCTGTACAGATGCACACTGTCTTTTTTTTTCGGAGGAGCATGATCTGGATTTTCATCCAAATCTATTAAAAAACAAAATATTTTCAAATGGGACATAATACAGATCCGATGGGCTGATTCATTACATCCTTTACAATTAAAAAATGGGACAATAAAAACAAGGAGGGGGAAACAAATTAGTTAATAATAATATCCCTCCACAAATGGAGACATGCTTGAGGAGGAGGTATTGTACTCATGTTATGATGAATATGGTCAATGAGTGGAGACCAAAGATTGTAGAATCCAGACTCTGTCTGTGCACATCTTTGCTCATTGAAATTCTTAATGAATTAGCTGTACTGGATGATTTATAAAAAAAATATAAGTTTTTTAAAAACACAAAACAAAATGAAGAATGGCTTAGGGCTTGTCTACACCATCAAATACCCTGAAGCTCCATGTGAATGCCCCCGAATCCTCTGTGATCAGGCCATACATGGCATGGCATTTTCCCTGAATCTGGGACTATCTGGCCACACATGGCATGGCCCAGATATACAGCATTTTGAGTAATTTTACCAGGATGTGGGAGTTGGAGTTTTCTGTGGAGTTTTGTCCACCACCACGGCCACTGCCACCACATCCAATATTAAAGCTCCAGAAGCAGTTCCCAGCCGAAGGGAGAGGTTTTCTCTCTTTCCCTGGCTTGGTAGCGCTGCCTCCACCTGCTCTCCCACTTGCCTGGTGCACGAAGAGGTGCTTGAAGAAAGCGATGGAAGCACTTCAAGGAAGGGCAGTGGTAGTGGTGGTAGCAGTGGTGGTGGCGATAAGATGAAACTCTGCAGGGACAATGAAGAAACATCCATGGGAGTATAATAACACACAAGGCTTCAAGGGGAATGCAGGGTCATGTGAGCAAAACTCCATTCAGGGTCATGTGGGCAAAACTCCCTTAGAACTTTCAAAATTCCATTTTCCTGAGCTGTGTGAGGTCGAAGGCTTTCACAGCCGGCATCCATAGATTTTCCTTGGTTTTTTTCCAGGCTGTGAGGCTGTGTTCTGGAAGAGTTTCCTTCTGACGTTTCACCTGCATCTGTGGCTGGCATCTTCCAGAACACGGCCTCACAGCCCGGAAAAACCCCCAAGGAAAATTCCTGAGCTGTGTTGGAAAGACATTTTATTTTACTGGCTGGCAATTTGAATAATTTGTGTCAGTTCTAATTACCTATACAATTTTGTTTTTCTAATGGTTTTTAAAGCTCTGTTGTTTGATCTATGCTGCAAGCCACATTGAGTCCTGCACTGGGATACAGACAGACAGACAGACAGACAGACAGACAGACAGACAGACATGATTAAAACAAGAATGCCTCAATAAATGTATATTGTTTCATTCTGAATGCAGTTCATTTAGGGAGGATGGGTGACTTGATGTCAGGATGATGTAAATGTGGTCTGGATTTTACTTCAAATGTTTAAAAAGCTACCCCCCCCCCCAAATTAGTTTGGCATGAGGAATAACTCTTTTAAAGTTTAGTAAAAACAACAGAAGTTGCTCCATTGATATCGTACCACCCTCTTTCAGTGATGGGTGATGGCTTCCATGTCAATAAATCCGCTGTTGGTTTTAGTCCACACTTTCAAGATGTTTCCTGCCAGAGAGAAGGAGAGCAGCTTCAGGACAGCAAGTTTCCTGCCAGTTTCCTGCCAGGGAGAAGAAGGAAGCAACTTCTGGACAGCCATTCTGACTGGGGAGATTGAATTTTTTTAAAAAACTGTTGGGAGAGGCTGCTTGTTGCTGAGGGGCTTGAACTTCTGACCTTGCCCTTTTACCCTCAAGAGCCTTCCTGTGAGTCACACCCGTGAGTCATTAGGGGGTGGAGCTGGGAGCCTAGCTCTATATAAGTCCTTGCAGAGGCTTTCCAGGTCAGTTTCCTGCCAGAGAGAAGGAGAGCAGCTTCTGGACAGCAAGTTTCCTGCCAGTTTCCTGCCAGGGAGAAGAAGGAAGCAACTTCTGGACAGCCAATCTGACTGGGGAGATTGAATTTTTTTTTAAACTGTTGGGAGAGGCTGCTTGTTGCTAAGGGGCTTGAACTTCTGACCTTGCCCTTTTACCCTCAAGAGCCAGAGGCGCGCGCCGTTATTTCAGTAACCAAACAAAAATACAGCAGACCTAAAAGTACAGCTTAGCATTCTCAGCGTTAACTAAGAGTTCTTAGATTACCTAAAACCAATCATCATGGACACTGAGGGGACTGCAGCAGTCACTTGCAACACTTGTGCGATGTTTGTATTCTTGTCTACAGACGTGGAGAACTTCACATGCACCAAATGCAAGCTGGTAGCCCTCTTGGAGGAGAAAGTACAGCAGCTGGAGACACGGGTAGCTACACTTCAACAGATTCGTGAGCAAGAGGTTTTCCTGGACAGAACAGAACGAACAGTCTTGGATGGGGACCACACAGAGGAAGTGGCTGTGGAGGAGAGGGTCACTTCACGGACACAGGAAGTAGACAGCTGGAGGAATGTCACACACAGAACAAGAAAATCCAGGGATTCTTCCAGCAGCTTGCAGCTACAGAATCGATTCGAAGCCCTTTCCCTTATCAAGGACAATGAGGAAGAACAGCATGGACAGACTTCAGGGGTAGAGCAGAGGACCTTGAGAGGACCACCGCAAGGAACAGCAGCTGCGAAGCCTCAGCGGAGGCGTGTGGTGGTGGTGGGGGACTCCTTGCTGAGGGGTACAGAAGCAGTGGTATGTGGGCCTGACAAGATGACTCGGGAGGTGTGTTGTCTCCCTGGGGCAAAGATCTGTGATGTGACCGGGAGGCTGACAAGACTCGTCAAGCCTACGGATCATTACCCCTTCCTTTTGGTCCATGTGGGAACCAATGATACTGCAAGGCACAGCTTTCCCAAGATCAGAAGAGATTATGAGGCCCTGGGGAGGAAGCTGAAAGAAATGAACGCATAGGTGGTCATCTCGTCTCTTCTGCCAGTTGAAGGGCATGGTCCAAGAAGGGAGAGGAAAATAGCCGACGTAAACAACTGGCTCCGTAGATGGTGTCGCCGAGAACAAATTGGATTCTTGGATCATGGACTGCGCTTCCATGCGGGGGGACTTCTGGCAAGAGATGGGGTGCATCTTACAACAGTTGGAAGAAACATTTTTGCCAACAGTCTCAAGAATTTGATCAGGAGGGCTTTAAACTGAGTCAAATGAGGGAGGGAGACAGTATTCTGGAAGGCAAAAGGGCTGGAGAAAATAGTCAAACTGTCATAGAGGGAACAAGGTAAACAGCGCAAGGACCCAACAGTGGGAGGCAAAAAAACTTGCACAGGGAGCAAGTAAAGGGAACACATGTTCTCAGATGTCTCTACACTAATGCACAGAGCATGGGAAATAAGCAAGATGAACTTGAACTCCTTGCACTACAAAACAAATATGATATAATAGGCGTTACTGAAACCTGGTGGGACGAGTCTCATGATTGGAATGTAGGAATAGAGGGGTATAACCTTTATAGGAGAAACAGGCCAAACAGGAAAGGAGGAGGAATAGCATTATATGTCAGGGATATTTACACCAGTGAAGTGATCCATGACATCAATACTGGAAGCCAGGTGGAGAGCATCTGGATAAAAATTAAAGGGGAGGGAAACAACAGGGATGTTATTGTGGGACTCTACTACAGACCCCCAAATCAGACGGAGGAATTGGATGATGCCTTTCTAGAACAGATGAACATACATGCAGAAAGGAGAGATGTAGTAGTGATGGGTGACTTCAACTATCCTGATATTTGCTGGCAATCTAACTCAGCCAAAACTACAAGGTCTAGCAAATTCCTTACATGCCTGGAAGACAATTTCATGGTCCAAAAGGTGGAAGAGGCAACAAGGGGGTCAGCTATTTTAGATCTGATCCTAACCAACAGAGACAACCTGGTTAATGGGGTGCAAGTGATGGGATCCTTAGGTGAGAGTGATCATGTTCTCCTGGAGTTTGTTATACAATGGAAGGGATAAGCCAGGCATAGTCAGACACACATTCTTGACTTTAGGAGAGCTGATTTCAATAAACTCAGGGAAATACTGGGGATGATCCCATGGTCAAGAATACTAAAAGAGAAGGGACCTCAAGACGGATGGGACTTTCTCAAAAGGGAGATACTGAAGGCACAATTTCAAACAGTACCATTGAGGAAGAAAAATGGGAGGTGTCTCAAGAAACCAGGATGGATGACTAAAGAACTTTCAATGGAGCTAAGTTTTAAACGGAACATGTATAGGAAATGGAAAAGGGGGGAAATCACCAAAGAAGAATTCAAACAGATAGCGAACACGTGTAGGAGTAAAGTCAGAAAAGCTAAAGCGCAGAATGAGCTCAGGCTTGCTAGGGAGGTTAAGAATAATAAAAAGGGTTTTTTTGGGTATGTCCGCAGCAAAAGGAGGAAGAAGGAAATGATAGGGCCGCTACGTGGAGAAGATGGCAAAATGTTAACAGGGGACAGAGAAAAGGCAGAATTACTCAACACCTTCTTTGCCTCAGTGTTCTCAGAAAAGGAAAAGGGGGACCAACCTGAGGAGAATGGAACAGAGGACACAATAGGGGAAATCCAGCTCAAAATAAGTAAAGTGGTAGTACAGGAATACCTTCTTAATCTAAATGAATTTAAATCTCCAGGACCAGATGAACTACATCCAAGAGTATTAAAAGAGCTGGCAAATATAATCTCAGAGCCATTGGCAATAATATTTGAGAACTCCTGGAGAACAGGAGAAGTCCCAGCAGACTGGAGGAGGGCAAACGTTGTTCCCATCTTCAAAAAGGGGAAAAAAGAGGATCCCAACAACTATCGTCCAGTTAGTCTGACATCAATACCAGGGAAGATTCTAGAACAGATCATTAAACAGAGAGTCTGTGAACATTTAGAAGGCAATGCCATAATCACAAAAAGTCAGCATGGGTTTCAGAGAAACAAGTCATGCCAGACTAATCTGATCTCTTTTTTTGATAAAGTTACCAGTTTGGTAGATGAAGAGAATGCTGTGGAGATTGCATACCTTGATTTCAGTAAGGCCTTTGACAAGGTTTCCCATGACATTCTTGCAAACAAGCTTGTAGAATGTGGGCTAGACAAGTTAACTGTTCAATGGATTTGTAATTGGTTGACTGGCCAAACCCAAAGGGTGCTCAGCAGTGGCTCCTCTTCGTCTTGGAAAGATGTGACCAGTGGGGTGCCACAGGGTTCTGTCCTGGGCCCAGTGCTATTCAACATCTTTATCAATGACTTAGATGAGGGAATTAGGGACATACTTATCAAATTTGCAGATGACACCAAATTGGGAGGAGTAGCTAATACCCTAGAGGACAGGATCAAAATTCAGAATGACCTGGATAGACTGGAGAGCTGGGCCAAAGCTAACAAAATGAAATTCAATACAGAGAAATGTAAAGTACTGCATTTAGGGCGGAAAAATGAAATGCATAAATATAGGATGGCAGAGACCTGGCTGAATGAGACTACGTGCGAAAGGGATCTAGGAGTCCTAGTAGACCACAAGTTGAACATGAGCCAACAGTGTGATGCGGCAGCTAAAAAGGCCAATGCGATTTTGGGCTGTATCAATAGAAGTATAGTGTCTAGATCAAGGGAAGTCATAGTGCCACTCTATTCTGCCTTGGTCAGACCTCACTTAGAATACTGTGTCCAGTTCTGGGCACCACAATTCAGAAAGGATATTGACAAATTGGAGCGTGTCCAGAGAAGGGCAACTAAAATGGTGAAAGGTCTGGAAACAATGCCTTATGAGGAGAGACTTAGGGAGCTGGGTATGTTTAGCCTGGAAAAAAGACGGTTTAGAGGCGATATGATAGCCCTGTTTAAGTATTTGAAGGGATGTCACGCTGAGGATGGAGCAGGCTTGTTTTCTGCTGCTCCAGAGACTGGAACACGGAGCAATGGGTGCAAGCTCCAGGAACAGAGATTCCACCTCAACATGAGGAGGAACTTTTTGACAGTAAGAGCTGTTCGGCAGTGGAACACACTCCCTCGGAGCGTGGTGGGGTCTCCTTCCTTGGAGGTCTTTAAACAGAGGCTGGATGGCCATCTGTCGGGGATGCTTTGATTGTGATTTCCTGCGTGGCATGGGGGTTGGACTGGATGGCCCTCGTGGTCTCTTCCAACTCTGCAATTCTATGATTCTATGATTCTATGTTATCCAAGGTGCTGAACTCTGTCCTGAAAACAGTTTCAGAATTTCGGACAGCTTCACAAGTGGCTACTTCCTTTGAATTCATCCCCCACCCCACCCCAAATTACCATCATTGGGTATGTCATTTCATGTGCTAATTCACAGCTCTGTTAATTTCAAGAAAATGAAGGTTTTGTTGAAATTAGATTAATAATGAAATAATATGCAGATTAGCACATACTTAGTGGAATGTTCTGCTTTTGCACTCTAGACCATCCTGAGCTATTGTGTAGTTGTAGCTTACAGATGGGGCCTAGTTTGAACTCTGGCTGGTGGCAGGATGGGATTAGCCCTAAACCCTCTTGCCTTGGACAAAACATAATATTCACGAGTGTGGTGATTCCTTTGGCCTGGTGGGAACTGTGGCATAGGTCTTGCTTTAGTAGAAATGCACATGTAAGTTGACTTGGGTGCCAAGTAAGAAAGTAGCAAGAAACTGAACATACCGTAGATGTAATTTGATGCTCACTCAAAGGATCAGTCTTCCCTTGTTGTTAGCATAATTTTATGCCTGCCTGCAAAAGGGGTATCATAAGTGCTTCTTTGCAAAACTACGGGCACCTTTTAAAATGGGTGGGCAACTGCAGGGGGACCAGAGGTCAGTTTCTCCCAGATCGTCTATGCAGTCCCTCGCAAAATAGCAATAGGAATTGATGTCACCTGCCACCATTTTGAGAAGAAATGCAGAGGAAAATGGAAGTATTGGGGGGTAGTTTGGGGTTCTGGAGTCCTTGAGGAGGGTTCTAGCATAATTGTGTTCTAGTCTGGGGAGCTTTCTCTATAGCTTGGTGCCAAAAATTGCTTGAATTTTTTAAATTAAAAAAATAAAAATTGGGGTGTTAGGGGTGTTGGGGACTGATGGGGTCTCAGGGGCCACACAAGTGGTATCCAGGGGCTGCATATGGCCTTTGGGCTATATTTTGCCCACCCATTTTAAAACAAATCCACACGTTCATGTTCCGTCACCAATCTCACAGTAACAACTTATCCGCAATGTGTGTGTGTGTGTGTGTATGTGTGTGTGTGTATATATATATATATATATATATATGAATATGAATTTGGGGGTGGTAGCTTGGTTGTGCAAATATAAAATAACTCTCTCCCCCCCCCCCCAGTTTTCTACCTGGGATGGTCATGCATTCTACTTGACAATAGACAGCCTTCAATTCTTTTTTTCCTCTTGAAAAATGTTTATTTTCATTTGTGGGAAGGAGGACTAATACCAACAAGTATGTTTTTCTTGGGAAAGGAGGAATAGAACTCTGTAAACAATTATGTTGGTATAAATTACATCACTTTATACATTTTGAAATTATTGGCAGTTGTTCTTCTGTAGTCTTAATAATGAACATTATCCACAATATTGCATACGGATATTGGGAAATCCATTTCTTCCAGAAGTTAACTATAATAGTATTTATCTTTCATATTTTTTGAATGTTGAAAATCAGTCTAAGTGAACAGCAATGTCTTTTGATGGTTATGCAGGAAATTAAAGTTGAAATAAATTACACACGTTTTCATTGTGAATGAAATTTGCCCTCACTTTGAAAGTGTGCCAGAGAACAATCCTCCATTTTAAGGTGTCCTCTATTTCAAGGGACAGCCCAATCTACTTTAAAGATATAGAACTGGAGGTTGTTCACCTGGTCAGAGTCTCCCTATTGCCAAAGCAATATTTATTTACTGTGTATGTGTGCGTGTTTGTGTGTGTATAAAACATTTTATTTAAATGATATAAATTCTTTCTCAGTTTGCATAGGAATGAACAAATGCACAATTTTAAGGAAATCTGTGCTCTCTCTTGTCTTCTTTTTCCTTGGGTGCAGGGGTGGGAGGATGATGCCTTTCCTCTTTTTTTATGATGTGGAACTGGCTACCTTATTCTTACCTTTGGACAGAATATTGTTGTTGCTGTGCCATTCAGCAGTCTGGATATCTTAAAAGGTTACAGACTGATGCTTCTAAGAGCAAGGAAAGATTGCAGCTTCCCTGGTGAATACTCTCAACGAGCAACTTGTGGGAGATGGTCTGACAGATTGCCAGCCTCATGCTGCGGTCCTGTCATGTACGCCAAGAACGTATGTATGACAATAGAGACGGTTAAAAGTGCGAAAAGAGAAATGCTAAAGAAAGTGGTTTTACAAGCTGCCAAGCCTTGTAAATAAAGGGGGTGTTTGTTGCAAGCAGAAAGTTTTATGAACTATTATATTCTCCCCAGTGGAAGCTTCCTATAATATATAGGAGAAAAATTCAGTTGACTCCGTCTTGATCCCAAGCTTGAAGAAGACATGCAAGAAGTGCTAAGAAATCTTTGTGGGCCAGTTAGGAAAAGAGAGGGTGATTCATCCATTCACAGTGCTATGTTTATGGGCAGGTGATCCTGACATGACTCTGTATAAATACATACTCATAACCTATTATTGGCAGGTCCAATTTGATTAAGGTGCTTTCCAGTAACAGAACTAATCTATGACTTAGGCTATAGTCCTGGTGATTGCTTACCAGGGAGGAAGCCCTACTGAACTCAGTTGGTCTAACTTCTGAGAAGACATGGATAGATATGCACTGTAATGATCTTACAGTCCTCTGTTGAGAAGGCTGAGTGCTTTAGGGTGCAATCCTTAGCGTTGTGATGCAGAAATAAGTCTCACTGGAAGTGTATCTACACTACCCAGTTATTTCAGTTTCATACTATGTTACTGTCATAAATCCATGCTAAGACAACCAGGGATTTGTTGTTTAGCAAAATACTTAAAAGACATTAAGGTACCCTGAAAAGACAGGGGCTGAGGATTAAATTAGTTGAACTTTGTAGTGTAGACAGACAGATGATGCTTTGGGAACTGTAGTTCAGGAGAGTAGGCTGGAGCTCTCTAGTAAAGAATTGTAAGTATCTCACCAAACTAGAAATCCCAAGATTATTTAGATGGAGACTTGACAGTTAAAATGGTATCAAATGCCTTGGAGACCTTGTTCTGCTTCGATTTTCATTCTTACCCTGAAAGAGAAAACAGGAGGGGGTGCTCAGGACTCATCTCAGAGATGATTGCAGTGCAGCCTCCTTAAGAGAAAGTATAAGAGGACCATTTGGTGCAGTAGAGGTTGAGATGTGCTGACTCTCTGACATATGTAGTTTGTGCTGTGGATTTCATTGGCAGTATCCCAACACCTTGGTTGAATCTGTTTTGTTCTGGGGAAAAAAAAGAGACTGTGGCACTGCAATGAACATCATCAGGTAGGCCCTGGAGGACCTCCTGAGATACAGGCATCACAGAAAGTATGTGATTCCTCCACTGATTAGATTACAGGTGGACAACTGTGGCCTACAAGATGTCTCTTGAACTGTAACTCTCAGGATCCCTTGCCACTGGCTAGGCTGGCTAGGTATAATGGGAGCTGCCATCTAGCCATGTCTGGAGAGCCACACTTGCCCACCACCGGATTCAAATGAAAGAGCGGTGCTCCCTATCACTATCACTATAGAAACATACACACATATGCCTTATTGCCATTCTGTTTGAAGGGATCCTCTATAGTCATTCTCTTTGAAGGCATCCTCAGAGTCTATTTGAAAGGCTCTCCAGTTCAAGTCTGATTTAAGTATAAAGAACCCAAAGAAAGGAGAAAAGCAGATGCCTTGAAGTTGCACTTGGAAAACACTGTGATCAGTAGATACATAGGTTACCTGGTCATAGCCTGCCCCACAAAAGGGAAAATGCATGGGATTTCTGTTTACATTATAATTACTGTACCATTATTTCTCAGGACTTTTCGGATGGTGATTTGTAACGCAAGAAGGCTCGTCCCTCTTGCGAGGCTGCTGCACGGCAGGAGGGCCATTTTGGATGACGCCATCCCCCTGGTGATTCTGTTCTGGAAAAGCTGGGAGGCTGCAGTGCCATATTTGGCCATTTCCGAATCACGGTCAACTTCCGTGATTAGGAAATGGCCAAATATGGAGCTGCACCCTCCCAGCTGTTATGGAACAGAATCGCCAGGGGGAGGGCGTAATCTAAATGGCTCCCTTGCCACGCAGCAGCCTCGTCCGAAAAAGTCCTCAGCTGTCATCATTACTATATCCAAAGTATATCTACATAATAGTTCAAAGTATAATAATAATAATAATAATAATAATAATAATAATAATAATTTTATTTTTAATCCGCCCCTCTGCTTGGCAACTGGGGCGGTGTACAACAGGATTAAAACTCTCTCTCTCTGGCTTTTCTTCGCAAGCGTGCTGATGACTAAAAAGGCCAATCCAAGATAGACAATCCGGTTGCAGAAAGCACAGCAGGTCTCCTTGGGTGATGTTTTTGGGTTGTGATTCTTTCTGCATTGTTGTTTCTCTTCAAGACTTGTTCGTCGTGAGTTCTCAAATAAGGCTGCAGCATTGTGGATAGTGCGTCTCCATGCTTCCCGATGTGAGGCCAGGGTGGACCATTGTTGGTGATCAATTTGGCCGAGCCTGAGATGTTGTTTCAGGGAGTCCTTGTATCACTTTTTTGGAGCACTCCTCTTATGCTAGCCCATGGCAAGTTCACCATAGAGTACTATTTTTGGGAGGCGATGGTCCTCCATACTAGAAACGTGCCCTGCCCAGCTCAGCTGCATTCTCAATATCATGGCCTCAATGCTGGTGATCCCTGCTTGCTCAAGGACAGCAACATTCGTCACATAGTCAGTCCAGTGTATATTTAGGATTGTGCGTAAACAGCGCTGATGGAAGCGTTTGAGGAGTTGTAAGTGGTGGCGATAGGTGACCCATGTTTCAGACCCATAAAGGAGAATATACAGTACAATGGCTCTATAAACAGTGATTTTTGTGTTTCGCCTCAGGTGTTTATTACTCCAGACTCTTTTGTAAAGACTTCCAAATGCACTATGTGCCTTTGCTAATCTGTGATCGACCTCTTTGTCAATCTTGGCATGTGAGGAGACGATGCTTCCCAGGTAGGTGAACTGCTGAACGGACTTAAGCACAGAGTTGCCGACGGCAATTTGGGGATGGTGGTGTTCGTCCTGTGGTCCAGGCTGGTAAAGAACTTACGTTTTCTTCAGGTTGACTTCTAGCCCAAACAGCTCTGCAGCTGTTGCAAAGCAGGACATTAGGTGCTGCAGAGCTGCTTCTATGTGGGCAACAAGGGCAGCAGCATCAGTGAAGAGCAGCTCACGGACTAGATAGTTTAGAGTCTTAGTGCGAGCCCTCAGACGGCTTTAGTTAAACAAACTACCATCAGTACGGTAACGTATATTGATGCCGTCGTCTTCTTCAAGCTCTGCCGTAGCCCTTTGGAGCATCATGCTGAAGAAGATTGTAAATAAAGTTGGCACAAGAACACAACCTTGCTTCACTCCATTAGTTATTAGAAAGGGCTCTGAAAGAGCATTAAAACAGCAGCAAGTTAAAACAACCCTTCCCAATCCTAACCCTCCCACCCCTTAAAACTAAATTAAACTAGTAGGGAATTAAAACAAAGATAAAATACAATACAATATAGAATAATAATAATAATAATTTCTAGATTTGTACCTATACTTATACATTAGAATATGCAAATGTTATGCAGATATAAATCCTTTCATTTTTGTTTTGGTGATGCAGTTCATCTTTTTTTGGTGCCGTATAAGTGGCCACCCTATTGTTATTTTCATATACACAGTGGGCCCTTGGTATCCACTGGGGCTTGGTTCCAGGACCTGCCGTGGATACCAAAATCTGTGGATGCTCATGTCCCATTATATACATTTTACTGTACAATGGTACAGCCTTATTTAAAATGGCAAACAGTAAGGTTTGGTTTTTGGATCCCCTCTCCTGAATACTTTCAGTCTGTGGATGACTGAATCCATGGATAAAGAATCCATGGATGTGGAGGGCTGACTGTATACATGCAGATACATGCACATGTGTGAAGGAGGAGAGCTCAGTTGTAGAACGTGCATTTAACATGCAAAAGGACCCAGGTTCAGCTGCTGGAAAGTCCAAATGGTTGTTTATGGAAAGGTTCAGATTGGATAGGATGAGAACAACCTCTGCCTGGGATCTAGAAAACAGCTTCCAGCCAGAGTAGAAAATACAGTGGCAGATGGACCTAGGATAAGAAGGTTTCATATATTCATATATCACCACCAGGGAAATCAAATTGCTATAGATTTAGAAGGAAAGAGAGGTCTATAAGCAAACTGAAACAAGCGGGCTCCTCACTTCTGCTCCTATTAAATCTACTGCTGTTATTACAGCTCCAGTTTTCCTTGATCTATGGCCATGGACAGTTATAAATCACAAATCTTTGTGGATAATGTCTTCATTCTTGTGCCAAATGCCTGACATAAAGTTATGTGAGCTGGAGAAAGAAGCTGTGCTAAATGTCTGTATTTCTAAAATGGGCAGATTATGGACCAGAGATCGGAAGCAATGCATTGTTATTATGTTAATTTTAATCTCTTTGTATCAGCGCGTGCACACACACCAAAGTAGAATGTACTTTCCCACCAACAAAATTCCCACCAACAAAATTTCCCACCAACAAAAAAATACATGGTTTTCCTCACCTTCCCCCACTTTGCTGCCTACTTTGACCTCCTCAATCTCTGTGTCAGGATTGGCTGCAGTTTGCATGAAGTGGGGTGGGCAGCAAAGAACAGGAGGAAGGAATGAGAAGAGTAAATCCACAGTGCGCTCTTTGTGGTGCACTGGACTCAAGTGGGAAGGAAGCTACAGAATGTGTGTCAGGGAACAATGGATGGAGAGACCATGAAAGGGGACAGGAGAAAGATTGCTGACATGGACCAAGGGAAGATTGAATGAGAGAGATATGGGAGGAAGAGTGGCGGAAAAGAAAGAGCAATAGCCAGAGAAAGGGGAAAAAAAAGAAAAACAATCTACAGCAGTGGCCCTTAACCTTTTCTTTACTGCCCTCCCGTTAATATCTCTTGCTGCCATGGGCCGCCAAGACTTAACTCAAGATTTAAAACAATACAACAACAGCAATAGCAACAACACATGATCATCATCATCATCATCCACCCATTAACCATTCCCTCAGAGGCACTGGAGGGGGATGAAAGACTTTTCTCCTGCTTCCTTCTGCAAGTTTGTGGCTGGAGAGGATTGAAGAGCAATGCACAGGCCAAGCCAGCCAGCCTTTCCCTTGGCTCCTGTCACATGGGCTGAGCAGCCTTCAAACCTTTGCGGTCCTACTGTGAGGACATTGCATCTCCCTGGGGGTCTGTGAACCACAGCTTAAGAACCACTGATCTATAGTAACGGTCTCAGAGAAGAGCAGTTCTCTATGATATGCAGATAAGGACAATGGTGGTGGGGAGAAGGCTGGAGATGGCTACTGATGACTAGAAGGAAGTAAAAACTTCTGAGCACTTAATAAAATCCAGAGAAGAAACTGGAGTTACATCTCAAAGGGCTCAACAGACGAATACTTTATTCATAAAAAGCCCAATATGTTTCAGCATGGGTACGGGGGTGGGGAATTAAAGCATTTTCTATGCAGAAATATTATTTTCTGTTCAGAAAAGATTGATTTCTGCACAGAAAATGCTGTTTCCTGTGCAAAACAACCATGTGTGAATTTTGCACAAAATAAGTCCCAAACTGCAAAGATTCTTGTCAGCACAGGATTCTTCGGACTTTATCAGACTAGCATCTAAAAATGCTGTAATTCCACAATTGAGGAAAGTGGAAATGTAGTGGCATGATTACAATAATTATTGCACACTGCCATAATTGTGCAATACTACCAACATGGAATAATTGCATGACCACCACTACCAGTTTAAGAACAAGGTTTCAGCTTGCACTATAGTAACACATGTCTTCACATTGCCTTCTAATGATAGAGTACAGTAGCACCCCTGATTTGCCATCCGTTGATTCAGTTATCCATGGTTGGTGACAGCGGGGGTGTGGACAGGGGATGGAGGGGAGGAAGAGATCTTTCCTCCCTTCTTCGTTTCATTGTCATGGCTCCGGTGGCAGCAGTGGTGATGGGGGGGAGGTGAGAGGAAGAGGGGAGATCTCATATCACTTTTCCATTCCCCCGGATGGCTCTGGTGGTGGCAGCTGCAATGGGGGGGGGGGTGAAGGAAGAGGAGGAAGGGAGATCTTGCCCCCCTTCTCCCTTCCCCTGGGATGGCTCCAGTGGCGGCAGCGCAGGTGGTGGACAGGGGAGGGAAGTCCAGACAATTTCATGGTCCAAAAGGTGGAAGAGGCAACAAGGAGGTCAGCTATTTTAGATCTGATCCTAACCAACAGGGATGACCTGATAAATGGGGTGCAAGTGGTGGGATCCTTAGGAGAGAGTGATCATGTTCTCCTGGAGTTTGTTATACAATGGAAAGGAGAAGCCAGGCATAGTCAGATATGCATTCTTGACTTTAGGAGAGCTGATTTCAATAAACTCAGAGAAATACTGGGGGTGATCCCATGGTCAGGAATACTAAAAGAGAAGAGACCTCAAGACGGATGGGACTTTCTCAAAAGGGAGATACTGAAGGTACAATTTCAAACAGTACCAATGAGGAAGAAAAATGGGATGCGTCTCAAGAAACCAGGATGAATGACTAAAGAACTTTCAACAGAGCTAAGTTTTAAATGGAACATGTATAGGAAATGGGAAAAGGGAGAAATCACCCAAGAAGAATTCAAACAGATAGCGAACACGTGTAGGAGTAAAGTCAGAAAAGCTAAAGTGCAGAATGAGCTCAGGCTTGCTAGAGAGGTTAAGAACAACAAAAAGGTTTTTTTGGGATATGTCTGCAGCAAAAGGAGGAAGAAGGAAATGGTAGGGCCACTACGTGGAGAAGATGGCAAAATGCGAACAGGGGATGGAGAAAAGGCAGAATTACTCCACACCTTCTTTGCCTCAGTGTTTTCAGAAAAGGAAAAGGGGGACCAACCTGAGAATAAAGGTACAGAAGACACAACAGGGGAAATCCAGGACAGAATAAGCAAAGAGGTAGTACAGGAATACCTTCTTAATCTAAATGAATTTAAATCTCCAGGACTAGATGAACTACATCCAAGAATATTAAAAGAGCTGGCAAATGAAATCTCAGAGCCATTGGCAATCATGTTTGAGAACTCCTGGAGAACAGGAGAAGTCCCAGCAGACTGGAGGAGGGCAAATGTTGTCCCCATCTTCAAAAAGGGGAAAAAGGAGAATCTCAACAATTATCGTCCAGTTAGTCTGACATCAATACCAGGGCAGATTCTAGAGCAGATCATTAAACAGAGAGTCTGTGAACATTTAGAAGGCAATGCCATAATCACGAAAAGTCAACATGGGTTTCAGAGAAACAAGTCATACCAGACTAATCTGATCTCTTTTTTTGATAAAATGACCAGCTTGGTAGATGAAGGGAGCACTGTCGATATATTTCGGTAAGGCCTTTGACAAGGTTCCCCATGACATTCTTGCAAACAAGCTTGTAAAATGTGGGCTAGACAAGTTAACAGTTCAATGGATTTGTAATTGGTTGACTGGCTGAACCCAAAGGGTGCTCAGCAGTGGCTCATCTTCGTCTTGGAAAGATGTGACTAGTGGGGTGCCACAGGGTTCTGTCCTGGGCCCAGTGCTATTCAATATCTTTATCAATGACTTGGATGACGGAATTAGGGGCATACTTATCAAATTTGCAGATGACACCAAATTAGGAGGAGTAGCTAATGCCCTAGAGGACAGGATCAAAATTCAAAATTCAGAATGACCTGGATAGACTGGAGAGCTGGGCCAAAGCTAACAAAATGAAATTCAATACGGAGAAGTGTAAGGTACTGCACTTAGGGCGAAAAAATAAATGCATCGATATAGGATGGGAGAGACCTGGCTGAATGAGACTACATGCGAAAGGGATCTAGGAGTCCTAGTAGACCACAAGTTGAACATGAGTCAACAGTGTGAAGTGGCAGCTAAAAAGGCCAATGCGATTTTGGGCTGCATCAATAGATGTATAGTGTCTAGATCAAGGGAAGTAATAGTGCCTCTCCATTCTGCCTTGGTTAGACCTCACCTAGAATACTGTGTCCAGTTCTGGGCACCACAATTCAAAAAGGATATTGACAAATTGGAGCATGTCCAGAGAAGGGCAACTAAAATGGTGAAAGGTCTGGAAACTATGCCTTATGAGGAGAGACTTAGGGCACTGGGTATGTTTAGCCTGTAAAAAAGATGGTTAAGAGGCGATATGATAGCCCTGTTTAAGTATTTGAAGGGGTGTCACATTGATGATGGAGCAAGCTTGTTTTCTGCTGCTGCAGAGACTAGAACACGAAACAATGGATGCAAGCCCCAGAAACAGAGATTCCACCTCAACATGAGGAGGAACTTTCTGACAGTAAGAGCGGGTTGGACTGGATGGCCCTAGTGGTCTCTTCCAACTCTACAATTCTATGATTCTATGATTCACTGTTATCCATGGATTTCAGTATCTGCAAGGCCCCCCTGGAACCAACCCCCCACGGATATGGGGGTGCTACTGTATTAATGCTTCGTGCTGGACGGTGCATGTGCCTTTAAGAAAAAAATTCTCTTGCCTCCATGATTTTCCATGGGTGAAATTTCAGCTGTTCTTGCAAGAAGGCACAACTTCACTTAAAAACAGCAAAACACATAAATAGCAAAAGAAGTTCACAAACAAACACTTAAACAAAATAAAAATGTACCAAGAAAAGGCAACAGTTCATTCAAAAAGCAGGTTCTCTTCACATTCTCAACCGGAAGTTTAATTATATGTTCTCATTGGGAAAGGGGAGGGGGGAAAAAGGAGAGCCCATTCATATTGTAATTGCTCAATTACAGCAGAATGTGATTTCACATGCTCACCAATATTGTGAAAAGAGCAATATTGAGGGCTATTCATGGCTTTTGTGCATCAATGAAAAGTGGGACCTAATTAACTGGTGGAGCACACAATTACCACAGGAGGACGATGACATCATGTGATCATGGAAACCCATTTGTGGTCCTATCGTATTATAATTGTGCTATTACAGCACTGTCTGATAAAGTCTGTCCTATCAGGCTTTCTCAACTCTAAAAAAAAGTTTTTATTTGGGTTTGCTTGTTTTTACAGTTGAGCAAATCTTTACGAATAATCTTTCCATTCATAACAATAATTATTCTAAAATAATACTCTGTATAGATGGGGATTAAAAGTTATAGCACCAGTTAAGAAATCAAACATGCACATGAATGTGTGTCTAATTATTAATTTCAACAGCAGGTGTTTTTTAAATGTAAATGGGTACAGTGATTTTTTAAAAAAATTTGTACATGACTAGACTATGATTGTTTATGATATTTAGAAATAAAGGGTATTATATGGAAACATTAATTGACTTATTCTTTCAGATGTTGTTATTACTGCTGCTGTTGCATACTTCAAGCAAGAGATGGTGAGACTACCTCTATTATTCATGTTCTGAATAACATGGAATGCTGGTACAGGAATGAAACAGCTATAACTTTTATAATCCAGCCAGGTAGAACATCTGCTGGTGAACCCTGCAGCCCTGTCAAGTGAGACAAAAGGGTTCTTCTTCATATTCCAAGCCCCAGCTTTCAATTGCACCTGTCCCTTTCCAACATGGCTATTGCCTAACTGGTGGAGAAGGCAGGGCTGGAGGAGCACCCCACATCAAGAACAGAACTAGGCTATCCTCCATGCCTCCTCCTCCAACTTTCAACCACTGAAGCAACCGCAGTGGCTGAACACTGGAGTCTGGAAGGTGGCGGGGGGACAAGCACTTTCATCCCACTTGGAGGAGCTTTAGAGTACCTCGTCCTGCTCCATTCTCTGTTAATGATTAACAGACATTAGAAATGGCCACACCAAAAACCCAGTTGCAGAACATTTCAACCTCCCTTGATGTACAGTACAGGATTTAAAGGTTGTAGTCTTTGAACAAGGAAATTACGGAGGAGGACTAGAAAGAGAAACAACTGGATTGAATTATATTTATAGATTCCAATCAATTAGCAGAGATATGAACAAAGACAATGGCTTCATGGCACACTACATGTATCAATACAAGAGTCCTTGCTACTGCACATGCAACAAAAGGAATCTTCTCAGAGGAGGTTTTGAACCCAAAGAAACTGACTTGTGGTGAGCAGATTTATTGCTTTCACATATCAACACTGACCACTGTAAAGATGTGAAAGACCCACATTATCATATGGCAGCCTTTTTAACATTTAGGGCAAGGCTCATAGTTTGCACCTTTCTGGATCCCATTACATTCCATCCTACTCCCACAACAATGTAAATATGCTTTATATCTTGAGGCCTGGATATCACTCTGTGTTACTTCTGAAGAAGTGAGTTTATATCCACAAAGGTTCATGCTAAAATAAAAACCAGTTAGTCTTAAGGGCGCTGCTATATTCCTTTTCCCTCCCCCTCCTTTCCTGTTTGTGTGTTGTGTGTTTGTCAATTTTTTCATGTATCCTGTATCCTTTTTTTGTTCTCTGGGGTCTCATCTGCTCTCACCCCTCTCTCTTCCTGACCTCCATGAAGCATGTGTGATAAAAGACTCTCTAGGTGAGATGCTCCAGCAATCCTGATAACATGTAGTAGTATTCTTCCTTTTCTTATCTTTCTTCAAAAAGACAAACCTGTGTTGTTTAGGCACAAGTATGAGTATATCTACTTTTGTATACCTTACAAAGAAAACTAAGGTTTGATTTCTTTCTCTGCTAGACCTTGTGTGGGTGGAGTGGGCTGGTGAGCTCTTCAGCTTCTCTCTAGTGCATTAGTTACTACGTTTGAGAGATCCACTATAATCTCTCACATTTCCTAATAATCACCCCCTGCCTAGCTACTCTCCACTTTCTCAAAAAGTGAATTTAATCATGTTTGTGGGCCCTTAATTAAAAGGCAAGGTGCCAGATAAATCCAAGTACAATAAATACCCCAATGACAAGACAAAATGCACATGAAAATTATGCAATGATTTGAGGCGCTGAACTTCGGGGTGAGTGTACAAATAATATTTCTGATATAAAATGTATTTTATGCAGGTTTTCCTCCTAGAAAGCAACTGTGGTAATTCTTGTTTCCATCCCCAAAGCAAATATTGTCTAGAGATCAGTCATGCTGTCCACACAATAATGCACAAATGAAAAATCTGTGATCAGACAGCTGAAATTCAGTGGCTAGAATGAATTAATCAGAAGAAGCAGTGTACCATGAAGCTTCTGCATGGGCTTGATTTCTTTTACTGCCTGATGGGTTCCTTTTGCAAGGGAGTGGATGAAAAGTGGAAGGAGCGATGCTGAGAATTGTAGAAAAGTGGAACAAAGGTCCACAACGTATAACTGTGGCCCATTCGCCACAGCCCATTCACACCTATGGAAATTCTGGTCCTTCAACTGCTCTTCCTTATCTCTGCCCGTGCACTTGTAATTGCTCTCTGGATAAACAGTAATAAGCAAAAGAAGATGTAATATGAACATAAAAAGCTGCTTTTTTACCAGGAAGCTGCTTTTATATCTGTTTGCTCCTTGAATGAAAGGTTATTACCTTTGACTGGTAGCAGTTTGCCAGGGCCTCAGGCAGAGATCTTTCCCATCACCTGCTATAAGAGCATTTTGAGAAACCAGAGGTTCTGTGGGCTGAACCTGGGACTACCACTGATGGTAATCCCCTTGTCTATGAAACAGTGTTCTCTCACTTGCCTCATGCTGTACTTCCCTTCTGGGCTGCTCCCAGATTCTGGAACTCTTTTCCAAAGAAGCCTAGGATGGCTCCTTCTTTGGCTTTTTGGTGGCAGATGAAGAGGTGTTTTTATTCCTGCAAAGTTTGCAGAATTCATCTTTTTTAAAATAAGAAAATGACTTTTTATGGTGCTGTACAGCTTTTATTCTTTGTTTTAAAGTAATATTTTAAATGGTTTTAATTTTGTGTTTTGTTTAATACTATTTTAATTTCAACTATTTGTATGTTTTTAACCATGTGGGGTTTTATTGTAACACCCTCTATTTGAGAAGCTAGTTGGGGGGAAAGGTGGGGTATAAATAAGGATAGACAGACAGACAGATGGATGAATGGGTGGATGGATGATTGGGTTGTACATATTGGGCCCAAATAACAAATAGTAAGCCCAGAGTAATGATGACAGGGGAGTGCATAATGGGAACACAATCAGGGAGGCACTCTGTCCTACTGTAGGCATCTTGCCTCAAAGTCCCACCAAAACCTGGAGCCTACATTGTGGTAAAGGCATTCACTTCTTTCTCCTTGTTTAAGCAGAATGGTATGTTATACTCAGCATCTCCTTTTTGGTGCCCAACCCCTAAAAATTATTTTTATGTCCTAAAAATTATTTCACATTATGAGTAGAACTTGGAACTAATTACTAGCAATTAATTAATTTCTCTGACATCAAAGGTATAACTAAGTTATATCAGCTACAAGGGTGTAACGTAACAAGGAATGACCTCTCTCCTTTCACAGTATAATTGTAACATTTGGATATTTAAATAGTTATAGAAGTGTGGCCTCACTACACGGTGGAGGAGGAATATCCCATAGTTTAAGTGCTGGGTTATGTGGTAAATTATTGTATGCAGCATTGATCAAAGCGTTCGAGGAGTTGTAAGTGTTGGCAATAGGTGACCCACGTTTCAGACCCATAAAGGAAAATAGACAGTACAATGGCTCTGATTTTTGTACTTCGCCTCAGGTGTTTGTTACTCCAGACTCTTTTGTAAAGTCTTCCAAATGCGCTATGTGCCTTTGCTAATCTGTGATTGATCTCTTGGCCATCTGTCGGGGATGCTTTGATCAGGATTTCCTGCGTGGCAGGGGGGTTGGACTGGATGGCCCTCGTGGTCTCTTCCAACTCTGCAATTCTATGATTCTATGATTCTTTGTCAATCTTGGCATCTGAGGAGATGATGCTTCCCAGGTAGGTGAACTGCTGAATGGACTTAAGCACAGATTTGCCGACGGCAATGTGGGGATGGTGGTGTTTGTCCTGTGGTGTAGGCTGGTAAAGAACTTCCATTTTCTTCAGGTTGACTTCCAGCCCAAACAGCTCTGCAGCTGTTTGCAAAGCAGGATGTTAGGCGCTGCAGAGCTACTTCTGTGTGGGCAATAATGGCAGCATCATCAGCGAAGAGCAGCTCACGGACTAGATAGTTTAGAGTCTTAGTGTGAGCCCTCAGATGGCTTAAGTTAAACAAGCTACTATCAGTACGGTAACTTATATAGATGCGGTCTTCTTCTTCAAGCTCTGCTGAAGCACTTTGGAGCATCATGCTGAAGAAGATTGTAAATAAAGTTGGAGCAAGAACACAAATGTACACTGGACTGACTATGTGACGAATGTTGCTATGCTTGAGCAAGCAGGGATCACCAGCATTGAGGCCATTATATTGAGAACACAGCTGCGCTGGGCAGGGCACATTTCTAGGATGGAGGACCATCACCTCCCCAAAATAGTACTCTATGTTGAACTCGCCACTGGTCAGCATAGGAGGGGTGCTCCAAAAAAGCGATACAAGGACTCCCTGAAACAACATCTCAGGCTTGGCCAAATTGATCACCAACAATGGTCCGCCCTGGCCTCACATCGGTAGGCATGGAGACGCACTATCCACAATGCTGCAGCCTTATTTGAGAACTCATGCCGAACAAGTCTTGAAGAGAAACGCAGAAAGAATCACAACCCGGAAACATCACCCAAGGAGACCCTCTGCTGTGCTTTCTGCAACCGGACTTGTTTATCTTGGATTGGCCTTTTTAGTCATCAGCGAGGTTGCAGAAAGCGTGGGATGAGTCCTTCCTGAATCTTCGTTTGCAAAGAAAAGCCAGAGAGAGATGTGGTGAATTGTACTCCTGTCTTATGCTCAGTTGCAGGTGCTGACATGAAAAGAGGTTTTGTACTAGTATCTAAAAAGATTATCATTTTAGTTACTTTTTTTAAAAAAAAGGAGTAAAAAGTTACTTCTAACATGTAACTAGCTGCTTTCTGTGTGTGTGTGAGAGAGTTTGTGTGTGTACGTATGCACATGTGTGCATGCACCCTTGGAACTATAACAGATTATTTTTTGAAAATTTTCCAAGCTGTCTTCATGAGTGGCTAAGAGGAATACTCTACACAGTGATGCTGCTTACACCATCCAGAGTATAATATGTAGTTTCTCATAGTGGGACACCCCCCTTGCATTTAGCACATGTGCAGTGGAATTCCTAGGGGCAGGCAATGTGGCCCCATCTGCTACTAGAAGCATGTACGACCCTTCTACTGACAAACATCTGGTGGGAATTCATAAGGATTTTTATGCATATACAGACAATGTCCCTCTTTGACTATAGATTGACAGATGTAAACTTTTATAGAGAACTTTTTTTCTTCAAAAACAAACAAATCCACCAAAATTTTACTAGAGGAGAGGACAGGTGTTTCTGGCCATGGGTGAGGATACCTTGTGTGTCTCTGTGCTCCACTCCTTGTTTTCATTTAGTGCGTGGAGCACATAGTGACGGGATATTTCAAGAAAGAGACTGGATACAACACCCTCCCTCCAACAGAATAAGCAGTTACAATCAAAACAAAAAGAATCAGAAAGTTTTGATACTTCCTGAGAATTTTACCCACCTGGAGGCAGCTAGTTATACCAGTGAACACAACCAGTATAACAACCCATTTGGTGGACTCTACCCTTTGGAACATAGTACCAAATAATTTAGAAGCAGAGATCTCCAAATGCTTTCAATTAGATTCTAGCAGTGGCATAAGGTACCATAAAGCTGAGGAGAAACAGGCAATAGTATCCTGAAGGATGAGACATGGAGCAGTTTGTCATCTAACTCACTGAACCAAGTCCAGCCTTCCATTCGTCATAAAGCCATCAAAAACAGCATGAAAAAGAATGATGGTTGTACAACACATCTACTAATGCCCCCATAAAGCTCCTAATGCACAACCTGTTTCCTGTGTCTGAATTTGATAACAGTGGAGGCGGAGGCAGAGAATGAGAGGTAAAAACTCCGGTCAACAAACCATTGAGGTCATGGAGTTAAGCAAAGAAATAAAGGTTAAAGTTTCACATGTAGGGAAAAGCTTCTCAGAGACAGGGATTTGCTTATTACATTTCTACCACACCCCTTCTTTACACACATTAAACTTTAGTTGTCTGCTTTGACTTAGCTAGAGTTTAGCAGCATAGCAAGTTTGTTAAAAAGTCTTCTGTATAGTAGCTTGGTAGGACTCCAAAATACAGGATTGCAGGAATGTAACTCCCAGCATCCCTCACTGTTGACTATGCTGGATTGGATGACTAGGACTTGCAGTCCACCAATATCTGGAGAGCCATACATTTTCCTCTCTGTCATAGGGCATTGGTTCTTAACATTTGGACTTTCAGATAGTTTGGGCTTCAGTTCCCAGAAGCCAATGGTACAACATAGCCAATGGTAAGGAATTGTGGGAATTAAAGTCCAAAACATCTGGAGGGGGGAAGGCTAGAGCCACAGTCCTAGACAGTCTAAGAGAAAGGATGACACCTGAGCACTGGATTGCCCTTAACCATGTGCTTTGTATTTACTGTAGTAGGATACAACAGAAAGCCAGAGCTCAATGGCAACACCAGCATCATGTAGCTTCAAACCATACATCAGTCTGCCTCCAACTGATGAATCTGAATAGAAGCCTTTTGGAGAGATGCCTGCTCAAAACAGGACAGCATCTAGATAGTGATGGAGCCTACCCAATCCCTTAACTCTTTTATTTGCTTGTTCAGTCTGTATCCTAATATTTTCTGCTAAAGGCAGCTAATAATAACAAAATACAAATAAAAACAAAATCTTTTTTAAAGCATAGAAAAAAATCTATTAAAATGGCAATTTAAGAACAGCAGTAAAAGGAAATAAGCAGCACCCAACCAGTTTTTTTTAAAAAACTTTCAACCAGCAAAACAGCTTGAACGCCAAAGGCTTGTTTAAATAAAAACATCATTTGCTTGCCAGAAGAAGAATAAAATGGGAGCCAGCTCAGCTTCCCCCTATATCAAGGCAGAGTGTTAACCATGCACCTCCTCCCACACCTTCAGATTAACTTTTTATGGAAAATACGTACCTGGACCTGCGCAGCAAATTGCACTACGGGAGGGTGGTAGGGGTTTGATGGCCTCCAGGGAGAGAGGCCAGAGGTAGTCACATGTGGCACAGCACACCAGAAAGGGCTTTCAAGAGGTACGTGTGTCTTCTTAAGTTTTGATTGTGTTGCTTAACAAACTGTGAGCAACTGTGGTTGGTACTTAATGCTCAATGACATCACCAGGGGCTATCTCTAAGGACTTTTTCAAATGAGGGGGAAAAAATCCCAAGGAGGTCGGGAGAAGAACGGGGCTGTCACACTTACAGAGCCCCGTTTCAGATGATGCCATCCTCCTCTGTCCTCCTCCCGACCTCCTCCAGACTTTCCCCCATGCTGCGGGCACCACTTTTTATTGGCAGAGGTTTCCATCAATAAAACGTGGTGCCCACAGCATGGGGGAAAGTCTGGAGGAGGTCGGGAGGAGGACAGAGGAGGATGGAGTCATCTGAAACGGGGCTCTGTAGGCATGACAGCCCCATTCTTCTCCTGACCCCCTCAGGGTTTTTTCCCCCCATTTGAAAAAGTCCTAAGTCTCAGGTTTTGGTCTAGAAACCTCAAGGCCTGGGATGATCCTGAACTGGCAACCTGAATTCAGGCCCCATAGTAGATCTGAGGGATGTCAAATGATCTCTCTGGGCACCCTATCCACAATGCCTGTCTTTGAGAAAGGACCCCTTAGTACCCTGTATGGAGAGCAGCACAAGACTGAATGAGGCAGAAGGTGGATGGAAGCAACAAGGGAGTGGCAGTAGTAGAAGGAGGCGTCAGCACTTGTCCTTCTGATTCAGACAGTGAAAAGGCTTGAGCTGCCATTGCCTGGAATTAGCCTCATGGCACACAATGGAAGTTGCTTTGGATGGTAATAATGGGCCAGGTTAATAGTAGCTCTAACTGCCTAGGCGCAGCACAGAGAAACAAAAGACATACTGGCCTATACACTGAAGATTCAGTCAACATGCAGGATTTTTTTGTTTGCTGTTGCTGTAATACCATTTATGTATGAAAGACTACTGCTACATTTTATGGCCCATGAAGCAAACCACTGTGAAATTTGATGATCTGCCTTGTGTGATTTTTATTTGTGGAACTGTGGGATAAATATATTGGCAAGAAATGGTTGGCCTTTATTTTATCACTCTATCCTCAGGGATAAAACTTCTTGAATATGTGGCTGGACTGAACAACACTCCTTGGTCCTTGATCTCTCCCATCATGTGAAGGTAAACATAAGCCTTTTCCCCCATTGCCCCTATCTCTGCTTGCTGACCCCACTTTCAATTATCCTCAATAGAATATGGTTGATGCACATAAAATTTGTGTCACATAAGCCAAGATTCTATTGGCCCACTGGAAGAGCATAACCAGCATAGTTATGCTGATGCTTGGGGCGGAGGGGCAGGGGGAAGCTTCTTCTTCCCTGGGTATGCAAAGGCAGCCAGATGGCCTCTGGGTGTCCCTCCATGACCATTCAGTGGTGGGAAGGAGGTGGAGCTGCATTTGAAAGCCTCTGGCTGCTCTTGCATTGAAGTATAATTGTAGTGCTATAATGGTGTACTGTGAAAGGGTCCCAGATCGCTGCCAGTTTTGTGATTGCTGCTGAAGCTGATTTTAAAGGTGGAGGGAGACTCAGCCCTCTAGGACATAAAGGAAAAGATGCTTTCTCACCAGGTACAGGACAAAGTTCTGGCACAAAGAGCATACTAGATGCCTCCTTGTACAACAGCTAAAAATACATACCCTTGGCATAACTCTAGAATAAGTCCCCAACATGATTCTGTCCATAGTTTGTAGCTTGTGTGTGTTGCACAGGTGTGCACAGCATATATTTCAAAGTGATATTCTGACATGGATGGGTGAGAGGAATGGAGGGCAAGATGGCAGGAGCATTTGTTTGCACCCATACATTAGAGGAGTTTTAAGGAGTAGGAAATATTGTCCAATTTGGCCAAAGCCATTACCACATCTAATGTCTCTTGTCTCTAGGCATGTCTGTCTTTCTACAAGGAATGTGTCCCATGGGCACAGCTATCATATCCCAGATCATAAGAAAATGTTTTTAAGATATTCTGTAGGACTTCCCCTCCCCCCAGAAATCATTGTGGGGCAACAGAAGTGGTGTGCATTTTTCTCTTCAAAGTATTAGAAAGGAAGCAACAAGAAATCTCTTTAGGGCAGGCCCTATGAAGGGATGCCCTCAGATGTTGTTGGACTGCAATTCCAGCAGCCCTTGTTATCATAGCCAATGGTGAGAAAGGCTTGGAGGTACAGTCCAACAAAATATGGAGCATGATTCTCACTCCAGCTCTAGAGCAACCCAGCAGCAAACCTGACAGTATGTGTGTGTGTATGTAGTGGGTTTGTTCCCTGCTTTTCTCCAAAAATATAATTAAAAAATGGCACTTTGGGTGGCTAAGAAAGACAAATTCATATAAAACAGATATGGTTAAAATATAAAACAAGTTTAAAATGCAGTTTTAAAAATAAGTAAAAGAAAGAAGAGCAGCTGCCCTGTAAAAAGGTCTTTTCACAATGCCCAGCAAACCAGTTCAATTCAATCTGGACAAAGTGATATATTTATCTTCAGCAGGACAAGAAGGAGTGGATCAGCTCAGCTTTCGCTGATAATCAGAGCTTGGCATCAGTCACAGAAGTTTTCTCTCATGAGTCCTCACCTCTTCCAAAAGGAAGCCTTCCCCCAAAGGTTCCAAAATTCAGATAGGCTCATAGGGCAGAATATAGTCTTTCATATGTATTTATTTATTACTAGTTCATCAAGAACAACAACAAATAGCCTTGTGACACCTTAAAGACTAACAAGTATCATCTAGCATCTTGGACCTGATGAAGGAGGGTTTATATCCCAAATGTTTATGCTAAATTTGTGCAGCTGAGCCTTGTTAGTCTTTAAGGTGCCACAGGATTCTTCATTGTTGTTTTCACTGTAATATGCTAATATGTTTCCTCCCACTCCACCCCACCCTCAGAAATTTTACCTCATTAAGGCAGTCATTCTGTCTGTCTCTCTCTCTGGCTTTTCTTCGCAAATGAAGATTCAGGAAGGACTCATCCTGTGCTTTCTGCAAGCGTGCTGATGACTAAAAAGGCCAATCCAAGATAAACTAGTCCGGTTGCAGAAAGCACAGCAGAAGGTCTCCTTGGGTAATGTTTCCGGGTTGTGATTCTTTCTGCATTGTCATTTCTCTTCAAGAATTGTTTGGCGTGAGTTCTCAAATGAGGCTGCAGCATTGTGGACCATGCGTCTCCATGCCTCCTGATGTGAGGTCAGGGCGGACCATTGTTGGTTATCAATTTGGCCAAGACTGAGATGGGATCACCAGCATTGAGGCCATGATACTGAGAACACAGCTGCACTGGGCAGGGCACGTTTCTAGGATGGAGGACCATCACCTCCCCAAAATAGTACTCTACAGTGAACTCGCCACAGGTCAGTGTAAGAGGGGTGCTCCAAAAAAGCGATACAAGGATTCCCTGAAACAACATCTCAGGCTTGGCCATCTCAGCAGTCATTCTGTACTGCCATAAGATTAGACTAAAACTTAGTTGGAGGTAAGGGTGGCAGTTGGATGATATCATTTTGCAAGTCAATCAAATCAAGAAGAGTAGGGGCCATTTCACACTACACACAATTATAGCACCATAGGACTTTATCAAATTAGACTGTTTTAAGTGCTATTATTCCACTTTAACTGCTACGGCTGCCTCCTGTGGATTTCTGGGATTTGTAGTTTAGTGAGGCCTAACACCTCTCTGGCTGAGAGTTCTAAATGCCCCTCCCTAAACTGCAAATCCCAGGATTCCACAGAGGGCAGCCATAGCAGTTAAAGTGGTATAATAGCACTATAATAGTATAGTGTGATAATGATTCCACTTTGTATAACATGGCTGCATCCCATGGAATTCTGTGAGTTTAGGGAGAGTTATTTAGAATTCTCAGCTGGAGATCTCACCAAATTATAAACCCAGGATTCTGGAGGATGCAGCCATGGCAGTTAAAGTGGAATCATAGTGCTACAGTTGTCTTGTAGTATGAAAGGGACCCAGGTCTCTGACAGTTTTATACTTGGTGCTGAAGCTGAGTCTAAAGAAGGAGGGAGACTGAGGGCTTTCCCAGAAAAGGAAAAAAGTCCCTGGAAGTGTTGAGACCTTCGAGTTCTTTTTGTTTTGATTTTATATGCACATTAATGGTTTTGCTTCCAAACTATCTATCTACTATCTATCTATTTTGTCAGGAAATGACATGGACGTGACCACAAGATGGAGCTGTAAGCTTAGAAATGAAAGTAGTTAAGCTCCAGTGGCAGGTGTGTGTGTGTGTGTGAGTTAGCACTTGAGAGTATGCACATCTGAGATGCCTGATGTAACAGGCATTGTTTAACTGCCTATAAAAAGGAGATGGGAATTATCTCCTGTGTCGGTTTGTTGTGGATGGTGGTTGGCGAAGCAGTTTGTTGGTTAGGAGAAAGATTTATGAGTATTAGAGAAGGCTGTCCTATACTCTGTGTATATATTGTAAATATACTGCAAACAAAGATTAAAGCCCTCAAGTTGAGTGAAGGCTGGCCTTGTTGCTGTCTTTATTTGGCAAGCCAGAGCTCAAGGCAGTGTGCTGGGGTGAAGGAATTTTTCCTTCTCAGCCTGAAGTCTTTTGCAGAAATCTCTCCAGAAAACCTTCTCCTTGGCGTCCTGTCGACGTGGAACAACTCTGCAGGTGGTCGTGGTGGACACAGCGCATCTTTCTACGCCCCAACATATCTATCTATCTATCAATCATCTATCTATCATCTATCATCTGTCTATCTATCTATCTATCTATCTACCTAATTCTCTTGGGTATTTTGCCATTTCCAGTGTGCTGATTGGCTGCTTAGGAAACTGACCAACCAATCACAGCTTGTTTGGGCAGCCAATCAGCACACTGGGGGCAGGAACATGTGGACTTTTACGTCCAGTGTAAACATGGCTGCCGGCAAGGAGTGAGTAGTAGGGTGTGTGTGTGGCATGGTGTGTGTGCGGAGCTCGGGGAGGGCAGCAGGGGCCATGAGGACCATGGTGGGGGGTGGTGGGAAGGTTCAACATGGGGGGGAGGGAGGCAGTGGGGGAGTGGGGAGGGAGGAGAGTTTGTCTGTGCACGTGGGGGGGCAGGGAGGGGGCAGGGGATGGGAGGGCCACAGTGGGGGGCAGGTGGTGCATGGGTGGAGGGAGATGGTGGGGTGGGGGTGGGGAGGGGGTGGCATGTGTGTGTGTGTGCACACGTGCAGGGGGGCTTGAGGAGGGCGGCGGGGGAATGGTGTATGCTACACCGGGTATATAGCTAGTTTCATGAAATATCCTAAATTTCCCTCCTGCGAACCTTTGTGTTCTATACAGTGCTGATGAAAGCGTTTGAGGAGTTGTAAGTGCACCCCCCATAAACTTTGCATGTCCTCTAACCAATATGGCAGCCATGTGTGAATTAATCACATTTTAAAATCTGCTGCCGCCAAACTTTTTTTAAAAAAAACCCATTAGCTAGTTCCCTGTTCTTGTAGGCAGTTGGTTTCTTGTTTTTAGCAAATTGCCTTTTATTTGATTTATTTTCTTGTATAGCTTCTTCAACAAGTTTTAGCAAGCTTTTAGCTTGAAACTGTAAGCTACCCAATATAACCTAGTGATCATCCATCTGGGCCCCTGAACCTTTGTCCTTCCAAATTTCCTTCATGCTCCTACACTGGGAGCTCTCTCAGAATAGTTCAGACATCATGTAGATTTCCAAACAAACAAGGAACAAAACTAAGGACTTTCTGTTTTTTCCAGGCCATCTTCTGGGGCATAAAGGAAAAGATGCTTCCTCACAAGTTGCAGGACAATGTTCTGGCCCAGGGAGCCAACCAGAACAACACGGAATTACAAAGTCAGTTGGAAAGAAGTAGTAAATCAGAATGCAGTGTTGAAAGTGACAGTTGATTCCTTTCAAAATCAGTTAGCTGAGAAAGAAGTATCTTGTATTATGATAAGAAAATAGGGACTGTGGAAATGGTGGACCTTTCAAGACAGAGGAGAAAATAGCTATCTTGTCAAAGCCATGCTCTTTCAGTTGAAGACAATGCCCTAGTAGTTGCCTTTCTGCTTCGGAAGGAGCGGCAGAAGTTGAAAATAGAGAAGTAATGGACAAAGTGATAGAAGGAACATTTCTTATGTGTTTTCCCGCCATTTGATCATCCTCCAGTCCCAGTAAAAATCATCCAGGTTCTAATTGAATATTAACCTTCAAAATCTTCTGTATTAAACTATGTATCTTATTCCAAAAACTTTTAGCTTTGTCACATATCCATCACATGTAATAAAAAGTCACAACACTTTGATCACACTTCCAACTAGAGACCTCTTTATGCATTTAAGCCATTTTTTCCTGGGGTCATATTCCATTGGCACATCATTTTATATATATATAAAAAATCATAGCACAAAGCAAACTTCAATCCCTTTGGTCACATTTTCCCCATTGTTCCATCTGTACATTATATCCAAAATTCTGAGCCCATTTTATCATACATTCTTCAACTTGTTCCTCTCCCATTTCAAATTCCACAAGAAGTTTATAATCTTACCAATCAAATGTTCATCACCTATACATAACTGTAACTCAAATTCAGTTTTATTCTGTTCAAAACCATACATTTTAAAATGCATTTTAAATCTTTCAAACGTTTGACTAAGAATATCATTGAAAACAATAGCCCTCTGACAGCCGTTCCTTATTTGATTTAATTCTATATTTCAATTTTTTCAATTTCAATTTATTCATACAGACCATAGACCCATCAAACAACAGACATGATGTACATTAATAGATAAAACCATAATACAAAACCAATAAAAATAGGATACCTATTGATAGACTTTTTTTGGAGCTAATTCTATATTGTTCTTGTTCAAATTCCAGAAGATCTTGATAAGTTATTCATATTTCTTTTGCTGTTGTTTCTGAAAGGCTTCTTGCATTGAGATCCATAAAAGCATCTTAAGACATAACCTTGATTTGTATCTATTCCATATTCTTAATAAAGCATGTCTCACATAATGGTTGTTAAAACTGAAATTTAGTTTCACTTTCTTGTATGACAAATATCCATGCCACCCAAACCTCATGTCATGCCCTTCTAGGTCCAATAATTTCTTGTTACTCAACACAATCCAGTATTTTAACCATACCAAGAAAACATGCAGAGAAATACAATTTCAAATGTATTGTTAGAGAAATTAAAATAATTTGGAGAATTAGCATGATTTAAATTAATCAACAAAAGATGATGACGACAAAAAATATGAGAAAGATCAAATGGAACTGAAGGAGAAGTTGGGCTTTAAATTTGAGAAAAAGATGAAATACCTAGGCATTAATATCACAAATATGAATTTTGTGTTGTTTCAGATTACAATCATAGAATCATAGAGTTGGAAGAGACTACAAGGGTAATCCAGTCCAACCCACTGTCATGCAGGAATACACAATCAAAACACTCTCAAGAGATGGCCATCCAGCCTCTGTTTAAAAACCTCCAAATAAGGAGACTCCACCACACTCCGAGGCAGTGTATTCCACTGCTGAACAGCTCTTACTGTCAGGAAGTTGTTCCTAATGTTTAGGTGGAATCTCTTTTCCTGTAGTTTGAATCTATTGTTCCATGTCCTAGTCTCTGGAACAGCAGAGCACAAACTTGTTCCATCTTCAATATTATATCCTTTCAAATATTTAAACATGGCTATCATGTCACCTTTGAACTGTCTCTTCCCCAGGTAAAAAATATCTGGCTCCCTTAAGCTCTTCATAAACCATGGTTTCCAGGCCTTTCACCATTTTGGTCACCATCCTCTGGACATGTTCCAGCTTGTCAATATCCTGTAATATAATAATATAATAATTATGTCAAGTCATGGAATAAAAGTAAGAATGATTTGCATGATGAGCAAATTTAAATTTGTCATTGTTGGGGAGAATTTCAGTAATAAAGATGAATAATTTGCCTAGAATGTTGTTTCTTTTTCAGACAATACAAGTTTTGACTAATGATGTGCCATTCAAGCAATGGTAGAAGGATTCGTCAAAATGTATATGGCAATGTATATGCTTAAAATATGGCGCGGCCACTTCCAAAGTTTCACGGACATGCCACAAATGATCCCAGAAGAGGGACGGCGGCATCTGAAAAGGACTCCCTGCCGTGCAAGAGCGCCGTTCCTCTCCCGGGACCTGATCCCGCTGTAAGCACCATCTGAAAATGTCCTTAATCTAGATATGCTAGCCAGCTACATTTAGCCAGCTCACTGCTGGCCCCTGCAGGCTGTAGCTCATTATACCATGTAGCACATTACAGTATAAATTTCCTGTGATTGCATGTCCCATCACCTTGACATGTTGCACATTTTACAGGGTTGCAGAGTTGTGGTGAGGGAAAGGAGACAAAATTTGTCAGCTCTAAGCAGCCTATGCCTCCCAAGCCTTCCTTCCTTTCTGGCCAATTTTCATCCTGCTGCCATCATCTAGATCAGTATAGTTACACTGCTTATGGCTCAGACTACAATGATCAAAGCATCACACAGTTTTTTCTATTAGCCTCAAGTATGGCATCCTGCTTTTCAATTAGGATGAGTAATCTCTTATCTTCAACAAAACCACAAACACACTGTTACACTTCCTAGGGGTTTTTGTAACAAGGTAAGTTCATGCTGGATATATACACTGGAGAAGACTGTTAGAATCAGCTCATGTAAGGAAAGGAGGTCTGAAACACACATTAATAGGGATGGAAAATAAATTTGCTGGCTTTGCATATAGAAATAACTATTTTATGCCTCCTAAGACTGACACTGAAACAGAGTACATCTTGCCAGGAAACCCTTGTATTCTGCAGCTTTCAAAGCATTTTGTGTGTGTGTGTGTGTGTGTGTGTATGAAACATACAACCTCATGCATACTTTTGAAAAATGCAGTATGCATTACTAAAAATGCATAGATTTGCAAAATGCAAAGTAGACATGCTTTGTCTCCTAGTTCAAAAAGCCTAGATAGCCATGGCAACAGTCCCCTTGGGATGAAAATGCTACAGCTCAATGCCAGATCAGTGAGTAGTAAAACTACTACCATCCAGGACTTGATCCTGGATGAGTATGCCAGCCTGGCTTGTATAACATGGGCTGAACAGGCTGAAGTGGGAGAGGGGAGGTAGAGTTGCTGCGATCTATCAGGATTCCATCCTCCTGACCAGATGCCTCATCCCACAGTCTGCTGCATTTGAGTGTGCATAGTTGGAGGTGGGCAGCTAGGAACAATTAGTCTACTGCCCACCCTGCTGTGCTAAAGTTTCCCTTCCTAGATTAGCCAGGATGCTCTCAGGGTGATTTTGGAGTCTCCTTGGTTTGTGATGCTGAAGGACTTCAACATCCTTGCTGAGAGTGCTCTGTCAGAAGTGTCTCGGGACGTCATGTATTTCATGACAACCATGGGTCTGCTGAAGTGGTACTTAGTCCCACTTGTGCGGCATACTCTGGAACTTGTTTTCTGTGCTGGATGAGATGATGGCGATCTGAGGATGAAGGAGCTTTCTATAGTTCTGTAGCCATGAACAGGTCACTTTCTGATGAGGTTTAGACTTGTGGGGACTTGGAGCCTCTACGATGGGAGAGGAAGGCAATTAGGAGGCATATGGATCTGGATGGTTTCCTGCTAGTTCAGGAATTTTCCTGTCACCTTAGCAGGCAATTGTGTCAAAGCCCTGGTTGATCTCTGGAATGTGGGAATGGTCAATGCAGTGGACACAATGGCTCCTGAGCACACACACACACCCCGCAGTGGAACTAAACCAGTCCACAGGTTCTCTAGGAAGCTGGCAGCAATTAAATGATTGATGTAGAAGATAGAGCAATTTTGCTGGAAAACTCAGAGTGAGTCTAACCAAACACATCATTGAGCCGATTTGAAGGCCTCTGCCATGGCAGTGTGAGAAGAAGAAAAAACAACAACCCAACCAAACAAAACTTTTTTGTCTGCTGGTATTGCATTTAGAAAGAACTCTCCTGTGGAGCTATTTAGAGTGGGGAGGGATCTCTTAACATCCTAGCCCACAAGTGAACTCAGACCGCTTGATAGCCCACTATGAAGCGTTTACTCAGCACTTGGCAGATAAAATCACTTAGATGCATTCCAGTGTGGACGTATATCTGATGGATATACAACTGGCCCCTGCTTGTACAAGGATATTGGATATTTTAAAATAATGGATAATGTATACTTTTGAAGGATGTGGACAGGATCCTTGGAGAGGTGAAAACCACCACATGTATTGTAGACCCTTGTCCCTGCTGGCTCATTACAGAGTCTCCACTGGTCAAATGGGTAAAAGTAGAAGTTAATCCTTCTTTACAGGCAGGGCCACAACGTGCCTGAAGGGAGACAGTAATTTTCACTTCATTTTTATTTTCTCCGCTTAGCCTTCTGATCTTTGGTGTTCCTCTGATCCTCAGTTGTATCAAGCCCAGGAGAACTGAAAGCAATCCCTCAACATGGAATTATTAAAGTGGCAATGCTATTCACTGAGCAGACTGGGGGTGCACATTCTTATGTGACGGAGTCGTTGACCTCTTGACATGTTGGTCTTTGATCATCATCAGCTGCCTAATGAGAGAGCTTCGAAGTTCCAAGAGAAGGTTCCGCAAATGTCATGCAGAGTAGCTGGAATATTAACAGAGAACAGAGGAGGCCACAAAGTCAGTCCACAGCTTCATGCTGGTTGGTGCAGCTCTTTGGCCTTACCATATCCTCATATTTACCCCGTTTTCCCCTGTGAGCTGTGGTGTCCCTGCTGAGGGTGGGCAAGGTAAGCAGGATGATCCACTGGTCCATCAGCCAGAGAGTGGATTGTTCATCTCTTTTTCACTCATGATGACACAACTGTCTTAGCTCTGTCTCTGTGGAGGATCTGTTACTGAATCCTAGACCAAGTCTACATGATGGGGAAAAAATAGACTGCACCACAGTAATAGGAAGTCATAGCAGCTGCAACCTGTTTTAATGGGTTTATAGGCTCCATAATATTGCATGCCCATAGCTGAGATGTCGGTGGTTATGAGTGGGTTACTCTGGTTTTTAAATCTGCCGCCATTGACCTCTTTTAAAAAACCCTATTTCTATGGTGCGCACAATTGATATTTCACCTTTCCCCAATAAGAAAGACAAAAAAAGATAGCACAAAGCTCCTTTTTATCACCTTAGCAATCACTCACTAAAGCAAAAATCCAACATGGCGGCAGTGGGTGCTTGCCCTATAACCATTCATGATTGGAATGTAGGATTAGCGGGATATAACATTTATAAGAGAAACAGGCCAAACAGGAAAGGAGGAGGAATAGCATTATATGTCAGGGATATTTACACCAGTGAAGAGATCCATGACATCTATACTGGAAGCCAGGTGGAGAGCATCTGGATAAAAATTAAAGGGGAGGGAAACAGCAGGGATATTACTGTGGGACTCTACTACAGACCCCAAAGTCAGACGGAAGAATTGGATGATGCCTTTCTAGAACAGATGAACACACATGCAGAAAGGAGAGATGTAGTAGTGATGGGTGACTTCAACTATCCTGATATTTGCTGGAAATCTAACTCAACCAAAACTTCACGGTCTAGCAAATTCCTTACTTGCCTGGAAGAGAATTTCATGGTCCAAAAGGTGGAAGAGGCAACAAGGGGGTCAGCTATTTTAGATCTGATCCTAACCAGCAGGGATGACCTGGTTAATGGGGTACAAGTGGTGGGATCCTTAGGTGAGAGTGATTATGTTCTCCTGGAGTTTGTTATACAATGGAAAGGAGAAGCCAGGCATACTCAGACACGCATTCTTGACTTTAGGAGAGCTGATTTCAATAAACTCATGGAAACACTGAGGGTGATCCCATGGTCAGGAATACTAAAAGAGAAGAGACCTCAAGATGGATGGGACTTTCTCAAAAGGGAGATACTGAAGGCACAATTTCAAACCGTACCATTGAGGAAGAAAAATGGGGGGTGTCTCAAGAAACCAGGATGGATGACTAAAGAACTTAGCAACAGAGCTAAGTTTTAAACGGAACATGTATAGGAAATGGAAAAAGGGGGAAATCACCAAAGAAGAATTCAAACAGATAGCGAACACGTGTAGGAGTAAAGTCAGAAAAGCTAAAGCACAGAATGAGCTCAGGCTTGTTAGAGAGGTTAAGAACAATAAAAAGGGGTTTTTTGGGTATGTCCGCAGCAAAAGGAGGAAGAAGGAAATGGTGGGGCCACTACGCGGAGAAGATGGCAAAATGCTAACAGGGGATAGAGAAAAGGCAGAATTACTCAACACCTTCTTTGCCTCAGTGTTTTCAGAAAAGGAAAAGGGGGACCAACCTGAGGATAATGGAACAGAGGACACAATAGGGGAAATCCAGGACAGAATAAGCAAAGAGGTAGTACAGGAATACCTTCCTAAACTAAATGAATTTAAATCTCCAAGACCAGATGAACTACATCCAAGAGTATTAAAAGAGCTGGCAAATGTAATCTCAGAGCCATTGGCAATAATCTTTGAGAACTCCTGGAGAACAGGAGAAGTCCCAGCAGACTGGAGGAGAGCAAACGTTGTCCCCATCTTCAAAAACGGGAAAAAAGAGGATCCCAACAATTATCGTCCAATTAGTCTGACATCAATACCAGGGCAGATTCTAGAGCAGATCATTAAACAGAGAGTCTGTGAACACTTAGAAGGCAATGCCACATTCACAAAAAGTCAACATGGGTTTCAGAGAAACAAGTCATGCCAGACTAATCTGATCTCTTTTTTTGATAAAATGACCAGCTTGGTAGATGAAGGGTACGCTGTGGATATCATATACCTTGATTTCAGTAAGGCCTTTGACAAGGTTCCCCCTGACATTCTTGCAAACAAGCTTGTAAAATGTGGGCTAGGCAAGTTAACTGTTCAATGGATTTGTAATTGGTTGACCGGCCGAACCCAAAGGGTGCTCAGCAGTGGCTGCTTTTCATCTTGGAAAGATGTGACCAGTGGGGTGCCACAAGGTTCTGTCCTGGGCCCAGTGCTATTCAACATCTTTATCAATGACTTGGATGAGGGAATTAGGGGCATACTTATCAAATTTGCAGATGACACCAAATTAGGAGGAGTAGCTAATGCCCTAGAGGACAGGATCAAAATTCAAAATTCAGAATGACCTGGATAGACTGGAGAGCTGGGCCAAAGCTAACAAAATGAAATTCAATACGGAGAAGTGTAAGGTACTGCACTTAGGGCGAAAAAATAAATGCATAAATATAGGATGGGAGAGACCTGGCTGAATGAGACTACATGAGAAAGGGATCTAGAGTCCTAGTAGACCACAAGTTGAACATGAGTCAACAGTGTGATGCGGCAGCTAAAAAGGCCAATGCTATTTTGGGCTGCATCAATAGAAGTATAGTGTCTAGATCAAGGGAAGTAATAGTGCCGCTCTATTCTGCCTTGGTCAGACCTCACCTAGAATACTGTGTCCAGTTCTGGGCACCAAAATTCAAAAAGGATATTGACAAATTGGAGCGTGTCCAGAGGAGGGCGACTAAAATGGTGAAAGGTCTGGAAACGATGCCTTATGAGGAGAGACTTAGGGAGCTGGGTATGTTTAGCCTGGAAAAAAGATGATTAAGAGGCGATATGATAGCCCTGTTTAAGTATTTGAAGGGGTGTCACATTGAGGATGGAGCAAGCTTGTTTTCTGCTGCTCCAGAGACTGGAACACGGAGCAATGGATGCAAGCAATCCCAACAAAGTGAATTAGTCTGTTTTCTGAAAACTTGGGACAGCAGGGAGAAAGCTGCTCCATAAAAGGGTGAGAAGAAGCGGGGTGGGGAGGAGAGAATGGGAACGCAGGATGATGGTGGTTGGGGCTTTGGAGCTGTTCCATATACAAATGTGCATGCATAAACACACATACACCTTTAGCATACATATGAGCCATTCTAGCAGGGATGGCATATACATTAAATATATATGTAAACTGCAATGCACCACAGCAAAGAAATCTTCAGACGTGAAGCTTTTTCAAACCTCTGAGCTGTGGCCAGGTGTTTGGGGCTGGGAAGAGCAGGTGGAGTGTGGAAGGATTAAAGAGGGACAGAAAGGTGGCAAGGGAGGGACAAGGAATTGGAAAGGATGAGGCAAAGGAGGAAGGAAACAAGGTTGATAGAAAAGGGGCTAAAATATGAAATGCTTGTTTTCTGCTGCTCCAGAGATGAGAACAGAGCGATGGATGCACGTTCCAGGAACAGAGATTCCACCTCAACATTAGGAGGAACTTTCTGACAGTAAGAGCTGTTCGGCAGTGGAACACACTCCCTCAGAGCATGGTGGGATCTCCTTCCTTGGAGGTCTTTAAATAGAGGCTGGATTGCCATCTGTCGGGGATGCTTTGATCGGGATTTCCTGCATGGCAGGGGGTTGGGCTGGATGGCCCTCATGGTCTCTTCCAACTCTGCAATTCTATGATTCTATGAACCCAGCCCCAACCCCTGTGCTTGTCTAGCCAATGAGGTTTGCACTGTGTCCTTCATGTTGAATTGCTTGTCTTAATGAGCAACAATGCGCATATCTCTGGAGATTTTTTTTAAGTCAGGAAAAGCTTGAAAAGGCTTTTTTTGCATAGTTTTTCCTCTTTCCCCCCCACCTCACAATACAATGAGACAATGTGGGATCCCATTAAGACAGCTTCTTTTCTGACCAAGTTTTGTGAGGGCTATTGCTGACCAGGTATTGCTACCTTTCCAGACCTCTTTGGTGGGAATCCCACATCCTGTGGCATTACTAAGACCATTGTCACCCCTCCCTCCAATGGTGTGGTTCAGCCTCTTCACAGTCCTCAAGTGCCACCATTGCCCACACCTTCTTGGTGCTTGTTCCTAAGCTTTGGAAGTCCATCCCTAGGGAGACTAGGATGGTGCCTTGATTGCTGTCCTTTCAGCAGCAAATGAACACTTGTGTGTTTTAAGGAACTATTTGGGCTTTTAGTGATGTGCTGTTTTGTAGATTTTTTTGTCTTTGCCTTTTAACTGATTTGTTCTAAAAAATATTAATTCTATGGCTTGTTCAATTATATTTTAACAAGAATGCTTTATATGGCTTTACCTGTGTATCTGCTTGTATTTTGTATGTGTTTTTAAGGACATTATCAGACAAGGCAAATAAGGCGTCATAAGGATGCCTAATGATTGTGAAAGGGTGTGCATACCACATGTCGTTGCCCTTTCATAATCATGTTTTGTTTGTTGACAGCAGGTAAAGTGGGTAAAGATAAAAGGCTGGACTGGTGAACGGGTCAGAGAAACGAAGGGAGGGATAGGAGGGAAGGAAGCGGGAGGGAGAGTGGGAGGAGGGAGAAGGGAGGAATTTGAGAGAGGGAAAAGTAAGGAGGGGGTGGAAGAAGGAAGAGGAGGTGGCTGAAGGTGGTGAGAGAGGACAGGAGAGTAGGTAAAGTGGGCAAAGGTAGAAAGTGGGACTGGTATACGGGTTGGGTAAACGAAGGGAGAGAGAGAAGACAAGGAAGTGGGAGAGGGAGTGGGGGGAGTGGAAGGAGGGAATAGGGAGGAAGAAGGAGAAGGGAAGTAAGGAGAAGAAAGGAATGTGAAGTAAGAGGTATAGACTGACAAGATAGACAAACGGGAATTAAAGGTGGCAGCAGCGATCAGCAGGGAAAGGCGCCAGAAGAAAGAACTTAGAATTAAGGGAAAGGGGAAAAAAATGAGCAAACCAGTGGGGAAGGGGAAGCTGGTACATGGGGTTAAAGCAGTGGGCAATAACAAATCAAGGTCAAATTGCTGATAAATTTATATGTGATTTTGTAGTATTTGGTTGATACTGGTACTATCAATTGATATATGGTTGACATGACAAACAACTAAGAAGATTATAAGAGAAACAAAAATAAATAAATAAATAAATAAGGGGGGCAATTGTAACCTAACTTAACTCTAATACCTTGAAATATTTATATTGTTGGTGGGATTTCTATATTTTGAATTTGTATCTTTGTTGGTTGAATCTCCTAGATAACCTAGTGGTTGGTTGAACATTGATAAAATCTGAGATAGACTAAATAAACAAATAAATAAACAAATAGATAAACGTATATATATGCATATATATATATATATATATAGACATATATATTATAAATACTGGGATACTGACACGTGTGTGAGGGAAAAGAAAAGAGAGAAGAAAGTATATGCTAAGGGATAGTCAGGTTGAAAGAATACACTATTGGAATAGATGTTAATACTAGTAGCTGTTATTGTCCATTGAAAACGCTGAGTGGGGGCAAAAATTTTGAATTTGGGAATCTGAGGAGTGTCACATCTGAGGAGTGTCATCCTTGAGATAGTGAACAAGGAATTTGTGATTGAAAGAACAGGTTAAAAACATTCAATTATATTGCCCTGAAGTTCCATTCCCTTCTTCCCATTTCTTCCTTCACCCATTGTTTAAAGAATCACTGCCAACCCCTCAATAGGTACGTAGCTTTTTCTGGTGTCATGTAAATGGATAAGAAAGAGAAGAAAATGGAGATGACCCTAAGGAAGACCACAGCCCAAGCGGCAGCACAAGCCGCGTTGGGGCACAGAAGACCGTCACTGGAACAAAACATTGGTCAACTTACGATCCTGGAGGAATTAAAGTTGTTGAGGACTGAAATAAGAGACATGAGAACAGAAATCAAACAGGATATGAAGAAGGAACTTAGAGGAATTAAAGAATCGTTAGAGGAGCTGACAAAAGACGCAAAGCAAACAAAAGAAAGAGTATCTATGTTAGAACAGAAGACAGAAAAATTAGAAGTTAAGGCAACAAGTTTAGAACAAAATTATGAACAGGAAATGGATGAAAGAGCTTTGCAGGAGCAAAAATGGAGAGAAAACTGCATTAAAGTAAGAGGGCTGAAAGAACGGCAAAAAGAAGATCTATATGAAGTCCTTATTCCAGCTCTTGCTGACTTGATAGGTAAACCAGTTGTGGAGTTCAAATGGGAGGTGGACAAAATTTACAGGATCTCATCAAAAATTGCGAAACAAAAAAACTTTCCAAGAGATGTAGTAATCTATTTTGTAAGGAAAAAAACTCGGGATGAAATATTACAAAGAACATATGAACAGAAACTGAAAATTGAGGAGATGGAGGTGATGGTGTTTAAGGACATACCACTGAGAATATTGAAAAAAAGAAGGAATTATGCTACTCTAACATCCCAACTACGTCAAAATGGGATATCATATAGATGGGAAAAATCAGAGGGGATTTCATTTAAATTCAAACAGAGGAGATTCAAGATAGATACCATTACAAAAGCTGAGGAATTTCTGGTGAAATATAAAAAAGATCTGAGGCAGAAGACGAAAGAAGAAAAGGAAAAGCGGCAGAGAATGGAAGAAGAAGGAGAGGAGAAATTACAAATGGATAAATTACAAATGGTTAAAGAAGAGGGAGAAGGAGAAGATGGACAGGAGGAGAAAGATGAGGAGGAAATATTGGATGAGTCAGAGCCGAATTTTGATTTGGATAAACAAATAGAGGATTAAAGGGGGGAGTTAAATAACTAAATTAATAAGGAAAACTAAAATATGAATTTGAAATTGCTGACATGGAACGTAAAAGGACTCAATCAACCTGAAAAAAGAAGGAAAGTCTACCATCTACTGGGAAAGAAAAAAATATGATGTTATCTGCCTGCAGGAAACCACATAAAAGAAAAGGATATACATCTGCTAGTAAATAAAATATTAGGTAAGGAATTCATATCAGCTGCCAAGGAAAAGAAGAAAGGAGTGGTTATGTATGTGAATAACAGAATTAAAGCGGATATGGTTTTCGGCGATGAGAAAGGACATTATGTAGGGGTAGAAGGAATAATCCAAGGAAAGAAAACCCTAATGGTGGGCATATACACACCGTTAGAAAGAAAAGGGAAATTCTACCAGGAACTGATAGTTATAGTCTGTTATACTAGACTATAACTATGATCAAATAATTATATTTGGTGACTGGAATGGAGTTATCTCGCCCAAAAAGAACAGAAAATCAATAAGGAAAGTAAAAGAGTTACAAGGGAAACTACCCAAAACGTTTGAGAATCTGAAGGAGAATTTAGCACTAATAGACGCATGGAGACACAAATACAGTGACGCAAAAGAATATACTTTCTATTCAGCGTGTCATAACTCCTTTTCTAGGTTAGACTTCTTCATGATATCCAGAACCATGGGCAATACAATCCAAAAGATGGAGATCCTTCCGAGAACATGGTCAGATCACAACCCGGTAGTATTAGAATTAAAAGAGTATAAAACCCAACCTAATTGGAGATTGAATGAATATCTGCTTCAGAAAGATGAGATTGTTCAGAAAGCCAAACAAACGCTGAAGTGGTATTTCCAAGAGAACTCAACAGAAGGAATGAGTGCAAGCACAATTTGGGAGGCGTCTAAGGCGGTAATGAGGGGATTCTTCATTCAACAAAACAGAGAACTACGGAAGAGGAGGTCAGAAAAATTAACAAAACTTGAGGAGATAAGGGAAAAAGAGAAGGAATTGGAAGAAAACCCTCAAAAAAAGAGGTAAAAACAGAACTACAAATACTCCAAAAACAAATATCAACTGAAATGGTGAATGAAATTCAAGAGAAATTAAAATTTGCCAAACAAGCATACTTTGAACATTCAAACAAACCTGGAAGATGGCTGGCCCTTAAGATTAAAAAGATGAGGGAAAGAAACGTCATAGCTAAAGCTAGATGGAAGGGGCAGATATATACAGACCAAAAGAAGATAAAGGATACTTTCAGGAATTTTTTTGAAAATTTATATAAAGGGAAAGAGATGTTAGAAGGAAAAACACAAAAACTCCTTAAGAAATTTAGATGGGAGAAATTTTCAGATGAACAAAGGGAAGGATTAAATCAATCTATCTCAATGATGGAAATTTCAGAAGTAATAAGAAAACTAAAACCAAATAAAGCCCCAGGACCTGATGGATTCTTGGCAAAGTACTACCAGGTCTTTGAAGATCAACTGACGTTACCACTTAGGAAAACATTAAACGAAATAACAAAAGAAATATCACCAAATTCTTGGAAGGAAGCAAATATTACACTGATACATAAAGAGAATCGGGACCCATGCGAGCCAAAAAACTATAGACCAATCTCATTACTGAATCTGGATTATAAAATATTTACTGCAAGTTTAGCTAATAGGCTGAAGAAGATTTTATCATCATGGACGCACCAAGACCAAAGAGGATTTCTACCGGGCAGATATTTAAAAGATAACGTACGACTTATTTTGAATGTGTTAGAATATTATGAGAAACATAATGACAAGAAACTTGCCCTGATTTTTCTTGACTTAGAGAAGGCTTTTGACAATGTTAATTGGCTAGCCATGTTTAAAATCTTAATGGAAATACATGTAGGAGAGAAATCCACTAATTGGATGGAGATCATTTACAAAGATCAATTGGCTAGAATAATAATTAATAGAGAGAGGATGAAGGCTCTACAGATACAGAAGGGGACAAGACAGGGGCGCCCACTTTCTCCACTCATCTTCCTGATGGTAATCCAAGGTCTATGCAGAAGCATAAGAGAAGACTCGAAATTAAATGGAGTTAAAATTGGGGGATTTAATCATAAAATAAGAGCTTATGCAGATGATTTGGTGGTATTGTTGGGAGACCCAATGGAAGAGACAAATACTCTTTTAGAGATACTGAAAGAATTTGAAGCGGTATCTGGGTTAAAAGTTAATGTTGACAAAACGGTAATGATTACGAAGAATATGACTGAGAAAGAAAGAATTGCTCTGGAAAAGAAATCAGGTTTACAAATAGTTTAAAAAGTAAAATATTTGGGCATCTACATTACAAATAAAAATTCAGATCTCTTTCAAAATAATTATATGAAGACAATGGCGGAAATAAAGAAAGAGTTAAAAAATTGGCAAAATTTAAAATTATCCTTTCTAGGACGCATATCAGCAATAAAAATGAATATATTGCCAAAATTGATATTTTTATTTCAAACGCTCCCGATTATCCGAAATGAGATGGATTTTAAAAAATGGCAAGGTGATATTTCTAAGTTCATCTGGGGGGCAGGAAGCCAAGGGTCAAAATGAAAATATTACAAGACGCAAAAGAGCGTGGAGGTTTTGGTGTACCTAATTTGAGACTCTATTTTGAGGCGAGCTGTTTGACATGGATAAGAGAATGGACCACGTTGGAGGATGAAAGACTTTTGAAAATAGAGGGAGAAGGTAACAGATTTGGCTTTCACGCCTATCTCATGTACGGTAAAGACAAAATAAACAAAGAATTCAATTCTCATTATATTAGAGGCCCATTATTAAGAGTTTTGAAAAAGTATAAAAGAAGGCTATGTCCAAACATTCCAATATGGACATCCCCTCATGAAGCCTTTTTCAGCAAAGAGGGAATCCCATCGAAAAAATGGATCACTTACAAAGACATGGTAATAGGGAAGGACAACCAACATCGTATAAAAACACAAGAGGAACTTGGAAAAGAAGGAATTGTCTGTCACTGGTATCTGTACAGACAAATAAAGGAAAGATATAACATGGATAAAAAATTAGAGGGCATTGAAATAAATAAATCAGTATGGGATAAAATAGTTCAAGCAGGGAACAAAAATATGATCACGAGATTTTATAAAATATTGCTGGAATGGGAAACAGAAGACAATGTTATTAAAGACGCAATGATAAAATGGGCCCAGAATATAGGTTGCCAAATTGAATTAAAACAATGGGAGAAACTGTGGAACAAGAGGATGAAATACACTTTGAGCCAGAATGTCAGGGAGAACAACTATAAGATGTATCTGAGATGGAATTATTCACCACATAAAATATCAAGAATGTATAAAAATACTAAAAGCAACTGCTGGAAATGCGGCCACGAATTGGGCACTTTCTTCCACTTATGGTGGACCTGTAAAGAAGCAGCCAAATATTGGAAAATAATACAGAAAACTATAAATGGAATCCTAAACACCAATATCCCATTCAAACCAGAGCTTTATCTTTTGGGGATGATGGATGACGAGTTGGAAAAGGAACATGGTAAAATGTTGTTTTACATGTTAACGGCCACCTGAATTGAATACGCAAAAGTATGGAAGGCCAAAATAATACCCACAGTGAATGATTGGATCATAAAAACTCGAGAAATGGTTGAACTGGACAGACTGACAATTTTACTGAAAGGCAAATCACTGGGAAGACATTACGATGATTGGAAAACTTTCTCAAATTTTTAAAGGACAAATGGGGAAAAAGGGCAGCAATCAACACACAAATAAGTAGAAGGAAAAGAGAGGACAGAAAAGAAAGAAGGGAATGGAGATAATAAGGGAATATAAAAAATGAACACACAAGCATACAAATAAACAAATAAAAATAAAGGTGGCAATAAGCAGACAATGGCAATACAGTTTAATATAACAATACGAGTAGTAACATCAAACCTAGTGAAATATGAGATAACGGCGATATAGTAAGCTCTTAACAGACAATGATTTTAATTAATAGCTTTAAAGCATCATTAGATAGGGGCAATACAGTGGAAATGTGCGGACTTAGCAAAAGTAAACAGATAATGACATGTGATAAGATGGGACAAAAAAAACACAATAGGGCAGAGTTAGTTTCAGAGAGGAAGTCAATTTAGGGGAAGGATATTTTAGGAGATTGGAAAGTGGAAGGATGGCAGGGTTTTTATATTTATTTATTTATTTATTTATTTATTTATTTTCTTTTCCTTATCTTATTTCTATATTAAACAAGAGAGAGAATTGATAAAAATAATATCATATATATATATGTATATACAAATATATATATATATATATATATATATATATATATATGCATACACATACATTGGTTAAAAATCATGACACTTGATGATTATAAGACATAAGACTTTTAAAATAGAAGTAAATTATGATGTATGAATTATGGATGTGGAAATTTTCTGAATAAGAGGTATGATTTAATGATCTAAAAACTGTATGATCATGTCTCTCATTGCAATTCTTCTTTTATTGTTATGTTTTGTTGAATTAAGAATGTACACAATAAAAATATTTTATATAAAAAAATAAAATAATAATCATGTTTTGTTAAAAAGACAGTCTTTTTTATTGACTGCTCAAGCTGTCAATTGATCCCCGTGGCACTTTTGTGCTGGCATTGCCAGCATTTGAAACTTTGCGTGAATGCAGCGTCAATGGCCAGTCCAACCAGAACATTTCCAGGTGAGATTGTGACATCCAGATAGGCGACACACATTTTATGACCATCCCAGTTTACTTGGGACTTTTTTAAAGTATGTTTAGGTGCTTTTTGTAACTTATACTTGGTTATTTTTGTTTTTATTTTTGAATTTCCTGAGCTATGTACTCTCGTGATTTCAATCAAGGAAGTGAATGGAGCTCCGTTCACTCCTCATTCATTGCTGGGAAGCTTTTTGCCAATATAGGAGGTAAGTGTGGCATGGGGAGTTATTTTGCTGGCATAAATACAGCAATGTTATGCCAGAAAAAGAATGGGGTTTTTTTGTGGGGGGTTGATAAAGTCCTAAATGTATTTGATTTAACTTTTGTCAACCACTTTGAGTCCCAGAATTGGGGAAAAGGTGAGATATAAATAAAATTATGATGATGATGTAGTCAGTAGAAGAATGTATGCAAGAATGTATTTGCTAGAAAAATGTACCAAAATATGCCAACAATTCTGTCTATAGAAATTCTGAACAAGAGGAGAGAAAAAAATCCCACAAGCTCATATGGAACTAGGACTGTATGATTCTGAGAAGTGTGGCAAGAATAAAACATAATTTCACATGTCTTCTAGTGAGACCTCAGATATGTCAAAAAGATGTATTGTCAGCTTTTAAAAAAGTCACACTGTGGGTTTAAAATGTGGCTTTTGATGCCAAGTCACACAACGTTGCAACCATCAGAAACATACTGTAGATGAGAACTTTATTTTTTCATTTCAATAAAAGCAGACCATCAACATGGTACTCCTGACTATACCATAATGGAACCAAATCCAGTGTACCCACCACAGTGGGCCCTTGGTATCTCCTGGGGTTTGGTTCCAGGACCACCCCCACCACCCCACCACCCGTGGATACCAAAATCTGTGGATGCTCAAGTCCCATTGTATACAATGGCATAGTAAAATGGTGTCCCTTATATAAAATGGCAAACAGCAAGGTTTGCTTTTTGGATTTTTTTTTTTTTTGGGTGTGTGTGTGTGGATATTTTCAAGACATGGATGGATGGTGGAATCTGTGGGTGCAGAATCTGTGGATATGGAGGGCTGACTGTAGCAGTATCCACAAACTACAATAGTCTCAGCTATCAATTCATTCTGAGGAGATCTACCACTGTATTTTAGTAGATAGTGCTTCTCTGCAAAGAAATGAAGCAGGTGATACTCTTCCTGGAATCCAATTAATGGGGAGATATTGTCCAGAATCCTCTTGTTCAGAACCTGAGGCCTTTGTAGTACCTCATTTGTGCAAAAGTTTTCCACAGTTACACAATGGCAGTCTGACAGCGCTGGGCACAGCTCTGCCCTTCCCCTGACCCAAATGGTCACAAATTGGCTGGGGCAGTTATTGGGAGGTTTGTATTGTGCAGTTATCCTCCCTTCCCCAGATTTCTGTGTTATTATGCTGGCAGAACTTTCCACTTTATCAGGAATAAACAGGGGGTTTGTCTATACAGCAAAAATACTCCTCATAGAATTGGTGGATAATATGTTTTGTCCGAATGGGATCCCATATCATTTCACTGTATTTGGAAGGAGGGAGGCTGAAAAAAGCCTTTGGGGCTTTTTCTGACTTTTAAAAAATACTGCAATGGAAACATGCATTCCTGCTCATTGGGACAACTGATTTGCTTTGCTGAGCTTTACCAATAAGACTGGAAGTGGAAAGGTGATTAATTGGACATGCACAGGGGACAGAGCCTGCTGGCAAAGCAAGTGCCCGGAACCACTATGTTGGATTTTCGCCATAGCGATCGTGCGCTGAGGTAATGAAACAGACATTTTTTGCAGTCCTGTTTATCTAAGTGGAAGATTGCACTTCTGCACTTTGGATTTTTTTTTAAAAAAAAAAATACTGTCCCGCGGCAGCAACTGTTGACAATAAAAACATGAATGATTCACTTGCGCCTGCCATCTTGATTCACAGGCATGCCTGTTTGAACATCAAACACGTATGGCTTCGGATGCCTGCAATCTTGACAAAAAGCCCGGGGAGACAAGTGAAAGTTGCTGCAAATTGGTGTTAGTGCACATTAATCCACATTGTATTGCCTTGTATAGACAAGCCCAGGGTCTTTGCCATTACTTGCTATCTCTGCATAGAATTCTGCACAGGTAAAAAAGTGAGGCCAAAAGCAGCAACATGACAATCCTGTGGTGACTTTCTTGTTGTTAATCCAAAATTAAATGTCCAGCACATATAGTATATTATACAAGGCCTGTTTCTTCTACCCCCCGACACAAAAAATCCAGTTCTCAAAGTAAGGGGGACACCAGTCTAGTCTCTCTGGGAAGGAAATGAAAACACAATGGCCTCTATCCTTTCAGTAGTCTCAACTAGAGTAGACCCATTGAATCATTTGTCAAATGATGAGTTAAATCACAGGTAACATCCACTGATTTAATAGGTCCAATTTAGTTGAGACCACCACTAAAAATCAGGTCAAAAACAATTTAAAAACAATTTTTTAAAGATTTATGATATTAAAACATGAACTGCATTTGAACAGTGTATGAGAGCTCCTCAATGGAAAGAATAATAATTTAAAAATTAAAAGGACAGCATGTCAATTGAAAGTCCCATTCTTAGCAGGAAGTTGCAGAAGGCCTTGTTCTTAACTGCTGTAAAGTTGACTTTGAGTTATAAAGACCCCATGAATGAGAAATCTTCAAGGCTCCCTATCATCAACAGCCCTGTTCAGGTCTTGCAGAGTCAGGGCTGTGGCTTCCTTCATTGAGTCTATCCATCTGGAATGTGGTCTTCCTCTTTTCCCATTGCCTTCTACCTTACCACGTATGATTGTCTTTTCTAGTGACTTATAACTTCTCATGATATGGCCAAAGTATGGCAGTCTCAGTTTAGTCATCATGGTTTCTAGGGAGAGTTCAGGCTTGATTTGCTCTAGGGACATTATCAGACTAGCCTCTAAAAATGCTGTAATTCTACAAGTGAAGATAACGGGAGCATCATGGTATTATAACACTTATTATCACAGGTAGTTGTAATCATGCAAAAGAAACACCATGGAATCATTGCATGATGACCACTAACTAGCACTTTAAAAATGGGAGTTTACTTCTGCGATTTGGCATGGGTGAGTTTTCGGCTGTTCTCATGAGAAGGCATGAGCACACTTAAAACTCCACCCCCCCATTAAAAAAAGTTAATGAACACATAAGCACTGAAACACACCTAAAAATATGCAAACTAAAGGGAACAGTTCATAAAAAGAGCATCCTCTGCTTCGTTTTCACTTTCTCTCCTGGAAGTGTGCTTGCTGAGGACTGCCCATTCATGCTGTAATGTCATGATTACAACGGGATATGTTTTCGCACACCCTCAATACCGCAGAAAAGTGTTATTGGCGATTTATTGATGACTTGTCCTGTTAATTAAAAGTAACATCTTATTCGTGGCTGGGACATGGAGTAACCACGCGAGGATGATGATGTCATGTGATAGCCACGGCCCTTTACACTACCATGATGTTGTAATCCCATGATTTTTGTCACATCTGATAAAGTCCTAGGACCAATTTGTCTTTTTAGCAGTTTATGGTATCTCTAGAACTCTTCTCCAGCACCACATTCAAAGTAGTTTATTTTCTTCCTATCAACTTTCTTCACTGTCCAGCTTTCACAATCATGCATAGAAATGGGAACTACGATGGCATAGACAATCCTAACTTTACTATTCAATGATATATCTTTAGACTTCAGGATCATTGTCTACTTCCTTCATAGCTGCTCTTCCAAGTCCTAGTCTTCTTCTGATTTCTTGACTTCAGACTCCATACTGATTAATGACTGAGCCAAGATATGGAAAATCTTGAACTATTTCAATGTCTTCATTGTCTGCTTTAAACTTACGCAAATCATCTGTGATCATTATTTCTGTTTTCTTAATGTTCAAGTGTAAATCTGCCTTTGTACTTTCTTCCTTGATTTTCTTCAGCAATCATCCCAAGTCTTTGATATTTTCTGCTAGTAGTTTGTCTTAAATTGTTGATGTTCCTTCCTTCAGTTTACAAGTCTCCTTCCTCTGTTCATAATCCTGCTTTACATATGATATGTATAGTATACAAGTTAGACAGCGGGTTGTCCAAATGATGAAAAATCTCCTCATGGAACACAAGGAGAACCCTACCTTTCCTAATGGCATTCCATGTGATTTCACTGCATTGTGAAGGAGGGGGGCACAAAAGGCCAAAAACCTCACCAGAAAAGCCTTCTCGGCTTTCCCCGGCCTTTTTTTTTTTTTTAAATGAGGCAGTACACATTTCTGCTTGTTAGGACAAGTGAGTTGATCTGATTCGCTTGCCCCAATGAGAGGAAGCGGAAATCTGATAAGTGCAGGGGATGGGGCTTGCTAGCAAGGCAAGCGCCCACTGCTACCATGTTGGATTTTCGCCTTAGTGGATGAGCGCTAAGGCGAGAAAATGAAGTGTTGGGGGTTTGTTGCTTTTGTGTTCAAGCAAAAAAATTCCTCAATCATACCTTGGACATTGTTTAAAAAAATAAGGTCGTTATCAGCAAATTGAGATAAATGCAGATGCAAGTAAATAACTCGTGGCTGCCATGTTTACTGGTGGGCATGCGAAGCTTATGGGGGAAAACCCATTAGGACAGGTTACAGCTGCTGCAAAATGTCATTACTACAAGGGACTCTGTTTTTTATGGGCTCATATAGACAAGCACAGGGTCATATTATGCAGCATTGCCAGACCCCCTTGCCAGTTGGAAACCATTCCATTTCTCTGTATTCTGTCCTAGCAGTAGCCTCTTGTCTTGAGTACAGGTTACACATCAGGAGAATCAAATGTTGTGGCACACCCATTTCTTTAAGAGCAATCCACAGGTTTTTTAAATGATATATATACAATCAAAGGCTTTGCTATAATCTATAAAACACAGGCTGATTTTCTTTTGAAATTCTTAGGTGCGCTCCATTATCCAATGTATGTTTGGAATATGATCACTAGTGCCTCTTCCTTTCCTGAGCCCAGCTTGGACATCTGGCATTTCTTGCTCCGTATATGGTAAAAGTTTTTGTTGTAGAATTTTGAGTATCTCTTTGCCTGCATGGAAAATCTTTCTTGGGGACGGGAATGTATATTGAGCATTTCTAATCTGTGGGCCATTCTTTTGTTTTCCATATTTTTTGACAGATTTTAGTTAGAACTAGAGTAGCTTCTGTCTCTGTATCTTGAAGCAGCTCTATTGGTTGTATCTGTTCCTGGTGATTTATTTCTCCCAAGAGAAGTGGGGTGCAGCTTCCATTTCATTTTCTAAAACTGGAGATTGGTCTTCATATGGTTCTTCCTTGAATAAATGTGTCACCTTTTCTCTCTTTTATATAGTTCTTCTGTGTATTGTTTACACATCTTTTTATTTCTATTTGGCCATGTAATATGTCCCCGCTGGTCGTAGAGCATCCCCACTCTTGTTTTAAATTTCCCTTTGATTTATTGGATCTTGTGGAAGAGGACTCTTGTTCTCCCTTTTTTGTTATCATCTTCTATTTCTCTGCATTGATTATTATAGCAGTTTACTTTGACCCTGTCTACAAGTCACTGAACTGTATTTAGAGTTCTGACCCTATTTCTGTCACCTTTTACTTTTGCTTCTCATCTGTCCTTAACTGCTTGAAGAGTTTCACCCATCATCCATTGAGGTCTCGGTCTCTCTCTCTCTCTCTCTCTCTCTCTCCTTTTTTTGTTGTTGACTACAGATAGTGTTTTTTTTTTTCATTCCTCCCTGACAGTGTTCCTGACTTCAGTCCAGAGTTCCTCTGACTCCCAATCAATTAAGCTTAATAGTGCAAATATATATTTTTACATTGTCTTTACATTCTATGGGGATGTTCTTTAGGTTGTATTTTGACATAATAGCTGGTATAGCGTTCTATGCTTTACTCTAATTTTGATATTAGAAATTCATGGTGTGTGCCATAATCTGCTCCTCATTTTGTTTTTGCAGGGAAAATGGACCTTCTCCATATTCTGCTTCCAGTTATGTAGTTTATTTGATTTCTATATTGGCCATCAGGTGATGTCCATATATACAGTAGCTTCTTGAATTGCTTGAAGAATGTGTTTACGATTAACAAACTGTTGGCCTTGAAAAATTCAATCAGTCAGTCTCCTGCTTAATTTCTTGCTCCTAGGCCAAATTTTCCTACAATCTTTGATTCTGTTCTATTTCCTATTTTTGCATTCCAATCACCTATGATTAACAAGAAGTCCTGCTTTGGTGTGTGATCTATTTCCTCCTGGACTCCAGCACAAAATCTTTCCATTCCTTCTTCTTTTGCTTCTGTAATTGGAGCATAAACTTAGATTAAGGTTCTATTGATGGGTTTTCTCTGAAGTCTTATAAAATTATTTGGTCAGACTTTGCATTATATCCTTTGACTGTTTTTGCTACATATCTCCTCACAATAAATGCCACCCACCCCATTTCTTCTTAGACTTCATTTCCTGAGTAAAATACTGTGTAATTACCTGACTGAAAATGTCCCATTCCTGTCCACTTTAGCCCCAAATATTGCAATGTTTATACATTCCATTTCTTGTTTTACTGTATCTAGCTTCCCCTGATTCATGCTTCTCACATTCCACATGGTGGAATGTGACTAAGGAGATTATCAGATGACCTAAAAAAATGCAGGACAGGGACAACAAGAGGTTGCCAAAGGGCTCACTTATCAGGCATCGTCATCCCTGTCTCATCCTGCTCCTATGCCCCCTCCATTCCATCCGTGTTTCTTTTTATTGATGGCTTAAGCTGCCAATAGATCACCCATTCTGTTTCTGATACAGAATCACAGGCGTCGGAACCTGTGCCCCGTTATGCTGGCACGATGCCAGCCACAGTGGGAAGTCCCTGCCGAACACTTCCAGTTGAGATCAGGACATCAACGTAAGTGTCACACTTTCCCGCCTCCCTGGGTAACTTGGAGGTTTTTTAATGTGTTTAGCTGCTTTGTTTTACTTTTGTGTGTTTATTGTTGTTTTTAACTTTTGATTTCCCGTGTGATTGTTCTGTCGCGAGAATGGCCAGGATTTGCTTTCCAGGAAGTAAATGGGGCTGGATGAGAGCTGCATTCACTTCCTGGACTGCTGGTGGGGAGGGGAGCAGTTTCTGTCATGCTAGAAAGGTAGGTCTGATTTTTTTTTTTTTTGAAGTCCAACAGGGATGGGAGTGGGGCGGGAAATAGCTGGTGAGATGGGGATGCGATATATGGTCCCTGTCTGATAATCTCAGTCTCCAAGTCTGATCTAGACTGAATCCTTCCATCAAATCTTTTGGTTTCTCCACTGAAGTTTCCTGGTCCTGGGAACTTCACGTTTACTTCATCCATATCTGTGGCTGAGATGTGCTGAAATCCTTCTATGGGGAAGATATTCCTTTCTGCAATAAAGAATGGCCTCACTGATTATTCATCCTAAACAAAACCTGACATTTTTCACTTCACTGCTCAGCCCACGTTGGGGGAGTTTACAGCAGCATGCAAAATTCCTTGTTCTTCTCATGGTGAATGAGCCAGGAAACCTGTTTGCCAGGAACAGGGAAGTGCTGCAGGTAAAAATAAATGGCTCTGTGAGCAGGTTGGTTGTTGTAGGAACTGGTCTCAAATGAATCTGTATTACAGCTACCTGCCAGTTGAAAGTGCACTACTGAATGCTATTCTTGATGCATCAGAGACAGCCATTCGCCTTTGTGCCAGTAGGAAATGGAGAAATCTATTTTCATCTCCTGGCATTATGTGTTCCTGCTTCATGCAGTGTTTCTGATTGACTAACAAGCTTCTCCAGTAACAATGCTCTCCCAGCAACACCTGAGGCAGCATCCCCAAATTGCTAGCATTTTGTTCATGAACTCAAGTTAGAAGCTTCTGTCAAATCAAAAGTGTCGTGTTCAAATAGCAGACCTTACCACATTGTTTGCAGTTACCTAAAGCAGCCACTTCATATTAATATCACAATGCCAGTGTTGTTAAGTAGGATGTGTAGATTTCTCAGCTACTGTGTAGAAATGAATGGGAAGGGAGCTTCCATGGGCTGTATGCTGTCCCATTTCTTTATTGCTGGCACCTCTCTGGCACTGGATGCCACAGTAGTACCAAGCCATTAAAACAGGGTAGAATTACTTGTTCTGGCAAAAATTTAGGGCCTTACCCCCACCCCCATTTTCTTTGGAAAACTAATGCAAGAAAGAATTTTAAGTGGATGATCAATCAGAAGGAGTTTTTCTTAACCTTCTGCTACCACTCCCTGCAGATACCTAATTGTCACCCTTCCCTGCACTTTGCTGTTTTTCCTTCCAAACCAGCAGTTAGTCCAGCTTTGGAGGAATTGATGAACCAGCCTGGGGAAAATTAACTAAGGGAAGAATTAAGCATTTCTTCCTGTAATAATATTTCTCTGTAAGTGTTTCACCAAACACCCATTCCTTGTATCTATAGAAGTTTGGGAACGTACATTTGCTGTCTTTCCACAGGTAGACAGCTACAGTATATCACAGGAGTCATACAGGAATTAGAACTAGAGAGTACAGTGTGGATAGTGGCATCATGCCTAGGCCCAGAAGCAGATGAAAGGCTCTCCCTCCATCCAACTGCCACTGCCCTGGCCATGGAGGGTGAGGAGTGTCTACCGGATTTAATCCCCTCCCCCACTGACACCCCGTTTTCCTTTTGTGTCATGTCTTAATTAGATTGTGAACCTGAGGGGAAAGAACTGTTTTGTTGTTCTTTTACTTGTCAATTGACATGTACAGTGATGGTGCTATAAATGATGATGATGATGATGATGATGGCTCAGTTTAGTCACTAGGTGGAGCAGGACTTAGTTTAATTGGCGGGGGGAAGCAGACAGAAATTGTTGAAGTTCTATCCTGGTTAGACAGTGAAAGAAAGGGGGGCTACTGGGTTTGCCCCAGTGGGCTGTTTGTGGCCCACCTGGAGCCCCATCCTGGGGTTCACGGCACCCTGGCTGTGTGGTGGCTGGCCTGAGTGCCACCATGCTGGTCCCCCTTCTTCCCAGCATTCTCCAGAAAACAAGGCAGAGGCGGACTTCTGGCATGGCCAGATGATGCAGCCTCTGTGTTGGGGGCCAGTATTTAAACCGGCCCCTGATGTCAGAGGCCTCAGTTGGCTCAGAGGAGACTCAGGAAGAGGCTGCATGGCCTAATGTCCAGGGCAAACACCAACCTAAAAGAATTGCAGTCCTTGCTGGGCCATTTGAACTTTGCGTGCAGGGTGGTGGCACTGGGCAGGACATTTTGTGTCCAGATAGCATGCACCATGGCTGGGGTCTGCTCTCCTCACCACCACATCTGCTTGACAAAGGGGGTTAAAGATGACCTCAGGGTGTGGTTGGAATTTTTGTTTCATTACAATGGTGACATGTTGTGGCAGGAGCGCAAGGCACTGGAGGGAGGGCTTCAGGTCAATTCAGATGTAGTTGGCAGCCTGGGATTTGGGGTATATTACAATGGGCACTGGTGCTCTCAACCTTGGCCTAAGGAATGGGGGGAGGCCTGGATTGCATGGGACCTTGCCTTCCTGGAATTTTTCTCAATTCTAGTGGCTGTGGAAATTGGGCGTGAGGAGTTCAGGGACAAGAAAGTGTGTTTTTGGTGTGATAATCAGGCTGTTGTCAGGATCATCAACAGGCAGTCATCCAGGTCAGAGAGGGTTATGCGGCTGGTCTGCAGATTTGTTCTGGTTTGCCTTCAATCCAACATCAGCTTCACTGCCCATCATATTCTGGGCATCGATAATGAGATTACAGATGCATTGCCTCGGTTCTAGGATGACTGGTTTCGTACGCTGGCCCCGGATAACCACCTGATACCAGCCCCCTTCCTGGAGGATCTCTGGAACCTTGGGAGAGAACAGTGATGCAGGGGTCGCTAACTCCTTGGTGCCATCAATGCAGGCCAGCTACAGATGGGCGGTGGACCATTTTTTTTTTTTTTTGCTTTCAGGAGGAGGCAAGGCTACAGGGGATCCTGGCTGATGGCAGAGCATGATGTGTTGCACTACCTTGCATCCATGAGGGACCTGGACTGGCTCCGTATACCATCACCACACACGTGGCTGGTATCTCCTTTTTCAGCAAGGCGGCAGGTTGGGGTGACCCTGCACGTCCTTCCATATCTGCAAGGCAGTCAAGGGATAGAGGAGAATGAATCAGCAAGTGGCAGACTCCAGGCAGCCAATTTTGTACAGTATGCTGGCAAAGCTGGTGATTGTCCTGCAGAAGGTTTGCCACTCCTGTTATGAGGCTCTGCTATTTGGCACAGCCTACACAACCACTTTCTTTGGGGCGCTATGTGTGGGAGAAGTGGCAAGTGCCTCAAAGGGGGAAGTTTTGGGAAGTGCACTGCAGCTCCGGGACATATCCTTGGGGAGCGACATGCTGAGCTTACATATCTGGCGCTCCAAGTGTGACCAGCATGGAAAAGGGGTGACTGTTGATGTGGAGTTTGGTTGCTTCATCACCATGCCCAGTGGCCATGAGGCACAGTTTCCTGGTGGAGCATGTTGCTGGGCTGGGACCCCTGTTCCTGCACAGGGATGGGTCACCACTGACCAGGTTCCAGTTTGTCAGTGTGCTGAAGGCCGCATTGCAGCAGATGGGATTGCCAGCCGAGGACTTTGGTAGCCACTCCTTCAGGATAGGAGTGGCAACCGTGGCGGTGCAAGGGGGACTGCCAACAGAGACTATCAAGCAGCTGGGCAGGTGGTGCTCCAGGGCATTTGCAGTGTACATCTAGCCGGGGTTGGCCGTGTCAATTCGGTCCGCCTGAGGGCCAGAGATTGGGCACTTGGTCGGCTGTTGGGTGGTTGGCGGAAGGTGGTCCTATTGGAGGACCCCTTTTGCGGCTGATAGCATGGGCTCCGATCCAGGGTATGTGAAGGGAGGGGTACACATCAAATTCAAGTTCAAGTTTATGGTACCTCCTGCTTGGTGGGGGAGGGAAAAGTGTCAAGCAGGAAGAGCTTGGCCATGGTTCTTCCCTCCTCACATTGAAGTTGGTCACCACCGAAAAGTCCATTGGCCAACACAGGGTTGAGCAATGAAGGGATCCGGAGCCATGCAACTGGTGTCAAGCATCTACAGCCATTACCAAGTTGTGTCCCATTATTGCCAACACTAACCTACCTCATATGCCTAACCTATTTTGTTATTTATATGTACTCAATATATTTTCTGAAGATATACTGTGTTGTATATTCTCTCTGGGAAGGGGACAGGCACGTCCGAGCTGAGTCCACAATGTTTTGTCTAGCTTCCTGACTGGTATGTCCTCTAAATCTACCATGGCAGGGTATCAATACAAGTCACTAACAACAGGGCAAAGGAAAATAGCGCTCCCAAAAAGCAAGAGTTAATTTTCTAATGCCTTTAGATGTACTGTATTCAAATTCCTATTCCAATTAAGTCCCTGTGAGCATGCCTTACTATCCCCTCTGTATAATACCTCATAATTGGATATATCGGACATTTCGAAGGGGCCAAGTTGACCCAGGGTGATCCAAAAGGAAGTAAGGTGGAGGTGCCAAGGACCTGGGAAGGCATCGTAGAAATATTTTAGCAAGCAAGACCAACTAGGATTGTGCAGATACTCTCGGTAAAAAAGGCCATTAAGGAGGTATATGCTAATTCCTTCTTGGGCACCTCAGCAATAAGTCATCCAACCAAACAATCAAGTGACCTTTCCAACCCCAATCCCAAGGAAATCTCACCTCAAAACATCCCTCCTGTCCTGCATTGCGAGGTTGTCATAAACCCATCAATTTCTATCTTCCAGTCATGAACAGCAATCAGTTAAGGTTCAGTTTCCTTTTCTTACCTGGTGGGAAATGCTTCCATGCTTTGTCCTTGTCCAAGTTACCCTTCAGGATATGAGGCAGGGTATAAATATTAGTCCACCAACAATAGAAAGTTGTGCCACTGTGTATGAGCCGGGCTACACTCTTTCTTGGCATGCCTCTGGATTGGAACCTCCTGTGCTACCGTCAGACCTCTGTCTGAGTACTTTGCTCTTCAAGACTAGTAACTATCCTGGTTTCCTGAATCTATCCCGCTATCCAGCCTTTCTGCCTTACTCCTCAATTGTGTGGTTCTTGTGAATGTGTGTTGCATGTATGAATGCTTTTGGTGTTATTTCTGATAAAAAATACTTTATTTTACTTCAACTCGAGTTCTCTGCAGCTAGTACTATTATACATACTGTAGTTACCCTCCTCTTGCAGGCAAACTGTTTGAGCTAATAATTCCCCACATCTAAGATTGTGATATCACAGGTGGGTCTCAAAGCACCCACATCTCTTAAAGTAACATCCCCATTTGAATTTAGGAATGATTCACATATGCATATTTGTTTACCACTTGAAGGCTGGGACACCTGTGTGAACGGAATATCACAAAACCAGTGCTACACAGTGAATTTCCATCTCATTTTAACCCATCCATCAGTTTAATCTTGCACTAGCCTGCCATCAAATAATTGACTATGGAGAATTCAAATGATTTATGTGCACTACATGAACCAATCCTAGCCATGTGAATTGGTTGTATCACTTCTACACAAAGTGTTTGTCCCTAGGCAGATGCTGATCCCTAAACCATTGGCTGCCTGTCTCTGGCAAGTTTCCAGAGAAGAGAGAATGATTGCAGCCAATGTGCACAAATATATTGATGGACCTGGCCCATTAAAAAAGAAGCTTGTTCCTCATATAAGATAGCCTGAGAAACACTGTGATACACTAATAGTACTTGTTAGACCAGGAAAGTGTTCCTTCTCCAATGAGGATGAAAAAGCAACCATAGGCACTAGATGCTGGAGGAGATAGCAGTGAGGTGTTGGAAGATATAGCTATTGATGCACACAGTCTGTCCTTCACCTTCGGAGCTACCTCGCTGCCCTCAGATTTAGTGGAGGATGCTGTCCCATCGCTAGCACTGAAGTGGTCCCATCTCTAGCATTGGCAGGGCCATTGTGTGGAGAAGATAGAGAAGTGCAAGCAGGGAACAGAGAAAATGCAGAACTACTCAATGCCTTCTTTGTCTCAGTCTTCATTCAGAAGGAAAACAGTGCCCAACCTGGAGAAAATGGAGCATGGATGCAGTAGGGGAAATTCAGCAAAGAACAGGTAAAGAATTAGTACAGGAATACCTGGCTACTCTAAATGAATTCAAGTCTCCAGGGCCAGATGAAGTACATCCAAGAGTATTAAAAGAACTGGCAGAAATAATCTCAGAACCACTGACAATTATCTTTGAGAATTTCTGGAGAACAGGAGAAGTCCCAAAAGACTGGAAGAGGGCAAATGTCTCGAACTTCAAAAAGGGAAAAAAGGAGGACCCAAACAATTACTGCCCAGTCAGCCTGACATCAATACTAGGGAAGATTCTAGAGCAGATAATTATTTTTTTAATATATTTTTATTAATTTTATAATCATACATTATATTATCTAATCAATACTTAGTTATTATAACACATAAAATTACTATAAAATCACAATTTTTCTATTAACTAGTTTCAAAAGTTAACATAGATCTTTTGTAATATTAATTCCTAAATACTTAATATTACTTTTTAATCTTACTTCTAATTTTTTCTCTTTTACAAATACATTTTCTTCTTCCTTAGTATAGTGAAACAACATCATATCTGATTTATTCCAATTAACCTGTAAGCCTGTCATCTCCCCAAATACTTTTAAATGTTCTTTAATCTTTTGTATTCTGTTAATCAGTTCCTTAATTGTTAACAATGTATCATCAGCAAACAAGCTTATCTTATGTTTTGTTTCTACTCCAATTCCTTCTATACTATTATCATTAGAGCAGATAATTAAACAGATAGTCTCTAAGCACTTAGAAAGGAATGCCGTGATCACTAAAAGTCTCTTTTTTCCGACAGAGTTACAAATTTTATAGATGAAGGGAATCCTGTGGATGTAGTGTATCTTGATTTCAGTAAGGCTTTTGACAAGGTTCCCCATGATATTCTTGCAAAAAAGTTAGTTACCTGTGGACTAGACAATTCAACTGTTTAGGTGGATTTGTAATTGGTTGATTGACCGAACCCAAAGGGTGGTCACCAATGGCTCCTCTTCATCCTGGAGTGAAGTGACCAGTAGGGTGCCACAGGATTCTGTCCTGGGCCCAGTGCTATTCAACATCTTTATCAATGACTTGGATGAGGGAATAGAAGGTATGCTTACCTACTTTGCAGATGATACCAAATTAGGACGGGTAGCTAATACCCCAGAGGACAGGATCAGAATCCAAAATGACCTGAACAGATTAGAAAGCTGGGGCAAATCTAATAAAATGAATTTCAACAGGGAGAAATGTAGGTTACTACACTTGGGCAGTAAAAATGAAATGCACAGATACAGGATGGGTGACACCTGGCTTGACAACAGTACACGAGAAAGGGATCTAGGAGTCTCAGTGGACCACAAGCTGAACATGAGTGAACAGTGTGATGTGGTAGCTAAAAAGGCCAATGTGATATTAGACTGCATCAATAGAAGTATAGTGTCCAGATCAAGGGAAGTAATAGTGCCACTGTATTCTGCTTTGGTCAGACCTCACCTTGAATACTGTGTCTAGTTTTGGGCACCACAATTCAGGAAGAATATTAACAAGCTGGAACATGTTCAGAGGAAGGCAACCAAAATGGTGAAAGATCTGGATGCCATGCCCTATGAGGAGTGTCTCAGGGAGCTGGGTATGTTTAGCCTGGAGAAGAGAAAGATAAAATGTGACATAATAGCCATGTTTAAATATTTGAAAGGATATATTGAGGATGGAGCAAGCTTGTTTTCTGCTGCTCCAGAGTCTAGAACACAGACCAATGGACTCAAAGTACAGGAAAAGAGATTCTACCTAAGCATTAGGAAGAACTTCTTGGGGGGTAAGAGCTGTTTGACAGTAGAATACACTGCCTTGGAATGTGGTGGAGTTGCCTTCTTTGGAGGTTTTTAAACAGAGGCTGGATGGCTATCTGTTGGGAGTGCTTTGCAAGGCAGAGTTGGACCAGATGGCCCTTGTGGTCTCTTCCAACTCTATGATTCTAAGTAAGATCCATCTCTTTGTTTGCCTTCTTAATGTGGAAGGTGTGTGTGTGTGTGTGTGTGGATTTTTCCTTTGCTTCAGGCAAATGTCTTGGAGTATCTCTGTTGTCAAGTGCATAACTCCTAGGTAGATTTTCAGGGGAAAGGGAACTGTGAGGCATTATGTCAGAAGTGCTATATCTGCTCAGCTCTTCATCCTGAGAAATTTCAAAGAATGAAACACTTGGAGAAGCATCTTATTGGGAAAGTAAAGGAATTCTGAAAGTGTGCAAGAGCAGGAAAGTAAGTTTTTTTAAAACAACAATAATAATAATAATAATAATAAAGGCATGTTTCACTTTACCTTTTTGCTTTTAAAAAGGAAGCCATGAAATAACTGCATTGATTTTAAACAGACATTTACATTTGTGAATGTTCTTATTGCTTTCTCTGTTGAAGAATTGATTTCAGCCAAGATCCAAAATAACAGGAATTGATTGATTATATTGAATTCATGTTGGCGTGATTAGGAAACATGGCAGTTATGAAAAGAGCACACATTTCCTTTTTTAAAAATTGTTTTTCCCCTCAACCTATTTATTGGTTTAAGACATAGTATTATTAAATATAATTGGAGAAAAATGTTAAATAGCTGGATAGTAATTTTATAGATATAATTTTATACCCGTAAAATACTTTTCTATGGTATTTGCTGTTATGAAAATAACCACTATTTTATTCTGTGCTTGAAAAAATGGCCTTCAAATGCCTTCCTAAATTCTTTACCCTATTTGCAAGCAGCAAAAGGGTGCATGTAGATGGGGGAATACCATTTCATGACAAATTTCTTCAGAGAGGGGAGAAATTCCTGTTCTAATTCAAAATGCTAAGATTAACATTTCAATCTTTAAACAGCCAGGGTCATAGAGTTGGAAGAGACCATGAGGGCCACACATTCCAACCCCTGCCATGCAGGAACACACAATCAAAGCACTCTCAGCAGGTGGCCAACCTCCAAAGAAGGAGAGTCCACCACACTTCAAGACAGTGTATTTCACTGTCGAACAGCTCTTACCATCAAGATGTTCTTCCTAATGTTTAGGTGGAATGTCTTTTCCTGTATGTTGAGACCATTGCTTTGTGTCCTAGGAGATTATCAGACAGGAATGCAAAAAGCGTTCCTGTCCCACAATCTCCAATCCCGTCCCTGTTCTGACACAATAACCCTCCCCATCAGACTTACCTTATCTTCCATCCATTCCATCACTTGCTGGACTGAAATCACGCCCATTCTCACGAAAAGATGCAGGCATGGGAAATTCAATAATAATAATAAAAATACACACAAAAAAGTTCAGAAAAGCACATACACACAGTAAAAAAATAACAAGTAACCTGGGGAGGGTACAAAAAAGAGGGAAGCCTACCTGGTTCTCATAATCCCACCTGGATGTGTTCTGGCAGGACTGCCCATTGACACTGGAATCACGAGTCAAAAATGGCATGAGGTTTCAGACACCAACAACACCTGAACCAAAACAGGATGGGTGATCCATTTACAGCTCCAGCCCATCTATAAGAAGAAACGTCAGAATAACAACAGTGGAACACAAAAGGACAATGTCATGTGATATTGGTGTCCTTTTGCATTCTGCTGTTGTTGTTCTGGCACCACATTAGCTGTGTTTGATAATCTCCCTAGTCTCTAGAGCAGCAGAAAACAAACTTGCTCCCTCTTCAATATTACCAGGGTCCAGATTTCACAAATGAACCTCAATTTCCTTGGCCCTAAGGTTGTCTTCTGAAGCCCTTCCCTGGTTGGTTCTTCTGAATGAAGTCAGGGAACTGCTGACAAAGCAGAGGATGTGAAGTTGAAGGTTTTCACAGCCAGTATCCACAGGATCACGAAAGGATTTCCCTTTCAGACAACGTTGTCCCTGTCCTGTTCTCACCCATGTGCTGCCTCTGTTATGTCCCCATTATTTCTTATTGATGGTGAAAAGTTGTTAATAGATCGTCCCGTTCCATTTCTATCATAGAAAAATCACGGGCATCTGAAGAGGAGCCACTGTGATGCTGGCACGATGCCGGCATCACAGTGAGGTCACAGTGAGGTTTGTGCCAAACACTTCCAGATTCGATCAGGACATTGCGGTAAGTAACACCCTTTTTTAAACCCTCCCCGGGCTACTTGTTATGTTTAAAGTATGTTCTGGTGCTTGGTCTTTATTTCTGAATTTCCCACGCGATCATTCTCTCGCAAGAATGGCCAGGATTTTGTTTCCAGGAAGTGAATGGGGCTCAGCAAGAGCCCCGTTGACTCCTGGGATGCCGGAGGGGAGGGGAGGACTTTCAATAGCGCTGCAAGGTAGGTGTCTGAAAATTTTTCTTTTATTGTGTTACAGGGATGGGAGTGGGGTGGGAGTTGGGGGTTCCAGGACAGAAACAGCTTTTAAGGAGCTGTGTGATAATTTCCCCAGAAGACTTTTTCTTCAGCAAACCCTAAACTCTGGGATAGCCTGCTGGAAGAGATTCGACAGTTGCATATGCTGTCTGAATTTAAAAGAACATTACAGACAAATCTCTTCCAGCAGGCCTATCCAGATGACTTTTAAACAGTGAATGTTAAACTGTTTTAATATGTATTAGTTTTATTTGTTATTTTAAACTGATATTGTGTGTGTTGATGTATTTATGTATTCTTAACCAAGATGTATTTTAATTGATATTAATTGTTTTGTGTGGATGTGTTGTTCCCTGCCTTGATCCATGGGGAGAGGCAGGTAAGAAATACATATCATCATCATCATCATCATCAATCTTGGCATTAAAACTCATAGTTCAATTTGCATCATGTAATGGCAGATCTAGTGTGCTAAGAAAAGAAAGGAAGAAGTGCCACCATTTTTTTTCATGTGCAGTTGCTTCACCAACTCCAGAAGAGGAGGCATATGGTACATGTTTTGACCTTGGCTTGTTTTGGGGACTTTGGCCCATCTTTGACTCTACCTGGACTCTGACTCCCATGTTCCTGACCTGGCACATGCTCCCTGAACCTGCCTTGCCTCTAGCCCTCAGGGTTTTGGTTCTCTACCTCTCTGCCTGCCCCAGCCTTGACGTCTCTGCTAAAAGATCTTGCTGCCCACACCCTGGATCCTGATAGCAGCCCACAAAAGAAGACCCAGGATTATTTGTTGTTTATGTGTAGCTGCTTCACCAGCTGCAGCCACAAGGAAGTCTATGAAGGACAAGAAAAAAAAAGAGGGTGAAATAAGGGGGGGGGAGATCAGATGGTGTGGGAGCACTGTCTGGTTTCCTTTCAGCCTTCTTTCCCACTCCAAGCAGTGCAATTTTTGTTTAAGTTCTATATACTGGGGTGTGGGATTAGGGGAAGCCTCCATCAGAAGAAAAAGGGTAAAAGTGGGGAATCACATGAGAGGGGTGTGGAAATCTAATTTGCCCATCAAAAGCAACAGGAAAATATCATATCTGGGTGGAGGGTTGAATGGGAATCCTCTATCATGTGAAAAAAAACTTTAGAATAACATCCCCTTCAACCCCAACCTATTTAAACCTTTCTTGTTGAATCTGTGGAGCTGGTCCAGTCTTGATCCATACAATCAAACCCAGGAGAAGATTCTTACTTTGAACCTATAACTTAAGAAGTCAGATACAACTACAGAAGTAGTTTCTCAAGTAAACAGTGTTCAACCTAAATGAAACTGTCTGTTGTGGTTTCTATTAGAAGGCTGAAAACCACAGAAAGTACAAGGAAAAATGGGAGTCTGTTTCACAGGCCCAGTTCATACATCACCTCATCTGACTTTAGGTTTGGACCTACAGCATTTTGGAATATGTTTTTTTGTCAGGGAGCCAGGGTAGTGAGATGGTAGGACTCCACAGGAGGCCAGGGTTTGAGTCCCTGCTCAGCTGAGGGAACCTGCTGGGTGACCTTGGGCAAGTTACAATCTTTCAGCCTAAAAGGAAGGCAAGGGCAAATCTTCCCTGAATAAATCTTGCCAAGACAATCCCATGACAGGGTTGTCATAAGTTGGAATCAAATGTGAAAATCAGGGCAATGGCAGAGGGAAGCCGAGGGAGGAAAACTGCCCAGGAATGTATATATCTTCAGTATACATGCTATCCAATGGGGTTGAAGGTGGGTGTTATAAGATAGGCTATTGGTTGATTTAAGTTATGCCAACATACGCACATGGCATGCATGCCAGGAAGGGGGAAAATGAGGCAGTTGTGGACTTGTGTCCTTAAATACTCAGGACATTTTCAGATACCCCTTACCACGCAAACAGCCTCCGGAGCAGTAATGAGGCTGCTGCGTGGCAGGGGGTCGATTTTGGACACCACCGTCCCTCTCTTGGTGTTGTCCATGACTGTTCAGGTTAGCATTGAAGGCGGCCACACTATTTTTCACTCACAGAAGTTGTCTGTGAGTAAAAAAATAGCGCGGCCGCCTTCAATGCTAGCCAGAACAGTCACGGACGATGCCGAGAGAGGGAAGGCGTCATCCGAAATTGAGCCCCTGCTGCGAGCAGCCTTGTTACTGCTCCAGAGGCTGCTTGTGCAGTAAGAGGTGTCTGAAAACGTCCTCAGATTCAAACATGGGAAGGAATGCCCTTTTATACTGATCTGAATTTGGGTGCTGGAAATGTGTGGCTATTGATGCAATTTCAGCTCGCGTTAGTAGGACTCAATGTGACATTTATGGGGTGAAATCAGGGCAGAATCCTGTGGACTGGAGCAGAATTATTTAACTGGTGTAGATGCAACCTTAGTCTATCCATCTGCAATGCATTCTTCCGGTTTTCCTGCTGCCTTCTATCTTAACAAACCATTATTGCCTTTGCTAGTGAGTTATGCCTTCTCATGATATGGCCAAAGTATGGCAATCTCAGTTTAGTCATCCTGGCTTCTAGGGAGAGCCATTTATAGAGATGTTGAACTAGTCGTATCTCTCCACGATGAAAATCAGCCATTGGCAAGCACTCTCTGGGTCTGATCAGTCCACCAATTACAGATCCACCTAAGAGTAGAACCGCCTATCCCACAATTTACCAGTTTCCTTCAAGAACATCACAGTGGGTTTTGTCAAAAGCCCTTTTCAAAATAAGGATATACAGTTGCCCCTCCACATTTGCGAACTTAGCAATCGTGGGTTTTGAATATTCGCGGTTTTGGGAGGCCCCCCCGCCCTCCCAAAAGCAGTGACAGGGGGCCTCTGAAGGCCCCATGAAGGCCTTGGGAGGGAGGAGGGAGGGCCGGGGAGGCAACCACGGGGCCTCCGGAGACTCTCCAAAGGCCCTGTGAAGGCCTGGGGAGAGAGGGGGAGGGCTGGGGAGGCATCCACAGGGCCTCCGGAGACTCTCCGAAGGCCCCGTGAAGGCCTTGGGAGGGAGGGGGAGGGCTGGGGAGGCGACCATGGGGCCTCCGGAGACTCTCCGAAGGCCCCGTGAAGGCCTTGGGAGGGAGTGGGGAGAGCTGGGGAGGCATCCACGGGGCCTCCGGAGACTCTCTGAAGGCCCCGTGAAGGCTTGGGGAGGGAGGGGGAGGGCTGGGGAGGCATCCACTGGGCCTCCGGAGACTCTCTGAAGGCCCTGTGAAGGCCTAGGGAGGGAGGAGGGAGGCAGGGGAAATCAACTATGTGGCCTCCAGAGGCCCCCTGGTCGCTTTGGCGGGGGAGGGGGAGGGCAGTCATTATTCATGGAATTTTCACATTCGCGGGGGGTCTGTGGAACCTAACCCCCGCGAATGTGAAGGGATGACTGTACTATATTCACAGCACTCCCCTAATCTATCTGTCTCTCTTTGGCTTTTCTTCGCAAACGAAGATTCAGGAAGGACTCATCCTGTGCTTTCTGTAAGCATGCTGATGACTAAAAAGGCCAATCCGAGATAAACAAGTCTAGTTGCAGAAGCTTTTAATTCTGTCAAAACAAGGGATAAGATTAGTTTGGCATGACTTGTTTCAGAGAAACCTGTGCTGGTTCTTAGTAATCACAGTATTTCTAAGTGTGTACACACTGATTGATTAAGGACCTGTTCTAGAACCTGGTATCAATGCTAACCTGACTGTCCAGTGGTCTCTCAGGTGCTCTTTTTTGCCCTTTTTGAAGGCAAGGACATTTGCCTTCCTACAACCTGCTGGGACAGCTCCTGTTCTCCAAAATTTTTGTAAGATTATTGAGAATTGATCTGAGGTTCCATCTGCAATTTCCATTTGTACTCTTGGATGTGGTTCATCCAGACCTGGCAGGTATTCCTTTACTACTGCTTTAACTGTTCTGGGCTGCAGTCCCCTTAATTTGTTCTATTTTCACCAGTTAAGAGCACTGTTTTCTTTTTGACAAAGAAACTGAGGCAAAGATAATATTGAACCATTTGGCCTTCTCTCTGTCCACCATTAACCTTTCATCATCTTCTTTATGCACTGGTCCTACCATTTCCTTATTTCTCCTCTTGCTCTGAACATAGCAATACCCACCTTTTTATTATATTTAGCTTCTATAGGAAAGTCTGAGCTTTCAATCTGTTTTCCATGTTCTAAGTCATGAATCTCCTCACAGGTGAACACATCTTTAACATACAATGCTACTTTTTTCTTGTTTGGTATATTTCTTTGGAATAGGTTATACCACTCAATTACTATGTTTCAATGACGAGAACCATCCCACCAGGCTTCAGTGATGCCTATTAAATCATATTTGTCTTCTTGTTTTAAGAGTTCAAGTTCTTCTTGTTTATTTTACTTGCTCTATGCATCAGTGAAAACAGTAAGGACCATGAGTCATTCTCTCCAATTGAGTCTTTGTTGTTTTTCTGCCTCCTGTTGGGTTCTTCTACTGTTGGCACAATTCTGTCTTTATTATTGAGGGCATTGTCACCAGTACTTGATGTCCCCCTCCCCTGTGTAGCTCAGTTTAAAGCCATCCTCATCAGGTTTATGAGACTCCTAGCAAATGCATTCTTACCAAGTGCTATGAGGTACAACCCATCTCTTGCAAAAAGTCCTTCTTCATGAAAGCACAGACCATGGTCCAAGAAGATAAATCCTTCCTTATGGCACCATCTGCAAAGCCGTTATTCACTTCTAGTATTCTCTTTTCATGGTCCATTCTCAAAGATGGTTGAAATAATTTAAGACAGGCACCTGTTATTACAGTAGGTACCCATCGTCCTTAATCCAACTATTGATTGAACCAAACAGTGGGCTTGGCTCCTAACTCTTTCCAGTCCTTTGCTCTTGGCTCATTACTTCTTCCTTTCACCAAGATGAACTAAGTGCGAAGCTACACAGCACAGCTATAACAGTTTGACAGGTCTTTAACTAACAAGGAGTTTTGACATTTATAGTTTGTTGAGGTACTTAGTATTATCTACTCTAGAAGGGGCTGAAAATAGGGTTCAGGCCTATATATTATTTTATTGTTTTTATTTGGGGGGAGGGCAACACAGTAACCTGTAGTTTCTGTGCCTTCTGTTGATACCAAAAGTGGTATCACACTGCAATAACTCTGGAATGTAGATGAATTCCACTGACATGGAAACTACCAGCTGCCACTGAATGGGGAAGAAAGCAATCTAAGACACAAAGAAATAGAAACTTTGGGGTGACACATCACTCTTCCTATATTCCACACTGCCAGTTCCACACCAATGGGACCTTGGATATGTGAGCCTCTGATGTGAAAACTCTCCAAAAGAGCCTGCAGGAGTATCTTCACTCTCTGTTTACCATGGGTTATGGGATGAACACACACACATCACAGGGAGTCATCCTTCTTCCAAACTGCTTCTAGTTATTTTTTAAAGGGAGAATCACACTTCCCCAGTCACAGTGAAGCATCCCTGAGAAAAATGTTTTAACAAGACTGGATCAAAATATGTGCAATGTAATAGAACTCTCAAAGTTTATCATTACAGAAGACTATAATAGGCTAAGGATGTGAACAATTGTAGCAATAAATAAGTACAACACTTAAAATATGACTTAACCATATCTCCCAGGTGGGATGTTCATCAGCTTGGATAGCTGTGATTAGACTGAATCTATGATGTCAACACAAATGAATATTCATTGTTACTCCACTATTACTTTGAATGGAAGGTGTATACCGGTAAGTCATTATAACGGTAACATTAAATCCATAGCAGTACTAATATTTAGCAGTACATTTGAGCAGGCATGTTGATGAAAAGCTGTTTTAATGGCACACTAGTCTTTAGATGGTATCTTTAAATTCCCAAGGAGGCAAGTGTTACTGTTCCCTTCTGTTCTTTCTGCTTTGCTCTCCCATATTTGCTTTAACACACAGGTTCCTGGGCCAAGCACCTACCCTGGGGTTCTGTAATGTACATCCCTGTATGTGGATTGATTATGCTATGTGACCCTTGTGCTGAATGGTGGTGTTGCACAGCTGAATCTGTAATGATATGCATGACTAACTGCACAACCAAATGTGAGTATAAACCTGCAGCTGAATATGTAATTGAATGAAAAAGTGAAAGAGTACTACTGAGGATGGCAGCAGATGGCTATGCATCCACTGAGAATATGCATACACATGCACATCTGTGTTGCATATGCAACTCTGCTTATGTGACCTTGTCCAACCATTTCTCTAGAGGAACCTGGCACTTGTGTAGGATACTAATGGGATTCTGGCCCAGTTGTGCCACGGAAGGGGAGGGTGGATGATTATACTGGGAGAAAAAGAAGTCAGACAAGCTGTAATCCCCACCACCACACCCACTACATGAGGAATTTAAAGGAAGTGTCATTCTCTGAGTTGCAGCCTAATTCTAATTTCTGACATTCTCTACAACATTCAACCTCGGTGCATTTTGACATGTGTTATTACTTGGAGATGTGACCATTTGGAGTCCCAGGGCTTGTTTAGATGGGCAATATCCCCCCCCCCCTTGCCCTGCAGTCTATATGACATCAAGGCATTTACCCCATTCTTCCCCTGGATAGTCCTCACCTTCCACTGCAAAGACAAGGGGAAGATGGGTAGGGCCTGATACATCATTATAAGAAAATACCTGGTTTAATCCAGTACTACCAGCAAAAATGGATTGGGCCCCACGTGTCTGCAGGAGCCCATCTCAGCAGGTTGCTCTCACGGTTGCTGCAGTCTTCCTGGCTCTCCCACAAGGCAAGAAGTAGTCCAGCATGTAATAGTACCACTTTATTCTGCTTTGGTCAGACCTCTCCTGGAATACTGTGTCTAGTTCTGGGAGCCACAATTCAAGAAAGATACTGACAAGCTAGAATGTGTCCAGAGGAGGACAACCAAAACGTTGAAAGGTCTGGAAGCTGTTTCCTACAAGAAGCAGCTTAGGGAGCTGGGTATGTTTAGCCTGGAGAAGAGAAGGTTAAGAGGTGACATGATAGCCATGTTTCAATATTTGAAGGGATGTCATATTGAGGATGGAGCAAGCTTTTTTTTTCTCCTGCTCCAGAGACTAGGACACAGAGCAATGGACTCAGACTACAGGAACAGAGATTCCTGACAGTAAGAGCTGTTTGGCAGTGGAATATGCCTTGAAATGTGGTGGGAGTCTCTTTCTTTGGAGGTTTTAAAACAGAGGCTGGATGGCTACCTGCCTGGGGGTGCTTTGTGTTTTCCTGAAAGGCATGGAGTTGGACTGGATGGCCCTCATGGTCTGTTCCAACTCTATGATTCTATGTGACAAAGGCTGGTCACATGCAGAGGGCTTTGGCTACATGTTGTGGCCAGCTTCCTCAATGCCAGAAGAGCATGGAAGATGGCAGTGGTAGCAGCTGCAATGATGGGGCCAGCATGCCTGTCAGGATTTCCTCCCATTCCATGGAGGGAAAAGGGGAGTAATGGTCCTGATCCACAGCCAGCGCCGGTGTATCCTGGCTTGTGTCGATGAGCCCCTTGTTACCAGCAAGGCTCTCCACAGTCCTAGGTTAATATCCTTTCAGTAGAAGTTTACCATCACATAAGTTATGGTTTCTCATTTGTCTATGTTGGTGTTACGAGTTTGGGATAATCACTACTTGGTCCATATTTACAATGTTTCTATCTCTGTCCAGTTAGTCTGTTTCACTTGTATTAGTTTTTTTCTTTAGGTTAAATATTTCCAGTTCCTTTTTTCCATATTCAAATTCTTCTAACCCTCTTAATAATCTGTTTGCAGTCTCCCAAAAGGAGGAATGAATGTTGTAATATGGATGTACTTTTCCAATAAATTGTTACAATTATTCCTTGATGTGATCACTCTCAGTCTCAAGGACAACCTATTTTGGGAATCCAGAATAGTCAAAGAAAGTGTGACTATCATTTAAGTTTCAAAAATCATCCACACTTGTGTTTGTATATGAAGTTATATGCAATACCAGAACAGAAAAATCCAGTCATGCTTTAGCAAGTAACTATTTAATTTAATTTATATGTTGCCTTTTCTCCTGGCATAGGACCCAATGTGGCTTACAAAAGGCTTAAATTTAATTCTGCATGCCTATTTGGGAGGGTTTTGCCTCAAAAGCAGCTGATAAATCTAGATAGACTGTCAAATAGATGATGCATTTATTGCATGGGAAGAGCATAGGAATGTTCCCCCAGTGGTCATTATGTCTCATCTGTATTACAGTGGCTGGGAATGGTGAGAGTTGTAGTCTGATAAAACCAGATGGCTCACAATTGGGACAGGCTGCTTTAAAGAATGCTACAGTGGTCTATATGATGCCTTCTTAGTGGAAGAGTGAAGTGATTTTGGTGACTGGCAAACAGACCCAAGTCCTTTATGGCTTCTTCACGTGGAAATTGGAGAGACTTAATGAATTCCTTCTTGCAAACCTCTTTACAGTCTTCAGATAGAAAGTGCCACCTTTATTTGCCTCCCCCTCAATACATTATAGCCATGGAACAGATTGAGAAGGTCTGCAGTTAGGTGTGCACAGGTGGCATTACCTTCCACAGAATCTTTCTTTCAAGCTGAGGCCAAGCAGCTGTGATGTTGTACATGTTCTTTTTTCTTTTCTTTTCTTTACAGTAGAAGAATATATAGAAAAAGACTTAGCAAGAAGGTATTTTGCAGAGCTTGAGAAAGTTAAATCTCTGGTCTCTGAATCCCAGAATCCCCCAGCAAGCATGGGAGCTGGACATGATAGATATTGGGAGCTGTGACCCCCCCTCCAAACTATCATTTCAAATTCTGTTATTGTCTGCCATAACTGGGCCCCCTACAGAAAGCTAGCCCTCCTTGGAGATACTGCTATGGGCTATTTCACCAATGGTAGGACCACTGGCATTGTTCATTGGATCAGAATTACATTATGTTTCATAGAATCATAGAATCATAGAATTGTAGTTCGCTGGTATATTTATGTATGTATTTATTTGACTTATATTCTGCCTCTCTTCCCCAAACAACACTTAATGCAGCTAAGAAGCACAATAGCTCAAACTGTATTAACAGAAACTCCATTGGGTTTAACGTGTTATATGGAGGCCTTTCCATGCTCAGTCTGAAGGTGCTCAATGCAAAGATATGGCAGTTCTTCAAAGGCTACATCCTCATACTCCCCAACATTATACCCTCCTAGCCTCATATCTGCCAACATTTTACAGATTAAAAAATCCAAAAACCTGGGATTTATTAGACCAAGCAGCATCAAAAGGGCAAAAGTTATTAATGAGGAAGAACAGACAAAAGCTAGGAGAGGTTGCAGCAGTTTTCTTTTGCCTGAACCTACTGGGAAGGAAAAGATTCTACTCTTTCCTTTCTCTCCCCCTTCTGAGTTGAGTACAAACTACAATAATAATAATAATAATAATAATAATGTAATAATAAATTTTTATTTCTTACCTGCCTCTCCCCAAGGCTTAAGGCAGGATACAACATAAATTAAAATACAATATATGGGATAAAATAATTTAAAAGCACAAAGGATTAAAACAAAGATTAAAGTCATTCATGAACTTTAAATATCAATAAAATTCATAGTTTAAAATCAACTGGGTAGGCCTGCCAGAAGAGATAGGCCTTTAGTGCTGTTTTAAATTCCTACAGCAGGTTTAGCTGTTAAATCTCTTCCGGCAGGTCATGCCACAGTCTGGGTGCGGGTGATGAAAAGGTCCTCTGGGTGACAGTTGCCAGTCTAGTCCTGGCTGGTTCAAGTAAATGTCCCCCAGATGACCTGAGTGTATGGGGCAGATTGTACAGGAGGAGGTGATCCTGAAGGTAACCTGGACCCAAACCATGTAGGGCTTTAAAGGTAACCAACACTTTGTACTTTGCCCCAAAACTAATTGGCAGCCAGTGAAGAGATTTTAATATTGGTATAATATGTTCACTCCTGGATGTACCTGTAACCAGTACTTTAAACTCAATTTGCAGGAATTGAACTGAGCTTAGGACAGTGGGGAGAAGGTAGCAGTAGGAGAGAGGAACTGGGGCTTTGTCTAGACCGGCCAGAATCCATCACCTTTCAGCCAGCATTCACTTGGCTCTACTCTGCGGGAGGGGACAATAAGGAACATTCATGTTCACAGCCCTGGCCATTTCCCTATTCCAGAAAACAGCCAGGGCTTTGATGCAATCACCTGCAAAGGCAACAGGACACTCTCTAAGAGCTGTGAGAAATCCTTCTGGATCCATAAATCGCCTGGGGCAGACCATTGAAATAAGCCTCCAACCCCAGCAGAGGTTCTGAGTTCCAGTGAGTCTAAACCCAACCAGGTAGTGATCATGAACAATGGAACTACAGAAAGTTCCTCCACACCCTGATCACTATCATCCAGCCCAGCACAGAAAATTAGGCCCAAAGTATGTCCTGTGACATGGGTGGCACCAGATATTACTTGAAACAGACCTATGTAATATCTACAGCATATTATAGTCACCCAACTCAGGCAGCATCATGGCCAGGTCCATCATTTCCAGGAACAGGCACATTTGGTGTACTAGTTCTAGCTGTGTAAAGAACCTTCAGATATGTGAATCTTGAAGATACATAAAAAATGCCAGACATCTGAAGTTTTTCTTCCTAGGTCTGGAAAATAATTTTCCTGTGGATGATGTCAGTGGAGTTCAGTGTGTTGGCATAGCTTTAGTGATGCAAGAATGAGCAGAATAGATGAAACTTACCTGAAAAGGCAAAAAGAGCAGATAAAGCTCTGCTTTGGATGTTCATAGATATAATCACAGAGACTTACTTTTGGATTTAAAGGGCCAAGTGTTGGTCAGAGTGTGACATAAGTCCTAAGCTTGATCCACAACTCAGTCATGAAGCTCACTGGGGGAACCTGAACTGGCCATCACCTCTCAGCCTGGCCTAGTTCACAAGATATTTTTTAAGGATAAAATGAGGGTCGGGGGTGCACAGCACAAAATTACCTTGATATCATTGGAAAACAGATGGGATATACATGGAATAAATAGGGATCAAAAGGAACTATAAGTCTAATGAGGGGGAAATGGTTGTTATTACACAGTAAAGGAGGGTTGCTCAGAGAGTGTATGTCTCTGGACCTATTAAAAACCTGAATTGAAGAGCTTCAGTAAGAAACCTGACTGTACAGCTGGACAGGATTGTTGACATTCTCCGTAATTTGATCTAGGGTTGAACTCAAGTTTCTAGACCATTTGGATCTGATTCGTCCATTTATCCATCTGTCCATCCAGATATCCTGCTTTATATCCAAAGATCTCAGGGTTTGGTAGTCAATAAAACAAAACTAGATAATGTAAAACAATGTAGCATATTTCAACACAGGTTAAACTAATTTAAAACAAATGCACAGAGTGTACTCTAACATGGAATCACTTGGCCACAGAGGCTTTGGTAAAGAGTCCGTGTTTTAATTTGGAACCAGAATGAGGCCAACTTCAGCACCAATCAAGCCTCCAAGGGGAGGATGTTCAACGACTGAGGTGCCACTTCAGAGAAGACCCTCTTTCATGTCTCCACAGTAGTGTGTCACTCACAGTTTTTTTCCTTAAGTCAGTCATATACAAGACTGCTTCAATTGTGGGCTACTTATGGCTTCAGTCCAGTTCTGAGGGATGAGTCCTCAAGAGACTTCAATTGTGATGAAACTTGAGAGCAGTGGTAAAACTATTTATCAGAGATCAAATTGTTTATTAAAAAAAACCCAAACCCTCTTGTCCTTCCTAATTTCAGTGTAAATGTTACATGAGATCCAGCACCCACATCTTTCACCTTCAGAAGGAGGAAGTCAAAGAAAATTGCTGCAAGGGACAGATCTGTGTTGGAGGAAGGACTTTAGGAAAGAGGCTGTTTGGGAGGAATTAAGCAGAAATATATTTGTGTGGGGAGAAGATAAGCTTTAATTTAAACAAATCAGAATATATTTCTGTATTAACACCCCAACTGTTAAATACTATTTAATGAGTAATGATTTACCATCTGTGTAGTTGTGACCATCACTAGAATTATAAGCTACATCAGGTGAGTGGGGACACATACTTCAGATGACTCACACAGCCACTGAGCACATGATTGGTGCCCTCCCCCTCCTTGTAAATATTGGCTTGCAGTCATAGCAAATGTAGGCTTCACCATATTTCCCTGACTGATTGATAGACAGACAGACAGACATTATGTGACCACAATACCAGTTACACGCCTTATGACAAAGAAGGGTAGTATCTGGCCTCTAAAGTGCACACCAAATAATCATGTGTGCACTTTACTGTTGACACTAACTGTTGCTTCCAAACATTCTTCAAGAGAAGCCCTATGTAGAATACATTTGTTATAGCTAAAACTGCGGCTCTGGCCTTTGAACCCCCAGGTTAGCTCCCCTGTAGAGGTAACACCAAGTAGCCTCACTCCAGGGCTCCCCTACAGGTCAAAATCACTGCCACTACCCAAATGCAGTCTTTATAGCCAGCCCATTTGGGAGATTGGAAACCACCAACTTTTCCCTCCTCTCCCCAGAGAGACAGAGAATTGTAGTGAAACCAAGAGGTATGGACACATGCAGCGTCAGTGTATAGAAGATTAAGAAGACTATTTATTCAAGCAAGTCCGGTTAGACAATCTCTCATGAGGCAAGCTTCTCCAAGCCCCAGGCATGTTTTAAAGTTACAGAAATAACAAGGCATTAAAATCAAAGCATTCAGTTATTCTAATTACATTCAGTTACTAAGTTTAGCTACATCCAGCCAAAGTGGAGAAATTAATTCAATTCCCTAACACAATCTAAACAGGCCCTAAAAATTCTACTCACTACTTTGCAGCCTGTTGCTTTTAGCTGTTATTAGGGGAACCTGGGAGCTATGCAGGTGCTTGCTCTACCAGCCATTGTCCAGCCTTTGACTCTCCCATTCTGGAATCTAGAGAGTCTCCTTTTGTCTTTGTTCAAAGCCACATGGCCTGATTCTCTCTCCCCCCCCCCAAAAAATGGCTTCACACAAAAGTAGTTATATCTTAGTTGGAGTTCCCAGGTCTAGAGCTGTGATTGGCCATTTCTGGTCTGGTGATGTGATGTCATCGATGATGTCGTCTGCTTAGCTTCTGTGGAGGTGGTGTTTTAGACCCTCCCTTCCAGTTAACCCTTTCCTTACCTGATGCCATGTTGGCATGTTTGCAAATAAAGAGAAATGGCATCATTCTCTGGCAGAATGATGGTAGCTGCAATTAACCTCGAGGTGACATGATGGGAACTCCATCATGACAACATTATAGAAAACTAATTAGGATACAATTAAAGCTTGAACCATTGTGATAAAATCTGCTCCTCTAGGAAGCAGTGCAGTTGACACCCAAATCAGAGCTGGGCAAAGAGTCCCCTAGCTATAGCAACCATGTGGTCTTTGAGGAACAATGCTTAGTCCAAGAACACCTGAAAGCTGCAAACTTGGTGTTTCAGAGGGAATGGAACCTCTTCCAGAACAGATTGTAAACCAAATCACAAGTTGGCTTTCCTGCTAACCAATAGAACTTATTTTCCATCTGGATTGACTCTCAGTTTGCTCACTCATATGCTACCCTTCACTGCATCCAGACAATGACTCAGCACTTCCACAGCCTCAGTTGTGAAAGAGAGATACAATGGATATCATCAGCATAGTAATGATTCCCCAACCCTAGAGCTGCAGATCAACTCCCCTACTAGCTCAATGTAGGTGTTAAAAGCACAGCGTACAGTCCTGAGCATTGTGGAACTGCACAGGCTAAGGACCATGAAGCTGAAGAGCATTTCCCCAGCACCACTTTCTGGGAATGTTCATACAAAAAGGACCAAAACCACTGCAAAACAGTGCCTCCAAACTTAGTCAAATGGCCCAACATAGATGGCAATAAATGCCACTGAGAGGTCTAGCAGAACCAACAGGGATGCACTCCTTCGTTTCGAGTGTAAGTCACCCACCATGGCTGCTTCCATCCCACAAGTTAGGTCTGAACCCAGATTGGAATCGGTTGAGGTACTCAGTTTCATCCAAGAGAGCCTGGAGTTGTGTCGCCACCACTCCTTCTAAGACATTACTTTTAAAAGAAAGATTAGAAACTGGCCAACAGTTACCTAGGGTCTAGTGAAATTCTCTCCAGGAGAGCGCTTACAAGTGTTTTCTTTCTTTTAGGAGTTGGAGCAGACACAATTTTCATAGTCACATATATAACTCCTGCCACCCCATTGGCCTGCCCTCCTTTAGCAGCCCTCATCAGCCAGGCTGGACATAGGTCTAATAAACAAGTGGTTGGCCCTGGTTCTCCAAGAAATCTATACACAACATCAAATTGAACAAACTGAAATGCTGAGGCAGAAGACCAAGTCTACGGAAACTTACGCTACAACTTCTTCCTCCCAGGTAGTCTCTAAGGTGCTACAAGGTCCCCTTGCAAACTGAAATTCATCCATCAACAATGGCAAAGAGATGTCAATTACCTAGCCAGAATCTAATTTCTGTGTGGTGTTGATCAGAGTGATTTTCTCTCCACAGCGTTAAGAACCACTGGTCTAGAATGTAATAGCTATTGAAATGAATAGCTGTACAGAAAACCTATGCTAGATGAGATTGTGCTGATGCAACAGAATCAGCAAAATCTCTTCACAATCCTATAACTCTGAGAGTTTTATCAACTACGGGAGTTTTCATCCCCCTCCCCCCGAATTAACTTCTCCCAGACCTGGAAAGAAGACAATTTCCTATCTTCCTAATTAAGCATATGTTAACCAATATACTCACTAAAGCAAGAGTTTTGAAGAAGTCATGTGTACATTGTTTTAGATAATTCATATTAAAATAATTAGCTTTTTAAAATGTTTTAAAATAAATTATAGTTAATTAGAGGTACGTGTAAAGCAACTGAACATTTTTAATTGAATTAATCAGACCAATTCATTACTTAATGTTTGCAGCCTTTCAGTTTATACAGACAAAGTATGGTAATATTGTGGAATAGATGAAAGACAGGGATCGGGACATATCTGGCCAGCCCCTATGACTGAACTGTTTGTTTAGTCTATTCTAAATATCATTTTAACAGCCATGAAATGAAAACCAGGAACTCTAAAGGGACAGCTCTTCTACAAATGGCATGGAGGACACCCACCACACTTAAATAAGTAGACATTCAGGTTTGTTTCTAAAAGGAGCATGGTCTATTGCTTTCCCACTCTGTTATCTCTATTTCATGGCTATTATTTGCTGCAACTGCTTCTTCCCTTTTCCTTTTTGTAGAGACCTCTAAAATTACCAGGGTGACAACTTAACACATCACCCCAAAAGAGAAAATGCATCACTCAGAAAAGGTTATAAAACAGGGTAATGACATAGGACAGAGACTGGGATAGCATTTTCATGTGCTAAGCTATAGCAATGCAGACGTACAATAATTACTATAATTTAAAGAGAACTAAAGTATATCTCACCACTATTTCACACAAAGTGAGAAAGACTTTGTAGGCGGCCTGTGTAACCCGGAGACCCATGCACCCTGGAATAGGGGTGGAGAAGGTTCAACCCTCCTAAGTTTAGGATTGGAGGTCTGACACCCTCCTCCATGATCAGGCAAAATTAGGTCACCCAGTGTAGGTGAGTCTCTTCAAGAGTTATCAGTCCAAATTGAACAAGCATAAAAATATTTTAAAAGCTATTGCAGTTGAACCCTCTTAGGAGCAGCTTAGGCCTCATGCAATCTGTTCTTAGCACACCTACATGGGAGTAAGTTACACTGAACACATGGAGACTTCTAACTAGACTTTGTGTTTGCAAGAACATTCAGATCCCTTTTTTTTAATGTATTTATTAGATGCTTTAATCAGGCTTGGTATTCCACAGTGTATTTGGTATTTCAGTTATTGTTTTATATTTTCCTTCATGGTAATCACATTGTTAACTGCTTCAGTTTGCATATTGTTAATATTTCAATGCACTGTACTTTGATTTTTAAAGAAAATTATTTTTTTAATGACTTGCTTGTCAGTCTGGAGCACCACACCTTAAAACCATGACTTGCTTGTCAATTTGGAGTACCACACCTTAAAAACAGTTCTGGGATCTCAATGCCTTCCTGCTCAGTCTTTTATCCAGGTGTTGATGGACAACTTTAAGACTCCCTCCTGTTCTCCCTTCTTAGGGTACTAGGATCTAGGAGTCCTAGTAGACCACAAGTTGAACATGATTCAACAGTGTGATGCGGCAGCTAAAAAGGCCAATGCGATGTTGGGCTGCATCAATAGAAGTATAGTGTCTAGATCAAGGGAAGTAATAGTGCCACTCTATTCTGCCTTGGTCAGGCCTCACTTGGAATACTGTGTCCAGTTCTGGACACCACAAATCAAAAAGGATATTGACAAATTGGAGCATGTCCAGAGAAGGACGACTAAAATGGTGAAAGGTCTGGAAACGATGCCTTATGAGGACAGGCTTAGGGAGCTGGGTATGTTTAGCCTTGAAAAAAGATGGTTAAGGGGCGATATGATAGCCCTGTTTAAGTATTTGAAGGGGTGTCACATTGAGGATGGAGCAGGCTTGTTCTCTGCTGCTCCAGAGACTGGAACATGGAGCAATGGATGCAAGCTCCAGGAACAGAGATTCCACCTCAACATTAGGAGGAACTTTTTGACAGTAAGAGCTGTTCGGCAGTGGAACACACTCCCTCGGAGCGTGGTGGGGTCTCCTTCCTTGGAGGTCTTTAAACAGAGGCTGGATGGCCATCTGTCAGGGATGCTTTGATCATGATTTCCTGCATGGCAGGGGGTTGGACTGGATGGCCCTTGTGGTCTCTTCCAACTCTGCAATTCTATGATTTTATGATTCTAATAGCTCTGGACAGCCAAACGAAGTGGAGTGACCATTGAGTCATTAATCATTAAACTCAGCCTTCCATCCTTTCATAGGTCGGTAAAATGAGTACCCGGCTTGTGGGGGCAATTAGCTAACACACATTGGAAGCTGTTTAATGCAGTTAGATGTGTAAATAGCTATGGCTTAAAACAATTTGTAAGCCGCTCTGATAGCCTTGTGGCTGAAGAGCGGGGTATAACTAACTAACTAACTAACTAACTAGCTGTGTTGACCATACAGCAAAATAAAACAATCCACAAAAGAGCAATACTTTTATTGGCCAACTGAGATGCTCAAAATACATCATGCAAACTTTCAAAGCTCCACTGGTTTCTTCATCAGGTGAAAGATGTTCAGGAGAAAGAAGAAAAAAAGAAATGATGGCGTTGGAGTCACAAGCCTATATCTTATATCAGATATTGTCTCTGTTATCATTCAGTTGGTATGGAGGGATCTCAATGCAGGCAAAGGCCACTCTCTTCTTGGACTGAGACAAAGGAGAGTAAAATTTAAACTCCATTAGCAGCAATAAAGTAACTCCTCTAGGGATCCAGAATGTCTCTGTCCCTTTGAGAAGCCACAGCCCCCCTTCTCAAGCAGAGAAGACTGAATTCTCAAGAAATCTTTGTACTGCTACATATGGAAAAACTTGTAGGTGCTGTATAGGCAAAACTCAGTGAATTGTAGTTCAAAAGAAACGTTTTACCTTTGTTGGAGGTAGAAATCCCAAAGAGTTAAGTCCTAGTCCTTCCTTCTTTTTTCAAAAACAGTCAGCATTGGACATGTGGCTAATTTTAAAAAAATATTTTTTAATTAAAATTATTTTCTGTCATATAAAACTATATAGGAATATAAAGAAAAGAAAACATACAGCAACACTACACTACAAATGAATAAGCACACAGCAGCAAAACTAAAGGGGACCCCCCACCAAAATTATATACAATATAGTAACTTTCAGATTTCCTACTGATGGTTATAGGTGAAACAATGTTATACCTCCTCCATCATTAAACATCTTATATTAAACTTCTACATCATTATTGAATCTTACCAGTCTTCAAATCTCACTGTTAATAGTGTTCCCTATAGCTCCCATAAAATGACCATCACCAATTCACAATCCCTTTAAAAACTATTCAATGACTTTCCTCTAATTGAAGTAGTTAATTTATCCATTTCAGCAAGGTCAAGCAGTTCCATCAACCAATCCTCTTGAATCAGAGTAATCACCACTTCCCCCTTCTACACATATATCAGCCTGGCAGCTGTAGTCATACAGTGTATGATTCTCCCATGTTGACCATGCAGCAAAACAAAATCCAAAACCCACAAAAAAGTGATACCTTTATTGGCCAACCAAATGCAAAACACATATACAAGCTTTGCCTGATGAATTAGCCAGTAGAGCTTTGAAAGCTTGCCTCATATGTTTTTCATTTGGTTGGCTGATAAAGGCCCTTAGGTCAAGGTTCTGGTAGCAGCCTTAGCTTTCTTTTATTTGTATGTGCCTTAGCTCTTTCCTGGAAATCACTACAGGTGAATGGGCTTGCAAGCCCTGTTTCCATGGAGAATTTCCTGCTTGTGTTCTTGATTGAGGAGTAGGTTGTTGCAGGATTTCTACCTTTTATGGAGGAATCTGAACTATATTGTTTGGAGATTATCAGAGGCAGTAAATGTGGCGTGATCACAATGCCAGTGGAATGCAAAAGGACACCAATATCAGACAATGTCATTCTGCTGGTGTTATGCTAATGTATCCTTTTATTGATGAATGAAGCTGTCAATAGATTCCCTGTGGCACTTTTGTGCCAGCTTTGCAGGTGTGCAAAGTCTCGGGCCATTTACATCTTGTCACTGAAGCAAGAATGGCTAGTCCAGCGTGAACACTTCCGGGTGAGATCCAGGTAAGTTTTGCTCTTTTTATTACCATCCCAGGGTTACTTAGGACTTTTAAAGTTTGTGTATGTGCCTTCTGCAGCTTTTCATGTGTCAGTTTTGTTTTTATTTTTGAATTTCCCATGCAATGAAGTCTTGTGGGATTTCAAACGAGGAAGTGAATGGGGCTCCATTCACTTCCTCTTTATTGCTGGGGCTGCCTTTGCCAGGAGGGGAAGGTAAGTGTGTGTGGGGACCTTTTTTTTTGCCGGCATGGTTTTTTTAAAAAAAAAATGCTGGAAAACCAACATTTTAAAGGGATCATCTGAAATCTCCTTTGTCTCTATGGACCCATGTCAGAATTCTTAATTTTAGGCAATGCTAAAATCACATCAGATCATTTGGGGAGGGGGGCTGACAGAGAGAAGATAAAATTATTGCTTATTAATTTCTTCATAATATTTATATCCAGACTTTGCATTTTAAAAATTTAGCACATTGGGTGAATATCAATATAGAATACAAATTATAAATGCATTATAAAGCAATATTATTTTACCAACAGCAGTAATAAAAGCAAGTGAGTTGAATGAGGACAGGAAAAAAAGGTCTGCTCCTCAAAATGTCCTCTGGTCAGAATCTGACCTTGTTATGTCAGACCTTTTTACTCAGGAAGCTAGGGGCATCTTTCCCGGGATGGCATTCTACAAATTGTTGCCACCACAGATAAGGTAGTACCTTGCATCACATGTCAGGAAAGTCAGATCTAGATTTCAGCAGAAAAGTGAATGGGTAAGTCATATGGAAAAATGTGGTCCTTAAGATGTCCTGGTCTAGGATAATATAGAGCTCTGAAGGTGAAAATCAGAACTTTGAATTATTTCTGGGGGAAACCTGTACATTTATGATATAAAGCTCAAGGAATATTTTCCATGTGGATGATAACTTGTTGGACTGTTGCAGTTTCCAAATACTGTTAAGAGTCAGCCTCGTTCAAACATTAAAAAAACAAGATATACATGATGACGGCCAGACCCCTTTATTCCAAAGATGAACATCTAACATTCTACCATACTGTGGCATTACTAAGGCTGGTGTTACCCCTCACTCTGATGGTGTCACCTGGTGTGGTTTGGCCTCTCCACACACCCCTAGTGCGGCCACTGCTAACATATGCTGGTAATATATCTCTCTTTTGGAGAGAAATATTGTGTTGGTCATACTGGACTATAATGTGTGTGTGTTTTTTTAAATGAAACATATATGATTCAAACAAAAGAAGCTGCAAAACAGAAGAGTCCTTCTCTCCCAACCTTGACTGGTCAAGTATCAAACTCTTCGCCTGTTGTTGTTAAATGATGGTAGGTAGTAGTCTGACATCAGCATGTGTCTTTCATATCTATGAATGCTGCTTTACAAAAGGTCTGTGGGACCCTTGACATAAGCAGGATTGCTCTGTATTATTATGAGTAATGGTGGCTAAGCAATCATGAGGAACATTACAAATATGCCCCTCTATCCATCTTCAGAAATGAGGAAACTTTTGTCAGGAGATATCATCATCTTGCCAATGCCTACAGAACTGCTTAATGGGCCAAGAAGCCTATTTATTTATTTTATTATTTCAGGGAGGCGGGGGGATACATTTCTGTTGCATGTTTTATTCAAGGAAACAACATGCACTTCCTAACTCTAAGGTTTTGTTAGGGAGGCATTACCAAATCTCTCTCTCTCTCTCTGTGGGGTCCACTCTGTCATTTATTCCATTTTGCCTTCTGCTTGGGGCCACTTACATCTGAGCCTTTTTGGCATCAGTTGCAATGTTCTAATTGAGCTGGCCGGATATGGAGGAATTGCTTTGTGCTAAAGCAAAATTGCTAGCAGAATTACAAGAAAATATGGTGTTATCAGGTGGGGTGGGGGGAAAGTGCAGTGTACTTTCCTGCTTTTGAAATGTCATACTTCTGGGCACCAATTTATCTGACTTATATTCTATCGCCACAAATAGCCAGTGAGGATAACCAGGTCATTTTTCACAATAAAGGTATTTTATGAACTGCTATTTTAGCTTCATAATGATCATACAGATCTATTTATTATGCATTAATATTTTCTCACTAACTAACCCCTTGCTTTTGGCAGTGCAGATGAACAAATGGGCTTGATATTCATCAAGGGCAGACCGTTTAGTTCACGATGAGTGAATTGTGGGGCAGAGAGAAGAAGGGAGCTAATGAACAGAAGAATGCTTGGGAAAACAAAAATCAATATAGAAAATTAAGAAATCTTTGTTGTGCGTCTAATTTGCTATTGTACCAGCTCTCCACAGTAGCTAATGACAGTATTGAAGGTGGCAACAAGATTGCTTTGACGCATAAAACAGATGTATAAAAGGTCAAGAAGACAAAAGACAAGCATCCCTCTCCTGCTTCTTCTAGCTTCCGGATTGCTGTTTTGTGTATGTGTGTGTGCGTGTATACACACACACACACAAATGCAAACATTAGCCTAGGTAGATTTGTCCCATTTTAGAGGACAAAGGAAGCCTGCTCTCTGTCAGTAGTGGAGGTGCAAAATGGAAACCCTTTTCATTCCTGTATTTGAAAGCAGAAGCACCAGCCAAAAACAAATGGACAAGCAGAAGAGATTTGCCTGCAATGTGACTTCCTGGGTGTTCCCTTCACTCCTTTTATACCTTTGAAGTGCCTGACTGTGACCTCAGGTACTGTGAAACTGCATTTAGAGTAGCTTTTCCTTACCAACTAGGGTTTGGCCAATGGCTGTATAAAAGTAATTAATTCTAGTTACATTTCTGAGACGTATTAGTCATCTTTATTATTGCAAGTTTTAAAAAGTAACTCTTTACCATATCTGAATATAGGAGGCCACTGGTCTGTGGCACAAAGCACACTACTCCTATCCACTGTATCCTTGTTTGAAAACCCATGATAGACTACAAGACAACTGCATAAGGTATATTGTGAGCCACCACTTGAACCATGGAATTTTCCTCTTCCACTATTTGGTGAGTCCACACCACTTTAGCTATAAAAGTAATTCAGAAGTTATAGTTAGGTCACCAAAGAGTGGCATTATCCCTTGTTGCATTATAATAATAAACTAATGTACTTATATGACCTTCATTCTTTGGGGAAAAAGGCATATATTGCAAGTAACTTGTGTTTGTAAGAGGATACCCCGAAGCTCTGCTACCAATAGCCAATTAAACTTGTTTAATATAGAAATTTATGCAGCATAAAGAGAACTTAAAGAGAACCAGAAAGAGACTTCATGCTTCTGCAATAGAAGACTAATCAAACCATTTTTGATATGTTTTGCCATCTGTTTCATCATGCAAACACAGAAAAAATATCTTCACAGGTGATTAGGATATTATTACCAGTAACAATCTGCATTTATAACATGTTTCCTCATCACAGTCTGGTTCTGCTATCAGCAAGGATGACAACGCTGGACACGTGTGGCTACAGCACCAAAGACCACAGAGAGTTATGCTAAATTACACCTGCTGCAGAGCAAATGTAGATCTTAATCCACTCCTCTGCATGGAAATAATTGAGAGATTACTTCTCAGAGTGCTGCTTCTGCTATTATTTGGGATAGGCAGCATTGTTTGGGAGCATATATTAGAACAATTGCAGGTCATCACCTGGACTGGTCAATTCTGGTTTCCTGTGTCCTGCCCCTCATGCCATTAATTTCAAAATAGGGTACTTTTTCCAGGCACTTTCTTTTAATTTACAAATGAAGGTTTTTCTATGTACTTGGAGAGTCCCCTGTGTACTCAGAACCCAAAATCTTATCTGTGAATGGCTTCATTTCACTTCATGCTGATAAATACCAGACTGTCAAGTTGAGTATAAAAAGAATGGGCTTGGTGTCATCTCCTGGAGGAGGATGCTGAGGATGGCTATTCTTATTTTAATTTATTGTCTGGAAGTACAGAGTTGGGCATAAATTTCTCAGAAGATATTTTTTGTTTCTGACAATATATCTGAGGTTTTTTTGTGTTTTTTAAAAACATCTTACTGCTCCTAGAAGGTGATGGTGATGGTTTTATTCATTTGTATCCCTCCTTTTCCCTAATGAGATTCAAGGCAGCTTACAAACGTTTAAAACCAGTAACAATTAAAATCATACAAAAATATGTATATAAAGTTAGCCCTCAGTATCCACGGATTCTGCGTCCATGGCTTTAACCATCCATGGTTTGAAAATACACCCCCCACACACACAATCAAAAAAGCAAACTTTGTTTTTGCCAGTTCATATAAGGGACACTATTTTACTACACCGTTGTATATAATGGGACTTGAGCATCCACAGATTTTGGTATCCATGGGGGTGGTGGTCCTGGAACCAAACCCCAGCAGATACCAAGGGCCCACTGTATATAAAAATAATGTTAAAATAATTAATCTATGGAGTTAAACACATTTAAAGTCTATTAAAAGACAGAATATAAAAAGTTAACAAAATAGCACACCATAAAAATCCTGTCACAGCCTATCAGAACATGAAAATCTTTACATGCCAGCAAAAGTAGACCAAGGAGGGATCCATTGTGCCTTACCTAGGGAGGCAATTTCAAGGCAGTCACCATGAAACAAGCCTAGGAAGGAGGTGGGACAGAGGACTTTGGACTTTATCAGAGCATCCAAATAAGATGTCATAATGATGCCAAATAAATGTGAAAGGACATGCATACCTGATGACATTGCCCTTTCGTGTCTATGTCTTGTGCAAAGCCCGTACTTTTTGTATTGACGGCTCAAGCCATCAATTGATCCCCTGTGGTGCTTTTGTGCCAGCATTGCCAGCGTTTGAATCCACACACCATTGTACTCACATGAATGCAGCGTGAATGGCCGGAACAGCCAGAACACTTCTGGGTGAGATCAGGACATCCAGGTAGGTGACTCATCCCTTTTTATGAACCTCCCCAGTTTACTTGTAAGTTTTTAAGTGTGTTTTTGTGCTTAAAAAAAACTTTTTGAGTGTTCTTTTTGTTTTTATTTTTGAATTTCCCACACTATGTATTCTTGCGAGAATACACAGTATTTCAATAGAGGAAGTGAACGGAGCTCTGTTCACTCCTCATTCATTGCCAGGAAAGCCTTTAGCATGGGGAGTTCTTTTGCTGGTATAAAAATGGTAAAGTTATGCTGGCCAAAAAACAACAACAACAAAAAACAAAAAACAGGTTTATGGGGGTGGTCTGATAAAGTCTTTTATCAGACCCAGCAAACACCACGTCAGAAGAACGTGACGAGAACAGAAATGGGAGACATTACCAGACAACGATGTCCTTCAACTGTTCCGGCAGCATAGCACAGGCGTAAATAAAGCATTCCTTTTTATTGACAGCTTAGCCTATCAATAAAAAAAGTGACGCCTCATCCTCACCAGCGGTATACCCTGGGAACAGCTGAGGATGTGGGTGTCTAAGAATGTAATCCTTTCTGGTTTTGTTGTGTTCTTCTGATGCGGTTTGGGATGCGTTTTTTTGCCACATTCCCCCATGTCTGATAAAGTCTGAGAGAAGGGCCTCTCCCAAAGATCTTAGAGCTCTAACTGGCTCATACAGCAAGATTGCTGCTGCTACTGCTGCTGTTGCTGTTGTTGTTGCGTGCCTTCAAGTCAATTCTGACTTATGGTGACCTTAAGGCAAATCTATCATGGTGTTTTCTTGGCAGAATTTGTTCAGAGGAGGTTTGCCATTGCCTTCCTCTGAGGCTGAGAGAACGTGACTTGCCCAAGGTCACCCAGTAGGTTTCCATGGCCCAGCAGGGATTCAAACTCTGGTCTTCCAGTGTCCTAGTCCAACACTCAAACCACTACACTATACAATGAAATATGTTCATTCAAATAGCCTGGTCCCAAGCCGTATAGGACTTTACAGAACTTTGTCCAAATATTCCCCATCAAGCCTTTGAGTGGCAACCACCATTTTCCTCCAGGTTTGTAGCCCATGTTACTGCAGAAGTTGCAAAATATTTGACTAGCCTGACAATACAGTTGAAACAAACAGTCTAGGGGAGGAGAGACAATTCTGGTCTACTGTAAATGCTTATTGTGAGGTCTACACTGAAAATGACTGGAGAATTTCTTTGCCCCTATATAAATTTAGGAAATGTTCACCCTGCCCTTCTAATTTCCCTATCCATAAGTAGTTTAGAGGATTTCATGAGGCCACTTACAGGCAAGATTGCTCAGACATTTTACTATGGGGACGGTAAGTCTCAGAATCCCCTTGGCAGCATGGTTAGTGGCCATGTGGGCTGATGGATTCTGGGAGCTGTACTCCAAAACGTTTCATAGCTTTGACTTTTAGGGAGAAGCTGGAGAAAGGGAACTACTACCTCTAGTAGGCAGACACCTGGTCTAATCAAGATTTGCTGACTGGCAAGTGGAAATTATCTTGCTTTTGCTTTCTTCTTCCATACACTAACTGTTTCAAGTTAGCAGAAACAGTCCTAATTATTCCTCTGTCATCCCACTTTTTCAGTTAATTCTAAAAAGTCACAGTTTCTTCATCCTCTTAGAATCATAGAATCATAGAATTGCAGAGTTGGAAGAGACCACGAGGGCCATCCAGTCCAACCCCCTGCCACGCAGGAAATCTTCCTCCCTTCCCCTTTATTCCTCAGCTTTCTGTAGTTGCTGCTAACTAATTTCAAAGTGCAAAAGTAGTTTTCACATCTAACTAAGAAGAAAGGACGAGAGATGAGGAGATGGAATGCTGTTTTTCCTAGTAAGCTCTGGCAAAAGCACACTGCTGCAGCCTCTCTAGCTTGTGTGTTCTTCCTCATTAATAACTTTTGCTATCTTGACACTCATATGTTGCTCGGCCTCTTTTGGTCCACATTTCATCTGTGAATTGTTGGAGGGTATGTTTTTCATTGGAAAAAAAATCACAATTCTTAAAATTCAAGAAACCAAAATGCTTAAAATTCAGTGAAAATGATAATTGTTATTTCGTGTGGTACAGAAAGTAGTGCAATCAATTCATTGCAGTTTAAAACAGCAACAACAACTCCTGAACTAGATGAAATCACTAGAATAGGAAGGAAGTACTTTCCTCCTGTACAAACTGAGCATTGAAAGCAAATATGTATATCTTTTATCCAATGTCTGTAGTCCACTGCCCTGTCTTGATGTCTGAAACAATATATAATGAACACAGTTATGAATGTGTTGTGTTGTCAAATTAAAGTATTAACCTGCAAAGAGCAAAAACCAAAATAAAATCAACACAATTTCTTGAAGAGTAGTGGGTTAATGTTAATAACGTGAGCATATATTACCTCATGTTATGTTCTGTTGAAATGTTCCTCTTGAAATTACAAATTATGGGGTCCAGTGGATTTGGTTTCCATTATAAAGCCATTATAATGGTGCTAAATTATGTTTTCTAAGATTGCCTGAAGTATACATTCAGATATATTTAGAATTAAGGATACCCTCATCAGTCTTGTCTTCTTTAAATGAATAGCAGCTGTTTACATATGAGATAAGTAAAAGTATTAGATTCCACCATGGCACTACCTTTTTGTGGTGATGGGATTGTGTGTTCCAATGAGGCAAGAGGTTATGATGCTGGTAGCAGTATTGCTAGTAGGGTCTCCAATACCAGACAGCAGTAACCTGACCGTGAAACGCTGAGGAGGTCGGAAGCTAGCCCGCCCCTCGCCAATGCTAACCTTAAGGTTTGAGCGTCGCCACCACATTTTAAAATTTCTTTTTACTTAATAAGCATAACAGGTATAATTCTAGAGCCTTTCATGCTCTCTAAAGAAAATAAGCGCCCTGGAAAGATTCCTCTGATAACTCATAAGAAAGAGAGAATGCGCTAGAGACTTTGGGGTTCTTTTTGTTTTTTGCCCAGCTCTAGCGAAGGAGAAGGAAAGAGCTGAAAAAAGAAGGAGGCAGCTTTTAGTTTAAAGTGATAGAGCATCAAGGCTGGAGAGGAGAGAGATAGCACGAAGAAGAACTTTCCTTTTGGATCAGAATGAACTTAAGAGACTAAGAATAAGAAAAACGGAACAAAGCCTACAGACAGAAGAGGTGAACAGAGGAGGAGAAAGGAGCAACGACGAGAAGAATGGGAAGGAGATAAACTATAGGAGCTGTTAAAGGCAAGAAAGTGATACCAACGGATAATAACAGGGTGAACTTGAGGATAAAAGCAAACTATACGGGAACTAATATTAATATTAATATAATGAATATAAATAAAGTGGAAAGAAGAAAGTGATAAAGGATTGAGTTCAAATAAGAGGAAAGCTTAAATTGTGAAACTCCAAAAAAACCTGGACAGTTAAATAAGGGAAAGAAGAATAAATAACAGAAGAAATAACAAGACAAAGGAGGATAAAGGAGCCTAAGAAGGAAGCACGGAGACAACAGAGTGGTGCAAGAGTGGTGATAGAGAGATAAGTGGTGTGATTAAATATTGAACAGACTTATAAACTTGATATATATGATACTTAAAATATAGGGAAATATAGTGAAACATTATGTGATGAAATCATTTATTAATTTAGGGGAAAGGATTGGAGGTATTAATATTTTTTGATATTATAAACTAGCTTGATTGGAAGGGGATATTTGATTTGAATAATTATAGTAAATTGTGATATAGAAGGATATAATTGTGATAAGTCAAGTGTGGAATGAATTTATTGGAACCTATTGATCAGTGATTTAAGAAATGGGAAATAATTGAATGAACTGTTAGATAAATCAGTATATTATTTAAGCAGTACTTAATGATTAATTGATTTAATGATTAATTGACTGGAAGTGGTATGATTATTTGAACAATTGTGGTATAATAGCAGTTTAAAATGACATAAGTGTGATTAACTGAATATTGAATGAATTTAATTTAGAAAATGACCTGGAGGTATTAATATTTTTTGATATTAGGAATTCAAAAATATATTGGCCCAACTGGAAGGAGATATTTGACTAATTGTGACATAGAAGGATATAATCATGTTAAACTAATCGTGGATTGAACTTATTGGAATTTATTGGTAAGTGATTTAAGAAACTGAGAAATAATTGAATGAACTGTTAGATTAATTGTTAAAGCGGACAGATTAGTAGATTATTTGATTGGCATTTATCTGGCTGGAAGGGGTACCTGATTACATGATAATTGTGGTATAATAATAGACTAAAGTGATAAAAGTGTGAATTTAACAAAAAGGGGGATCAATAGAATAACTGTCATAACTGAAAGAAGAGTAAGTTATTTGATAAATAGGGAATGGTTAATTTGATGATTTGGTCATTTGACTATCTGTTTAAGGTTAATGATTGAACGAGAAATCAAAGAGAAGAATCACTAAGGGTGAAACAAAACTTTATCTTTTAAGATTAAGACTAACTACTATATTAATAAAAGATCAAAAGAATATTTGATACATATAGAAAAAGAATAAGAAACAAAAAAGAGGTTGTATAGAAGCATAAGGAAATAATATTGAGTGATTAGATATTGATCTAACAAAAGGTAATGCTGATTACTAGAAGAACTGTAGCAAAGCAACAACTACAATTTCAAACGATGAGAAGATCATCTTTAGAAACATCAGCAAAAATATTGGACATTAGTCATCTATTAATGACAGAATTTAAAAAATTAAAATCAGAACTCACAACGAAAATGAAAGAGTTGAAAAGCAAAATTAGAGTAGAAATACAAAATCAATTAGATAGTTTTGTTAACAAGTTGGATTTAATGTCTAAAGACATATCAAATATCAGTAAAGATATACAAGAAGTTCAAGAAAAAAACAGCAAAGTTAGAAAAGAGAACAAAGTTAATAGAAACTAGATTGGATAAAGAAGAAAATAGTATAACAATCCAGGAGTTGAAGATAAGATCAAAATGTATTAAAATTAGAGGTTTAGAAGAACAAACAAATGAAGATTTGGCATTAAGAGTAATTCCAGCATTGGCAGAATTTATCGGGCGGGAAACAGAGCGATCAGATTTAGAAATCAATAAACTTTATCGTATCAACTCCTGGGTGGCCAGAAAGAATAAATTACCGAGGGACATTGTCATATATTTCACAAGAGAGAGGACTTTAAGGAACCATTAAAAATAGAAGATCAATTAGTTGAAATATTTAAAGATATACCACTGCAAATAATAATAAAAAAGGAGGGAATATTCATTTTTGATGCAAATATTAAGAGAAAAGAATATATCATATAAATGGAACAGGACTGAGGGATTAACCTTGACTTATAATTATAAAAAATATATATAATTAACTCAATAATTAAAGCAAAAGAGTTTTTGGAAAAAGTGGTTGAACAAAAGCAAAGAAAGCATAAAAAGAGCGGTAATATAGGTGAAGATATAAAAGAAAATAATATAGAGGAACGAAGCAAACAAATAAAAGAGGGAAATACAAAAGAGAAGGAGAAAGCAAGAAAAGGAGAGACATATAATAGACTAATTAAAAAGTGGAGAGATAAAGAAAGGGAAGGAAAACTTCAGGGGACGGACGAAGAAGAGAGTGATATAGAAACAGTACAGCTAGAGGGGGAAAATCAGGACGAAGAGATGGTAGGAGAGGAAGAAGAACAAGAAAAAGAAGAACTAAAAGGTGCAGTAGGAGGTGGTGATATATAAAAGGAAATAGTTTACTGCACCTATTTATCAAATAACTTAATCTTCTTTTCCTTCTCTGTAGGAAAATTGTATGAAAATGTCCAATAAAGTGATTTCTTGGACTGTGAAAGGATTAAATTCCCCACAAAAAAGAAAAAAAGTGTTTCACTTTCTGGAAAAACAAAAAGTTGATATTATCTGCCTACAAGAAACTCATATAAAAAAAGAAGATCAGAAATTATTGAGGAACGCTAAACTTGGAACAGTTTACGCAACCAATAATGGGAAAAAGAAAAAACAGGTGACTTTTTATGTAAAAAGTAAATACGAATCTAAAGAAATCTTCAATGATAGGAAAGGGTTATATTTAGCAGTAGAAATAAAATTTCAAGAAAAAAAATCCTGATGGTAGGTGTATATGGGCCACAAAATCAAAAAAGTAAATATATAGAAGAACTATATGGGAAGATACTGGGATATGACTATGACAGTCATATTTTAGTAGGAGACTGGAATGGAGTTTTAAATCCAGAGGTGGATAGATCCTAAAAAGGGAAAAAAACTCAGGTGCAAGGGAGGCTACCAAAAAAGTTAGAAAATATGATGGAATAGTTAAATTTAATAGATATTTGGCATCTCAGACATGCAAATGAAAGAGATTATACTTACTATTTGGAAAGATTTAGATCTTGGTCAAGAATCAATATGTTTCTTATATCTAAAGAATTGAACACAGAGATAGTAAGGATAGACATATTGCAAAAAGTGATATCGGACCACTGTCCAATAAGATTGGAAATTATGAATTATGTAAAAAAATATATAACTGGAGGTTTAATGATATCTTGCTTAAAGATGAAGCAGTGGTTGAAAAAATTTAAAAAGAATTAAGATTATTCTTTGAAGAAAATCTTGATAAAGGAACATCAACAGAAATGGTCTGGGATGCAGGAAAATCTGTTATAAGAGGTGTAATCATTCAACAGGAATCTATACTGAAGAAAAACAAAAGAAATAAAGAAAAAGAGCTACTTGATCAAATAATGGCTAAAGAAAAATTGTTTATAAAGAATCCCAAAAGCAAGGAAATAGAAAAAGAAATAACAAATCTAAAAAAAAAAACAACAACTAGATATGGAAATGACATTTGAGATAGGTAAGAAATTGAAAAGACTCAAATATAAATTTTTTGAGCAAGCACATAGGCCAGGGAAATGGCTTTCACATAAATTAAGAGAAGAAAAGGAGAAAAAATTAATAACAGAGCTAAAAATAAAAGGCCAAAGCTATACAAAACAGAAAGAGATAATGAATATTTTTCATGAATTCTATACAAATTTATATTGGAAATATTTACAAAATAAGGATACAGGAGGGAGGATAGATAACTATATTAACAAAATTAAATTAGCAGAAATTAAAGAAGATCAGAGACAAGAATTGAACAAACCAATATCGAAAGAGGAAATAAGAGAAGCATTAAAAAATATAAAAGGAGGGAAAGCACCTGGACCAGAAGGTTTCACGCCTAATTACTACAAAAATTTCAAAAGTGAATTAATTAATCCATTAGAGAGACTCTTTAAGGAAATTGGTCAAATAAGATGCCCACCATCATGGGGAAAAGCAAACATATCATTAATATTGAAACCAGTTAGGGAAGCGACCCAGCCATCAATTTATAGACCAATTTCCTTATTGAATGTGGATTACAAGATTGTCGCGAAAATCCTGTCAGAAAGATTTAAAAAAGTGTTGGCTACATGGATACAAGAAGACCAGAACAGGTTTTTACCCAATAGACATATTAAGGATAATATAAGAACAGTCCTAGACATAATTGAACTATATGAAAAACATAATGAAAAAAAAATAGCGATTATTTTTTTGGACGCCGAGAAGGTGTTTGATAATATAAGATGGGATTTCATGTTAGCAACGCTAGAAAAAATGAACATCGGAAATAACTTCATAAATTGGATAAAGAGGATATACAGTAATCAACAAGCATACATACTGGTGAATGGTGAAAAATCAAGACTATGTCAAATTGAGAGAGGCACAAGACAAGGTTGTTCCTTGTCACCTCTACTTTTTATCACAATGATAGAAATCATATTAAGGAAAATAAAACTAGATCAAGAGATCCGAGGTCCTAGAATGAAGAACTATGAATTTAAGCAAAAAGCTTTTGCAGACAACCTTGCCTTCTTTTTAGATAACCCAAATGAAAATATTGAAAAATTGGTTAATGTAATAGAGGAATTCGGGGAAATAGCAGGTCTAAAAATAAACAAAGAAAAAACATCAATAATAACGAAAAATTTAAATAAGATGGAAGAACAAGATCTCATTATGAAATCAAAATTTGTGTTGGCAAAGAAGGTAAGGTATTTAGGAATTATAATTACTAATAGGAACTCGGAGCTCTTTGAAAACAATTATGGGAAATTATGGAAAGAAATAAAAAAAGACATGAACAGATGGAATCAATTGAACATCTCCTTTTTGGGACGTATATCAACAATTAAGATGATGATCCTTCCAAAGATGATATATCTGTTCCAAAATATCCTGGTATTATCAACAGATCAGCCTTTTGTGGCATGGAATAAAGATTTGACGGAGTTTATATGGGATGGAAAGAAACCGAGAATAAAAAGGAAGATCCTATGGGATAAAAAAGAAAGAGGTGGGCTAGGCCTTCCGGATCTAAGATTGTACTATCATGCATGTTCTTTAGTCTGGATTTTGGAATGGATAAAATTAGAAAAAGACAAACAATTACAATTGGAAGGTTTCAATCTTAGATTCAGATGGCATGCCTACTTGTGGTATAATAAAATAAGTGTACACAAAGAATTCAATCATCATTACATTAGGAGAGCCCTGATAAGAGTCTGGATGGTATATAAAAGGAAAATATATCTAAGAATGCCACTATGGACCTCAATACATGAGGCTTTCTATAAAAGAGAACAGCCACGGAATAATAAGTGGCTGACCTATAAAGAAATTCTCAAAAAACAGGGGGGGTAATTATGTAATGAAAACACGGGAAGTATTGCAAAAGGAAGAAATTGCATGTAATTGGTTCCTATACAGACAATTACAAGAAAAGTTCAGAATAGATATGAAAATTGAAGGTATTGATAAAGAGGAGACTGAATTTGACAAAATAGTCTATGGAGAGAACAGTAAATTGATAGCCAAAATATATAACTTAATACTACAGCTTAATCTAGAGTCAGAGACTGTTAAGAATTATATGATAAAATGGGCACAACAAGTGGGACATGAGATAAGAATAGAAAACTGGGAAAAAGCTTGGGGGATGAACATTGGATTCACCAGAAGTTATGCCCTGAAAGAAAATTTTTATAAGATGATAAATATGTGGTATCTGACTCCAGAAAGACTAGCAAAGATATACAAGAACACGTCAAATAAGTGCTAGAAGTGTGAAGAAACTAAGGGTACCTTCATGCATATATGGTGGAACTGCAAGGAAACCACAACGTTTTGGAAGAAAATACATAACCTCTTGAATAAAACATTAAAAATTGATATTTCATTACAGCCGGAATTATATCTACTAAACATGCTCCATTTGGAACATATATCAATACAAAAAAAATATGGGAGAATTCTGCTATACGCAGTGACAGCGGCTAGGTTAATCTTTGCTCAATGTTGGAAAGAAAAAGATGTCCCATCATTAAACGACTGGATAAGGAAAATGAAAGAGTTCTATGAAATTGAAAGATTATCCATAATACTAGATGATAAGAGGACTTGGAAAGACCTAGAAAGTTGGACAGACATAATCAATTTAAGCGAAAACCAAGAGGATTCTTAGATTAGTGAAGATAGTGAAAATAATTTACACTAAATAAAGCATTAAAAGGTGACTATAGGTTATCAGAGTAAGTAACAAGCTATTTTGAGGGCTGACTGTTATGAAACTAAAAGAAATTGGAGAATATGAAAGGGAGGAAGTTGATGTGTGAAGATATGAAAGTTATGGAAAGTATGAGAAGAAATGTGTTTAATTGTAAATATGTATTACACTGTTTTTATTTATTTATTTAGTTTTTATTTATTTATTTAGTTTTTTTTTTAATTTAAAGATATCTCTTACTTGCCTGGAAGACAATTTCATTGTCCAAAAGGTGGAAGAAGCAACAAGGGGGTCAGCTATTTTAGATGTGATCCTAACTAACAGGGATGACTTGGTTAATGAGGTGCAAGTGGTGGGATCCTTAGGTGAGAGTGATCATGTTCTCCTGGAGTTTGTTATACAATGGAAAGGAGAAGCCAGGCATAGTTAGGTACACATTCTAGATTTAAGAGAGCTGATTTCAATAAACTCAGGGAAATACTGAGGATGATCCCATGGTCAGGAATGCTAAAAGGGAAGGGACTTCAAGATGGATGGGACTTTCTCAAAAGAGAGATACTGAAGGCACAATTTCAAATGGTACCAATGAAGAAGAGAAATGGTAGCTGTCTCAAGAAACCAGGATGGATGACTAAAGAACTTTCAACGGAGCTAAGTTTTAACCGGAACATGTATAGGAAATGGAAAAGGGGGGAAATCACCAAGGAAGAATTCAAACAGATAGCGAACACGTGTAGGAGTAAAGTCAGAAAAGCTAAAGCGCAGAATGAGCTCAGGCTTGCTAGAGAGGTTAAGAACAATAAAAAGGGTTTTTTGGGGGTATGTCTGCAGCAAAAGAGGAAGAAGGAAATGGTAGGGCCATTACGTGGAGAAGATGGCAAAATGCTAACAGGGGACAGAGAAAAGGCAGAATTACTCAACACCTTCTTTGCCTCAGTGTTTTCAGAAAAGGAAAAGGGGGACCAACCTGAGGATAATGGGACAGAGGACACAATAGGGGAAATCCAGCACAGAATAAGCAAAGAGGTAGTAGAAGAATACCTTCTTAATCTAAATGAATTTAAATCTCCAGGACCAGATGAACTACATCCAAGAGTATTAAAAGAGCTGGCAAATGAAATCTCAGAGCCATTGGCTATAATCTTTGAGAACAGGAGAAGTCCCAGCAGACTGGAGGAGGGCAAACGTTGTCCCCACCTTCAAAAAGGGAAAAAAAGAGGATCCCAACAATGATCGTCCAGTTAGTCTGACATCAATACCAGGGAAGATTCTAGAGCAGATCATTAAACAGAGAGTCTGTGAACATTTAGAAGGCAATGCCATAATCACAAAAATTCAACATGGGTTTCAGAAAAACAAGTCATGCCAGACTAATCTGATCTCTTTTTTTGATAAAATTACCAGCTTGGTAGATGAAGGGAATGCTGTGGATATCACATACCTTGATTTCAGTAAGGCCCTTGACAAGGTTCCCCATGACATTCTTGGAAACAAGCTTGTAAAATGTGGGCTCGACAAGTTAACTGTTAAATGGATTAGTAATTGGTTCACTGGCCGAACCCAAAGGGTGCTCAGCAGTGGCTCCTATTCGTCTTGGAAAGATGTGACCTGTGGGGTGCCATAGGGTTCTGTCCTGGGCCCAGTACTATTCAACATCTTTATCAATGACTTGGATGAGGGAATTAGGGGCATACTTATCAAGTTTGCAGATGACACCAAATTAGGAGGAGTAGCTACTACCCTAGGGGAGAGGATCAAAGTTCAAAATGGCCTGAATAGACTAGAAAGCTGTGCCAAAGCTAACAAAATGAAATTCAATATGGAGAAATATAAGGTACTGCACTTAGGGCGGAAAAATGAAATGCACAGATATAGGATGGGAGACACCTGACTGAACGAGACTACGTGCAAAAGGGATCTAGGAGTCCTAGTAGACCACAAGTTGAACATGAGTCAACAGTGTGATGCCGCAGCTAAAAAGGCCAATGCATTTTTGGGCTGCATTAATAGACGTATAGTGTCTAGATCAAGGGAAGTCATAGTGCCACTCTATTCTGCCTTGGTCAGGCCGCACCTAGAATACCGTGTCCAGTTCTGGGCACCACAATTCAAAAAGGATATTGACAAATTGGAGCGTGTCCAGAGGAGGGTGACTAAAATGGTGAAAGTTCTGGAAACTATGCCTTATGAGGAAAGACTTAGGGAGCTGGGTATGTTTAGTCTGGAAAAAAGATGGTTAAGGGGTGATATGATAGCCCTGTTTAAGTATTTGAGGATGGAGCAAGCTTGTTTTCTGCTGCTCCAGAGACTAGAACATGGAACAATGGATGCAAGCTCCAGGAACAGAGATTCCACCTCACCATTAGGAGGAACTTACTGGCAGTAAAAGCTGTTCGGCAGTGGAATGCACTCCCTCAGAGCGTGGTGGGGTCTCCTTCCTTGGAGGTCTTTAAACAAGAGGCTGGATGGCCATCTGTCAGGGATGCTTTGATTGTGATTTCCTGTATGGCAGGGGGTTGGGCTGGATGGCCCTAGTGGTCTCTTCCAACTCTACAGTTATATGATTCTATGATTGGAGGAGGAGCCATATGATGATGAGCGTCCAATTTTAGAAAGTGAAGTTGAAGCTGCACTTAGAGCACTAGGGAGAAATAAATCATAAGGAATAGATGGCATTCCAATAGAGCTGCTTCAAGCTATAGAGAAATAATTCACTCAAATTCTAAGTAAAATCTGTCAGAAAATATGGAAAACAAAAGTATGGCCCACAGATTGGAAAAGCTCAGTATATATTCCATTGGGCAAGAAAGGGGACACCAGGGATAGCAGTCACCACAGGACCATTGCATTAATCTCCCATGCAAGCAAAGTGATGCTCAAAATTCTACAACAAAGACTTTTACCATATATGGAGTGAGAAATGCCTGATGTCCAAGCTGGGTTCAGAAGAGGAAGAGGCATGAGGGATCATATTGCAAATGTATGTTTGATGATGGAGCACACCAAACATTTCAGAAGAAAATTAGTCTGTGTTTTATAGATTGTTGCAAATCCTTTGATTGTGTAGAAAATGAAAAACTGTGGATCACTCTTAAAGAAATGGGTGTACTACAACATTTGATTATCCTGATGCATAACCTGTACTCACAACAAGAGGCCACCATTAGGACAGAATATGGAGAAACAGAGTGGCTTTGAAGGGGGTCTGGCAAGCCTACATTTTAATCACTCTCTTTAACTTGTATGCTGAATATATTATATGCAAAGCTGGATTAGACACAGAGGAAGGAGTTGCAAAAATTGGAAGAAGGAACACCTACCATTTAAGATATGCAGATAACACCATCTGACTAGCAGAAAATAGCAACAACTTGGAACAATTGCTAAGGAAAGTCAACGAAGAAAGTGCAAAGGCAGGATTACAGTTGAACATTAAGAAAACAAAAATAATGACCACAGATTATTTACATAACTTTACAGCAATGAATACAGGGAGATAGTGAAAGATTTCTTGTAACTTAGCTCAGTCATTAATAAAAATGGAAACTGCAGTCAAGAAATCAGAAGAAAACTAGGACTTGGAAGGGCAGCTATGAAGCAGCTAGACAAGATCCTAAAGTGTAAAGATATATAATTGAATACCAAAATTAGGATTGTCCATGACACTGTATTCCAATTTCTATCTATGGTTGTGAAAGCTGGGCAGTGACGAAAACTGATAGGAGGAGAATCAACTCATTTGAAATATGGTGCTGGAGAAAAGTTCTATGAATACTGTTGACGGCTAGAAAGACAAAGAAATGGGTCCTAGAGTAAATCGAGCCTGGTCTCTCCCTAGAAGCCAAGATGACTAAACTGAGACTGGCCATATCATGAGAAGACATGACTCACTAGAATAGACAACAATGCTTGGTAGGGTAGAAGGCAGTAGGAAGAGAAGAAGACTGCATTACAGGTGGATAGACTCAACTGAGCAACCCGCAACCCTGAGTTTTCAAGACCCAAGCAGGGCTATTGATGGCAGGGTGACTTGGAGGTCTCTCATTCATGGGGTCACCATATGTTGAAGTTGACTTAACTTCAGTTAATAGCAACAAAAATTACATACCTGAAACAGAAAATAAATATTTGGTTGGTCATTAGTAATCATCATAAAATGAGTTCCCCATATTTAGAAGGATAAAGCCAGGATGTTACTCATGCTGTAAACACAAAACCAATACCCAGTAACCTCTACTGATTGTCTTTTAACTTCCTACAGATGTGTTGCCCCCTATATTCACTTTGAATTATGCTCTGGGCAAAACGGAGCAGCAAATAGCACAAACCAATTCAGCATGTTTTCTGAGTCCCACTCTGGCAGTTTTCCTTCTCGCTTTTGTAGTAAATCCAAGCCTGCATCCTAGGGTTCCTTTTGTTGCACCGATGTGCTTATAGCAGCCATTGCAGCTGCTTTTCAAACAGCATTTCACAGGCAAAGCCAAGCTGTGTGCATACCCAGAATATAAATGGAAATCAATTCCAGGCCTGCACTGTAAACATATGCCATATACTCAGAGCTACTCTTCGGTATATGTGCATGTATATTTCTGTGCATATAAATTTGACTCTTTAAAACAAACTCTGGGAAGATGCCATGGATTAATTAGCAAATAAAACAAGTGGAAAGTAGCTCAGCCTGTGGTTGTGGATGTGAATAACATCCTCGTTATACTTTTATGTTGCATATGTTTCTAAAATATTCTTGGGGAGAGCATAAGGGCTCAGCTGTTCAGTACTTGCCATCCTTATATGTGTGTGGGGAAATTAGGGAAGGATCCATGCTTCACAGAAGCTGGGAAGAAGCCACAGATAAAGAGGTTCACTCTTTCTGAGGGAGATGTGCTTCCGGTTCACCTACCATAGAGAATACCTGACAGCAGTAATTTCCTTCCTGGGAATTTAGATCTTGCTCTGGTTGAGGGAAAACACAATGATCTGATAGCTCACACTCTTATCGCTTTATGGGGAAAGATGGGTTTAGACAGAAACGTGGGAACCAAGAGTATATACATAAGTCATGCAGTAAGAGTTGCCAGGTCTGGCGTCTGTACCTGGCATGGACCAAGCACGGGGCCCAATTGCCCCCACCCTCCAAAGAGTCACTGTCACTGATGCTAGCCTCCTTTTAAAAAGAACAAAAACAAAATTTCTTGTCCCAGTGAGCTTGGAAAGTTACTTTAAAAAAAAAGGAATTAGAGTTATGCTCTGTCTCTCCATGCAGAATCTTGGCTGGTTACTTTTGTTACATTTAATAGTAATTTTGCTTCCCTGTTTTTCAAAAGAAACTTGTGTAGATACTTTTAGTTAGCTGTTGGAAAACATCAGAGTTGTACACTGTGCTCATATATGGTATCAAACATACCCATGTAAATGAGGCCATGTCCCCACTCTATAAGAACAAAACAACTAACAACTATTACACTTACACTACAGAGATTATCAGATGCAGGGGAAAAGCCCACAAAAAGCCCATGAGGATGACATCACCATACCTTGCAGTTTTACACATGTCGTCATCCTTGTGTAATGCCTTCATGAAGACTCTGTGCTACAGCAGAGAATAAACCATAGCTTGCAATTGGTGGAAACTTCCATCAGTGAAAAGCGATGCTTTTCTCCAATGCAGCACAGAGTCTGCACAGAGGTAGCATGTGAGGATGGCAACACGTGTGAAACCGTGAGGTATGGTGACATCATCCTTGTGGGTTTTTGTGATAATCTCCTACAAAAAAAGGGGTCAAGTGATCCCTCATGATGTTACATTTGTAATAAAACTTACTTTCCTTTAGCTGTTGCAGAAAGGAATTAATTGCAGGTAACTTGTTATTTGTGACTGGTTCCATCCAAGTGCCACCCAGTGCATCTGGGCCCTGGGCTTTCTGGGGAAAATGAAGTTGACAGCTGGGATAGCAGCTATTTCTGCCAGCACTCTCTTCACAGAGCCAGGCTGCCTCTTGCTACTGCCTGCCACCATAAGACACATGTCTCCTTCCAACATCACTATGCAGAATGCCAACTTCTGGTAAGCATTTTTTTTTTTGGCGGGGGGAGAGATATCACCATTTCAGATTCCAAATAACTGGTCCGTTCATTGCTAGGCAGATTTATAGCAAAAACTGTTACAAGTTCCTGGAACAATTCCAATAGCAATGAATCAAACACAGAAGTGCTAGGATTTTTGGCAGTGTCACAACACAAATTTTGTAGATTGCATTCAGTGAGTGACAGAGAGGATGGATGGCCATCTGTCAGCGAGGCTTTTCTTATACCACTAGCAGGTTGGACTAGATGAAATTTGAGATCCCTTCTACCTTACAATTCTATGATTTGCCCTGGCAGCAAAATGGCTTGGACCAGGCCTAATCCTATCCCTGCGCACGGCCCCATCACCATGAAGAAGAATCTCCCATAGACCACTTGGCTCGTGGCCCTCACAAGCAGGGAATTTCTTTGGATCACCCATAAATCATTGCATCTAGAAAAATAATGATGCAGCAGGGAGTCCTGTAGCAGCCCTATGACTCCTAGCTCAATTATTTTCCAGGAAAATGGAAAACTTTTACATTTTTATGCATCTCACATAAAATGGCAATGTGATGGTGAAAGCTCCCTCTTCCTCCACTCTACCTCTGCTCCCCAGAGCAAATCACAACAGGTTCACAGTAACTAGCTTGTGATGGCCATGACAGCCCTATTTGTGTTGTTAAACAGTACATAATTAAAAGTCAATACACCCAGATCATAATAAAATCTGTGTAACTAGTCACATCCTCTCCCTTGGAATTCCTCAGATGAAACCTCACTTAAAATCTCACTTGGCTTAATTTGCAAACAAAAGAAAACAACTCCACCCTGGAATATAAAAGTTTTGCTGTTATATCAAAGCTGTAGATTAACATCCATAGGCAAAGTTCAGTTTAAGGTTATCTAGCTCACTAGGTAAGCTAGGGAGTACTATGCAGAGGAGATAAATGGCCGTTTACCTCCACAGGTTGTCTGTGCAGAAATGAGCTTAGCTCCTTGGAGAATATCTGTCATATCAAAGGAGAAAGAATACCTTATTAGGCTGTGCCCATTTTGTAATGAACACAAGTGCAGAACCTCTGGAGATTAGAGCTGTTCACTTTTAAAGTTCTGAGAACACTTTTAAAAGAAGTAAGGTAACTATTTTTGGAGAGCAAATGCAATCAAGGATGAGTTGTGCTTCTTGTTTTGCACAAACACAGAATGTACTCCACAATATCTATCTTCCCCCCACCCGTTTATTTATACCCTGCCTTTCCCCCAGTTTGGGACTGAAGATAGCTTGCAAAAGACAGAAAATTACAATAAAAACACATATAGGTGTTGCCTATGTGGTGAAAAAAATCCTCAAGGAATGTGAAGGGAATACCTTTTGTCTAGATGAGCTCCCACTGGGATACACCATATTTCGAAGGAGGGGGATGAAAACTCCAAGTTGTTTGTGATTGCAGATTTGCTGTTTCTCACAATTGTTTTTTAAAAATATGCAAATATGCACATTACTGTTTGTTTGAACAACCAATTTGAATTGGGCCACATGCCGGAAGACAAAACATGATTGGTCAGACATGCACGGGGGCAGGCTGGCTAGTGACGAACTAGCTGGAGCTGCCATTGTTGTCTTTCAAAGAAGTGATTGTGCGAGCAGCAGAGCAAAAAATAAATAAATAAAAATAAAAATAAAAAAATATTAAAGCATAAGATCGCTCTTCTGCATCTCTCATTTAACAAGGCAAAAAAGTGGGGGGATGGAGGGAGCTTTGTGGGAATAATAATGCAGGTAATTCACTCACAGCCACCATCTTTTCTCATGGGCATCCTCTGTGTGGACTTCAAACTCAGATAGCTTCCCATGCCAATGATCTTCTGAATGGATCGTGGGGACAAATGAACACTGCTGCAATAGTGAGTTAATGCATTATTTTCCTCAATTAATTCTCCCATCTAGCTGAGCCCATAGTTAAAAACATACAAAAGTTGAAGTTAAAACAACATTAAACTAACAGAATTAAAACCACTTAAAATATTACTTTAAAACAAAGATGAAAAACAGCAGAGCAACATTAAAAAGCCCTTCTCTTGTTAAGAACCAATTCCCAAAGGCATTCAGGAATGGAATGAATGGTTTTAACCTGTCGCCCAAAAGATAGCAAAGGGGAGCCATCCTAATAACCCTAGGATGGGAGTTCCAAAGTCTAGGAGTAGCCCCAGAGAAGACCCTCTCCTTTGTTCCCACCAAATGTGCCTATGAAAGTGGTGTGACAGAGAAAAGTGCCTCCCTTGAGGCTCTTAGAGTTCAGAGAGACTCATATGGGAAGATATGGTCCTTCAGAGGCTGTTTGGCATGAGTAGAGGCTAATTTGTTCAAGCTACAAAACTCTAGATGGGGAGAGCTGAGATCAAGTCCTGCCAAAGCCATGCAGTGGGGTGGGGGTTGTATGTGACTCAGTTTTCCCATCTTGGAAATGGAATAAATGGGCAGACAGATGTAGTAACTGTCAGGAGTTAGAGACTGAACTCTATAGAAGATGGCCAAACAATTGCTGAATCATGATGAGTCATGTTGACTCATGTTGAAGCCAAATTGAAGCCAAGGAACTGCCAAGTCATGCTAGTCATGTAGCCACAGCTGCTGAAAAGGGTTACTAGAGGGCATGGCTTCTGGAGTGCAAGATCTGATGTAATGCACCCAAGTGGTTGAATAAGCCAATGCCCTGAAACTGTGTATATAAGAGAGCTCAGTCCAGAGCTCATTCTCTTCTCATGAATGCTGATGTCTGGCAAAGCAGTTTGTCCTTCAATTGTAAATATTTGTACATATTGCAACTGCTTGACTTTGAAGAAAAATATGTGGGAAGCCAGCATATTCTGGCAGGTATAAATAAGCCCATAGTTAAAACAGAAGCAACAAGACACAACACCTTTGGCTAATGATGGAAAGTGTTTCTATATGTTTCCTTGCAAAGTGATGGATTTCCCAATGTTTGTGAAAGGAGAAAAGATTATTCTCAATTTGCAAAGTCTTTTTGACAAGTATTCTACACAAAAACACAAATGTTTTTTCTTCACAAAACTCATAGTTTTGTGCTTTTTTTTTACCAGCAAACATGCTTTTTGTGCAGGAAATGTGTTTCTTGTACAGAATAGTTCAGGAAACTGTGGGGTTGTCTAGAATGAAAATACTCCTCATAGAATTAGAGGAGAATACCTTTTGTCCCAACGGGATCTGCAGAAGTTTCACAGTATTTTGAAGGAAGGGGGGAGTCAAAAATCTACGTGAGAAAAGCCTTTGCGGCTTTTCCCAAAGTTTTAAAAATAATGCATGGAAATGTGCATTAGCACTTGTTAGGACAACCGATTTGTATTGCTGCATATTCTCAGAGAGGGCGGAACTGGAGAGTGGATTGGTCGGACATATGCAGGGCGATGGGCTTGCCAGCAATGAAGTGGCCAGAATTGCAATTTTGGAGTTACATGTTGCTGATTGTGCACTTTTTTGTTGCACTGGGGTGCTCAAATAACTTTTTAAAGCAGACAGTCACACTTGTGCATCTTTGCTTTAAAGTAAAAAAAAACCAACAACAACTGTGGAGTGATGGCAATGAATGGAGAATAATAACATGCTAATTTACTCAGCCATCATCTTGATTCACGGGTGTGTGCACTTCAAATACAGATAGCTTTGCATACTATCGTTTTTGTCAAAAGACCATGAAGACAAAAGAAAGCTGGTGTGACTTTGCAATAATTCCCAGGAATCAGCATTATATCCTCTCATCTAGACAAGCCCACAATGTTTTCTGCTGAAAACATCACTTTTTGTGCAAAAACAAGATGGTTTTTGTACAGATAAACCACATGTATTTCTATGCAGAATAACTATCAAAAGACCTATCAAACTGAGAATATTGGGACATCTTGGCTCAGTGAGCTTTCTATTCTCTTGTAGTGGAGAGAATACTGAGTGGTGGACTGGTGAGGGTGTCAGCTTGCCTGATGGCAAATGGGCCCTGTGGGCCCCTGATGAAGTGCCCCCCCTTAAACATTAGATAATATGTTAAAAAAGTTAATGACCTTTTAATAGTTGAAAATATAATAACAGTTCCAATATTATTAGTGTATGCAACTGAAATGTATGTTGTGTTACGGGCTGCTGGGTGGGAGGTGTCCTCTGCACAGAGGGCATCCAGGTGTCTGGCCTCTCTGGGGACAGGACAGTGTACCGGTTCCCCAAGGTGGACTTTGTCTCTCTCACACATGGAGGCTGGCATGTAGACTGGGACCTTTGTGGGGTGGAGGCCTTGCCAGTAGGCCGGGCCCCTGCCATTTCTCCCCCAGGAAGCAAGGGGTAATGATTATTGATGCCGGCAGACCCCTCATAGGGGGGCAGAGGCCCCTCCCTTCCTGGAGGGGTTGGTGAAGCCCTGTAGACTGGGCTCCCCTCTGGTGGACCCCATTTGTCTCCTGGCAACCAATATTTTTAGACCCAGTCTGCTACTGCATGCAAGCATGAACAATGAGGAGATTTACCTTCTTACTCTTGGCTACAGCATTGTGAACTCATCTTGTTGGGGAAGACTCCATTAGGTAGCTGTGTTACCCAAATTGTGTGGGGTCCACAAGGGTCCCACTAGTGTCCAAATATTAACATGGCAATATTTAATTAGCTGAAAATGACAGTGAGAGGCTGGGTAATGGCAAGATCTTTTAACCTATGTATATGAGTGGTAACTGAGGCGAGCCAGAACATACAATGAAATGATCTTTATTGGAAATTGGTATTAAAGGCATTTGCAGGTCATTGGTCAAGGCAACCATGGCAGTCTCAACACCAAATCCCATCCTAAAGCCAATTTGAAATGGGTCTAGATAATCGGTTTCATCCAAGACCATTTGGAGTTGAAGACCAACCGCCCTCTCGATCACTTTGCTCAAGAATAGTAATATAGAAACTGGCCTATAGTTGTTCATGTCCAGGGGGTCAAGGGAAGTTTTTTTCAGGAGCGGCCTAACCGCCACTTCCTTTAAACAGGATGGAACACACCCTTCCCTGAGGGATGCATTGATGATGTCCTTAGAAGAACACCATCAAGGCACCCCCTGGATGGCCAGCCATGAAGGGCAATGACCGAGAGGGCCGGTCATCTTCCTCACTCTACCAAGTAGTTTGTCCACATCCTTGGTACTTACGGATTGAAATTGATCCAGTAAACTTATATCAACAGAGTTGCTGGACACCTCATAAATTGTTTCTGTCAAAATACTGGCATCTAAGTTGGCTCTTATCCAAGAGATTTTATCTGAAAAGAAGTTGTTAAATGTATCACAGCAGACTGTTGTTAGGTTAAGCAATGTGTTCTGTGCAGGTATAACTTTGTCATCTCCCTTACCACCCTAAACAGCTCTGCTAGATGGGACTCTGGAGACGCAATACGTGCAGAGGAGAAGGATCTCTGCCCTGCATGTATTGCCTCTTGATAGGACCAAAGAAAGTTCCTCTGACGAGTCCTGTCGGATAAGAGTTGAGTTTTCTGCCAGTTGTGCTCTAGTTGTTGTCCAACCCACTTCATTTTCCTAAGCTCTGATGTATACCATGGCTTACGGTTTGGAGCGGGTTGGAAAGGACGCTTGGGAGCGATCGTGTCGATAGCCTTGGTAAGGTTGGTGTTCCAGGTATTAACCAAAGCTTCAACAGGGTCACCGGCATTACCAACCATTAAACCCTCCAAGGCTTTTTGGAATCCTATTGGTTCCATTAGCCTTTGGGGGCAGACCATTCTAATGGGTCCACCCCCCCCCCCGGTGGGGCAGGAAGAGACTCTTAGTTCAATCTTGACCAGGAAATGATCCGTCCATGACAATGCAGTGGTTTTAATAACCTCTGCCTACAGGTATTCCTGTTCTGTACTGAAGACCGCATCGAGGGTATGACCTGCCCAATGTGTGGGCCTGATAACCAATTGGGATAGGCCCATGTTTGTCATTGTTTCCATGAACTCCCAAGCTTCACCAGTCAGATTTGTTAAACTGGTCTCAAGTGGAATGTTGAAGTCACTCAAACTAAAAGTCTGGGTGACTCCAACAGCAACTCTGAGACTAGCTGTTTCAGCTTGGTTAGAGAGTCTGCTAGACAATGGGGTGGTTGGTATACTAGCAGAATCTCCAAACAATCCCTGGTCCTCAGGCTAAGGTGCATACACTCGAAGTGGACTGTGTACCAGACAGGTATCCTGGTCAAAGTCAGATTGTTCTTATAAACCAGAGCCACTCCCCCCGCCCACTTCACCTCACCTGCTCACTGACAGAATACCTGTCTGGGAGGGCCTGCATTCATGTAACAGCACTATCCTCTCCTTGCCAGGTTTCTGTGAAGCAAGCCAGCTTGGCATCCTCATCCAAAAGAAGATTGTAAATAATGTGTGTTTTTTAAATAACTGACCTTTGCTCATTGCAGATGAGCAAAGTAAGGTTCTGTGGAATGGTAGGTATGCTCTCCAATCCATTTCAGGAAACAGTAGTAGGAAGTATTTGGATAGAGGAATAGAGTAGAGCAGAGACTGTGAAGTAAACTGGCAGAGGGGAGGTCTGGAAGGCAGAATGGTGACATGAACTGATGTGGAATCAGAAATCAGGAGGTCCATGCACATGTGGCTACAGAGACTGACTTGGAGTCAAAAGAAAGGGAATCTGTGCCCATTTGGGTAGTGTTTTAAGGTTTTATATATGTGTGATAATTTCCCTGAAGGGATGAGATTTAGGATGAAGTACAATGTCTCTTGGAGTTTGCCAGAAATAAAGAAAGCGTTCTCTGGAAGGGTTCATGATTGTTAATGGGTCATGCATTTGGAATTAAATAGGAGCAGGTGACTTCTATTGTTGGGAAGGAAGGAAAGAGGAAAAACCCACTATTGCTGAGTGTGTTAGTGGATGACTCATCTCCAGGTCTTAACTCTGACCTGGGTATTACCTGTGACTCCAGCCTTGGTATCTGGGGAACCCTGGTTTACCTGCTAACCACGTGGAAGGCCACATCAAACCAAGTTATCAAATATTGCCAATTATGTGATATTCCAAGATGGGGGCTGTCAGGGTAGGTAATAGCTGAAAGTTTCATGAATAATCTATACTGGCTTCCTGTCCATTTAAGGGCCCACATCAAAGGGCTGGTAGATGCCTAAAGGGCTAGGCTATTTAAACAATCATCTGCTCCTATATATATACTGGACTGACTATGTGACGAATGTTGCTGTCCTTGAGCAAGCAGGGATCACCAGCATTGAGGCCATGATATTGAGAACACAGCTGCACTGGGCAGGGCACGTTTCTAGGATGGAGGACCATCGCCTCCCAAAAATAGTACTCTATGGTGGTCAGCGTAAGAGGGGTGCTCCAAAAAAATGATACAAGGACTCCCTTAAACAATATCTCAGGCTCGGCCAAATTGATCACCAACAATGGTCCACCCTGGCCTCACATTGGGAGGCATGGAGATGCACTATCCACAATGCTGCAGCCTTATTTGAGAACTTACGCCAAAGAAGTCTTGAAGAGAAACGACAACACAGAATCACAACCGAGAAACATCACCCAAGGAGACCTTCTGCTGTGCTTTCTGCAACCGGACTTGTTTATCTCAGATTGGCCTTTTTTAGTCATCAGCGCGCTTGCAGAAATCGCAGGATGAGTCCTTCCTGAATTTTTGTTTGCGAAGAAAAGCCAGAGAGCTCCTGTATAAACCTGCGCAGATCTCAAGATCTTCAGAGGCTCTTCTATAGCTGCTCCTGTCAAATGCGGTAAAGTAGGTGGCCACTAAGGCAAAGGTCTTTTCACTGCTGACACCATGTCTGTGGAAGGATCTTCTATAGATGAGTGAACTGTGTACTTAAATTATTGGGGTTTTTTTCCAGCACTGGGGAAAGAACTTTTTGTTTTTCTCATGTTAGTCCTGAGATTATGCATTATGTTAGTGCTTAGATTATGCATTATGATCTACATTTATGATAATGCACTGCCGCTGGTTTTTACTTTAGCTTTATTTGGGTGTTTTAAAATTTATAAAATTCTTACAGTGCTCCATTATGTTTTTATACTGCATAGTTTTAAGATTTATTTTTTGTAAACTGCTATTGGGCAGTAGAGAAGTGTAATAAAATAAATAAAACACACAATTTAGCAAAGATGCATCAGAAGAGACCTGCACTCCTTTTGTTTCTTTTCTCCGATGTTGTTCATGCTTTTCAGCTTAAGACACTAGAGGAAAATTGTTTACATGTTCCTTTATGCACATCAGTATTTCTCTGTGTAATACTGCACATTTGTGAACTTGCCAGAAAGGATGGCCACTGCCGATTTCAGATAATTAACTGAATGATGAATTATGCTATGCCAGGATTTGGCCAAATGAGTGGTTTGAGTTTTTGCTGTTGTTTTGGCAGACCCTTCAGAAAATGCAAAACTATGCGATAGGTTTTAAACTAAGCATGTTCTTATTGCCACCTTCATTTGGTTTTCACAGAACCCTTGGAAAGCGCAGAACAGAGGACACCAATCAAAAAGGACAATTCTATTAGGTGAGACAAAGAACAGAACTGTGTTACCTAACAGAAAATAGCAGCAGGAAGGTGTGCAAAAGTTCATTCTCTCTTCCTTAAACGGTGTGTTGGTGGCTTTTTGTTGACCTTATTTGCCTCATTATCATGCTGCAAATCCCCTGCGAAAAGCCAAAAAAGAAGCCCAGACGAAAGGCTGGGTATTAGAAAAGGAAAACAAGCTGTAGAACAGAGAGATGCAGAAGAGCAACAAAGAGATGTAAGGTGAGCCTGGAGTGCTGGGACCCATCAGTGATATTTTGAGCCCATTTTGCTCATTCACAGCTATCTGTAATCTATGCTGTGTATTTCTAATTGCCGAGTTTAATACCAGACTACTAACATTATAGTTTGCTACAATGTGTTGTGTGCCTTCAAGTCATTTCTAATCTATAGCAATTCTGAGGTGAACCTATCACTGGGTTTTCTTGCCAAGATTTGTTCAGAAGGTGTTTGCCATTGCCTTCCTCTGAGGCTGAGAGATTGTGACTTGCCCAAAGCCACCCATTGGGTTTAATCACCAAGCAGGTATTTGAACCCTGATCTCCAGTCTCATAGTCCAATGCTCAAACAACTACACTGCACTGGCTCAGTTTACTACCCTGTGCCATTTTAAACTCAATGCACCCCCCCCAGACACAAAATTACTTTAAATATATCCTTCCTTATTGGTACTTTTGGTACCATTCAATTTGCTTCTCCATAAAATTCACAACCCTGAAGCTAGTGGATTATTTTATCCTGTATATTTCTCCGACAGAACAAAGATTTTCTAACACCCTGTAATTAGAAGTGATACATTTTCAGGGACAGTCTTGCTATCTGCAAGTAGGAAACTTTCCAAAAGGGTATTTTCCTCAACATGACCAGCAATTTGTTGGCATATTTTAACTTTTAAAATGAACTAATTTTATAGGGCCACTAGCTCCTTTTCCATTTATGGCAATTTGAAGTCTTCTGTTTAATCGGCATCCCTGCAGGAAAAGAGAAAGCTGTTGATATTCTAATGTGCAGACAGCCTATTTAGGATTTATAAAGCAAAATGCTGTACATAGATTTAAATTCAGGTGGCGTATAAGGTCATACTTGAATTGTGTGTGTAATATGTTTGTCAAGCAACCCATGTGTATGACTGACAGCTCTTAACTTACTTGCCACAGGCTGTTTTGTGCAGCTGGGAATGTTCTGTCTTTTGGACCTAGGCGATGTACACATAAAAAGAAAAAAATCTACACAGAGCAATCTTGCAGAGTCAGATCATATCGAGGAAAGAATGATAACAGAGCCATGAAAAAAAGGGGCAAATTCCATGTTAGGGATCATTAGGAAAAGAGATTGAGAAATAAAACTTCCAATATTGATATGCCTCTGTACAAATCTGCAATATGACCACACTTGGAAGATAGTGTAGAGCATATATGGTTCTAATTGCCAACTGCAGAGAATGCAAAGCAAAGTGCTGAGAAGGCAGGAGCAACTCTGTAGCAAGGAAAGGTTGCAACTAAAGAGTTTGGGAGATTTGGGTCAGACAGAGGGGAACATATTGCATAGTTTATTTATGCTATTGCAACCTCAAGAAGTAGTGGTGGGCTCCAATTATGTCACCCTTAAAAGAGTATTAGACAAATTCACAGAAGATACATCTATCAATGTGTGATTTTTTGATAAAATTACCAGCTTGGTAGATGAAGGGAACGCTGTGGACATCGCATACCTTGATTTCAGTAAGGCCTTTGACAAGGTTCCCCATGACATTCTTGCAAACAAGCTTGTAAAATGTGGGCTAGACAAGTTAACAGTTCAATGGATTTGTAATTGGTTGACCGGCTGAACCCAAAGGGTGCTCAGCAATGGCTCCTCTTCATCTTGGAAAGATGTGACCAGTGGGATGCCACAGGGTTCTGTCCTGGGCCCAGTGCTATTCAACATCTTTATCAACGACTTGGATGAGGGAATTAGAGGCAAACTTACCAAATTTGCAGATGACACCAAATTAGGAGGAGTAGCTAATACCCTGGAGGACAGGATCAAAATTCAGAATGACCTGGTTAAACTGGAGAGCTGGGCCAAAGCTAACAAAATGAAATTCAATATGGAGAAATGTGAGGTACTGCACTTAGGGCGAAAAAATGAAATGCATAGATATAGGATGGGGGAGACCTGGCTGAATGAGACTACGTGCGAAAGGGATCTAGGAGTCCTAGCAGACCAGAAGTTGAACATGAGTCAACAGTGTGATGCGGCAGCTAAAAAGGCCAATGCGATTTTGGGCTGCATCAATAGAAGTAATGTCCAGATCAAGGGAAGTAATAGTGCCGCTCTATTCTGCCTTGGTCAGACCTCACCTAGAATACTGTGTCCAGTTCTGGGCACCACAAATAAAAAAGGATATTGACAAATTGGAGCGTGTCCAGAGGAGGGTGACTAAAATGGTGAAAGGTCTGGAAACGATGCCTTATGAGGAGAGACTTAGGGAGCTGGGTATTTTTAGCCTGGAAAAAAGACGGTTAAAAGGTGATATGATAGCCCTGTTTAAGTATTTGAAGGGGTGTCACATTGAGGATGGAGCAAGATTGTTTTCTGCTGCTTCAGAGATTGGAACACGGAGCAATGGATGCAAGCTCCAGGAACAGAGATTCCACCTCAACATTAGGAGGAACTTTTTGACAGTAAGAGTTGTTCAGCAATGGAACGCACTCCCTCGGAGCGTGGTGGGGTCTCCTTCCTTGGAGGTCTTTAAACAGAGGCTGGATGGCCATCTGTCGGGGACGCTTTGATCGTGATTTCCTGCGTGGCAGGGGGTTGGACTGGATGGCCCTCATTGTCTCTTCCAACTCTGCAATTCTATGATTCTATGATTCTATGTGCTAGTCATGATGGCTAAAGGTATTATGTCTGTATATTCTAGTTGTAGGTGGTAGCAAGGTGGGCAGGTGATGTTGCTCTCATGTTCTGCTGGCAGTTTTCTTGTAGGCAACTGGTTGGTCCCTGTGAGAACAGAATGCTAGACCAAATAGGGTTCAGACATATCCGGCAAGGCTCTGACTTGATGTGAACGTACATAATTGAATACTATTGTGTTTCTTATAGCTGTGATGTCATGGACTTGTGTTAAGAAATATTAATTTCTTGTTTGTATGGAGCAGTGTTTCTCAACCAGGGTTCCCTGGAACCCTAGGGTTCCCCAATAAGTTGCTAGGGGTTCCGCAAGAGATTGTGATTGTGGGGGGAAAGCAAGAGCAGTACTGTATATAGAATAATGTTTATGCAGGGATTCCCTGAGACCTCAAAATTATTTCAAGGGTTCCTCCAGGATAAAAGGTTGAGAAAGGCTGGTGTAGAGTATAAGGTAAGACGATGTTGGGAGGCGGAAGAGAATAGAATGTTGGCGTGAATGCTGATTGGTGGAATGTTTCAGGGGATTTGCACAAGGCTGGTGAATAACAGTGTTGTATTTTAATTTACGGAGACTGCAGGGGTTAGTAAGGAGTATGGAAAGAGTGAGGAAGATTTATGATTACAAAGAATTATGATTAAGAGTTTGCTAAGCTGAGTGGCTAGCTAGACAACAGTGAATGTGAGAGAGTGTGGTGTTTTAAATGTAATTAACAATTATTTTGCCTTGTTTATGATTAACTTCTATAAATAAAGATTTTTGTGTTTGTACATTTTTTGTCCTCCAGGAACGTTATCTATGTGATAGTTTGGATTCAGACAAGGTGTCTGTGGTGGTTGAGGTGCCGTGTCCATTGAGGATCGAAGTTGCATAAATCCTCATAGGAACCTTGAGGGCATTTAGCTAATCCATGTCATGGTCAGCCAGGACTCTGAGGACTCAGAAGGCAAGGAGGCTGAGCCAGTGGCAGAAGAGCTGGCTGAGTCTGAGTCTAGCCCTGAAGAACCCAGGGCTCAGCAGCCTAGCCCTCCCCCAGCACAGGGTCCAAGCCTGGGAGACGTAGTGGAGCAAGAGCAAGAGGTAGAAGAGCAGGTACCTACCTTTAGCCAAAGGAGAGCAGAGAAGGCTTTGTCGTTCCCGGAGATTAAGAGACAGAAGCTCATCAATCACCCCGCAGCTGGGAGTGGGAGCTGGGCCAACATAAGCAGCTGGGGGATGCTGAGTTCCTTGTTTCAGGCAGTCTGCGTTTCCTGGAGGAAGCCTCTGCCTGTGACTCTCCTGCCTCTTGGAACCTTGATATCTTGAGACTTCGGATATCTTGACCTTGGACTGTCTTCGTTGACCCACCTGCCGGAATCCTTTTGACCTCGGACTGCCTCTTCGTTCTTTGCTCTCTCTCTTTCTGTGTACTTCTGACCCTATAGGACTGCTACTGACAACACCAGGTACTGTGCTTTTCAACTGAGTTGTTGCCGAGCTGGGCTGTCTTATCAGCTATTTGAGTTGGCTTCCCGACAATCCAGATAGTTGGTGTCATACAAGGAGGACACAAGGAAGCTCTTATATTTTGGCAGAGGTGGAGATGAGGGAAAGCCCTCAGTCTTGGTAATTACAGCAAGCACCATAGAGGTCTTCACATTTGGTGGGTTATGGAGTAGAAACCCCACATTTGGCCGCAGTGGTGGGATTTCCTGAGAGGAACCCTCATACTTAGTGGCAAGAGAGGGATTTCTAAAGAAGCCACCCTCACATTAGGTGGGATAAGGGTTGGAAAACCCTATAGTTGGCAAGAAAATGGAGTGTGTATCCAAATCAGATCCATTTCCTTCTTGGCTGTCACTGAGGAACAAAGGCATAGGGCTTTCTAGACAGAAGCAAGATCTCATTTATATTAGATTTATATCCTGAGTTTGATAGTTGGTCTCCAAAGCAGCTCATCAAATGTAATAGATATATTAACTAACACTTCAAAAAAGCAAGGAAGGAAGCAAGTAAGCTAGAAAGAGTAATTCAATTAAAGGAAATATGACTATAGTTCTCAGTCTTTGGGCTTCTAGATGTTTTGGACTTTAGTACCCGGAAGCCCCAGCCAGCATAGCCAATGCTAAAGAGACTTGTTACAAAACATCTGGAGGACCAAGGATTAAGAAACACTAAGACAAAGGCAACATCTTTGCTCCACCACCCCACTTTCTGGACTTCTTCCAAGGGATTTTATCTTTGATAGCCCTGTCATAGGAGAAGGAACAATCCAACTGAAGCAGGCTTAGCTGTCTGATGGCATTTCTCCCTTTTCCTATGGGTTTCAGTATGTAGAACTAAAGGCTCTCTGATCCCAATCTCCAGGGCCTTCTGGATCTTACATAAAACCATCAGCCTGCCAAAATTTCTACAGGGAATTGTAGAGGAGTGAAGTATATTTTGTGGGACCTAACCAAGCACTTAAAAGGCAGTTAAAAAGTTGTAGCTTGTCTACAGCAGGAGGAAAGTTAGACTGAACAGATCTTTAGAAATCACATTTGGTCCAGTGAGTAGTCATGACTAGGGATGGGTATGACTTCAGTTTTAGTTCATTTTTTGACAAGAATTTACCAAAATTTGTACATTTCTTCATATTAGAGGTGGAAAGATTTTGAAACATTAAAAATTAAACATGGGAAAAATCCAAATCCGGTTAATCTATTCAGGGCCCAGACACTGAGCGCTCATTGTTTAAACATCTGGGTATGAATCCTTGTATATTGAATCTTTGTATATTGAATCCTTGTATAGAATCCTGGGTGTGAATCTTTGCATATTTTTGTATATCCTTGTATATTGAATACTGGGTATGAATCTTTGTATATTGAACCACATCTGGGTGCTGAATTAGGGCTGCCACCTCCTTTTTACCTGAGAGGCTTATCTTTAACAACACAGTGAACCAAATCCAACAACATTAACCCAGCCCTAGTTGATTTTTGGTTGATATTGGGAGACCTTCACACTGTACAAAATGGGAAAAGCTTAAGTTGCCATATTCAAAATGGAGTGTAGTATCTTTTAGGGCAGCTTTTGGAAATAATTTATTATTGTTTCTTTTAAAGGATTGTTACGATCTCCTGCAAAGTCAACAATTCAATAAGGCTTGCCACAGAAGAGCATCTTTGTTCATATCTCTGTCCTTGTTATTTATTTAGGAAGCTCCAATCCTGCTTTCCCCCTAAAATAATGCTCAGGGTGGTCAAAGGCTTTCTTTCAGAGGACACAGCTACAGGTGAAAGATTCTGTCATGAATTTTTCAGAGACCCTAAGGCTTCTGAATGGCATGGGGATAGAAATCTCCATGCATTACATTTATAATAAATGAACAAATGAAGTCATAGTAGATAGGTCAGTGTAAGCCTGATATATCCCCTGATATAGCCAGAGCTTGGAAACATTGCTTTTGAGGAGATTTTCACATGGGGACCATATATAGCGTCCCTGTCTCGATAGCTATTTCCTGCCCCAGTCCCGTCCCTGTTGCACATGTATTTATTTTTTTCAAACCTACCTTTGGAGTGCAACAGAAATGGCTGCCCTCCCATCTGGCAGTCCAGGAAGTGAATGGAGCTCTCACCGAGCCCCATGCACTTCCTTATTTGAAATTCTGGGCCGTTCTCACGAGAGAACGAGCGTGCAGGAAATTTTAAAAAAAGTAAGTAAAAGAAAGAAAGAAAAGTGACAGCAAACACAAAAACAAAGTTAAAAAAAATACAAATAACCCAGGCAGGGGAAGAAAAAGGGTGCCGCTTACCTGGATGACCCGATCACACCTGGAAGTGTTTGGGAGAGACCTCCCGCTGCTGCTGGTATCATGTCACAGAAACAGGGTGCTGGTTCACAAGCCGTGATTCCATTACAGAAATGGAATGGGCAATATATTGATGGCTTAAGCCGTCCATTAAAAAAACACACAGATGGAATGGAGGGGACACAGGAGCAGGACGAGACAGGGATGACATCATCTGATAAGAGCCCTTTGGCGATCTCCTATTATCTGTGTCCTGCATTTTTTAAGTTGTCTGATAATCTCCTGAGACTACACCAAGAGTTCTGGGAGTTGCAGTCCAAAATGGTAATTTTTTTCAAGCTCTGCATATACTACACATGTGTTGTGTCCTGTCAACAGTGGCAATCTCTCTACTTTTCCTGTTGCAGGCATGAAGGAAAACCAAAGGCTTTACTAGACCTCTGTTAGGCCACCATTTGTGGCCTAATTGGACAGGTGTTACCATCATAGGGCACATGTTTATGGAGACCAGAGGAAGGGGCACACAAATGTAAAGATAGAAAGGATATCTAAAAAATTCAAAACATGGCAAAAAAAACAAAAAAAAAACAGAAAAAAACAAACCCAACACAGGTTTCTGAAGTGTCAGGAAACACTGGTAAGGAGAATCCTAGACAGGCAAGAATCTTTGCAGTTCAAAGATTCTGAGCAAAAAATAAAATTTAAAAAATGTATGTTGGCTTCTTATTCATTTTAACACGCAAAACAGCATTTTTTATGCACATATTTTCTGTACATAAAAAAAGAAAAATTTTCTGTGCAGAACTGTTGTTTTCCATGTAGACATTTTCCATCCAGGAATGTTGTTTTCTGGGTGAAAAATGCACATTTTTTGTGTGCAGAATATGTCTCAAACTGTGAATATTCTTTGAATGCTGCATAATTTTGTCAGCTTGCTTGTCATGTGGAGAAAGATAGTAAAATTATTTTTTTCTTGTCTGCAGGAATGCAATTTATACAGATTGTGATGCACCAGAAACACATTCACATTAACTCAACAAGATTTCTTTATTGAACAAAGGCAAGGCGTGCTAGTAACACGTAACAAAGCCAGAACTGAAAGCAACACAACACAGACAATAGATAAACCCTCACAGCGTGAGAATGGCATACAGGGAGGAAAGTGGAAGGAGGGGCTGCGTCCAGGTGCTGCAGCCTTGAAGTCTCCAGAGGAGAAGCATTCCCAGGCCCAAAAGGCGGGCTGGCTGTAGTCCAAAGACTGAGAGGCCCAGGCAGGGGAATCAGGCCTGGAACCAAACTCATGTCAGGGCCTTCCATGGAATCTACTCTAATACCCAGAATTCATGGAAGATCACGACACAGATTTACCTCCCTATACCAGTCTGCCTGAAAAACAAGAGAAAAGAAATTTACTCATATCTGTTTTATTAGAACCCCCTCTCCAGTCCTTCTCAATAGTTCTGATCTATTACTTCAGCAGCATTTCTCCATGATTTGCTTATTTCTTTCTCACAGTTTTATACCACTTCTCCAATGTATTTATTTACTTATTTAATTTATATGCCACCTTTCTCCCAGAAGGGACCGAAGGCGGTTCACAACATATCATATAAAATACAGTTTAAAAACCATTAAAAACAGCACAATATAGAAAATCTAAAATTACATTACTATATAAATGTTAAAAGATTAAAAATAAACAGATAAAAATACAAAGAAAGACACACTCCAATAAAAGCTTCCAAAGCATATTATATATTATAAGTTTGATTGTAAAAAATATGTCTTTGCCTGCTGGCAAAAGGAAAGCAGGGAGGGGGACAGCCTAGCTCCAGTGGGAGGGAATTCCAAAGGATGGGAGCAGCCACTTGCAGTACAGTATGACAAAAGTAAGAATACCAAAATGGTAACTGGAAGGAGACAACAATTTACCAAATGGCAAGTCAGGGCCAACTCCAGAAGGTGGAATGATTGGGAATTCGATAGATCCTCAGGTCTATAGAAGGCCCATCAACTGGTCAGCACTACTACACTTAGTGTGCAAAGAACACCTAGATCAGATATAGTGTAGGAGAACTCCTAGTTTTCATGTCAGGCTTCTTGTGGGGGTCCTGCAAAAGCACCCAAACCCCTACAGCTAGCACTGTATACAATGTAAACTTGAGAAGAGATGTTGCACATTCCTTATGAAGAGGAAACAGATCAACATTCCCTTGAGTACTTTCAGATGTTCAGACTCACAATGGTGGAGTCACACTAAGATCAGAAACTCTGGCATGTGATGGTAATCTTATCAGTAAATGGTGGTGCATTTTGTCTCATGTTTTGGTAATAACTTCCCAAAATTTGTGATTCCCCCCCACTTCTGATTGTTGCTTAACAGTGGAATAGACTCCCTCAAAAGGTGGTGGACCCATCTTTGTTGGAAGTTTTTAGATATAAGTTGGATGATTGCTTTTCAGGGGTGCTATAGTGGGGGATTCCTGGCTGGCAGTGAGTTGGACTAGATAGCCTTTGGGATACTTTCCAACTCTATGACTGTTGGATTCTATGACTCAGTTTCATGAACAGCTGCCTCTCTGCCAGTGACCTTCTCAGAATCTAACAGTCTTCCCCTGCCCCAAATTTCACCATGAGGAACTGCAAAGGACATCCATATATCTATTATTCCTTAGCATATCATCATCCGGGAGGAATGTATTTGCCTCACTTTAGGGTCTCTCCTCATATGCATTATTTAAATATGTCTTCAATCTCATCTAAGTACCTTTTAATTAAAAAAAAATAAACACCTTATCATTCTTCTGTGTATTCCTTTCTAGAAATGGACTAGGGGATACATTCTCTATGGATAGCAATCAATTTCTACAGTAAACACGACTTCACTGTGCAGTACAGTAGTTATCCCTGCTGCTTTTAATTAAATCCATGGTATGATTTGTCAGGTTTTTGACAAGAAAAGAAACCTTCAAGTGAATTTCAGTTGGGGTTTCAAGACATCTTTGCCTTTCAAGATATCCAACTTTAGCATTTCACAGTTACTAGGCTGGAGTGATAATGGGCTCCTTTGATATGTACATGGCACATAAAAGGGTTATATGAACCATGTTAAACCCAACTTTCTTGTCATGGTCTATCAACTGAACATACAAAGCTGCCTCATGCCAAGACAGACCACCAATCTACTTGTGTTTAGTTGGAATATTCTTTCTTATAGAGTTTATCAATTGATTTAGGTCCTATCCTATGAAGCAACAGAAAACAAGCTTGTTTCATCTCCTATATGACAGCCCTTCAGATATTTGAAGATGGCCATCACACTTTCTTTCTTTCTTTCTGCCTCCTCCTCCTTCTCTTCTATACCCATTTTCCTCCGCTGTTCCTCGTGGGGCTTGGTTTCCAGATCCTCCACCAACTTGGTCTTTCTCTTCTGAGATATTGCAGCTCATCTTGTGGTTGTGGGTTAATGCATTTAAGTAGTGGGAAACAATGCTAGAAGGGGGCAAATAGAAATTTGGCCACATACCCATGCCACTTAAACCCAAATCATATCCCCCCAGCTCCAATAACCTTCTCCCCCGCCCCAAGTAATCTAATACTTTAACCATACCAGACAGCATGCTGAAAAATAAAGTTGAGGTTTGGGTATGGGTTTTTCTGATATGACAAAGTGAGTCTATCTATCTGGTGTGCTGTTACCTGGCCTTACACCCCCCTCCCTATAACATTTCATAATTAGCAATAATAAGACACTTCACAAGGTCTAGTAGACCCGGGCAGACCAGAAGTGGGGTCAGGTGAAAGTCACCAGGACCTAAACAAAAGGAAAACTACTGACAGACACACCCAAGATAGGATTAAGCAAAGCCCCCCCAAAACAACGTCATAATGTAGATATGTGCTAATCCCCTCTTAGAAGCATTGGTGATGAGTCATCAGTCACAAACAAACAAGTGACCAAAGCTTGCATCATTCCCAGGAAGCCTTTCCTCACACCTTTCCTAATCCACAATATGGAGGTTGTCATAAACTGATCAACATGAATATCTCCTTTCTTTCCCCCTCCCCCTTTCCTAGTATTATTGACTTCTCCAGTGAGCCATGTCTTCTCATGATGGGACCGAAGTACAAGAGCCTCAATTTAGTCATCTTGTTTTTTAGTGAGAGCTCTGGCTTGATCTGTTCTAAGACTGATTTGTTTGTCTTTTTGGCTGTCCACAGTATCCTCAGCACTCTTCTTAAACACTACATTTCAAATGAGTTCATTCTCTTTCTATCAGCTTTCTTCACTGTCCAGCTCTCACATCCATACATGGTGATGGGAAATACGATGGCCCGAATGATCCTGAATTTACAAGTCAGTGTTATATCTTTGCATTTTATGATCTTGTCTAGTTCTTTCATAGCTGTTCTACCCAGTCTTAGGACTTTTTCGGACAAACAAAAAATAATGCTAGCAGCCTTGCCAGGTTGCGAGGCTGCAGCGCTAGAGGGCGTCCGTTTCGCATGACGCCCCTTCCCAGTGGTACTGTTGCGCTACCGCTGGGACATTTGACCGTCATATTTTGCATTTGACCATCATATTTTACTCACGTGAGTAAAATATGACGGTCAAATTTACTGCAACAGTACCGCTGGGAAGGGGCGTCATTCGAAACAGACGCCCTCTAGCGCTGCGGCCTCGCAACCTGGCGAGGCTGCTAGCGTTATTTTTTGTTTGTCCGAAAAAGTCCTTAGTCTTTTTCTGATTTCATAGCTACAATCTCCGCTCTGGTCTATGATTGATCCAATGAATGGGAAGTCTTTCACTATTTCAATTTTCTCCTTGTCTATTTTGAATTTATGCAAATTCTCCATGGTCATTATTTTTCTTTTCTTAATGTTCAGCGTTACGCCTGCTTTTGCACTTTCTTCTTTGACTTTCTTTCATAGTTGCTCCTAGTTGGTGCTGATTTCAGCTAGTATTGTGGTGTCATCTATATATCTTAGATTGTTAACGTTTCTTCCTCCAATCTTCACACCTCCCTTCTCTGACTAAATCTGCTTTGCACATGATGTTTTCTGTGTACAAGTTGAACAAGCCAGGTGATAGAATGCAACCTTACCTTACACCCTTTCTGATTAGGAACAATTATGTTTCTCCATATTCCATTCTTACACTGGTGTCCTCTACTGAGTATCAGGACCATCAAGTGTGTTGGTAGAACCATTTCTTTTAGAGCAATCAATAGTTTCTCATGATCTATGTAGTCAAAGGCTTAGGTGTAGTCTATAAAGCACATGCTGGCTTTGTTCTGGAATTCCCTGCTGTACTCCATTATCCAGCATATGTTTGTTATGTGTCCCCTAGTGCCACTACCTTTCCTGAACCTGGCTTGCACCTCTGGAATCTTTCTCTCCATGTATCTTAGCAGTCTTTGTTGCAGAATTTGGGCATGACTTTGCTAGTGTAGTAGAATAGTGCAGTGGTTCTGTAATAGCTGCAATCTTTTGTGTCTTCTTTTTTGGGGATGGAAATATATGAGTATACTGATTACTTCCAATCTATGGGCCACTGTTTTGTTTTCCATATTTGCTGACAATTGTAGCTAGAACCTGGATTGATCCTTTCTCTTTATACTGTAGCAGGTCTATTGGAACATCATCAGTTCCTGGTGATTTATTCTTCCCCATTGTTATACAGAGAATAAGGCAAATAGTACAAGAGCCCAAGAGTGGAAGGAATGAAACCTTTAAAAGGAAGATAGGCAGAATGGCCCATGGTCTTAGATGTCTCTATACTAATGCACAGAACATGGGAAATAAGCAGGATGAACTTGAACTCTTAGCACAGCAAAGCAAATATGATTTAACAGGCATCACTGAAACCTGGTGGGATGAGTTCCATGGTTGGAATGTAGTAATAGAGGGATATAATCTATTTCAGAGAAATAGACTAAACAGAAAGGGTGGTGGAGTAGCATTAAGGATGTGTATACCTGTGAACAGTTCCATGAATTAAATCCTGGGAGCCAGGTGGGGTAAAAATCAACGGAGAGAGAAACAGCATGGATGTCATTGTGGGGGTCTACTACAGACCTCCAAGCCAAACTGAGGACTTGGATAATGCCTTCCTAGATGCAGGAGAGATGTAATAAAAATGGGGGATTTTAACTATCCTGATATTTGTTGGAACTCCAGCTCTGCCAAAAATGTAAGGTTCAACAAATTCCTCACTTGTCTTGCAGACAATTTTATTGTCCAGAAGGTGGAAGAGGCAACAAGGAGAGATCAGCTATTTTAGATCTGATCCTAACCATCAGAGATGATCTGGTTAATGGGGTGGAAGTGGTGGGATCTTTAGGGGGGAGTGACTGTGTTCTCTTGGAGATTCTTAAACAGAGGAAAGAGGGAGCCAAATATAGTCAGAAATGCATTCTAGACATTAAGAAAGCTGCTTTCAGAAAACTTAGGAAATTACTGGTGGTGATCCCATGGTCAGGAATAGTAAAAGAGAAGGGAGTGGGTGGGAGTTTCTAAAAAGTGAGATATTGAAGGCACAACTTCAAACAGTTCCAATGAGGAGGAAAAATGGCAGGTGTCTAAAGGAACCAGTATGGATGTCTATAGAACTTTCAACTGAGCTAAGACTTAGAAGGAACATGTACAAGAAATGGAAAAAGGGAGAAATCACCAAAGAAGAATTCAAACAAACAGCCCGCTTGTGTAGGGGAAAAGTCAGAAAAGCTAAAGCACAGATTGAGCTCAAGCTTGCTAGAGAGGTTAAAAACAATACAAAGGGCTTTTATGGATATGTCTGCATCAAAAGAAAGAACAAAGAAGTGGTAGGACCACTGCAGGGAAGGTGATGAAATGCTAACAGGGGACAGAGAAAATGCAGAGCTACTCAACACCTTCTTTGCCTTGGTCTTCTCCCAAAAGGACAACAGTGCTCAACCCGGGGAAAATGGAGCAGATGATGCAGTAGGGAAAATGCAGCATAGAATAGGTAAAGAGATTGTACAGGAATACCTGGCCAATATAAAGGAATTCAAGTCTCCAGAGCCAGATGAACTACATCCAATGATATCAAAAGAACTGGCAGAAGTAACCACTGGCAATAATCTTTGAGAAATCTTGGAAAACAGAAGAGGTCCCAACAGACTGGAGAGGGCAAACGTTGTCCCCATCTTTTAAAAAAAGGGGAAAAAAGAAGGCCCAAATAATTATTGCCCAGGCAGCCTGACATAAATACTAAGAAATACTTTAGAGCAGATCAATAAACAGTCTGTAAGCACTTGGAAAGGAATGCTGTGATAACTAAAAGTCAACATGGATTTCTCAAAATCAAGTCATGCCAGACTAATCTAATCTCTTTTTTTGATAGAGTTACAAACTTGATAGATGAAGGTAACGCAGTGGATGTAGTGTATCTTGATTTCAGTACTGACAGAACCCAAAGGGTAGTCACCAATGGCTCCTTTTCATCCTGGAGAGAAGTGACTAGTGGGGTGCCACAGGGTTCTGTCCTGGGCCCAGTGCTAGTCAACATCTTTATCAATGACCTGGATGAGGTAATAGATGGCATGCTTCTCAATTTTCAGATGACACCAAATTAGGAGGGGTAGCTAACACCCCAGAGGACAGGGTCAGAATTCAAAATGACGTTAACAGATTAGAAAGCTGGGTCAAAACTAACAAAATAATTTTCAACAGGGAGAAATGTAGGATACTACACTTGGGTAGTAAAAATGAAAATCACAGATATAGGATGGGTGACACCTGGCTTAGAATCATAGAATCATACAGTTGGAAGGGACCTCAAGGGCCATCCAGTCCAACCCCCTGCCATGCAGGAATACACAATCAAATCATTCCCAACAGATGGCCATCCAGCCTGTTTTCCTAGAATCTCTTTTCCTGGAGTTTGAACCCATTGCTCTGTGTCCTAGTCTCTGGAGCAGCAGAAAAAAATCCCTTCAAATATTTAAACCTGGGTAACATGTCCCCTCTTAACCTTCTCTTCTCCAGGCTAAACATGCCCTGCTCCCTAAGCCACTCCTCATAGGGCATAGCTTCCAGACATCCCACCATCCTGGTCGCCCTCCTCTGGACACATTCTAGCTTCTCAATATCCTCCAGCTTGTCCATATCCTTCCTGAACTGTGGTGCCCAGAACTGGACACAGTATTCCAGGTGCGGCCTGACCAAAGCAGAATAGAGTGGCACTATTACTTCCCTTGATCTAAACACTATACTCCTATTAATGCATCCTAGAATTGCATTGGCTTTTTTGGCTGTTGCATCACACTGCTGACTCATGTTCAACTTGTGGTCTACTAAGACTCCTAGATTCCTTTTGCATGTACTGCCATCAATCCATTTGTCACCCATCCCATATTCCTGTACATTTCATTTTTAGTGCCCAAGTGTAATATCCTACATTTCTCCCTGTTGAAATTCATTTTGTTAATTTTCGCCCAGCTTTCTAATCTGTTGAGGTCGTTTTGGATTCTGACCCTGTCCTCTGGGGTATTAGCTAACCCCCCCTAATTTGGAGCTCTCTGCCAGGGGCAAGTATACACTTGCTGGATGCTGGGAACCTGCCCTATTGGGACTCACTGTGGTGCTGTGAGCCACGTGCTTTGGGTGTATTGTGGCATCTCCACAGAGCAGAGAAAGTTCTGCAACTCTTGAAAAAAGGGGCTCGTGGCTGTGCCACTGCCACACCGTGAATTGTGATTACACATTTCTCTGTTATCTCTGTTGGAGGGCCTTGCTTTTTGTCTACCATTCCTCCATTGTCCTCTCTTGGCCCTTTTTCCTCATCTGTACAGCAGTATTTTCAAAGATATCAATGATTCAGTGTGTTTCTTTAAGTTGCTCCTGGGACTTTTCTTCTCCCCAAATGGAGATGAAGTCAAGAATCATAGAATTGACCACAAGGGCCATCCAGTCAAATCCCCTGCCACACAGGAAATCACGATCAAAGCATCCCTGACAGATGGCCATCCAGCCTCTGTTTAAAGACCTCCAAGGAAGGAGACCCCACCACGCTCTGAGGGAGTGTATTCTACTGCCGAACAGCTCTTACTGTCAGAAAGTGCCTCCTAATGTTGAGATGGAATCTCTGTTCCTGGAGCTTGCATCCATTGTTCCATGTTCTAGTCTCTGGAGCAGCAGAAAACAAGTCTCCTCCCTGCTCCATGAGACTCCTCTGCCTCTTTCCTCTCAGCTCAAAAGGGCCCATCCTGTTAAGCAGAGGTGCACTAATACTGATATGCAAGTATCTGCACAAACATAGCTTCACATACACACACACACACAGTGACCAGAGCAATAAAACTTAAATTCGAACAGGGGCCATACCATTTCACCACCTGGGCCACCAATCTGTTCTGCTTCCTGAAAAATCGTCCCCGTGGCTCTGAATGGAGACCACCTCAGAGGGCCGGCCACACAAACAATTTTCCTGGAAAGTGCGAGGTAAAAGGTAAGCTTTTAAAATTCAGATTAAAGCCCTTTGTCACAACAAAAGAGCCACATTCCAAGTGAATTATCAAAAATGTTGTGTGTCATGCTTGCAGCAACTACAAGGTAAGATTTTTTTGGTAGTGTAGACGAGCCGCTAGATACTGTGGTTCTTTTCCAATGGTGGCTTTCTGCACATGGAAAGATCTCTAATCCATTAGAGGCCTCCTTATAAGAAAGGAGGGGATGATTTCAGCTGATTACCATTCCTTACTCCAGACCTGTTTCCCTGCCTCAAATCTTCCTGCAGGGGTGGAGTCTAGAATAGGGGTGTGAGCATTTATAATTTTCATGTTTTAAGGTCTGCTGGAGGGGCCCTCTTCTGTGTCCCATCAGGGCAGTATGCTGTGGGAGGAGAAAGCCTTCTCTGCAGTGGTGCCCCAATTATGGAACTCCCTTCCCTTGGAGGCCTGATTGGCATCAACACTGCTATTCCTTAAAGCTTTGGGGCCAAAATGGTTTTACATAAACCCTTACATGTGTGTGATCTTAAAACACTTAAATTGTTTTAACCAGTTTTAATCTGTCCTTTTAACTTGTTAAAATTATTAAATATGTTTTTAACTTTTAAAAAATATACATATATTATTGACATCATTTTAAATTTGTTAGATTGGTTTTAGTGTATGATGTCCTGAGATCTTTAAATAGAGGGTGAGTTATAAAAAAATAAAATAAATAATGAACTCCATAGTTGTGGACATACTCTATTTGTAGTTTCATCTGTCTCTCTTTTTACAGGTGGAAAAATATTCATCCCTGTGTCATATGGTTTATGTGCATATTTTATATAATATGCCTTGCTTGAATGAATCCCTCCTTCAATTACTAAGGAGTAATCCATACTCCGAAGAAAAGCGGCCATGCAACAGGAAAGCCCCATCTTTCGTGCTGCCTTACTGCATGATGTCATTGTTCCTCTGGTGCTCTTTCAGTCTGGTCCAGTGGGAGACCAAGGTAAAACCACATCTTTTTGCTAACAGGCTTTTCCACTTAGTAAAAAGACACAGTTTTATCTCTGTCTCCCATGGGACTGGAATGAAAAAACAATGACATCATGTAGTAAGCCAGCACGGAAGACAGAACCATCCTGCTATACTGCTGTTTTAATTTGGATGAGCCCCTAAGTCATGTATAGGTGATGTCCCAGAAAGCTGGTTTCAGTCCACAGTTAACTGGGCTCTTCACAATCTCCACTTCCTGGATTATGTGCAGACCACATCCAATTTTTGCTCAGGCATCCTCATATTGATGGATGGCTGCTGATCCACTGGGGCAACTGCACCTTTGAAATAATATACAGAAAAAGATGTACAGCACACCACTCCAGAACAAGATGGGAGCTGGTGTAGGAGCTTACCAAAGAAAGATGGAATTTAGGAAAATAATCTCCTCCTCCCAAGACCATTCTGTACTGTACTGCATTACTTTCAGAGAATGCAAAGACTCCTTCCATTCTCAGAAAGAAAACTTAAGTTACAACGCAAAATCTGCATTTTGAAGGAAGGTATAGGATGGAGGACCATCGCCTCCCCAAAATAGTACTCTACGGTGAACTCGCCATGGGTCAGCCTAAGAGGGGAGCTCCAAAAAAGCGATAGAAGGACTCCCTGAAACAACATCTTAGGCTCGGCCAAATTGATCACCAGCAATGGTCCGCCCTGGGCTCACATTGGGAGGCATGGAGACACACTATCCACAATGCTGCAGCCTTATTTGAGAACTCACACCGAACAAGTCTCGAAGAGAAACAACAATGCAGAAAGAATCACAATGCGGAAACATCACCCAAGGAGACCCTCTGCTGTGCTTTCTGCAACCGGACTTGTCTATCTCGGATTGGCCTTTTTAGTTATCAGCACGCTTGCAGAAAATGCAGGATGAGTCCTTCCTGAATCTTCGTTTGTGAAGAAAAGCCAGAGAGAGAGAGAGATTAGAAGTATCCAGTGTTGCCCTTCTGAGAATGGAAAGAGTATTTCTATTCACTGAAAGGTCCCTGGAGAAGATTACTGTGAATGTATTACTTGTAACACATTACCTTGGGGAGTAACAAGGAGCTAATAATGTTTGGGGGTTTTGAAACAGTGGAATGGTGGGAAACATTGCTACATATGTAAGGCGAAGTGCAACTGTTCTTCATCACTCCTAAAAAGAGGGGGGGGGACATTTGTGGGGGAGAATTTGCCATTTTAATATTATAAGTATGCGTTTAAGAAGAAGGTGTAATTAAATGTAAATAAGTGTGATGTAAATGTAAAATAAACTAAAATGTAATAATTTACAAGGCCATTATGTTTCAAATAACAAATAATGCTAATCAGTTTCTTTTAAAAGATAACACACATGACAGTTGGCATCCTGCTACTGAAATTACAGAGGCCTAAGTCCAATTTACACATAAGATATTAATATTAATATTAATGATAGGCAGCTGTTAGATCCTGCATTGTGTGGTGGTGACTTGACCCCTGATTTTAATATTAGCCTGCTCCCATTACATTTGCTTAGAACTGGAGGAGTTCTGGAACAGGCAGCCATTAAACCTGAGAGTGGAATTGCTGCCATGCAATAGAGTCACTGGCCAAACTTGTTTGAGACCCAGCTGGGGGAGGAAAAGGCACAGTATAAATAATCCATACTCATAAATGCTGTGTTCATTCAGTAATGGACATGCATCTGTGGAACAACAGCCCACAGCTAAGCAGTCAAGTGGGGGCATGCTTATTTGAACCAAGCCACAGATCTGAGACCAAAAAAAGGCAAGGGTGTCTTATATTTGTTTGTGCTGATCATTTAGCTCAGCCCTCCCCAATCTGGGTTTCATCAAATGTGTTGGACTAAACACCCCATCAATCCCCATCCAGAATAATCCAACACACCTGGATGGAGGCATGTTTGGGGAAGGGTGATTTAGCTAAATAAGAACAAGTATCACTTCATTCCTGAGAATATGCAAGGTGAAAGAAAAAGTGTGTGTGTGAGAGAGAGAGTGTGTGTGTGTGCGTACTCCTGAGATTCAGGGAGGTGGCTTTAATGTTCAGCATCTCAAATCAACCAGCAGCATGTCAAATTATTGATGCAAAGCATTTGATGACTAGTCTTTAAGAGGCAGGAACATGGGCTGTCTAGACGTGATCAGATATCAAAGTCTATGAGTTTTGCAATCTGATCATTTTGTTTTCCTTTTTGTGGCTGTAAAGAGGCACCTGTCAGGAAGACTTGACAGGCAGCAGACACAGTGATTATAACAACAATAAGAATAACTGCTCTTGGTAGTATTATCAGCCTTGGAATAACTTTGTCTGAAGAACTCCATTGCTGCTCAGTCGTTCATTACTTGATTTCTCCTATTGGCTGGAATGGCTGACAAATTCAATGGCCTTCACTTGTGAATTGCGGAAGGCTTAGGATCCATTTGCAATCAGTTTTTACTGGTAATATATTCAATAGTGGATATTATTACTGTAAACTGGATTTATACACAAAGTGCTATGAGACAATTGTTTGTGAAAGTTAATGTTCAGCTAGATTCCCGGTACTTTGGATGACAACAGTGACACCATAGCTAATGCATGTTACTACTGCACAGAGGGAGGCAATGGTGAACCCCCTCAAAAGAACCCACACCAAAAAAACACCATGATGAGACAACCCAAAATGAAGCAGGAGGTAGGGGTAGGAAGCAAATAGAATGACAAGAGAGCAGAGCAGAGGGCAGTTACAAATAGGGATGTGGATAAGGGCACAACAGAAATCAAACAGAAGGGATGTCAAACAGCAGACAGATTCAAAGTGGAAAGATAGTTTGAAGCTGTACTATACACATTACAGAAATATGAAATGTAAGGGGTATGAGTCAAGGGAAGCTTGACACAGTAAAAAAAAAAGGAAAGGATTGTATAAACATAGCAATTCTGGGGGTGAGCAAGCTAAAATGGACAGGAATGGGACAATTTTGAGTCAGATACCTACACAGTGTACTCTCTGGCTTTTTTTCACAAACGAAGATTCAGGAAGGACTCATCCCACGGTATAACGTTGATAACTGAAAAGGCCAATCCAAGATAAACAAGTGCAGTTGCAGAAAGCACAGCAGAGGTATCCTTGGGTGTTTTTTCCGGTTGTGATTCTTTCTGCATTGTTGTTTCTCTTCAAGACTTGTTCGGCATTAGTTCTCAAATAAGGCTGCAGCATTGTGGATAGTGCATCTCCATGCCTCCCAATGTGAGGCCAGGGCGTACCATTGTTGGTGATCAATTTGGCCGAGCTTGAGATATTGTTTCAGGGAACCCTTATATCACTTCTATCACACCCCTCTTACACTGACGTGTGGCGAGTTCACCATAGAGTACTATTTTGGGGAGGCAATGGTCCTCCATCCTAGAAACGTGCCCTGCCCAGTGCAGCTACGTTCTCAATATCACGCCTCAGTTCTGATGATCCCTGCTTGCTCAAGGACAGCAACATTCGTCACATAGTCAGTCCAGTGTATATTTAGGATTGTGTGTATACAGCGCTGATGAAAACGTTCGAGGAGTCGTAAGTGGTGGTGATAGGTGACCCATGTTTCAGATCCGTAAAGGAGAATAGACAGGACATGGCTCTATATACATTGATTTTTGTGCTTCACCTCAGGTGTTTATTACTCTAGACTTTGTAAAGTCTTCCAAATGCACTATATGCCTTTGCTAGTCTGTGATCGATCTCTTTGTCAATCTTGGCATCTAAGGAGATTATGCTTCCCAGGTAGGTGAACTGCTGAATGGACTTGAGCACAGATTTGCTGACGGCAATGTGGGGATGATGGTGTTTGTCCTGTGGTGAAGGCTGGTAAACAACTTCCGTTTTCTTCAGGTTAACTTCCAGCCCAAACAGCTCTGCAGCTGTTGCTTCCATGTGGGCAACAAGGGCAACATCATCAGCCAAGAGCAGCTCACAAACTAGATAGTTTAGAGTCTTAGTGCAAGCCCTCAGACTGCTTAAGTTAAACAAGCTACCATCAATATGGTAATGTATATAGATGCTGTCTTCTTCTTCGAGCTCTGCCATAGCTCTTTGGAGCATCATGCTGAAGAGGATTGTAAATAAAGTTGGAGCAACAACACAACCTTGCTTCACTCCATTAGTTATTAGTTATCTGCAGAGTCTTGCATGGTTCTGATGTTCCAGCATGCAAACGTCAGTTTATTTACACCTTTGGAGGCCGGTGTGTGCCTTTGTACACAGTGTACTACTCAGAAAATAAAAAGAAAAGAAGAAATGGGTTGGCACTAATACTGAGGAAAGACATAGCAAGAACAGTCAAAGGATATATTGCAAAGTTGGACAGAATCATGTCCATAAGACTTCAGGGAGAACCAGTGAACATTACCATAATCCAAGTCTATGTGCCAACCACAGAGACAGAGGAAGAAGAAACAAAGAGATTCTATGATGAAGTCCAGAAAGAGATTGACAGCACACAAAAACAGACATTCTTGTTACTCTTAGGTGACTGGAATGTAAATGTAGGAAACAGAGCAGAAGCAAAAACTGTAGGAAAATTTGGGCTAGGAACAAGAAATAAAGCATGAGAGTGTCTGATAGAGTTTTGTGAGACCAACAATCTATTTATCACAAACATTTTGCTTCATACATCAGGGGAGAAGACTGTACACATGGACATCACTGGATGATCAGTACAGGAACCAAATAGACCACACAATTGGAAACAAAAGATGGACAAGCTCTAGTTTTGTGGCAAAAATGAGACAAGACTCAGACCATGAATTACTAATAACAAACATCAGAATAAAGCTGAATAAAATCCCAAAATCAATCATGCCAAGATATGATCTGAGAACATCTCATCAGAATTTTTAAAAAAGTGAATAATAGATTTGCACTACTGAGCCTAATTTTTTAAAATTTTTTATTTATTTATACCCCGCTCTTCAGCCTCAAGGCTATCAGAGCAGCTTACAAAAATTGTTATTAAGCAATAGCTATTTACACATCTACACTGCATTAAACAGTTTCCAATGTGTGTTAGCTAACTGCCCCCATTAACTGGATAATCAATTTACCGACCTACAAAAGGATGGAAGGCTGAGTGAACCTTGGAGTCCGCTGGAATCGAACTTGCAACGTGGTGACTTGCAGGACTGGCAATTAACCACTGCGCCACCAGGGCTCCTAATCAAGTCAGAACCAAAGGAATTATGGACAGAAGCTAGGAACATAATCAAGGAGGAATGCAAAAAGATGCTAACAGTGACCAAAAAAAAAGAGAAGATGCAATGGATGACAAATGACATTCTACAAGCAGTAAACGAAAGAGGTGAAGCAAAAGAAAAAGGAGAGAGGAACAGATCCAAACTCATGAACACAATTGTACAACTATTAGTGTGCAGGGTCAAAGAAAATTACTATAACATCCAATGCAGGGAAATTGAAGCTGACAACAAAAAAGGAAGAAGAAGAGACATCTCCCACAAGATCCAGGAATTTAAAGGAAAATTCAAGCAAAAGGTGGTGGTGCTCTACATTCAGTAGCAGAACATAATATACAACCAAGAGGGAATACAAAGGAGGTGGAAGCAATACACAGAAGAGCAATACAAAACAGACAAAAGGATGAAAGATACTTCCGAAGAAGAAACACAAGAAGATGAACCACAAATTCTGGCAAGTGACATGAAAGATGCACTTAAATCAATCATAGAATCATAGAACCATACAGTTCATAGAATCATAGAACCATAGAGCTGGAAGAGACCACAAGGGCCATCCAGTCCAACCCCCTGCCATACAGAAATAAACAATCAAAGCATTCCTAACAGATGGCCATCCAGCCACTGCTTGAAAACCTCCAAAGAAGGAGATTCCACCACACTCCGAGGCAGTGCATTCCACTGCTGAACAGCTCTTACTATCAGCTCTTACTTCCAAATGTTTAGGTGGAATATCTTTTCCTGTATTTTGAGTCCTTTGCTCCATGTCCTTGTCTCTAGAGCAGCAGAAAACATTTCTGCTCCATCCTCATTATGACATCCCTTCCAATATTTAAACATGACTATCATGTCCCCTGAGGTCTGACTAAAGCAGAACTGGGTGGCACTATTACTTCCCTCAATCTAGACACCATACTCCTATTGATTCAGCCTAAAATAGCATTGGATTTTTTAGCTGCCATATCACACTACTGACTCATGTTCAGTTTGTGGTCCACTAAAATTCCTAGACCCCTTTTTCATAGAATCATAGAATTGTAGAGTTGGAAGAGACCACGAGCGCCATCCAGTCCAACCCCCTGCCATGCAGGAAATCACAATCAAAGCATCCCTGACAGATGGCCATCCAGCCTCTGTTTAAAGACCTCCAAGGAAGGAGACCCCACCACGCTCCGAGGGAGTGTGTTCCACTGCTGAACAGCTCTCACTGTCAGAAAGTTCCTCCTAATGTTGAGGTGGAATCTCTGTTCCTGGAGCTTGCATCCATTGTTCCATGTTCTAGTCTCTGGAGCAGCAGAAAACAGGCTTGCTCCATCCTCAATGTGAAACCCCTTCAAATACTTAAACAGGGCTATCATATCACCCCTTTTTTCCAGGCTAAACATACCCAGCTCCCTAAGTCTCTCCTCATAAGGCATGGTTTCCAGACCTTTCACTATTTTTGTTGCCCTCCTCTGGACATGCTCCAATTTGTCAATATCCATTTTGAATTGTGGTGCCCAGAACTGGACACAGTATTCTAAGTGAGGTCTGACCAAGGCAGAATAGAGTGGCACTATTACTTCCCTTGATCTAGACACTATACTTTTATTGTGCAACCCAAAAAAACTCAAAGGCCTGAGTAAGCACAAGCACCTGGCTGTGGAAAGAGAGCAGAAAGGAGACCAACCTAATTTCCTATAGCAGGGAATTCCACAGCATGGAAGCAGCCACTGAGAAGGATGCCTCAGCTCACTATCTCGATGTCTCTGTGTCAGGAATGCATCCTTTGAATAAAGATAGCTTCTAACTCAGAAGCGCTTGTTATCAGCTTCGGCTGATACGCCAGCTGACCCTTTCCTGGAAGTAAGGGACCTCGAGACTGTGGTGCACGTGCTGGTAACCTCTCATCTAGATTTCTGCAATGCGCTCTACATGGGGCTACCCTTGTGCTTGGTCTGGAAACTTCAGTTGGTACCAAATATGGCAGCCAAAGTGGTCTCGGGAACATCTCAGAGAGACCATATAACTCCAGTATTGAAAGCTCTCCACAGGCTGCCTATCAGTTTCGGGCCCAGTATAAGGTGTTGGTTATTACCTTTAAAGCCCTAAATGGCTTGGGTCCAACTTATTTCTGGAACCGTCTCCTCCCATACAATCCTCCCTGCACACTCCAGTCCTCTGGGAGGATTTTGCTTCAGCCACAAAAATCTAGGCTGTCTGCAACCTCCCAGAGGGCCTTTTCGGTAATCGCCCCCAATTTATGTAATGGCCTACCGAACGAGATCCGTCAGCTGACGAGCTTGAGTAGCTTTAAAAAAGCACTAAAGACAGATCTCTTTTGGCAGGCCTTTCCTGATTAGATCCCGGCCTCTGATAACAGGTGCTCCTGACCATTGCATTATTTATTTATTTGCATTTGTATTTATTTAATTCATATTGCCTGTTTCCTAATATGAAACCCAAAGTGGTAGGTTAAAACAGAATACAGCTAAAACAATGCATAGTACAAAAATTATAAATCCAGAAATAAACCATCCTATTAACATATTTAAAAAAGCTTGAAATATATTTAGAACATTAAATAAAAGTACAGCACACCCCATTAAAAGACCCTTCTGTACTGAAACATCTTGCCTGGGGGGAATCACTAGGAGTGGGATCCAGGAGTGAAATTGGTATCCAGACTCACCAAAGTTGCCCATCCTGGTATAGAAAGTTCCATTGAATATCCCCTCCCTTTCTCCCTATATCTTATCATACCAAATTCAAAACTGAATACTGAAATTTGATATGAATGATCACAAGGAATTAAAAAAAATGTATTGAAGCTTTTGTTCAGTTTCAGCAAAACGCTTAGCCAAGGATGCTTGGGCTATGGATTTCCGGTTTAAGCAGGGTGTTGGACTATATGACCTTTGAGGTTTCTCCCAACTCTACCATTTAAAGGCTTTGGGAAAGTACCAAGTGGATTTAAGATCTTCTTTCTTAAGTTCGGTCTCTAGGACTGTTCTAGGGGAGAACAAGGGTCCTACAAAGTGGCTCTTTGTAAATACCAAGGCCACCTTTCTGCTTCATTTATCCAATACATTGTGTACCTTGCTTATTTGCTAATCACTCCCCAGATACCTCTAGCAAAGTCAGCCAAGTCACAAGGAGAGCTGTCCTAAACCCGCTCTCTGTCTTTTGCTCATGCCTCTCTCATAAAGACAGGGAAACATAATTGTTTGCTCTAGAAAGCTTGTGGGTGCTTGCAAAAAAAAAAAAAGACATTCTTCAAATTTATAAAAAGCAAAAACATAATCCTTCTGCTTTTCCTTATGAACACTATATCAGGAAAAAAGAAGTATATTAACCATTAACAAACAAAAAAAATCTATTGACACTTTTAGTAATACAGACATTTATTATGGCATTATTGTGACCTTTTTATTGCTTTCATAGACTCAGGTTCAATTCATCAGGTGCAAAAAGTGTTATCAATTCACACACATTCACATACAGACAGAGATATTAGAGGGGGCAATATAAACAGTGGGATCAAATGGCAAAAGTCTGTGAGCTTAGACATTTGTTCTATGATATTATAAATCTCCCTCAAATCGAGAGGTATAAACCACTGGATTCGTGCAAGTAGCATATTAACTGCTAGATTAATGATATGAGAAAACTCAGTGGTTGAGCTAACGGGAATTTCAATGGGGTTTAGAAATGGTTCATCTTGTATCATTGAACACCAGACTTATTTTAGAAGAAGAAGAAGTTGTTGTTGTTGAAGTTATTGTTAATGGGTTCCCAGATTTTGAATGGAAATTAGTTTCATCTATTAACCACCTATATTTACCTGCAAGCCTAAATATCCTAAAGGCACTAGATCCTGTCTGATCTTAGAAGCTAAGCAGGGTCAGCTCTGGTTAATACTTAGATGTGAGATTGCCAATTAATTCTGTAGGCTATATTTCTGATGAAGGAACTGGCAAAACCACCTCTGAGTATTTCTTGCCTAAGAAAACCCTGTGAAATTAATGGGGTTGCAATAAGTTTACAGACAACTTGAAGGTACACACACACACATACCTGTAAGAATGGAAGGCTCTAGATGCGGTGCAGTAGTGTTGAGGCATAGCTCAAAATGTTACTTTTTAGAAAGCAATTAGTTGTAGTTGTCATTCCAATTTTCCCACCACTCAAAAGTATCCAATTACCATTATAGTTACGGTTTTGAAAAAGTACCTTAATACCACTAAGTACAAATCCCCACTCAGCCATGGAAAGCCACTGGGTAACTTTGGGCAAGTCACACCCTCTCCACCTCAGAGTATGGCAAAGGCATACCCCTTTTAAACAAACCTTGTCAAGAAAACCTCATTTCAGGTTTGCCTGAAATGACCTGAAGGCACACAACAATAACAACTGCTTCCAAATTGAGTTCATACCCATGAAAGCTCATGTGAAAATAAAAACCAGTTACTCATAATGGTGCTGCCATATTTCTTTCTTTCCCGTCTCCCTTCCTTCCTCCTTTTTATGCTGTAGGAGACTAACATGGCTACTTCTTTGAAAACTATTTACTTTCCCATTATTCAAAGTTCCTAAACAGTTACTTTTATCTTACAAATAGCTCATTATTCCAAGCTCTCAGATTTAATCATTCCTATTTTATCCAGTAGGTTAGAATGGGGTGGGGATATGTGGTTTTCCATTCCCATCAGCCCTGGCCTATGGTAAGGGATGATGGGGGCTGCATTCCAACAACAGTTGAAAGTCCATGTGTTATCTTTTCCTAGGTTAGAGCCAGATGTAATCATGGTTGGAGCGAACCCACTGAAATCAGTAAGACAAAATAATCATGACCAACTTAATTCCCTTGGGTTTACCCTAAGGGTGACTGTGGCAATGTTGATTATTTGGATGTGTTAAGTTTAATTCAACAGCTAGAATCCTCTTGGTCTTTTGGATATGTTGCAGAAGGAGGTATCATTACTGTGCGTGCAGGAAAGAAATGGGGGAAGAAAGCTTCTGCTCCCTGGACAACAACACCATAAGTATGCTGGCAGAGACCATTCATCTCCACCATCAGACTCATTGGATCTTAGCCATATTCTGCTTTCCCACAATGGACAGTATTTAGAGCAACTGGTTGCAAATGTTTTTTAGGAAAAAAAACAATGTTAACCAAGACAAGATCGGCAATTCAATTAAGGTAGATTGAATTCACTATTTCAATGAAATGATTAAAGTAATCGCTAAGTTTTTTTAAAAAAACCAAAAGCAACATTAACAAGCCGAAACCCAACCCATACTGCTAGCGGTAATCTTGTTGCACCACACCAGCCTGGCTTAAATATAGTTTACGAATATGGGGTCTTCTCGCCAGGTTGGAGATGATTCACAGCTGGAATCCTTGCCTCTCCTCCAAAGGAGGCTGACAACAGCAGGAGTCCTGTGATTGCATGCATATATACATATATATGTTGTGTATGGGTGTGCATACGGGAGGGGGAGAAAGAGAGAAAGGCTTTAGTGCTCACTCATGAGCCTACAAATATAGACTTCCTTCTCACATGAATTCCTTATGAGTGATCATGTAAAAACAGAACTATGGCAACTTATTCAAAGCCAAGTTAAACACGCTGAAGCATAAATTGTCATTTAATGAAATCCTGGTGCTGAAGGGCCACTGGAGACTATATCTCAACCCTCTGGCAAGAATTCACCTAACCTCTTCATGGAGAAGCCACAGATGCTTAGCCTCCAGACCCTCAGGAGAAGTAGCATCAAAAGAGACAGCCAGAAATAAGCCAGCTGCAGTGAAATCGCAGACTATCTTAATCAGTGTCAGCTATATTCCCCTAGACAGCTGGGTATCAAACACCCATCCCTGACAGGTTGGGTGGTTAGAGTCAAATTCTCCCTTTGATGGCCATGCTCCCTGTTTATGATGGGCCTACACACCTGACCCTTTGATCTCCCCTGGCTTCTGACTTACTTTTCAGATTTGTCTTTGGCTTGTTCCTGCTTGCTTCACAAACTGGCTGGCTCCACTCTCTCTTACCTGACCTTGGACTGTTTCTTGACACCACCAGTCACCACCAGCGACATCGCCACCACCACCATTTATTCCTTTAAACACTGACACCCCTCTGCCTCCTCATGCTTCAGCTCAGGTCTGGCTCTGTCTCCTTTCCTTATCATTCTCCTGCACTGTCCTTTTGCTCCAGTGCTCTCAGACCCTCTTAGACACTTGGGACTTTATCAGATGCAGCCTTTTAAATGTTCTTTTTCCAACATACTTTTTTAAAAAAAATTATGCTGGCAAAAGAACCTCTCCACCCCTGCACTCACCTCCTTTCCCAGCAAAAGCTCCTTCCTCCATGAATGAAGAGGAAGTGAACAGAGACCCTTTCACTTCCTTGTTCAAAATCTTACGCGATTTCATTGTACAAGAAATTCAAACTTTAAAACCAAAATAAAGCATTTTAAGCTACACTAAGCACATAAACATTCTTAAAAATCTGCAAGTAAGCCAGGGAAGGTCATAAAAAGAACAAAAGTTACCTGGATGTCCTGATCTGACCTGGAAGTGTTTGTGCCAGAGTAAGTACTGATGGAGTAAGTACAAGATTTAAAGGGAAAAAGGTTTCGCATGCTGTCAATGCTGGCAAAAAAGCAGCAGGGGGATCTTAAGGAAAAGTTCTCCTGTCATGCAGGAATACACAATCAAATCATTACTGACAAATAGCCATCCAACCTCTGTTTAAAAACCTCAAGATGGAGACTCCACCACACCCCAAGGCAGTGTATTCCATTTCTGAACAGCTCTTACTGTCAGGAAGTTCTTCCTAAGGTTTAGGTGGAATCTCTTTTCCTGTAGTTTGAACCCATTGCTCCATGTCCTAGTCTCTGGAGGAGCAGAAAACAAGCTTGCCCCACCCTCAGTATGACATCCCTTAAAATATTTAAACACGGCTATCATGTCCCCTCTCAACCTTCTCTTCTCCAGACTAAACATACCCAGCTCCCTAAGCTGCTGCTCATAGGGCATGACTTCCAGACCTCCCACCATCCTGGTCACCCTCCTCTGGACATGTTCCAGCTTCTCAATATCCTTCTGAATTGTGGTGCCCAGAATTGGACACAGAATTCCAGGTGAAGTCTGACCAAAGCAGAATAGAACAGCACTATTACTTCCCTTGATCTAGACACTATACTCCTATTAATGCAGCCTAGAATCGCATTGGCTTTTTTAGCTGCCACATCAAACTGCTGACTCATGTTCAGCTTGTGGTCCACTAAGACTCCTAGATGGCTTTCACATGTACAGCCATCAAGCCAGGTGTCACCCATCCAGTATCTGTGTTTTTCATTTTTACTGCCCAAGTGTAGTATCCTACATTTCTCCCTGTTGAAATTCATTCTGTTAGTTTTGGCCCAGCTTTCTAATCTGTTAACGTCATTTTGAATTCTGACCCTGTCCTCTGGGATATTAGCTACCCCTCCTAATTTGGTGTCATCTGAAAACTTGAGAAGCATGCCATCTATTACCTCATCCAAGTCATTGAAAACGATGTTGAATAGCACTGGGCCCAGGACAGAACCCTGTGGCACCCCACTGGTCACTTCTCTCCAGGATGAAGAGGAGCCATTGGTGACTACCTTTGGGTTCGGTCAGTCAACCAATTACAAATCCACCTAACAGTTGCCTTGTTAATCCACAGGTCACTAACTTTCTTGCAAGAATATCATGTCAAAAGCCTTACTGAAATCAAGACACACTGCATCCACAGCATTCCCTTCATCTATCAAGTTTGTAACTCTATCAAAAAAAAAAGAGAGATAAAATTAGTCTGGCATGACTTGTTTTTGAGAAATTCATGTTGACTTTTAGTGATCATGTGTGTTGCATTGGAACTGTTGTGCAATGGCCATACTGCTGGCTCCACTAGCATAACTGTTCCAATGGTATAGCTACAGGCTCATCTACACAGGTGATTTACCCCAACTTGTCCCCATTCCAGACAAACAATGCAGTCCAAACAATGTAGGGCATCCAAACAACCCTTGGGACAGATATAGGGCTGGAACAGGGGCAAGTCAGGAAAGGCCCAATAAATATTTTGAAAAAATACCTGGTTTAACCCACTTTACCTAGGAAAAAACAGATTGGGCCCCATGCATCCACCGGAGCTCTTCCAGTTTGGCATGCCTCACTGCTGCTGCCATTTCCCTGGCTTGCCTGAAGACAAGCAAGTGTCCCTTGGTATGTGACCAAGGCTGGTCACATGCAGGGGGCCTACAGTCACATGTTGTGGGACCCCTGCCTGGCTTCCGTGTTAGTGGAGAAAATGCTGGAGGTGGCGGCATCAGCAATGGGCCAGTGTCCTGTTTGGACTCTGGCCCATTTTCTTCAGGTAATAATGGTGGGACAGGCCAGCTCCAAAGCCAGGATACGCCAGCAGGGATACGGCATATCATGGCTAGTGTAGATGAACCCTATACCTCTGCTACACTCCCGAGAATACAGGCATTAGGCAATGGTGCAATTCAGCCTCACCAAATTAGAAGTCAATTTATGATGATGTAGCTACTGATGAGGATGCCAGCCACAATTTTTATATGATTGATTGTTTAATTATTTTCTAAGTTTCATATTATCCACTGTTCTAATTGTATTTTGTATTACTCATATTGTGAGCTGCCTTGGGTGCCACACTGGGAGGAAAGTAGGATAGTAAATAAATAAATACATAATATGTACCATTCAATCAATCTTTGTTATAATCTATGCCCAGCATTGTCAAAGAAAAAGCAAACAACCCCCAAATTTATTAATTCTATGTGTTTTTCCTCTTCTCTGATGAAAATGCATTAATTACTGTACTTTCAGTGTCACTAAATTTAGTGCTGCTGCATGTACAATTCAACAAGCCTGTGTACAAACCATCAGCCCTCCTCCCAATGTGGAAATGTAATCTGTTTTATTCCTTGTCTTGCCCATTCATTTTAATTGTTTAATGTAATTAATTAATGAAATATGTAAAACTGTGTGGACATGCAACTGATATGGTGAAGAGCACCCCAAGTGACTTGTGGACCAAAGAGGGGTGCTTCCCACCCCATATTTTGTGATGAGGTACCTCCCTGCTTGCTCCAGTAATGTGCCTGTGTTGCAGTGTGAAAACAAGAACCCTGCTTAAGTTGTTCAGAAAGAATGAAGACAATGTGCAAGAGGAGAAACAAAGTTGGTTGGGCAGAATGATTGCACAAGAAGACCCTTTTAGGCTCCAAAATGCAAACCAGCTCTTCCTGCATCTTAATTTCCTAGTCAATCTCTGGAACTCTTGTGTGCAGATTGGTCTGAATCACTGCTGCTTTGGCATGTTCCCTACTGCCTTCTGTTGAGAGAAGAACTAATCACTGTTTTTAGTTCATGCTTGTCATGTTGTTGATCCAAGAAATGCATTATATTTTCCATCAAGCTCTTTCCAGATTTGGATCCAAGCAAATTTGGATTTATCTACAGAGTTGCAAGGGAGGTGGGGTGGAGTTTGTCTTGGTTCCTCCTTAGCTAGCCTTTCTTGCTCATTCCCCCTCTCATCAAAATATATTTCAAACCCATCAGTTCTGTTCTATAATTATGCAAGCCATTGTGTTTAAGAACCACTAGACAGGCAGCCATTACATGCTGCATGTATGTTTTACAAGGAGATGTGTGTAGTTTTATCATCTTGTACTTAATAGGTAAGTGGCGACACATTTGAAAGGCAAAAAACAGAGACTGTCCAGATACTGAGGCAGAACTGTCAAAACCTATATCACAGGTGATCTGCTTTCATATTATTTTTGTGTCTTATCTGTCCCTTTCCTTATCTGCTTCTGCTAGGATAGTTCTTTCTCTAAAATACTACAAGTTGTTTTATTGTCACAACGCATCTCCCCTCATTCCTGTTATTGGCAATTAAGATAAGCAAGGAGATGAGGGTCTGCAAGTGTTGAACTATGAGGTCAAACCAAAGCTCATTGCAGAAACTGAGCTCCTCTACGATAGGTCTTCTCAAGTTATCTGATGTGGTAGACTGGCAATGTTTTCTCCCAGTCTGCCAAGGACAAGTATTACATTTGTGTCATAGTATTAGTAGCTTTTGCATAGTTTCCTGGAAACTCACCGTGGGCCTATAGCTGATGGCTCATAGATTAGCACCAGTCTGTAAGAACCACCACTTTCAATAGTATAGCTCTGTGAAACACTTAGGGCCCTTCCACACGATACAATTTTAACTCTATGATCTTTATCACACTCTGCTATTATAGTGCTATTATTCCACTTTAACTGCTATGGCTTCCTCCTGTGTAATCCCGGGATTTGCAGTTTAGGGAGGGCCATTTAGCATCCTCAGCCAGAGAACTCTTATGCCTCAATAAACTACAAATGCCAGAATTCCACAGGAGGCAACCATAGCAGTTCACGTGGAATAATAGCTCTATAACAGCATAGTGTGATAAAGTTCTATGACTCCATGTTAACTGTTATGGCAATATCCCATGGAATCATGTGATGTGTGATTTAGGGGGGTATTTAGAATTCTCAGCTAGAGAACTCTAGTGCTCCACCAAACTACAAATTCCAGGATTCCACAGAATGCAGTCATGGAATTTAAAGTGGAATCATTCTTCTATAACTGTATAGTCTGAAAAGGCCCTTAGAGCATGCCTAAGTTATAACAGTTTGCCTGCTATGGCTCCATTCTACAGAATCCTAGGATTTGTAGTTTGGTGAATTCTCTGTCCCCTGCACTATAGCACTAGAACTCTTCAGGGAATTTTAAGCACCTGATCTAACTAGAAGCCCTAGGATTTCATAGGTTGGAGCCATTGCATTTCTGAAGTAGTATCCAACTGCTATGACTGAGCAGTGTGAAGATACATTCTGAAGATCACTGAAGGAAAGGAAAGTAATAAGTAATAAATACATAGACCTCCTATCCCATATTGTCCCTGCTTGCACAGGTGCTTTTTACCCTTAAGATCTCACTTCAAAGGTACTGTATAGCAGGAATGTGGACATAACAGTGAAAAAATAACATTGCAGTAGGATTCTTTTAACTTACCTGTCTGGGCTTCGCTTCTATCAGATGCTTCTGATCTCTGCCAGAGGGAAGAAGCCGATTTCTAGGACTCTATAGAACAGAGTCATATCGAATGAACTGTTCAAAATTCATATAACTGTGAATGCTCAATTAACAGTGCAAATGAATGCATTTGCCTAGAGAGTTTCTCAGAGCTCAGTAGGGTTTACTCCCAGATTAGGGCACAGGATTGTAACCTTATTATCCATGATTATTGTACATTGAGTAGATAAAGGGAGTCTAAAATGCACTAATAGACCAGAGTTTCTCGGTATACTGACATGGCTAATTTGACATTAGCCAATTTTCTTCACACTAGTTTTCTTTACCATTCTTTCAGATAATTTGTGCTAAGCTGGCGAATGCTGCTTATCTATGTGGTGAGCCACTACACATCAATGGCTAATGACATGGCAAGAGCTGGAATAAGCTAAAGCAAGGGTGGGAGTACTGTAGGAGTACTGTGGTCCAGATGGTGTTGGACGACAACTCCCAACATTCCTCACTATTGGCTTGGTTGGTTAGGACTGTTGACACTGGGGGGTTGTCTAAATGGCCGAAATAGTCCTCATGGAATACAAGAAGATGACCTGTCCAAATGGCAATCTGTGTTGTTTCACCGTATTGTGAAGGAGGGGGGCAAAAAAGACAAAAACTCCTCAGGTAAAGCCTTCATGGCTTTTCCCCAGAGTTTTTAAAAAAAATTCTCCAAGGGAAATGTGCACCCTAATCATTAAGACAACTGCACAAATTTGTTGCACATTCTGGAGGGGGAAGAATGGACCTTCTGTTTGGTCAGTGGTATGCAGGCATGATCCTTTTTTTGACAGGGCAGAGGGCAGCCATGGGGAGGGGGAAGAGAGGAAGGCTCCCCCTTCCCCATCCCCACGGGTGCTCTCAGTGCCACCATCATGGGGACCAGGCAAGGGAAGATGGCTCCCTCCTCCTCCCCCCCCCACAGGTGCTCTCCTGCTGCCACTGCGAAGCTTATGTGAGTAAAAAAAACAACATTAAGACAAATCGCAACTGTTGTGATTTGTCATTACTGTGGAGCAATCCATTTTGGGGGGGCTTGTATAGATGGGCGCTTGCTGTTGAACAACATTTCTCACTACCACATAGCAGCCATAACATATGCTGGCTCTTACTGGATCCCTGATATGGGCAATGGGAGGAAGGGTTGTGGGTAAGTGCCTATCGTTGTTGCACCCTTGCCCTTCCTCCTGCCATGCATAAAGGTTCCAACTGAGAAAGCAGATACTGGGCAGAAGCAACAGGAACAAGCAGCTGGTATGCACTGTTCTTTTAAAAGTAAACATTGCAGTGGATTATGAGGCTAGAGGCTATAGTGCTTGAAATTATTCAAGCCCCGAATGGAGCAACTATCAATTGGTGCTCAACATTTATTTATTTATTTATTTAGGTGAAATCCTCCATATCAGAGGTGTCCCAGCTATGTAGTATTGGAAATTAGCCATGTAGCTATGTTATGACAGCAGCATTATAACATTAGCCTGCTTGCTGCTTGATCGGGACTATCCATGTGACTAATCCTTAAAGAAAGCAAATGGGAGGAGTTGAGAAGGGGGGCAAGAGGAAAATAGAAACGAAAACCAGAACAAAAGAGTGGTATTTTTTGTTTTAAAGGTGAATTTTCCAAGGAAAATGCATACACCTCTGAATTTGTTTGTTTCTTTCTTCCCCTCTGAAGAACCAAACTAGCAAATGTTTAGTGCAGCTTGCTGGCTAACAGAAGAGTGCGGCATTGGGACTTGGTGCCATTAGGCAATGTTGTAACGAACACGTTCTTGGGTCTTAATACAAAACCACATTTTTTTTAAAAAAAAGAATGTAAATGAAATCACATGCAAAGCCGCAAAAGCAAAGTGATAATTCTTAGCCTTTGATTTTCCTTGCTGCATATCATGCTTCTCTACTGACAGTCAGGATGCTTAATTCAAGGCACCAAAATGTCTGAACACTCTAGCAACTGTTCCTTGGAATCAATTGTTGGTTTTGCCTCTTATGTTTTTATAGGCATTTATTCTCTTCTAACCAATTCCATTTTTAAACTAATTGTTTAAAAGCCATGACTTCATTTTCAGATTAGGAGAATATCTGCAATGTACTGAATTAACAAAGAAAGAAAGAGGGGGAGAGAGAGAAGGAAAGAAATAATGTCATCAAACAAAACCGCAGCCAGTGACAAAGGCTTCTTGTAGTTTACTGAAAATGTCTCCAGCAGTAAAGAGGTTTCCCAAAAGCAAAATGTGTGTGTTTGCACATGGAAACTAGTGTTCCAAAAAGCTGTAGGGTCTTTGGTGGAAAAAAGATGGGGGACAGGAGGAGAATCATGCTGTATCTCCCTTAACAAGAGAATCAGCCTTCATCTATAATTCATGGCTGTATATTGAAGTTCTTCTTTGCCATCCAAGAAAGATGGCTTCAAAGCTATGCGGTACAATTCTCCAGTATGTCTGGGCAATGACTTCCTCATATGTTACTCAGGAGATTGTTTCCATTTAGATGACTTCATGCGCACAATGCAACACTTCGAAAAAGCAGAATCCCACTCTCTTTCAATGCTATATCAATATTAGGATGAGTTTGCTACAAAATATGTTTAAAAGCAGGATTCTTGTTAAATCTGATGCCATATGCTTAAACTGTAATCAAACAGAATTGAGCTGCTCTGTTACAGCCACAATTTAGCTCACATTTAGGATGTACTACCCAACATTAGAAAAGTGTTGTGATGTCTGCAGCTTGATATTTGCTAGAAACTTGGATGTATAACAAAGGTACAACACACCAACCACTTATATCACGTATACAGCCACATCACAGCACAAAGATACAAGACTAAAATGCACATTGTGTGATTCTAATTGTGTGTTAGAATTGTATTTCACAGTGCTTTAATTTTGTATTAATAATGTTGCATGTTATTGTTGCAATCTGCCTTGAGAATGCTTTGGAGAGCCAGAAAGAGGCATAGAAATCCAAGAAATGGACAAGCAAGTAAGCAAAAGCTCTTGTTTGTGGTGGCACGTGATAGCTGCAGTCCTATTTGGGATGGTTGCTTGGGTGTTCTTGACATCAGTGGCTGTGAAAACAGTGCTGCTAATGACAGAGGATTTGCATACCCTCCAACATTTCACAGATGAGAACCAGGACACATGTGAGCAAGCAACATCACAAGTCTGGTCAAGATGGCAAAAGTTATTAAAGAGGAGAGGTTACAGCAGTATGCTTTTTCTTGAGCCTACTGGGAAGGACAAGATTCTATCCCCCTCCTCTCCCCCTCCCCCTGCCTGATGACTTAATTGAGTGCAAATGACTTTTGTATTTTGAACTCAATTTACAGCAGTTGAAGTAAGCTAAGGATAAAGGGGAAAAGTGTGAGGAGGAGAGAGAAACTGGGACTTTTTAAATGCAGCTGAAAAAGTAGGATGACAGCAGATTAATCAAGACTCTCCCTGCCAAACCAGGACAATTGAGGAGGTATGCATAAAGAAACTGGATTTCTCAGAAGGTAGCATTTCTTACAGAATTGTATCTTTTTTGCCATCCCTCTTCATCTCTTTTTTCTTCCCCATGCAGCCAACACTACCATCGGCAACAACCCATACTGAAAAAGTCAAAGGTTTAGACTGCAAAAATAAATGCAATTTCAAAACCAGCATCATAGTGTTAACACAGGATTCAGCAGTTTAGACTGCAAAAATAAATAAATAAACTTCAAAACCAGCATCATAGGACTTTATCACACAAACCTGTTAAACGTTCGTTTGCTGGCATAAAAAAATCAATTTTTATGCCAGCAAAAGAACATCCTGCCACCACCACACTTACCTTCTCTCCTGGCAGAAGGCTTCCCCGGCAACGAAGAGGAAGTGAAGGAAGTGCAGTTCACCTCCTCCTTTGAAATCCCATGAGAATTCATTGTGTGCGAAATTTAAAAATAAAATAAAACATAAAAAGTGACATCAAGCACATACACACACTTAAAAACTTCCATGTAAACCAGGGATGGTCATAAAACTGTGTCACCTACCTGGGATCTCACTGGGAAGTGTTCTGGCTGTCCAGCTAGTCATGAGGTAAGTATGTGGGGGAAAAAAAAAGACACGAGGTTCATTGCCGGCAAAAAAATAGCACAGCTGATCTATTGATGGCTTGGGCCATCAATAAAATAGATTGGCTTAAGGACAAGACATAAATGCGAAAGGGCGATGGCGTCTGGTATGTGCACCCTTTTGCGTTTAGGTGGCATTGTTATGATGCTGTATTTAGTGTGTCTGATAAAGTCCACAGTTTTAACACAGCACTGGCAACAACACAGGAACAATCACTTACCATCTCAGAATGGCTAGAGAAACTGCTGCTTCTTGATTCTGTCAAAAAAGCCATCAAGGAAGTTGCTCTCCTTCTCTCTTCAGTGAAGAAATTCCATGTTTTCTTATAGCTGAACTCTCCATTTAGCACCCAGGCTATGGTGGAATCAGAATTGTGCAATCTCTTCTCCAGAAAATGGGGGCCAGATTAAAATTTCCATAGTACTAAAAAGTGGGTGGAGGGAAACAGTCCATGGCAGTGGCATAATGCATAGAACCATATTATTGAGAATGAACCATTCTCTTTTTTTTAGTGGAGTTCTGGATGGTTGATGAATCAAACAGCTCACATGAAAGGATCCTTGAGGAGGGGTGTGGTTATTTTGTAACTGCAAGCCAGCTCAATCACTGTTACTGAGGGGCAAAGCCTAAAAATGTTACCTTTTTGGACCACAACTCCCAGAATCCTCCAGTTCAAATGGCTAGTACCCACACTAGCTGCAGGTTTCTGGGAGTTGTAGTCCAAAGGAACAATTTTCTAACCTCTGTTAGAGTAGAATGGAAGTAATTGCCCATGTAATTCTGAAGATTACAAGCAGTTGAACATACTGTCTGGACATATGATGGCAAAATGAAGTCTCTGACTTTCTCCTTATATTTAAATACAAGAATTGGGGGGAGTGAGGCTTTCAATTTCCCTTGTGTTTACCGTTTAGCATGAGCAAATGACTCCTTTGCCTCTCCCATTATAAGCACTTTCTTGCCGTCTCACTGCTGTTTCCTAATGCACACAGACTAAATACAATCCAAAGTAAATTTCTATAGCACTGCTTATACAAAGGATCTCAGAGGGCTTTACATAAAATAATATCCAGCAGCTTGAAAATTTAGCTGCATTTAAGGCTGGCAAAGACAGACTCAAAAGATAAGTTTTCAATTTTGCCTTAAATGAATTCCCTGAATCTGCATTCCTGATGTCAAGTGGATATGAATTCTATAGCTGTTGTGCATAGCTAGCAAAAGCCCTACAGCCATGAAAATTTAATCTGAATGTCTTTTTATTTTCTATGCCTGTGATTATTTTGGAAGGGGGGAAAATCTGTTTTTCTTTTCACGTGTGAAATCTCTGTGGATTTTTCTGTTTTATGGCTTGTTCTGCATCTATTTCATACGAATGTCCTTATATCTCCTCACCCCCCCTCCTCAAATCACTTAATGAAAATGTCCTTTGGGATAATATTGTTAGCGTAATGAATGAGCTTCACATTGACAACTGCGATTCAAATAAACAGAATGCTTTTTAAGAGGAAAAGTTGTCTGCTCGGCTACATTCTGTTTGGAAAAGACAGGCAATTAGCATAAAGTGCTGAAATAACAGTGTGATGACACGCACACACACACACGAACCATATTCCCTCAGACAGAAATAGAAAGCAAAAGAAATTGAGACCAGGGAGACAAAAAATCAAATACAGAAAAGAAGACGAAGAAAAGAATAGTAAGTTGGGGGTGGGAGAGACACCAAACTTGATATAATTATTTGAGTCCCAGTCTAACTGATGCTGAATGTACTATTCACCTGTGTGTCTGCCTCTCTTCTAACCTAGAAACCTTCCCTGGTAACTCTGGATGTATTACATTTGCTTGTGGTTATAAAGCACAGACCCTGTGCCCATGCCTAAAGGTGCGCCTTGTTTTGACTTTCAAAAGGAGAGAAGAGTTGTGACACCTTTAAGGCATACTGTGGGCTTTAAGGCATGCTGTGGGCTTGTGAGCCCCCCCAAAACATAGTGCCCCACAGTAATAGCAAGTTGCAGCAGCTGCGACTTGTCTTAAAGGTCTACCCCCCCAGCAGCCTCCATTAGTTTTGCATGCTAGCTGACAGCTGAGATGACAGAGCTCTCTCCGATCCCTATGGTGGCAGAGGCTGGCGGGGGGGGGACCGGGGAAGGAAGAAGAGGAGGAGAGACCCCTCTTCCCTTCTCCAATCCCTGTGGCAACAACAGCGGGTGGGAAATGACAGCCACCCTCCTTCCTTCCCCATCCCCGATTGCTTAGGGGGAAAAATGGCAGCTGCAGGCGCTTGCCCTGTTTGCAAGCCTTGCCCCTGTGCTTGTCCAGGTGATCAGGATTACATTTTCTGTACTTTCGGACAGTGATGCCTATCACTGAGAAAGACTATCCTCAGTGAAGGACAAAAGAAACTGTCTCACAGCTGCAGGAATTTACCACATACCATGCAGCTGTGGACAAGTTTACATAGGGACCACTAAACACAGTGTGCAAATACGAATCAAGGAACATGAGAGACACTGCAGACTGGGCCAGCCAGAAAAAGTAGCAGTAGCAGAACATGTTATAAACCAACCTGGACACAAAATGTTATTTAAAAACATAGAAATTCTGGACCAGGCCAACAACTTTCATGTCAGAATGCACAGAGAAGCTACTGAAATCCACAAACACCTGGACAACTTCAACAGGAAGGAAGAAACCTTAAAAGTAAACAAAATCTGGCTCCCAGTTTTGAAATACATTAGAATCAAAACTCAACACATGCAAATGAACTGCACCCAGGGACAGGGGGATTCCCAGCAGATAATGGCCCATCAACCAACCATCAGACAAACAGACACTAAGGAGCCTTGCATTTCTATACCCAGAAACTAACCATTCAATTACACAAATTTACATATACTCCCCTACAGGGGTTCACAGCATATAAACCCCAGACATACTCCTACCCAACCATTCTCTGAAGATGCCAACCACAAATGCTGGCAAAACGTCAGAATGAAACTATTCCAGAACACAGCCTCACAGCCCAGTAAAAACCCAAGGAAAATCTATAGTGATTCCTATCAAATCACTGTCCTAAAGACTGGGAATGTGCACCCCATTGCTGTTTTTGAAAAACTCCAGGAAAAACAGCAAAGGCTTTTCCCTCGGAGTTTTTGCCATTTTGGACTCTCCTTCTTCACAATATGGCATAAAGATGTGGATTCCCATTTAGACAGGTAGGTTTCTCCTCAAATTCAACAAAGAGTATTTTCACCATAGACGGCCCCTTTGAATGTCCTAGGACTGAGGCCTGTCCTTGAAAACCCAAGGAATATATAGATCCCTGAGTCTGAGAGGTAATTGAAAAATATCTGAGGGTTAAACTACATCCTTTGTGAGATATCTCTCTCTCTATCTCTGGCTTTTCTTCGCAAACGAAGATTCAGGAAGGACTCATCCCGCGCTTTCTGCAAGCGTGCTGATGACTAAAAAGGCCAATCCGAGATAAACAAGTCTGGTTGCAAAAAGCAGAGCAGAAGGTCTCCTTGGGTGATGTTTTTGGGTTGTGATTCTTTCTGCGTTGTCGTTTCTCTTCAAGACTTGTTCGTCGTGAGTTCTCAAATAAGGCTGCAGCATTGTGGATAGTGTGTCTCCATGCCTCCCGATGTGAGGCCAGGGCGGACCACTGTTGGTGATCAATTTGGCCAAGCCTGAGATGTTGTTTCAGGGAGTCTTTGTATCGCTTTTTTGGAGCGCCCCTCTTACGCTGACCCGTGGCGAGTTCACCGTAGAGTAGTATTTTTGGGAGGCGATGGTCCTCCATCCTAGAAACATGCCCTGCCCAGCGCAGCTGTGTTCTCAATATCATGGCCTCAATGCTGGTGATCCCTGCTTGCTCAAGGACAGCAACATTCGTCACATAGTCAGTCCAGTGTATATTTAGGATTGTGCGTAGACAGCGCTGATGAAAGCGCTCGAGGAGTCGTAGGTGGTGGCGATAGGTGACCCATGTTTCAGATCCATAGAGGAGGATAGACAGTACGATGGCTCTATACACACTGATTTTTGTGCTTTGCCTCAGGTGTTTATTGCTCCAGACTCTTTTGTGAAGTCTTCCAAATGCACTATATGCCTTTGCTAATCTGTGATCGATCTCTTTGTCAATCTTGGCATCTGAGGAGATGATGCTTCCCAGGTAGGTGAACTGCTGAACGGACTTGAGCACAGATTTGCCGACGGCAATGCCCACATGGTGGTGTTCGTCCTGTGGTGCAGGCTGGTAAAGAACTTCTGTTTTCTTCAGGTTGACTTCTAGCCCAAACAGCTCTGCAGCTGTTGCAAAGCAGGACGTTAGGCGCTGCAGAGCTGCTTCTGTGTGGGCAACAAGGGCAGCATCATCGGCGAAGAGCAGCTCACGGACTAGATAGTTTAGAGTCTTAGTGTGAGCCCTCAGACGGCTTAAGTTAAACAAGCTACCATCAGTACGGTAGCGTATATAGATGCCGTTGTCTTCTTCAAGCTCTGCCATAGCCCTTTGGAGCATCGTGCTAAAGAAGATTGTAAATAAAGTTGGTGCAAGAACACAACCTTGCTTCACTCCATTAGAGGATATATATATATATATATATATATATATATATATATGTATATATCAATATATCTATATCTATATCTATATCTATATCTATATATATATATATTGATATATATATATATATCTCAATATATATCTCAATATATATCTCAATATATATATATATATATATATATACACACCTACGACTCCTCGAGCGCTTTCATCAGCGCTGTCTACGCACAATCCTAAATATACACTGGACTGACTATGTGACGAATGTTGCTGTCCTTGAGCAAGCAGGGATCACCAGCATTGAGGCCATGATATTGAGAACACAGCTGCGCTGGGCAGGGCACGTTTCTAGGATGGAGGACCATCGCCTCCCAAAAATACTACTCTATGGTGAACTCGCCACGGGTCAGCGTAAGAGGGGCGCTCCAAAAAAGCGATACAAAGACTCCCTGAAACAACATCTCAGGCTTGGCCAAATTGATCACCAACAGTGGTCCGCCCTGGCCTCACATCGGGAGGCATGGAGACGCACTATCCACAATGCTGCAGCCTTATTTGAGAACTCACGACGAACAAGTCTTGAAGAGAAACGGCAACGCAGAAAGAATCACAACCCAAAAACATCACCCAAGGAGACCTTCTGCTGTGCTTTTTGCAACCGGACTTGTTTATCTCGGATTGGCCTTTTTAGTCATCAGCGCGCTTGCAGAAAGCGCGGGATGAGTGCTTCCTGAATCTTCGTTTGCAAAGAAAAGCCAGAGGAGGATATATATATATATATATATATATATCACAAAGGATGTAGTTTAACCCTCAGAGTTATATTCTTTTTTAATCACAGATAACTACATAGGACCCGAATAAGGACCAGGCAAGGTTCCACCTCTTTTTCTCTTCTCTTCCTTGCTAATTGAGTGCCAACAACTTCTGAACTTTGAACTCAGTTGGCAGCAACTGAAGTAAAACAAGAAAAAAGAGGGAAAGTGGAAGGAAGAGAGAGAAACTGACATTTTAAAAGCAACTGAAAAAAGTGGGACAACAGAGGACTAAGTGGGATTGTCCCTGCCCAATCAAAACAGTTGAAGGGTATTCATAGTGATTGGATTAAAATGTGTATCTCTAGTACTATTAGGGGTGTAGCTATGCGGGGATTGGGGGAATTGGGGCATTGCCCCCCAATAAGAATTTTGTCCCCCAAATGAAATTTTCCTTCACTCCTGAAGTAAATTAAAATGTCAGTTGGGCATTCGGAGAAATATACAAAGACAAGCTCCAAATTTTGGAAAGTGAAGTGAAAGAGGCAATCAAAACAATTGTGAAGAATAAATCACCAGGATCAGACGACATACCAATAGAACTGCTATAGTCTACAGAGGACCTTATCAGACTAGCGTCTAAAAACACTGTAATTCCGCGAATGAAGATAGTGGGAACATCTTGGCATTGTAACACTTATTATCACATGTCACTGTAATCATGCAAAAGAAACACCATGGAATTATCACGCAATGACTACTAGTGCTTTAAGAACAGGAGTTTACTTCCGCAACCTGTCATGGGCTAGATTTTGGTGGTGCTTGCAAGAAGATGCTAGCATGCTTAAAACTCCAAAAACGCCTTAATTAACAAAGTAAATGAGCACACAAGCACTGAAACCAACCTAAAAAATGTATCCTAAATGAAACAGTTCATAAAAAGAGCATCCTGTGCTTCGTTTTCATGTTCTCACCCAGACATTTTCTTGCTGAGATTACATTCATGCTGTAATCTCACAATTACAATGGGATGTGATTTGCATGCCCTCAATACCATGAAAAAAAAGCAATATTGGCAATCTATTGATTGCTTATCCCATCAATTGAAAGTGATGCCTTATTTGCAGCTGGGGCATAGGGTAACCATGAGGTGATGCCGATGTCATGTGATGGCTATGGCTTTTCGCACTACCATTACATCACAATTCCATGATTTTTGCTGTGTCTGATAAAGTCCAGAGACAGAAGCGATATTAGTACTAACTAAAATCTGCCAACAAATAGGGGGAAAAGCAATGGCCCACAGATTGGAAATCATCAATATACATTCCCATTCCCCAAAATAGGAAACACAAAAGATTGCAGTAACTACAGGACCATTGTATTAATTTTCCATGCAAGCAAAGTCATGCTCAAAATTCTGCAGCAAACACTCCTTCCATGTATGGGCAAGAAATTCCAGAGGTACAAGCCTGGTTCATGAAGGGAAGAGGCACTGTGGATCACATTTCAAACATACACCGCATAATGGAGCACACCAGGGAATTCCAGAAGAAAATCAGCATGTGCTTTATAGACAACAGCAAAGCCTTTGGCTACTTAGATCATGAAAAGCTATGGATTGCTCTTAAATAAATGGGTGTACCATTACATTTCATTGTCTTGATGTATAACCTCTGCTCAGGACAGGAGGTTAATGTTAGAACAGAATACAGAAAAACAGAATGGTTCCCAATTGGAAAGGGGATCAGACAAGGAGGCATTCTATCACCCTATTTGTTCATGTTTTATGCAGAAAATATCATACGTAGAGCAGGTTTTGACTCGAAGGCAGTTAACAGCAACAACAAAGGTATCCAAGGAAATGGGGAAGGCAAAGTTTCTAAGAGAAGGTGAAGACAGCAAATAAGAACTTTAGGTGTGAAACATTTTAGTGTTTCACTCCGCAGGGGTAGAAATTTGAAGAATGAAGGAAAATTAGGGGTGGGGAGGATTCTTATTAGGAGGCAATGCTCTCAGTTTGCCCTCATCAGTTACACCTCTGAGTACTATCTTCCCACAGGCCTGGAACCTCATAATACTGTCTGGAAGGTGACAAACCAAGATCAGGGGTGGGGAGAAGCCAATGTGGAGCAACCCCACCCCTCCCTAAAGGCAGTTGATCTACTCTATGGATGGGTGGTGCATATCCCCCAACTGTCACAGTTTGGCAGGGCCAGTCCCAATTAGTCCTGCTCTTCCACTTTTTCAGCTGCTTTCAAAAGATTTCAATTTATCTCTCTTCCTCCCCTTTCCCCCTTCATCCTTGTCTCTTCTCACTTGCTGCAAATTGAATTCAAAGTCCAAGAGGAGAGGGAAGGGTATAATCTTGCCTTTCCAAGGAGGCTCAGACAAAAGGAAAGTGCTTCAGCCTCTCCTAGCTTATTTCCCCCCCATTAATAACTTCTGCCATCTTGACTACACACTGATGTTGCTTGACCACAAGTGTTCTGGTTTTCATCTGTGAAATGTTGGAGGGGTATGGTATTGGAGGAACGCTGCTCCCTGATGGCAGCTCCCTGAATCCAGCTTTATCATCATGTGTATATATCTATATCTATATCTATATCTATATCTATATCTATCTATCTCTCTATATATACCAATTTCTCACAAGAGTACAAAAAGGAATTACATTGTTGGCCTATTCCCAGAGATGCCCAGGCAGAAGAAGCTCATAATATGAACTTTTTCCAAACTCTGCTTATAAAGGTTTTTACATGTCCTCTCTGAGCCCTGTCATTCAGTAGCCAAGGCCAGGTGAATACTTGGGAATGTTTTACTATTCTTTACTGATCAAATTGTTGATTTCATGGCAAATAGTAATTAGAATGCCATCCAGACATGAATCATGGAGTAGACATCAAATAACCCAGTCAGTTGCAAATACATTGATCAGTGACCTCACTGCCCTGGATTCTCCAGTGGCACATCCATGCTGTTCCACTATCTGCTTGACATGTGCCTCGTGGTTATTGAGTGCACATAGTGTAAAATGTCAGACGATCTCATGTCAGGCAAACCTAGAACTTAGTCCACCTTGTCTCCTCATATGGGATGCATCGATGTAGATGGAATGAAGAAAAAAAAAGAAAGAAAAAGAGTTAGGAAAACAGATCGAAGGAATAACTAAATGGCGCAGAGGAAAGATATAGACTGAGGAAACAGCCCTTGGAAAGTGACTCAGAATAAAGTCCTACTCATAACAGGGATGCTCAGAACCTGGAAGTATGTGCTGCTTTGTCAAATAGTCGCTTTGTGCAGTAACCAGCTGGAACACTGTTACTCCCCTCACTCCATAATTCGCTATGCTTCAGTGCAATTTGATGGGGTTTCTGCCTGTTACTAATTACTAGGTTGTTCTGAGTCAATCTTAGTAAAGGGAGGGGGAGAAAGAAGTGTCACCTGGCTGGCTGCCTTGTGCTGCCCTTTTGTAGGATGCTAGTGAGGAGCAGAAAGCCATGCTAAAGACTCAGGTTAATTTGATTAAAAAAAATAATAATTGCAAGGTTGGTGTGCCTTTTCTGCCTTCCTCCATTCTGTACAAATGACAGAGATTACTGCTGCCACCAGAGTGCCTGGCTGAGGGAATAGTGGGGTGGAGTGGGGTGGGGTGGGGGAAGCCTACCTTGACAGGCTGGCTGCCCCAAACATTGGTACAGGGCATGCACTTGGAGGGTCTAGATTAGTGTGAGATGTAAAAGAGTTTTGAAGAAGGGGTGTGTGTGCTTTTCTGCATACCTGAGACAAAATTTAAATGAATTGTCTAGGGGACCAGGAGATGGGAAAGGAAGAGTTACTGAGTGAGTGACTGCTTCCATGGGCCTAGGAGTTCACCAAAGATGAATGAGATGTAGTAGCAAGATCTCAGCCATTCTGAATTCAGTCATGAGAAGTCAGCAGTCATGATAAACTCAGCCAAAAGGAAAAGACAATGAGCTGTACAACTTAAACCATTCCAGGGGGCCAGGAATCCAAATAAATCCAAGAGCACTGAGAACACCAAGAGCCACATAGATGAACAGCTGCATGCAACAAGAACTCCACTCAGTGGCTCAGAGATTGACCATGATATGCCAGATGATTAGCTGCTCAGTGTTTCTCATTTAAGCGTCTGCAAGAGGTGTTGACTCCTTTGGTACTGTTGCTTTTCTTGCCATCATTCTGCAAATGGCAGGGGTGTCTCCTTTGTGTTCATTGTTGTTGTTGTTAGCTGCCTTCAAGTTGACTTTGACTCATGGTGACCCTGTAAATGAGACCTCTCCAAGACTCCCTGTCCTTAAGTGCTTTGTTCAGGTCCTGAAGGTTCAGGGCTTTGGACTCCTTGATTGAGTCTATCCATCTGGTATTTAGTCTTCTGTTTTTTCTACTGCCCTCCACCTTTCCTAGCATTATTGTATTTTCTAGTGAGCCATGCCTTTTCATGATGTGGCCAATGTATGACAGCCCCAATTTAATCACGCTGGCTTCCAAGGAGAGTTCAGGCGTGATCTATTCTAGGACCCATTTGCTTGTCTTTTTGTCTGTACACAGCATCCTCAGCACTCTTCTCCAACACCACACCTCAAATGAATTGATTTTCTTTCCATCAGCTTTCTTCACTGTCCAATTCTCATATGTGTACATAGTGATGAGAAATATGATGGCTTGGACAATCCTAACTTTAGTGTTCAGTTTTATATCTTTGCACTTTAGGATCTTGTCTAGTTCTTTCATAGCTATTGTGACCACTGCTGCCACCATGTGAAGGCCAACCCTAGAGTTTCTGCTGCCTGAAGTGCAGGGTTGGCCCTTTTTTCAATCCCAAACCCAAGGGATTTCTCTTCATTTTGCCACCACTCACTAAGTTTTTACCCCTTACACGTCTGGTGCAGTGAGAAACCAGACAGGTTGTGTTAAAAGATCAGTAACACACTTTCCTCTTTCCCAGAGGAGTTTAGATAGCTGACCAAGAAGACACGTGAGGCAAGCTTATAGAGAGAAAAGTAAATAGACTTTAATTTTAGTTCCAAGGCTCAAAGTTAACAGGAAGGAAAAGCGTTCCCCCCAGGCTTCAGCTTAGGATTTACAGAGTTATACTTTCAAACCAGAGCACTAAAATAAAATCATAAAACTAATGCAAACTAGCTAGACGGTCCCTACGTTAAGGTTATTGATAACTTACAATTTAGGCTGTCCATCATCATCCATTCTGTCCCCAAGGGGATACTGAGTTAGGCTCACCCTAGCTGGCCCCTTCTTAGTCTCTGGAGATGGAATTCAGAGTCCTTTTTGGGATAGAAGCCTTATCCTGGGCTTCAGATATCATTTTAGGGCCTTGGTGTTTCAAGTCCTTAAGAAAGGTTGGCTCCACCCCAACCCTTTGTTATCATAGTTTGCATCTTGTTGATTACTCCATTTGCCTCTCTCCTCAGGCAGATGGCTAAGCCAGAGTCTCAAGCATGTGGTCTGTAAGAACAAAGGAAAGGTCAACACTTTTAAAGTCTTTGTGGTCATCACTCATTGGGTCTGCATTGCCAACTTCTGATTGGCTCTCCAGTCAGGTGATGTGATGTCATGTTTAGGAAATGAGGTCCCCATTCCCTTAGCCATATTTGATGATATGGAATCCAGGGAATGAAATTCCACTGATGTGAAATAGGTTTGGAGATGAATGCCCCATGATGGGCTGGGCAGGCCAGGAAACCATGACAGCTGTCCATCCCAGTCCTAGTCTTCTGATTTCTTGACTGCAGTCTCCTTTCTAATCAATGATTGATGCAAGGTATGGGAAATGATTAACTGTTTCAATTTCCTCGTCATCTAGATTGAATTTATGCAAATTCTCTGTGGTCACTATTTTTGTTTTCTTAATGTTCAACAATAAGCCTCAGCACCTTCTTTATTTTTAACTTTCTTTAGTGATTGTTCTAAATCTTTGTTGTTTTCCGCTAGTAGTATAGCATTGTTAGCATGTCTTAGATTGCTGCTATTCCTTCCTCCTATTTTCACTCCTCTTTCCTCCAACTCTAAGCATCCTCTGCATTTTTTTTTTGCATACAAGTTGAACAAATAGGGTGATAAAATGCATCCTTGTCTGACCCCCTTTCCAATTGGAAACAATTTTGTTTCTCCGTATTCTGTTCTAATGGCAGCCTCCTGTCCTGACTAGAAGTTATGCATCAGGACAATCAAATGTAATGGTGTACCCATTTCTTTGTGAGCAATCCATAGCTTTTTGTGATCTATGCAGTCAAAGGCTTTGCTGTCATCCACAAATCACATTCTGATTTTCTTCTAGAATTCCCTGGGGTGCTCCATTATCCAGCATATGTTTGCAATGTTATCCCTAGTGCCTCTTCCTTTCCTGAGCATAGCTTGTATCTCTGGAATTTTTCACTCCATATATGTTAGGAGTTTTTGCTGTAGAATTTTGGGCATGATTTTGCTTGCATAGAAAATTAATGCAATGGTCCTGTAGTTACTGCAATCTTTTGTGTCCCCTGTTATGGGGGATGGGACTGTATATTGATCATTTCCAATCTGTGGGCCATTATTTTTTGTCACAACTAAAGTGGGGACCCAACTTGCTCAAGATCATTGATAGCTGTATCTACCCCAAGCTGCCCAAATTCTGGGACGAAGCCAACATCTGGAGCTTCTATGTCCGACTTTTCTAAGTCAGATTCCACAGGGTGGATTTTGTTCCTGTTCTGGGTGAGGAAGCTAGGGGAATATTTGGAGTGTCCAGACTTCTATGCCCCCAATACTGTGTCAAGGCTCATGCTCTTGACTGATATCAAGTAGCAACTACTTCTTGCAATAAGGGAATATTCATCTTTTATGAGAAAACTGCTAGAAGTACTCATAGAATCATAGAATTGTAGAGTTGGAAGAGACCACGAGGGCCATGCAGTCCAACCCCCTGCCACGCAGGAAAACTTGATCAAAGCATCCCCGACAGATGGCCATCCAGCCTCTGTTTAAAGACCTCCAAGGAAGGAGACTCCACCACGCTCTGAGGGAGTGTGTTCCACTGCCGAACAGCTCTTACTGTCAGAAAGTTCCTCCTAATGTTGAGGTGGAATCTCTGTTCCTGGAGCTTGCATCCATTGCTCCGTGTTCTAGTCTCTGGAGCAGCAGAAATTCAGTGGATTATATTTAGCTCCTTTGGAGGAATGTCTGTCTGTAGCCTGTTGAAACCAATCAACCTGTCTCCATTGCTGCTGAATGAACCTTGGATCCAATGAAACTATTAGTTATTTGTGCCATCTATATATGAATACAGAAGCCAAGTTTATATATATTAAAAAGTGAGTTACTGCAGTAAGCCTATGGTTTTCTTTCTTTGCCTTTGGCAAGTTCTCTTTGTTAAAGAGAAATACTTCTTACAGAATTAGAATACTGGGTGTTCAAACCTGGCACACATTTTGATTTAAATTATCCACAATTGCTTGGATTTTTGGAACCCCTCCCCCCAGCCCTCTTGACTGAAACATAAGACACATTCTTTTTTGGGGGAAATTCTTTGAGTTATGGCAAAACCTTGCTCATTTTTTATTTGCCTGGTAGACTTTGAACTCTTTTATAAGCTTTAGATGTATATATATTACAGTTAATTGGGACACAAAGAAAAGCTGGGATGCAATCATCTTTGATGCTAGGAAATACACCCCCCCAACCTGCACCGTTGGACTTTCTAACACATTCTCTGCCACATTTGGTTTCATTTCATTTCAGGCCCAAAAAACTGCAGCCAGCCTGTTGACTGAGGCTGGTGACAAGGAGCACATGATCCCTTGTTACAATAGCTCCACTATCTACTAGTATGGTTCTGGGCACAATTCAAATGCTAGTTATGACCTTCTGTAGTGCTTCTTAGCCCTTTCTTTACCAGGGACCCCCTTTAAATATCTTTTGTTGCTGCAGACCTCCAAAACGTAACTCAAGATTTAAAGCCATAACAACAACAAACAACAACACCAACAACAATCCATTAACAATTATACCATCCATTAAACCTTCCTTCAGAGTTGCCAGAGGGAGAAGGAAGAATGTTCTCCTGCTTCTTCCTGCCAATTTGCAGCTGGAATGAATTGAACAGCAACACACAAGCCCAACCAGCTCACCAGCCTTTGCCTTGGCTCCTATCACATGGTTGCACCAATGTAGGGAGGAGGTAAGCTGAACAGCCTTCAAGCCTTCGTGGGCCCCTTTTGAGGACATTGTGGTCCCCTGGGAGGGGTCTATGGACCACAGGTTAAGAACCACTGACCTACTGTATAAATGATTTGGATGGAGACTGTCTGAAGGATAGTATTCTCCCATATCAGCCTGCCCAAGCTTTGAGATCTTTAGAGGGGGCCCACTCGCTCAGTCCCTTCATGCTCATAGGCACATCTGGTGGAAATGCAAGAGAAGGCCTTCTCAGTGGCTGCCCTTCAACTTTGGAACACCCTTTTCAGGAAGACTAGATTAGTTTTTTTCCTTGAGTCTTTCAGTTGAGAGGTGAATACTTTTCTGATGAGCCTTTGGGAACAGTTTATAAGGAAGACGCTTTTAACAGTGTGCTGTACTATTTCTTGCCCTTTTAATGGATATAACTGGTTTTAAATTCTCTATATAGTTTACATTTAAATAAAAACTTTTGTTATGTTTTTACCTATATGTGTTTTTATCTGTACAGTATCTGTTTTAGTTGGTGTAAGCTGCCTTTTTTTTTTTTTTTTGAGAAACCCATGTTGACCCTTACTGATCACGGCATTCCTTTCTAGGTGCTTACAGACTGTCTGTTTGATGATCTGCTCTAGAATCTTTCCTAGTATTGATGTCAGGTTGACTGGGCAGTAATTATTTGGGTCTCCTTTCCCCTTTTTTATATAGATGGGGACATTTGCTGTCCTCCAGTCTGCTGTGACCTCTCCTGTTCTCCAGGAATTCTCAATTTATTTATTTTTTTGACAGTGGTTCTGAGATTACTTCTGCTAGTTCCTTTAATACCCTTGGATGTAGTTCATCTGGCCTGGAGACTTGAATTCATTTATAATGGCCAGGTATTCCTGAACTACCTCTTTACCTATCTTGTTCTAGATTCCCCATACTGCCTCATCTGTTCCATTTTCCCCACGTTGAGCACTGTTCTTTTGGGAGAAGACCAAGGCAAAGAAGGTGTTGAGTAGTTCTGCCTTTTCTCTGTCACATGCTAGAATTTCACAATCTTCTCCATGCAGCGGCCCCACCATTTCTTCTTCTTTCTTTTGCTAAGGACATAACCAAAAAAAGCCCTTTTTATTGTTCTTAACCTCTGTAGCGAACCTGAGCTCCATCTGTGCTTTAGCTTTTCTGACTTTTCCCCTACACGAGCTGGCTATTTGTTTGAATTCTTCCCCCTTGTTCCATTTCTTGTACATGTCCCTCTTAAATCTTAGCTCAGTTGAAAGTTCTTTAGACATCCATACTGGTTTCTTTAGACACTTGCCATTTTTGCTCCTCATTGGAACTCTTTGATGTTGTGCCTTCAATATCTCACTTTTTGGAAACTCCTATCCATCATGAACTCCCTTTTCTTTTAGTATTCTTGACCATGGGATCCCTCCCAGTAATTCCCTAAGTTTTCTAAAATCAACTTTCTTAAGGTCTAGAATGCATATCTGACTACACTTGGCTTCCCCATTCCTCTGTATAACAAACTCCAGGAGAACATGGTCACTCCTCCCCTAAGGATCCTGCCACTTCCATCCCATTAACCAGATCATCTCCATTGGTTAGGATTAGATCTAAAATATCTGATCCCCTAGTTCCCTCTTCCACCTTCTGCACAATGAAATTGTCTGCAAGGCAAGTGAGGAATTTGTTGGACCTTAAATTCTTGGCAGAGTTGGACTCAGAATAGATATCAAGATAGTTGAAATCCCCCATTACTACTACATCTCTCCTTTCTGAATGTGCAGTCATCTGTTCCAGGAAGGCATCATCCAAGTCCTCAGTTTGGCTTGGAGGTCTGTAGTAGACCCCCACAATGACATCCCTGCTTTCTGTCTCCCCTTTGATTTTTACCCAACCTGGCTCCCAGAATTTAAGTCTTGGATCTGTTTACAGGTGTACACATCCTTAAGGTATAATGCTTCTCCAGCTCCTTTCCTGTTTGGTCTATTTCTCTGAAATGGGCTACATCCCTCTGTTACTACATTCCACTCATGAGATTCATCCCACCAAGTTTCAGAGGTTCCTATTATATCATATTTGTTTTGCTGTGCAAAGAATTAAAGTTCATCTTGTTTATTTCCTATACTCTGTGCATTAGTATAGAGACATCTAAGACCATGGACCATTCTCCCTGTCTGCCTTTTAAAGGTTTTATTCCTCCAATGTTGGGTTCTTGTGCTATTTGCCTTGTTCCCTGTATAACATACAGGCTATTATCTCCAGCACTTGACGAACTCCTACTCTTAAGAATACAGTCGTCCCTTCACATTCGCGGGGGTTCCGTTCTGCGGACCCCCGCGAATGTGAAAAATCCGCGAATAACAAACACCCCTCCCCCTCCCTCCCCAGGCCTTCGCGGGGCCTTGCTAGGCCCCGCGGAGGTCTCCCCGGCCCTCCCTCCCTCCCTCCCCAGGCCTTCGCGGGGCCTTGCTAGGCCCCGCGGAGGTCTCCCCAGCCCTCCCTCCCTCCCACCCCAGGCCTTTGCGGGGCCTTGCTAGGCCCCGCGGAGGTCTCCCCGGCCCTTCCTCCCTCCCTGCCCAGGCCTTCGCGGGGCCTTGCTAGGCCCCGCGGAGGCCTCCCCGGCCCTCCCTCCCTCCCCAGGCCTTCGCGGGGCCTCCGGAGGGCCTCCGGGGGTCCCGCGAAGGCCTCCCCACCCCTCCCCAGGCCTTCGCGGGGCCTCCGGAGGGCCTCCGGGCGTCCCGCGAAGGCCTCCCCACCCCTCCCCAGGTCTTTCACGGGGCCTCTGGAGGCCCCGTGTCGCGGTTTTGGGGGGCCCCGGGGGGGCCCTCCCAAAACCACGAATAACCGAAACCGCGAATGTCAAGTTCGTGAATGTGGAGGGACAACTGTACTGTCTCACACAACTCAATTTAAAGCTCTCCTGATCAGATCTTTCAGACTCTTAGCAAAAATGTTCCTGCCAACTGGTATGAGGTGCAACCCATCCCTTGCCAGAAGTCCACCTCCATGAAACCACACCCCATGGTCCAGGAAGCCAAATCCTTCCTGGCAGCACCATCTCGCAATCAGTTGTGCAACTTCACTATTTTTCTCTCCCAACCTGGGCCATGCCCTTCCACTGGAAGGATGAACAAAATTACTACCTATGCATCCAGGTCCTGCAGCCTCCTAACCAGCGCCTTATAATCCCTTTTGATATACTGAAGGCTATGCCTTGCAGTATTATTTGTTCCCACATGGACCAAAAGGAAGGGATAATGTTCAGTGGGCTTGACAAGTCTTGTAAGCCTCTTTGTTACATTACTTTTCTATAGTGTTGTTGCTGAATGCCAGTGAAGTCAGTTTTTCAAGTTAGAGAAGAGTCATTTTGTCCATTGTTTCAAATTGTGACATCTGATCTCTGGGGCTTTGCTCACTGACTCATGCTCATGGACTGATTCCTTTTTGACTTCTTCCTACATTGAGGGTATTTGCTAAGGTCCTTTCCCCATACTGCTCTGATACATTTAAGGAGTATCAAGATTGCACTTCCTCTCAATCCTGCCCCAATGTCACTGTTCAAACCAGTCGTGACCCCAGTAACTGCACATTTGGAATCATGATAATGGAGACCCAGGGAGGGATGCATATAGAGAAAGTTTCTTCCACATGTGGTTTTATCAGGTTTTACCAGTGCAGGTGGTGGTTACCATGTTAGTGGTGCAGTGAATCCACTCCAGAGATAACTCTTTTAAAATTCAGGCTAAAACCTGAAGTGGTTTTACTGCCTTACTGAAATGGAAACCACCAGCCACCATTTATTTTTTATTTTATTTATTTTTATTAATTTTTATTATTATTTTTCATTTATTTTATTTTTTTAATTGTTTTTAATTTATTTAGTTATTTATACCCTGCTCTTCAGCCACAAGGCTATCAGAGCGGCTTACAAATTGTTTTAAGCAATAGCTATTTACACATCTAACACTGCATTAAACAGTTTCCAATGTGTGTTAGCTAATGGTTTTCTTAAAGGAATTCCTGCGCAGGCATATTTCTGTGTGCAGAGAATATTTTTATTTGCCATTATACATGATACAGAAAAAATATTTGCCATTATATGTTCCCCAGATGGGAAAAAATTTGGGGAAGAATAACAGAGGCAAGAATTTCGCCCAGTGTTTGCCCAATAATTCTAAATTGTGAAGCGTTTCAAGAAATTTTTCTATGAAGAAACATATGTGGGGTTTTTGTGTGCAAACATCATGTTTTTGTGCAATTCTCCCCACCAATTTGTACAGAATGTATATTTTTGGAAACAGGTTTTTATGCCAAAAAAAAAGTGGGTTTTGCGCAGAAGCACAATTTTTCATGCAAAAATCTAACATGTTCTTCTAAGCAGAATATTTCCCAAAATACTTCAGGATGTGTGGATAGCAAGTGAAAACTTCACAGAAAACTACACCAGTGAGAAAACTATGGAAATTATTTATCCTCATATGCAGGGGGGAAATAGTTGAAGATTTGGTAAAGTAAACAGCCCATTCAAACTGACTCTTAAGTGCGTGGTTACTTTAGATGTAGATACAGCACACATATTAGAGTTCAAGAGGCATGGCTAGTGGATATGATCCTGCTCCTTATCAAAAGTTCAGTCAATGTAAAGGTGTATGTTGTGTGGACAGCAGTACTCAATGATTTTATCATCTGGGCACCCTGTAGAAACTTACAGGTTGCAGCAAGATCATGTGCTGTAATATCTTTATTTGACACAGCTATGTGAAAGGCTTATTAAATTGAATTAGTGAAACTATGTGAAAGGTCACCTAAATATGAAATGTGATACACAAGAGAAAGAACATAGAGGGTGTTCACCAGCTTATTAAGCACTGGGAAGTCTCACTGATTTAAACAGAATAGCTAAGCACAGGCTTCAGCCATTTGTGATTCAATTTCCACAGCCTGGATACCAGATTTCTTAAAAAATAAAATAAAATATCTGTCTGTCTCTTTGAATTTAGATCAGTGCCCCATTTGCACAGCTATCATTTCTCTGTATATACTGCTAATGGCACCCTTTCACACTACATAATTATAACAGTATTGTTCCACTTTAATTGCCATGGCTCTATCCTATGGGATCCTGAGTTTGGTAAGGCATGAGAGGAACTCTCTGGCTGAGAATTCCCTCCCCAACCTACAAAACCCAGGATGCCATAAGATGTTCTCTTGCTAGGCTCTGGCAATCTGAGGCTCTGGAGCTCCATTCCTAGAGAATCATAGAATTATGGTTAGAAGAGACCACAAGGGCCATCTAGTCCAATCCCCTGCCATTTAGGAGTCAAAACATTCCCGACAGATGGCCATCTAGCCTTTCTTTAAAGACCTCTGAAGAAGGACACTCCACCACACTCAGAGGCAGTGCATTCTGCTCTCAAACAGCTCTTACTGTAAGGTAGTTGTTCCTAATGTTTAGGTGGAATCTCTGTTCCTGTAGTTTGAGTCCATTGTTCTGTGTCCTGGTCTCTGGAGCAGCAGAAAACAAGCTTGCTCCATCCTCAGTATGACATCCCTTCAAATATTTAAACATGGCTATATCACCTCTTAACTCTCTCTTCTCCAGGTTAAACTGGTACCCTTCTTGCTATCCTTCCATAGGCAATTGAAGACCTTTCTGCTTTGGCCGGACTTGAGGGCTGGCTCCTCATAAAGAAAGGGCCTTTTGAGTGCCATATTGTTTATATTTGTTCTTCTTTTTAATGGTTAGGCTTTTAAAAGCTTTACTTTGATTGATAGTTTAATTATATTTTTAACTTTTGTATGATGTAATTATTTTTAGCTTTGAATCCCAGACTGGGAAAAAGGCAGGAGATGAGATAATGATGATGGGATCACTTTAAAGTGGAACATTTTTATGTATGGAGGCATTTGGTGATGGCAGTCAGAGTTCTTAATGGGAATAGGGGTATAGAGAGTTTTTATTTTACTTCATTTTAAATACTTTTTTATTGTGGTTTAACTTGTGTTTTTAAATCAAAGTTAGTGTAATTGTATTTTAAATTTGTATTGAGAGTTTTTAATTGTATTGTTTTTAAAGGTGTGTGTGCTGCCTTGAGTCCTGTACTGGGAGAAAGGTGGCATATACATCAAACAAACAAACAAATCACAAGGCTATAATTGTGTAGTGTCAAAAGTGTACTTAGCAAAAGTGCACCACAGTGTACTTAGAAACATATAATGTTAGAGTTGGAAAGGCAAGCAAGCATAAGCAAAACCAACTCCCTATCATGCAGGAATACACAACTAAAACATTCCTGAAAGATGTCAGTTCTTGGTAACATTGTGTCTCCCTTTCGGTAGGACAGGGAAACGAGGCCATCCATTGACCAGGCACAAACATCTGCAGGCTCGGACTCCCCAGGTATGCAGAAAATATTAGTCGGAAATTTGAACAAAAGACAGAGAAGAATAGAACAGGGTTCCAGGTTAGACAGGGCTCACTGCACAGGGAAAAATAGTGGGCTGGTTCCTGCTTCCTCTTACAGTGAAGTTCAAGGCAGCCTCATGTTTTCCAGAGTGCCCAGGGTTTAGTGGAGGATCCTGGGAGATACACTCCAAAAAGTAACTTTGCCATGCTCAGTTAGACAATGTTTATGTTGACCTCCTTCCCTTGTTGTGAGGGGAAAAGTAGTTTGAACACAGTGGCTCAAAGTTAACCAGAGAGGCTCATTGGAAGAAAATGCTATTTTGAGCGCAGATCAAAGGGCAACAGTAGCAGTGGCTTCCATGGACTGAGTCCATCATCTTGGATAGTTTCTTGAGAGTTTGAAGTAAATGCTAGAGTGGATTCCCCAGGAGCCTGCCAAAGCCAGAGGGTCTCAATGAGGCTTTTCTTCAGGGATTATAAACAGAAATGAAGGCGGCGCCAGACTCTAATAGTCTCCTTCAGCTCTAGGCTGTCTGGATGAGATCCTGCCACAATGGGGATCCCTGAGCAGAGGAAGCCCCTCTTTCACCTCAGTCTCAAGGGAACAGAAGTTGATCTAATAGTCCCAGTGACACTGAGTTAGTAGCTGCTCCTCAGAATGCTTTTGCAGTGGTGGCCAGTGGATTCCATGTCAGTGGGGTGGTGAATTTACCTGAGTTTTAATGTAAACTTTAACAGAGCTAGCCAAAGCTCTGAATGTCACCCCTTCCCAGATAGGTTAAGCACCTTGGATGACTCTTTTAACATTGGACTAAAATCTCAGATGGAATTCATTTCTGCATATATGTTGTGAGGTACGTACACTAGGCATGCGGGGCCAAAAAGTCACCACTGAGCAATGGACATATTCTGCTGATAGAGGAGGAAGAAGAGTTGTGCAAACAGCATGTTTAACTGTGCCTTGTTTTTGCAAGTTGCACGTTGTGGTTGTGTATCCTATATTTGCATTGTGGTTATTTATCTTATACAATCAGATAAGCAAAACCGTATAAGCAAAACCAATATCCACGGTTTCAGTTATCCACAGGACACAAAATAGGGATACATACCATAGAGTTGCACCAGAAAATGCCTAGAAAGGCATCCTCTCTAGGCATCTTCTAGGTCCTCCAATGCAACTCTATGGTATGTTTTTCCCAGAAGTCCTTTATTTTAATAGAGTTTGCTGTTATCCATGTTTTCTGGTATCCATGGTAAGTCTGGGTACAGACCCCCCATGGATACGGGAGTCCAACTGTACTTTGCATTATGATTGTGCATTGTGGTTATGCATCCTATACTTTGCACTATGGTTGTGTATCCTATACTTTGCATTGTGATTATGTTTCCTATATTTTGCACTGTTGTTGTTTGTTGCATATTGTGCATAGTGCAATGGCACCCAGTTGTTGACGTGTTGTGCCGTGTTGCCATTCTGCATAAGAGTTGTGTATTGTTGCTGTGGCACATGTCAATATGTGTATATTTACACTACGCTAAAGGGATGTTGGATTGTGGTCCCCCAGTGAATTCACCTTTCCATTGACATGGAATCCACCAGCTGGAGGTGTGTGTGTGTGAGAGAGAGTTTTCTTAATAGTGGAACCTTTCATTTAGAAATGTGTCATCCTCCTCCCCAAATTACAATAGGCTTCTGCCAGGGAAGTTAAACCTCCTAACACAGCCTAGTCTGTCCAGTTGTTTGGGGAGTTTCTAAACCATTCTGCTGAGCATCAATCCCATTAACCCAACTCTGGGGGAAAAAAATAAAGAATCAGGAAGATTTACTTTTTCAGAGGCTAGAAGACACAGACATTAACAAAGCCTTGCAAAAATTCTGGAGAACACCAAGGGTAGCTTAGCAACTGTGCAGTCTTGCATGTGGGGAAGTGCTTAGTGAGAAATTCCCCTCTAAAACAATGCAGAGAAATACACACAGATGTGAAACAAAGTTTATTTTTCAAAAGGAAGAAAACAGGAAGTGGAAAAGAAAGGCACCCAATCACACGCATCAAACGCCAAATAAAAATTAATGAATTAAATCTTATTTAACTAATGCATTTTTATCTGTTTGAGAAGAAGGGGTTGCAGAGCATATGTAGTGTTCCTTGCAGAGAGAATTGTCTGAAAGAGAACATCTTTCTACAATTAGGTGCAAAGTTTGAGGTGAAGTCTTACACATTTATGGAAATCTGAGACCACTACAAAGGGCTTCTTAGTAGAGATATAATTTCCTTTTGTTCAGTGATGAAATAGACCAGGTAAATTGAGGTATGCAGATATCACGAGAATGTATGATTTTTTAAAACAATGTAAGTATAACTTTTAAATGGCAGATTTCCCACCTCTAGTGTACAGTAATTGTATCAGGATTCAGGATGATGGAACCATAATAATTCTGCATTCCACCCCTTCTATACCTAAACCCACCAATATGCCAGGATGTTTAATTATCATGAAGGATTGCATTTCCAACAATGACTCAGAATGTTTAAACATCTAAATACTGCATTGATAGTAAAATTAAACATTCTACATCATGGCTAAAAGTGCAATCCTTCATGATAATTAAACACAGAGTGTGTTTAGGTATGGACATATTTGCATACTGCAAAACCATAGCTTGTCTGCTCCCATTCATTGTCCCCATGCAATGGCACAACTGTTGAAAACATGCACAATCCCAAACCTGAGAAGGGTGACATGACTGACTGGTATCCTGTTAGTAAAATATGCAGGTGTAAATCCAACTTACATCTGCTTATATCTTTTTAAATATTTTATGAGCTGGGGGAGGACTTCTCTGTCTTCCTCATGCAATGACCGACTGTCCCTACAGCTCACTTTTCCCTGAAGCACCCCCCCCATGACCATGTAGGACTGATGGAGGGGGAGCTGCTAAGGGTCCTCTGCAGGTCCTAGAAGAAGATGTCATCATGGTCTGGTTATCAGAATATAAGAACCTTCAACTGCTGCCTTCCTTCAGCCGCTACATGGCCATGTCAGGCAGGGTGGGGATTGGGGCTGCAGGAAACAGTGAGTCTCTGGGGAGTGGAAGAAGAGAGACATGGTATCGTTCCACCTGATGGAGCTCTATACTATGCCTCCTTGATGCAGGATCTCAGCCATTATCTTTTGCTATGTGGTTTTAGTTTGATTCATGATAATTATTAACTGAGTATTGCAAAATGACTGGAGGGATGCATAGATGCTACACAAAGAGTCCTGCAAATAGGAGATTACTGAGGCTTTCTAGAAAAGGAAGGAAACCATTTTGAACAAAGATACATCCCAGAGGTAGGAAGCTATGTAATATCATTGATAAGGTCCCCCCCCCCCAAATAGCTCATTGTTAGAAGAATTCTCCCACTGGTTCCCATCACTTGCCATCTTCACCATAACAGCCAGGGTATTACAATCTTTACTACAAAGTTAGGCTATTCTCTTGCCATTTGGGACAACCTACAGCGAGTGCCTGGGCTTTCTGGGAAGTTCCATCATATAGTCTGCAGTCATTTTCAATATCAGGAATATCAGGCGCGTTCCTTACCACTGCCATTTCATCTGGGTCCACACATCACAGCAGCCTGGCTCCCACAGAACCTCTTCTTTGTCCTGGTAGACTGCCACTGGGGAAGCTATTCAGTTAAGCTATCTTGAAAACAAGAGCATTGTTGGATGTGATTGACTGCTTTGAGCTATCTCTGGATGCTTGGCATTCCCAGCAAACATCAAAGCGATTTAGTGAAGTTCTGAGGCCTTTCATGTGTCAAGTCATGGAGAACAATTCCCTAGATGTCATTGACTCACCACTATGTGACTAAAGCTACACTGTGGATCCCAAATGAGTTGCCTCTCTTGGGTGGTCTAAGCAGCAACAATGTGAAGTCAGATGCTACACCGTGTTCTGAGAGGCATCATCTGAGAACTGAAGTTTGTTATTGGCACTTCTGCTGAAGTCAAGATTTGACAAATACTGTATCTATAGTCTCACTTTCTAGACCAGTTTACATAATTGACTAAAATGAAGTGGTTAGCTTTTCTACTTCTTCAGATTAAAACTCTATCTCTTCAAATTAAAACGAGTTCTCCAAGAATAAAACTTCAGACTAGCCTGAAGAGGACACTAGGACAAGAGTGGGGGAAAGGTGGCCCTCCAGATTTTGTTGACCTCCAACTCTCATCATCCCTCACATTGGCTGTGCTAGTTAGGGCTGATGGGAGATATCATCTTGCAAAATCCAGAGGTCCACATGTCCTGCATGCCTGCTTGAGGACTTGATCACATAAAGATGCAAAAAACTAACTTGGTTAGTTCCTGACCCAGGACCTAAGGTTCCTGCTCCAAGCTGAGGTTTAAGAGACTTCATCCAGAATGCCATGACCATTTAAGTCAGTTCAAAGCCAGCCATATAAACTAATTTAGAGTGGCAGTTAAGCAGAAATTCTGATGACTCCAACACAAATGGAGACAAAGGCATAGGAAATAAATACTTGAGCTACATGTCAAGTGATCCTTTAGCTATCTAGCTCAGCAACCACTACTGTTTTTGTGTTCTTGCTAGTACATGTGTCTCTTAGGAGATTATCAGATGTGGCAAAAACTATGTCAGAAGAACGTGATGATAACAGAAACATTATCAGATGACGTTGTCCTTCAGCATTCTGGGGGCGTAGCGCGGGTGTGAATAAAGTGTCCCTTTTTATTGATGGCTTAGCCCCATCAACAAAAAAGTGAAGCCTTGTCTGTGACAGAACTATGTGCCAGGAATGGCTGAGGACATGGGCATCTGATAATGTCACCCTTTGTGTTCTCATTGCATTCTTCTGTTGTGGTTTGGGACAAGGTTTTGTGCTGCATTCCCCCACATCTGATAATCTCCTTACTTGGCATATATGTTTCCCAATGAAATTTTACATGGCATAAATGTATAGATGCACTCTCCAGTTCAAGATGAAAAAACTACTACTCCATGATGGGCAAGGAACACAGACAATATTTTTGCTGGTGTTGATAGAAAGACCAAGAATGTGGTACTTAAGAGCCTAGGGATGAAAGGGAGTCAAATCAGAAGTCTGGAATAGCAAACCAGATATCAGGACCATGGACAGGGAAGAAAGAGCATCTATATGTGTATAGTTCTCTTGGGTATGTTGCCGTTCCCAGTGTGCTGAGTGGCCGCTTGGGAAACATACCAAACCAATCATAGTGCTCTTTTGGCCATCCAATCAGCAGCTTGATAGTGTTTTTCAGTAGTATCACCTCCTTGACCTACAGCCACATCTTTGCCTATTGAGCTGCAGTAACTAAATACTCAGCCAGCTCCCCTTTCTGTCTTAATCCCTCTCTCTGGCTTTTCTTCACAAGCGAAGATTCAGGAAGGACTCATCCCACGCTTTCTGCAAGCGCGCTGATGACTAAAAAGGCCAATCCGAGATAAACAAGTCCAGCGCCAACCGAGTAGTCCAAGCCTCAGCTATCCAACATATGATACAAAAACCAATGAAAAATGAATTGGACATAGCTCCCACTTTGGAAGAGACCCTTAAGGCCATACAGCAGATGAAAAATGGCAAGGCAGCTGGGATTGATGGAATCCCACCTGAAGTTTGGAAACACGCAGGTCATGCACTCCATGAAAAATTCCACGAATTCCTTGTGAATTGCTGGGAAAAAGGGGAACTGCCATCAGACCTCCGAGATGCAGTCATCATCACCCTGTACAAGAAAAAAGGAGCAAAATCCGACTGCTCAAACTATCGAGGCATAACACTGCTCTCTATTGCTGGAAAAATCCTTGCAAGGATACTCCTGAACAGATTAGTTCCTGCTATTGCAGAAGAACTTCTCCCTGAAAGCCAATGTGGCTTCAGAGCCAATAGGAGTACTACAGACTACATGTCTTAATATGCATGCATTAAAAATAATGCTGCTTTCTGTGTGTCCCCACCTTCCTCTTTCTTCTTTCCCCTGCTGTCCTACCTTTCTGTGCTGCCTGGGGCCTTTCAAAGGCTGCCTGGGGCCTAGGGACTTTTTGTACTGCCTGGAGCCTAGGGCCTTTCTGTGTTGCCCGGGGCCTTGGGGCATGGGGCCTTTCTGTCCTGCTTGGGGGCTGGGCCCGTCTTTTTGTGCAGGCTGGGGCCTGGGGATAGGGGCCTTTCTGTGCTGCCTGGGGGCTTGGGGCCTTTATGTCCTGCTTGGGTCCTGGGGCCTTTCTGTGCTGCCTGGGACCTTTATGTCTGGCCTGGGGCCTTTTTGTGCTGCCTGTAGCCTGGGGTATTTCTGTCTGGCCTGGGGCCTGGGGCTTTTTTGTGCTGCCTGGGGTCTGGGGTCTTTCTGTGTGGCCTGGGGTTTTTCTGTGCTGTCTGGGGCCTAGGGCCTTTCTCTGCTAGCTGGGGTCTTTTGGTGCTGCCTGGAGCCTTTCTGTGCTATCTGGGGCCTTTCTCTGCTACCTGGGGCCTTTTGGTGCTGCCTGGGGTTTTTCTGTGTTGTCTGAGGCCTGGGGCCTTTCTCTGCTAGCTGCGACCTTTCTGTGCTGCCTGGGGCCTTTCTGTGCAGCCTGGGGTCTGGGGCCCTATCTGTGCTGCCTGGAGACTGGGGATTTGGGCCTTTTTGTGCTGCCTGGGGATTTTCTGTGCTGCCTGGCCTCTTGGGCCCAGGGCGCTGTCTGTAGCTGCACCCTGGGCCGTCTGTGCTGTCTGTAGCAATTCCTTCCTATTGGGCCTCAGGGTGGAAACATGGAAAACTTCAAGTCCTTTCTAAACATGGCAGTAGAGGGGCTCTCGCATCCTGCCATGTGTGGGTTGTGTGTGTGTGTGTATAGTGTGCATGTGTGTAGTGTAGGGTATGTGTGTAGCATGGGGTGTTTGTGTGTTTGTGCGAATGCATGGTGCTGGCAGAGGGGCTCTTGTGTCCTGGCATGCATGGTGTATGTGTGTACTGTGGTGTGTGTATATGTGGTGGTATGCCAGTGGTGGAGGGGCTCTCACATCCTGCTGCACATGGTGTGTGTATGAGTGTAGCATGGTATGTGTATGTGTTTAGTGTGGTGTGTGTGTGTGTGTGTGTGTGTGTGTGCAATTGCATGGCAGTGGCAGAGGAGCTCTCATGTCCTGGTGCATGTGGTATGTGTGTACTTGTGGTTGCATGGCGGTAGTGGAGGGTCTCTCGTGTCCTGGCGCACATGGTGTGTGTATGTAGTGTGGTGTGTGTGTTGCATGGTATGTGTGTGTGTACATGTGGTTGCATGGTGATGGTGGAGCTCTCGCATCCTGGCATGTGTGGTGTGTGTGTGTCTACCATTGTGTGTGTGTGTCTGTGTGTATGCGTGGTTGCATGGCAGTGGCAGAGGGACTCTCGGCATGAAATTATCCATCATAGTTGATTTGAAAGGTTATATATTAATGCTTCAAATGATCACACTCTTGACATGTTTCCTAAGTGGCCAATCAGCAGAATAGGAATTGAAACATAGAATCATACCGAAGGGTTTTATATATGCAGATAACCGTGTATGCTACCTCAGGTATAGCTAGTGTTGTAGGATTAAACTAGTAAAATAATCTTTAGGGCAGGTACAGTAGTATCCCTGTATCCATGGGGGATTGGTTCCGGCCCCCCTGCAGATACTGAAACCTGCGGATAACATTGAACACAATTGAAAATAATGGGATTTCTGGTTTAAAATACCATGGAGTCACCTTGAAGAACAACTCCAGAAATGTCTAGAGAGGATGCATTTTTAGGAAGACTCTATGGTATGTGTTCTGTTTTGTGTCTCGCAGATAACTGAAACTGTGGATATTGGTTCCACAGATATGGGGGGTCCTAATGTACTAGGAATATCCCACCCCCTTAGTATCCCACCCCCTCAGTATTCCATTCAATATCCCACCCCCTCAGTATCCCACCCAATGGCATTGACCATTTTTTGGGTGTGGTTTAAGGGAGTTACAGGCCACAGAATCAGGAGGGCCAAAGGTTTGACACCTGCATTTAAACAAATTAGTCAGGAGCCAACTGAAGTATTCAATACTGCTGGAAAGAAGTGGTTTCAGCCCACCTTCCTGGGTAAGGTCCATTCTTTGTTAGAAGTTGCACCACTTGGAATGATAGATTGGGGCAATGCTTGATACAGTTGTTGCCCCTACCTGGAGATGGTCACATGGTAAAAATGGGAGGGTGGAAGCTGCAGAAGATCCTGGAAAGGAATCATTAGTCTCATTAGTCTCAAGATGGCTTTAGCTTGTATTTGGGGGAAGATTTACTTATTTATTCAATCATTCATTCATTTTTCAATATCCTTCCTTTTTCCCAGCATGGGATCCAAGGCATCATACAACATTTTAAAAGCCCACCACAATTTTAAAAAGTCTCAATCGAAAACTTAAAATACAATTAAACTACATTTCTGTTTAAAAAACCCAAGATCCTACCTCACATTCAGTTGTCTGCAGACTTGTTTCCTCTTGCAAATACTTCCAGAGATGGCCAATGAACTCAACGCCTGTGCCAACCCTTCTCTGAAGAAAAACTTCATATTATCTGACTTCTGGTCCTTTTATATGCCATGCTGTAAAGAAATATCAAGATGACAGGGGGAAAGAGCTACTGATGAGCAATGGTAGGGGAATGATGAAGAGAGAAGGAAAGACAGGGAACTATAAATGTTTTCCTGCAGGATACAGAAGAATTTACTCCTAAGGCTGAAATGATTGTGACTGGGAGTGGGAATTTAAAAACTCCCCAATACACCTTTTATAGGTGGAATGTTCTGGTCATGCTAATACTACAGGAGGTCACTCAGTCATCTTTTTTAAAGCAGTTCTTCTGTTACAAATTTCTGCCAGGTTACAGAATGCAACACGCACTTGTCAGAGCTGCCCGCTGCTCTTATTTGTACGTGTAGCAATGTGACACTGTGTGCCACAAGAAGTCTGTATGGTCAAGCTGACACACTTTGTTTGTTTGTTTCCATCCCTAGGACATGGCCAAAATACATATTTAATCAAAGCTGAGGCATCACAGTAATGAATTCAGCTGCCCTTTCCAAGCAGGTAAGACTCCAGCAGGGGAAAATTCATGGCCGTCTTTACTACCATCTTCTTTTTTAAATCCCTCTGTGGTCATTCACAGGAGTTCTGGCTTATTAAGTATGCCAGCATGATGCATCCAAGCTAATAATATTTATATGGTGGAGGATTTTGCTGCCAGGAAGACAGAGGTTTGTCGTAAAATGATCCTGGACAAATGGTTATAGAGATGCACAGTGCCAAGCATTTCCCCACTCATAATTCATCATTCTTTTAAGGCTTAGGGAAGTTAGTGGACTGTCTTTTTCAGTGCCTCTAGTAGCAATGATAATGCATTTCTTCCTTTTTAAAAGAAGCTCTGCACAGCTTACTCTTTATGCTGCTCTGCAGGACTTTCAAAGTCACCCTCAATTCAGTGGAGGGAGTCTTCAATTCAATCAACCCAGGTTGTGGGATGAAGATTTAATTGATTAGCTCTGAAACCCTTCTGTTATTCAATTAGCTTTCATTCTAATTTCTGAGTTCCAGGGTAAGCACAGATCCTTATGCAGCCAAAAGGGTACCTATGATACCCATGAAGATGGGTATCAAGTACAACAACAACAACAACAACAAAACATTTGGGAGGGGAGCAAGTTGTGGGGTCTTAAAGTAGGCCATCGAGGACTAAGCACTGGCTGAGCATAAGAGGAAGGGGAAGCCAGAGGTCAGATGAAATAGAATACAATATCTTGGAAGAGGGCATGGAATCCATAAAAGAAGCATTCAGCACTGCAGTGTTGTGCTGCAGGTGTGATGTTTATAGTTCTAAAGACAATTGCTTGGAGCCTATGATATATGAATGGAAATTCACAGTAAGAAATTCTCCTGATCCTCTTTGCACTGCATCCCCACTCAGGATTGTAGCTGATTTGGCCAAATCCCCAACATGTTCTTATTTGGCCATGGGATGACCTTAAGCCAATCACTGGAGATTATCAGATGGGGCCCAGATATAGCATCTCCATCTCGCCAGCTATTTCCCACCCCACTCCTGTTCCTGTTGCATTTCAAAAAAACTTTTTTCAGACCTACCTTTATAGAGTGACAGAAACTGCTCCCTTCCCCTCTGGCAGTCCAGGAAGTGAATGGAGCTCTCACCGAGCCCCATTTGCTTCCTGGAAAGCAAATCCCGGCTGTTCTCATGAGAGAACGATCACATGGGAAATTTAAAAATAAAAGTCAAAATAAAAAGTTAAAAAGTACACCAAGCACAAAAACACATTTTAAAAAAAGTAACCCAGAGAGGGGGGAAAAGGTGTGACACTTACCTTGGTGTCCTGATCTTGACCAGAAGTGTTCGGCATGGAGCTCCCCATTTTGTTGGCATCGCACCAGCATAACGGGGAACCTTCTCACACACCCGTCATTCCATTACAGAAATGGATCGATGGGTCAATTCATGGCTTTAGCCATGAATAAAAAGGAGTGCAGGGGTGGGACAGAGGCAGTGCAGGGGCATAACATCACAGGGATGACATCATGTGATATTAAAGCCCTTTGGCAATGTCCTGTTGTCCCTGTGCTGGTATATTTGGGGCATCTGATAATCTCCACTGTCTTTCTTAGCCTATTCTGCTTCCTAAATCGAGGAAGCAACAGTATAACCCCTATGCATGTTGCCCTGAACTCTTTAGCAAGAAGGTGGGACAGAAATGAAATAGACAGATAAATGCATTGGTGCTCTTGCAAGGCTACTCTTTGCTAAAATATTTGAGAATCTTGGGCCCTTTTTAATATTTTTATTTTTATTTATTTTATATAGTTGCTATAAAGAACTACCTTTCTTGAAGGAAGTCTTTTTGTTAAAATTAAGAGTGTAAATGAGTATTTTGACTTGCTAGTTTGAGAAGCACAAACTGATATTTTACAAATTAGAAAAAAGGTGTTCTCATTTTTTTTAATGACTCTTCAGGTTACACATCTCAGGCTGGTTTTGGTTTTCTTTTGATTGCCAGTTTTGAAATCCACAAATCTCATTTCCACAAAGGTTTTATCTGAGTTCTAAAATGTGAGCTTTCCCCAATTCAGGGTCAGTCACCTATGTCTGATTTCCCTGCTTTAAATATGTGTGCTCCCATCTCCCTCCCAGTCAGTCTCTCCTAGAATCCAGCACTATTCTTATATACCTCCCTTTTCTTTAACAAATGTAGCTCAGATTCCAGAGTGATAAAAATGCAGAAGAGATGAAAGTGGGAAGACAATTCTCCCCATATGCCATGAGAAAAGATACAGCAAGCAATAAAGAAAGCCATGACAGGAAAAGTGTCTAGAGTTATGTTACAAGCTGAAAAACAGGGTTGGATTGTAGATATGGAAACAAACAAAAGCCAGGAAGGCCAGATAAAACACTTATTGCAAATTCCGGTGTCCTCACAAGATGGACAAGAAGTTAAATGTCTCTGGGTCAGTCACTTGGAATTGTAACTGCAACCAGTGGCTGAATTTATGTAGAAATTAAGTAAAATGCACTTTAGGGCCTCAGATTATGAAGCAGTCTCCAAGTGCCAAAGAAAAAACAAACAAAAAATTTCTAGGTGGTATGTGTGTGGGGAGCTAATGCACATTTTTGGTAATGCTGTGGGGATTCTTAAACTTAAAATTTAGCACCTTAGCATCTCTTACTCAGGCCCTGACTGGCCTCAAAGACAATGTGTGACACACCTCAGGGCCCTTTCACACTACACAGCTATAATGCTTTGATTCCACTTTAACCGATACGGCACTATCCTATGGAATTCTGGGATTTGCAGGTTAGGGAGGAGCATTTATTGGCCAGAGAGCTCTTGTACCTCACCAAACTACAAATCCCAAGTTTCCATAGGATGTAGCCATGGCAGTTAATATGGAATCATAATGCCTAGGGTTACCATACTTTGAAAAGCAAAAAACAAAAACAAAACAGCACACATATTTATTGAGTATTTCAAACCACTGATTGCTATGACAACTCTCACTTCCCATACCACTGCTATATAAGTTGTGATCATTGCTTCTAGAAATATTTTTAACCTTCATTGTATTTAAACAATAGTTTTGCCTTCCCTTTCCCAAAATAGTTTTGCTTGCTTCACAGAAACCTGGCTGGGAGAGGATAGCGCTGTCATGTGGACGCAGGCCCTCCCAGCCGGGTATTCTGCCAGTGAACAGGTGAAGGGAAGTGGGTGGGGGGCATGCGGAATGGCTCTGGTTTATAAGGACAATCTGACTTGGACAAGGATACCTGTCCAAAACGCAGTCCAATTCGAGTGTATGTGCCTTAGCCTGAGGACCAGGGATAGTTTGGTGATTCTGCTAGTATACCGACCACCCCGCTGTCTAGCAGACTCCATAACTGAGCTGACACAGCTGGTCTCAGAGTTGCTGTTGGAGTCGCCCAGACTTTTAGTTTTGGGCAACTTCAACATTCCACTTGAGACCAGTTTGACAAATCTGACTGGTGTGGGTTGGGAGTTCATGGAAACCATGACAAACATGGGCCTATCCCAATTGGTCATTGGACCCACACATTGTGCAGGTCATACCCTCAATGTGGTCTTCAGTACGGAACAGGAATATCTGTGGGCAGAGGTTATTAAAACAACCGCATTATCATGGATGGATCATTTCCTGGTCAAGACTGAACTAAGAGTCTCTTCCCGCCCCACCGGGGGTGGTGGGCCCATTAAAATGGACCGCTCCCAAAGGCTAAGGGAACCAATAGGATTCCAGAAAGCCTTGGAGGGTTTAATGGTTGGTAACGCCGGTGACCCTGTTGAAGCTTTGGTTAATACCTGGAACACTGACCTTACCAAGGCTATTGACACGATCGCTCCCAAGTGTCCTTTTGAACCCTCTCCTAACTGTAAACCATGGTATACATTAGAGCTTAGGAAAATGAAGCGGGTTTGACAATGACTAGAGAGCAACTGGCAGAAAACTCGTCTCTTATCTGACAGGACTCGTCATAGGAATTTTCTTTGGTCCTATTGAGAGGCAATACATGCAGCACAGAGATCCTTCTCCTCTGCACGTATTGCATTTGCAGAGTCCCATCCAGCAGAATTGTTTAGGGTGGTAAAGGAGATGTTGCAGGTTATACTTGTGCAGAACCCATTGCTTAATCCAACAACAGCCTGCTGTGATGTATTTAACAATTTACTTTGCAGATGAAATCTCTCGGATAAGAGCTTAGATGTCAATATTTTGACAGAAACAATTGATGAGGTGTCCAGCAACTCCGTTGATGTACGTTTACTGGATCAATTTCAAGAATGTGGACAAGCTACTTGGTAGGGTGAGGAAGACGACCTGCCCTCTCAATCCTTGCCCTTCATGGCTGGCCATCTGGGGGGAGGTGCCTTGATGGTGTTCCTTAAGGACATCATCAATGCATCCCTCAGGAAAGGGTGTGTTCCATCCTGTTTAAAGGAAGCATCTGTTAGGCCGCTCCTGAAAAAAGACTTCCCTGCACCCCCTGGACATGAACAACTATAGGCTGGTTTCTATGTTACCATTCTTGAGCAAAGTGACTGAGAGGGCAGTTGCTCTTCAACTCCAAGTGGTTTTGGATGAAACTGATTATCTAGACCCATTTCAAATGGGCTTCCAGATGGGATTTGGAGTTGAGACTGCCATGGTTGCCTTGACTGATGACCTGCGTCTAAGCATCGACAGGGTAATGTGTTGCTGTTGGTGCTTCTAGACCTCTCAGCGGCTTTCGATGCGGTAGATGATAGCATCCTCCTGGATCACCTGAGTGGGTTAGGAATCGGAGGCACTGCGCTCCAGTGGTTCCGGTCCTTCCTCTCGGGCAGGTCCCAGAGGGTGCTGCTCAGGGACAGCTGCTCCAGCAGAAAGGAGCTTACTTGTGGTGTTCCACAGGGTGCCATCCTGTCCCCGATACTGTTTAAGATCTATATGAAGCCGCTGGGTGAGATTATTGGGAGTTATGGGGCTGGGTGTTATCGGTACGCTGATGACACCTAGATCTATTTCTCCTTGTCCCAATCATTGGCCTCGAATTCCGATGGCATCTCTCCTCTTAATGACTGTCTTAAAGCAGTAATGGACTGAATGAGGAAAAACAGATTGAAATTAAATCCAGACAAAATGGAGGTGCTCACGGTAGCGGCCCCGAAACCAGGAGTTGGGTTGCAACCTCCAGTCCTGGACAGGGTCACGCTGTCCGTTAAGGACTGTGTTCGCAGTCTGGGGGTGCTCCTTGATTCATCGCTTCAGATGATGAGTCAGATGAATGCAGCGGTCAGGAGCACCTGTTATCAGCTTTGGCTGATACGCCAGCTGCACCCTTTCCTGGATGTAAGGGACCACGAGACTGTGGTGCATGTGCTGGTAACCTGTCATCTAGATTTCTGCAATGCGCTCTACATGGGGCTACCCTCGTGCTTGGTCTGGAAACTTCAGTTGGTACAAAATATGGCAGCCAGAGTGGTCTTGGGAACATCTCGGAGAGACCATATTATTCCAGTATTAAAATCTCTCCACTGGCTGCCTATCAGTTTACGGGCTCAGTATAAGATGTTGATTATTACCTTTAAAGCCCTAAATGGCTTGGGTCCAACTTAACTTCAGAACCACCTCCTGCAATACAATCCTCCCCACGCACTCCAGTCCTCTGGGAGGAATTTGCTTCAGCCACAAAAATCTAGGCTGTCTGCAACCTCCCAGAGGGCCTTTTTGGTAATTGCCCCCAATTTATGGAATGGCCTGCCGAATGAGATCTGTCAGATGGTGAGCTTAAGTAGCTTTAAAAAAGCACTAAGGATGGATCTATTTTGGCAGGCCTTTCCTGATTACATACCGACCTCAGGAGCTGCGTCTCCTGGCCTTTTTTTAAGTCTTGTTTATATTTTTTTAATATGATTTTAGTTAGGTGGTTTTAATTTTATACTGTTTAATTTTTTTATGGGGGAGGATGGGCATGGGTGGTGCTTTTAGTCAGCATTGTAGCGTTTTAATTGTTGGAAGCTGCCCCGATTGTTTTTAGCAGAAGGGCGGGGTATAAATTATTATTATTATTCCCCACCTCTTTTGACAGCTGCCTCATCTGCTCCACCAAACCTCCTTTTTCAGTCACCCGTGCATGGTTGGAGGCTTCGTCAGCACCTTCACATTCTGCGTCTGTCTCCCTTCTCTCTCCACACCTCCCTGAGTTGCTCCCTCTCACTTTCTCTGAGTGTTCTGTCAAGCCATCCTCCATCCTTTCTCCCAGTGGAGCTCTCGGTAGAGCTGGCAAGACTGAGGCTTGTCTACACCAGTGAAACCCCCCAAATCTGGTGTGATAATGTCACATGACATGCAACCTGTTTTCCAATTCTGGTGTGATAGGATCACACAACATATGGCCCTATTTGCACCAGATTCAGGGCATACCCCCTTAATCTCGGTTTTAGAAAACTCAGTTTTCTCTGGAGTTTGCTTGCTCTGGAGAAAACTGCAATGTGAACTGGATTCAGGAATGAAGGACAAGCACTGCCTGAAGCATCACCATTCCCCCCGTCCTTGGTGCCATTTCTCATTTCAAAGGCAGAGCCCTAGTGGCAGTTGCTCTCTGAGGTCAGAATGCCCAGTGAGTTCCACCATTGCAATGCTAACTGTCCGTTCTGGCTTCAGAGAGAGCAACTACCAATGGGGCTTTGCTTTTCCCAGAGCTCAGAGGGGCAATTATGCATCAGAAAAGCAAATCCCCAGTAGTAGCTGCTCTCTCTGAAGCCACAACGGGCATCTATCCTCCTGATGGCAGGGTAGGTTGCCCATTCTGGCTTCAGAGAGAGCAGCTACCACTGGGGCTTTGCTTTTCCTGGAGCTCAAAGGGGCGAGTGGCAGTGGCAGTGTTGGAGGAAAGCAGATGAAATAACCAGGGCCATTTTAAAAATTCCTGGTCATTTTGAAAATTTGCCTGGACAGATATTTTTGCTCTGAAAAAGAGGACACTTCTGAGAAAAGGGAGATATATGGGAACCCTAATAATGTGACAATTGTGTTGTGTGGTTGTTAGATAATGTAGCTCCTTGGTATTCTTAGATCACTTTGTGTAGAAATGTGATATAAATTATTATGGTTCTATCATGAGGAGGGGGATTTTGAATTTTGTATGGGAAGTGGGCACTACAACTTTTTTTTTCAGTACAGCTACACACCTGTAATCACTTAAGGATGAAAAGAAGGAAATGTTACCCTTGCCTTGTTGGCTTGGATGAGATTGGACACAGAGTCCCATCAGTTTATTGAGAAGGGAGGCTATACCCATGGCATGTTCTGTAATGTCCCCCCACACTCTTAAACAATCCTTGCTGGAGAGTGAAATCCAACTATATATTTCTACTGACAGAAATACTTCCATTAACAGAATTGGGAAGGGGTGATATTTCCCTCACTATGAAGCTCCAGCACATCTTATTTCAAATAACTGGGAAACCCCCAGAGCAGTGCAAAGGATTGCAGGGGAGAGAAGGAGAAAGTTGCACTGGATCTCCACTAGCATGATGGTGGATTCAACCCGGAATGTCCAAGATTCTCAACAAAACTCCCTTGCTATTCTCTCACAGTGTCCACAAGACTTCATTTTGTTATTTGCTGTTTGTCAACTTCAAGTTATTGTGACCTTATGAAAGAGAGACCTCTGGGAGTCCCTGTTATTAATGGTGCCATTCTGGTCTTGCAAACTCAGAGCTGTGGCTTCCTTGACTGAGTCAATCCACTTGTAATGAGGTCTTCCTCTTTGTCTACTGCCTTCCACTTTGCCAAGCATTATTGTTTTTCCAATGAGTTGTTTTGTCTCATGATATGTTCAAAGTATGATAGCCAAAGTTTAGTCCTTTAAAGTTCAGGCCTGATTTACTCTCTGGTCCATTTTTTAAATCTTTTTGGCAGTTTATGTATCTGCAAAACTCTCCCCCAGAACCACATTTCAAATAAGTTGGTTCTCTTCCTTTCAGCTTTTTCATTGTGGATGACATTGGGACATAATGCCTACCTACCACTGTCCCATAAAGATGAAACCTATTCCAATGATCATCTTCTAGGCTACTATACCCTCAAATCACTTTCCCGTATAAAATCGATTCAGATGTATATGGAGGGGAAGTATGTAGAAGCAATGGGAAGTGTAAGTAGCATGCAGGCCTGAATCCTATTGGCCAATCCCAGCCAGGAGAGCCAACATGATGTAGGTTTGGGTATTGGACTAGGACTCTGAAGACCAGGGTTTGAATCCCTGCTCAGCCATGAAAACCCACTGGATGTTGTTTGGACAAGTCAGACTCTCTCAGCCTCAGAGGAAGGCCATGGCAACCCCCCTGAAAACCATGTGATAGGTTTGCCTTAAGATTGCCATATGTTGGAAGTGACTTGAAAGTACACAACAACAAAGGAGATTTTCAGACAGGCAAAAATCGCTCCTTGCCGCGCGAGCAGCCTCCCGAAACTGCTGCGCGGCAAGGGTCTTCTTCGGACGACGCTGTGCCTCTGGCGAAACCGTCCGTGTCACTTCCGTGAAGCTTGGGACGGCTCCGCGTCATATTTCAATCACGTAGGCTGCCCGTGATTGAAATATGACGCGGAGCCGTCCCAAGCTTCACGGAAGTGACACGGACGGTTTCGCCAGAGGCACAGCATCGTCCGAAGAAGACCCTTGCCGCGCAGCAGTTTCGGGAGGCTGCTCGCGCGGCAAGGAGCGATTTTTGCCTGTCTGAAAATCTCCAAAGTCCCAACTAGACTAGACCTATAAAATCAGCTGTTCAATGGGGAGTCAACATCTCATTGTTTCAGTGGGTCTATTGTAGTTGAAACTGATAATATGATTTAGATCTTGGTATTTACATCTGGGACCTGCCTAAATATCCTAAAGGCACCAGATCCCCTCTGATCTTGGAAACAAAGCAGGGTTAGCTCTGGTTCGTACTTGGAGGGAAGACTACCCATTAATACCAGGTGCTGTAGGAGGGAAGGAACTGACAAAACTACCCCTGAGTATTCTTTACATAAGAAAAGCCTATGAAATTCACGAGACTTTCATAAGTTGACAGGTGACTTGAAGGCGCACACAGATTTGCATCTGAGTTAATAAATAAAGTGACAATAAAACAAGTGGAAAGAAAAGCAATCAGCTCAGAAGGGGAAGAGGTGGGAGGAGATGGTGAAATGTATTCCACTTGGAGGGCAAAGTGGTGGCAACTTTACCTTTACTTTGGTGTCAAGTTAAAACCTTACTGTTTGCTCAGGCATTGGGGCCTAGTGAGATCAGGACTAGATTTCATTAGTGAGTTCAAATTGTAGCGTCTGCTTTGCTTGAGCTATTAAACTATTTTAGTGTGTTTTAAATTTTTTGAATTCTCTTAGCTTGTTTTAAAGGGATGTTATTGATGTTATTTATGAATAAATAAATAGGCTCTCAGTCTAGGTGTCTGCAACATTTTTCTTTTAAAAATATACACCGTTATCCAAGGGTCAATGTGACTATGGTAACCTCAGAGGTTTGACGTTTCCCATCATGCTGGAGAATTCAGGGAATCATGTTATTAAAAGAGAAACTTTTCCAAACTGCATAAACTTCTGTATATGGTGCTCTGTATGAGGACAATCTGGAACCTTCACTGGGCTCAAAATGCAGGTGTCATTGTTACCTGAATTGTGTAGGATCCATGGGACCCACTCGCAACCATATTATATTATGATATGATATTATATTGGGAAATTTTAATTAGCTCAAAGGTATGACTGCGCAAGGTCGGGTAACTTTGGGGTCCTTATACCTGTGTATACCAATACAAACTGAGGAGACTCCAAGCCAGAATAAAATAAAAATGGTTTTTTATTGGAAAATAATCGTGGAAACATTCACACAAGCACTCATGCTCACACAAGGTTAGGGAAGAAATAGGAGGAAGTATTTGGATAGAGGAATAGACTCGAGGAATGTGTTATAATTATCTGTCCAGAGAGCAGAGGTTCATGCAGTGAAAGAGGATTCAGACTTGAATCTGAGGGTCACACAGCAGACCAGCAGAGTGATAGGATATGAGGAGCTGTACACACTTTGGTTATGATTTGGGGTAATATTTATACCTAATAATTACCCTTGAGGGGGTGTTTTGAGTATAGAACAATACTTGAGTGAGATTCCCAGAGTTAAACAATGGAAGGTCCAGCTTTGTTGTTTGCTGCTAATAGTTGGGACATTAAGACTGATGGTTTTAAGGCAACCTTCAGATAGTGGGCAGGCAGGGGTGTGAAGGAAGATCTTTGCAAGATAATGGGTATTCTGGTTACTTGTTTGGTTTTGGAGTGTGACTCACAGCCAGGTGCATCCATGGGAGATTAGCACATTCTCTTTAACGACTGTCTGAGGGGGCTTCACTTAATCACATCTCGGGCATGTCTGTTTTGGGGGAATTTTCCAAGAACTCTTTGTAGGCTTCAAGTAACTTTCACTAGCCCAAATGTTTGGATTGCCCTAGTCTACTGAAAACCACATGAAGCATCTAATAAGCAAAATTAAGAATTATTGGAGGGAAGGGTGTGTGAGGCCAGGTAACAACAGGGTTTAAGGGTCAAACAAGACATGATATGAAATCTATTTTTGCACTCGATGTACATGTTTTCCAATACAAGTATCTTTCACAGCTCAAACAGGATTAAACCCACGATGAGTGATCAGGCAACTAAATCTTTTTTTAACATAGATGATGAGACAGCATCCTGCATGACACACAAAGGCAGTAGGCTAGCTCGCAGCCTCCAACATTTCACAGATGAAAACTGGATACATGGGAGCTAGCGATGTCAGTGTGTGGTCAAGAGGGCAAAAGTGATTGATGGGAAAGAACACACCAGCTAGGACAGGCGGCAGCATTTTTCTGGGCAAGATTCTGCCCTCTCCGCTTCTCCCACTGACTTAATTGAGTGCAAACTACTTTTGCATTTGGAGCTCAGTTTGCAACAACTGAAGTAAGTTGAAGATGAAAGGGGAAAGTAAGAGGAAGAGAGAGAAATTGGGACATTTTAAAATCTGCTGAAAAAGTGGGATGGCAGAGGATTAATTGGAACTGCCCCTGCCAAATTGGGACAACTGGAGGATATGCTAGCACAGGGGTTCAGAGCAGGCTGTGAGGCACCATGCAGATCTCTCTTTCCATGCCTTGCTGCTGCCTCCCAGCATATGTGGCCTAAAAAACCTACCTCATTTTGCCTTATGCAGGGAGGAGAAACTATGAAGGGGATGAAGGCTGTTCTATGTGTAACCCCACTGGGACCCACTGTGGTTTCATCTGTGTTGCTTCTAGGTCTGCAATTTGGTCTAAGAATGGTTGATTTTCATTCTTCTTTCTGGGGTTTGGGAGGTTGTGGGTGGTAGTGGGGGCAAAGGGACTCAAATTGCCATGTATTTTTGATGGCTTGGAGAGGGACCCTGGAACTATTTCTAAGGGGAGGGGTCAAGACTGACAATCAAGTGTGGTTTTACAAAACAGTAAAAATGCAATATGGTGAACAACAACAAATAAAGTCCAGTAGTTAATAATGTGTCTACCATGAAGTTGATGAGAAAATGATAAAGGAAACATTGTAAAATGTTATAAAGCATAAAATTAATGTGTCAAGGAAAGGAGAAAATGTAGAAGATTGTGTTAAGAGAATGCAAAGAAGGCTATAAATTAGGGGGTTGTTTACACAGCAAAATAAATCCTCTAAGAATTCACAAAGAATCCTAATAATTCCCACATCTTTTGGATCAAAGCCACCTCATTCAGAAGGGGGGGGGAGCTAAAAAACACAAAATGGGCATAATACAGGCTTTTGCAACTTTCCCCGACTTTTTGAAAAAGTTGTGCAACTTAGCGCACTATCGATTGTGTGAACTACCATTTCGCAAAAGTCTGTGGGAACTACCAGCAATCTTCCTGAAACAGCCACAGCAGAACTGAGCCATGATTGGTTGGACCAACTCTGGAGGGAGAAGACTTGCAAGAGATGCCAGGAGCCTCAAATGAAAAGATCCAGTCAGCCGTCTGCCTACTGGCTTGCTTGGCTGCTGCAGCTGAGGGATCTCCAATTAGCCATAATTACTGTGTGTGTGTGTGTGTGAGAGAGAGAGAGAGAGAGAGAGAGAGAGAGAGAAGTGATCTGCTCCACCGTCCGTTCACTCCCTCGCCCTGCTGTGATTGTGTTCGTGTGTGTGTGTGTGTGTGTGTGTGTGAGAGAGAGAGAGAGAGAGAGAGAGGAGTCTGATCAGCTAACCATTACACATTACAGTGGGTGAGGGGAAGGGGGGGGGCTTCAGGGAAGCAGGGCGAAGGGTATCTAGCCTGCTTTCCTTGCCTCCTTTGCATTATTTTCTCCCCCCCCCGGTGGTCTCCCTTCTTTTTTGGTTGCTTTATCTGCTATTTTCTGGCTGGAGCTCAGATGAAGCTAACGGAGCCTCTTTCGGAGCCCTCTTTCCCCCTCGCACTGTCACCCCTCCTTGCTCCCTTCCCGCCTCCTGCCTGGCCTTTAATGACAGTCAGGTAGCCTGTGCTCTGGAGGCCATGCCCCCCACCTTTGTCTGTGTGAACTACAAAGCCAAAAACTCACAGGATTAACCAATTTAGCACTCAATCATATAAACTATGCAGCACTGGTGTGAAAGGACAGTAAGCCGGAATTTTGCGCACTTTATTCTGCCGTGTAACTGACCCCAAGGATTCTTCTGATGGTTCCTCAGGAGCCCCAACTAGGCAGACATCTTAGCAGTGCTGATCCTTGGTGTCTGATCATTTCTAGCGGGGTGGGGGGAGTGTCAGATCCTCCTAGCCTAGGCTTAGGGGACCTCCAGCCCACCTTTATCCCCTATTCCATGGTCCATGGGTTTGGCTCATAGGCTGGCATTTTACAGCTGAATTATCAGACAATTTTTTCTATAATATTTTTGGGGTGGGTGGCCTGAAGACTTTGGGAACCATCTTGGGGTTGGGGAGTGCAAAAAAAAAAAAAAAGTGGGGGGGGCATACATGTCCTGTGCTTTCTCCACACCAGGTCTAGTGGTAGAACTGTGTAATTTCAATGTAATTTCAATGAAAATCCACCTGCTACACTGCTGCACACAGGGAGGAAACCTCTCATTAATGCTCATGGGAGTGTTGCAGGGAGTTTGCTGTCATCAAGGGAGCACCAAACTGTTATAATCCCATTGCCTCTGATAATTCCTATCATACTTCCCCCTGTCCTCTTTGCAGTTGTTTCCTTTTAAAAAAAACCCACCATGCACATTAACTCCAATAACGGATTTATTGTCACATCTACTTTGGCCCTACATTGTCTCCCTTGGTTGCCCCTTTTTTTTTTTTTTTGGAAAGGTTTGTGCTGCTTTTGGCTTTCAAAATTAACCTCATCACTTCTCCCTTGGTTGCATTAGCACATTACTTACTTATATTCTCATTTTAGCACCTTTCTGGATTTCTAAAACCTCTTGCAAAATGCCATGTAGCCAGATAATCCTCAAATCTGGAGGATAAAGATTTGGGGCTTCAGCAATCCAGAAATGTGGTTAATGTGGTAGCCATGCTGCACTGAACAAAATGGACGATGTGGCTGCTTATGGAACATATTGTGATAGGACAGAAGACATACCACTATACATTTTTAAAAAGTCATTTTATTTCCAAGAGCAATATCTGAAGAGTTGAAAATAAATATTCAGGAAATATAGTGGACTTGTGATAAATAATGTAAATGCCTAAACAATTTCGGATGTCTTAAATATTACATATGATTCCCAGACCTTTCCTGTAATGGGTTTAGAAACTCTCCATAATCTTGTCGTTTAGTGAGAGCACAGCATTCCTGCCCCTTTTCATCATTCTTAGCATATTACAAATTGGGGAATGTGGGCAGGGGGCGGTGGTTGATGAAAGCAACCAAAACTACATACAAGTTCTGTTTGCCATTATTACTGCTGCTGATGTTGTACAAGTCAGAGTATATTTGATCAGGGATGAACAAAGTAAATGAGGAGAGGGCAATTGTATATCATGTCTGAAAAGCTCTAAGCACCAGCTAGGGTTTTTGCTATGTACTGGAAGGAATAAACATGAGACCATTTCTAGGTTCTGTCCAGCTCTTTCACATGCAAGAAGAGAGCCATTAAACCCCACTCGGTGGTGCTAAATGTATTACAGTGTGTGCCGTAATTTATACTGTGGTGATAATAGATGGTGGACTTTAGAATGTAAACCATTTAAACAAAGGTACAGAAATACCATGGAATCTTCAATTTCAGGGTCCTTAGTAAGATGGCCAAAGCCCACAGTGTCACAGTATATAGACTAAGCTCCTATATAATACCCCCTCTCTCTCCTCACTAGCATACTTTGGATGGATCCCAGGACCTGTGGCCAACAAACGGAGAAAAGGAGGGAACCCATTCTTGAATGAGGTGGTGGTTGCATGGGTGAGCCAGTCTGAGCAATCTCTGGACTTCATCAGATGTGGCAAATATGTGCCACAAGGACACCTAATGATCGCAAAAGGGCGCACATACCAGACAACATTGTCCTCTCATGATCATGTAAAGTTCAAAAGCTATTGTGAAGTTGAAGGCTTTCATGGCTGGCATCCATAGATTTTCCTTGGTTTTTTTCTGAACTGTGAGGCTGTGTTCTGGAATAGTTTCTTTCTGACGTTTCGCCTGCATCTGCGGCTGGCATCTTCAGATAATGGTTGGGTAGGAGTGTGTGTGGAGTTTATATATTGTGAACCCCTGTTGGGGAGGAAATGTAAATTTGTGTAATTGAACGGCTAGTTCCTGGGTATAGAAATGCAAGGTTGATTAGTGTCTGTTTGGCTAATGGTTGGTTGATGGGCCATTATCTGCTGGAACTCCCCTTGTCCCTGGGTGGAATTCCTTTCTAAGTGTTGAGTTTTGATTCTTTTTCAAAACTGGGAGCCAGATTTTGTTTACTTTTAAGGTTTCTTCTTTCCTGTTCAAGTTGTCCAGGTGTTTGTGGACATATTTCAATAGCTTCTCTGTGCATTCTGACATGATAGTTGTTGGCCTGGTCCAGAATTTCTGTGTTTTTAAATAACATTTTGTGTCCAGGTTGGTTTATGACATGTTCTGCTACTGCTGCTTTTTATGGCTGGTGCAGTCTGCAGTGTCTTTCATGTTCCTTGATTTGTGTTTGAACACTGTGTTTAGTGGTCCCTATGTAAACTTGTCCACAGCTGCATGGTATGCGGTAAACTCCTGCAGCTGTGAGAGGGTCTTGTTTGTCCTTCGCTGAGCGTAGCATTTCTTGGATTTTCTTGGTTGGTCTGTAGATTGTTTGGAGGTTGTGTTTCCTCAACAGTTTCCCTATTCTGTCTGTAATTCCTTTGATGTATGGTAAAAATACCTTTCATTTGGGTGGATGTTTTTCTTCTTCATTCCTGTGGTTTTTTTCTGGGTCTGGCTGCTCTTGTGATGTCTGATCTGGAGTAACCATTAGCCTGTAGGGCACAGTTTAGGTGCCTCAGTTCATCCTCTATGTAGTGGGGTTCGCAGATCCTTTTGGTGCGTTCTACCAATGTTTTTGGCGCTAATCCTAGGACATTTTCAGACAGCGTTTTAGCATGCCTACTGTGGGAGGAGCTCCCGGAAGAGGGATGGCGCTCTTGTGTGGCAGGGGGTCGTTTTTGGACGCCACCATCCCTCTCCCGAAATCATCAGTGTCACTTCCTTGAAGCTTCGGAAGCCGCAGAGCCATATTTTAATCACGGAAGTTGCCCGTGATTAAAATATGGCTCTGCGGCTTCCGAAGCTTCATGGAAGTGACACTGATGATTTTGGGAGAGGGACGGCGGCATCCGAAAATGACCCCCTGCCATGCAAGAGTGCCGTCCCTCTCCCGGGAGCTCCTCCCGCAGTAGGCACGCTAAAACGATGTCTGAAAATGTCCCTAGTCTTCATTCATCTTTCTGGCTCTCTCTTTGCAGGGAGGTTTTAAATGAGAGAATCAGAATCATAGAATTGTAGAGTTGGAAGAGACGACAAGGGCGATCCAGTCCAACCCCCTGCCACGCAGGAAATCACGATCAAAGCATCCCCGACAGATGGCACTCCAGCCTCTGTTTAAAGACCTCCAAGGAAAGAGACCCCACCACGCTCCGAGGGAGTGTGTTCCACTGTCGAACAGCTCTTACTGTCAAAAAGTTCCTCCTCATGTTGAGGTGGAATCTCTGTTCCTGGAGCTTGCATCCATTGCTCCATGTTCCAATCTCTGGAGCAGCAGAAAACAAGCCTGCTCTATCCTCAACGTGACACCCTTTCAAATACTTAAACAGGGCTATCATATCGCCTCTTAACCATCCTTTTTCCAGGCTAAACATACCCAGCTCCCTAAGTCTCTCCTCATAAGGCATCGTTTCCAGACCTTTCACCATTTTAGTTGCCCTTCTCTGGACATGCTCCAATTTGTCAATATCCTTTTTGAATTGTGGTGCCCAGAACTGGACATAGGACTTTTTCGGATGGCGATATGTAACGGAAGCAGCCTCGTCCCCATTGCGAGGCGGCTGCGCGGTAGGGGGTCAGTTTCGGATGACGCTGTCCCCCTACTGATACTGTTGCAGAAGAGCTGGGAGGCTGCAGTGCTATATTTTGCGATTTTATAATCACGGTCAACTTCCATGATTAGAAAATTGCTAAATATAGCGCTGCAGCCTCCCAGCTCTTCTGCAACAGTATCGGTAGGGGGACAGAGTCATCCGAAACAGACCCCTTACCGCGCAGCAGCCTCGCAACGGGGACACGGCTGCTTCAATTAGAGATCGCCATCCGAAAAAGTCCATAGTATTCTAGGTGAGGTCTGACCAAGGCAGAATAGAGTGGCACTATTACTTCCCTTGATCTAGACACTATACTTCTATTGATGCAGCCCAAATTTGTATTGGCCTTTTTAGCTGCCGCATCACACTGTTTACTCATGTTCAATTTGTGGTCTACTAGGACTCCTAGATCCCTTTCACACGTAGTCTCGCTCAGCCAGGTCTCCCCCATCCTATATCTATGCATTTCATTTTTTTGCCCTAAGTGCAGTACCTTACATTTCTCCGTATTGAATTTCATTTTGTAAGCTTTGGCCCAACTCTCCAGTCTATCCAGGTCATTCTGAATTTTGATCCTGTCCTCTAGGGTATTAGCTACTCCTCCTAATTTGGTGTCATCTGCAAATTTGATAAGTATGCCCCTAATTCCCTCATCAAAGTCATTGATAAAAATGTTGAATAGTACTGGGCCCAGGACAGAACCCTGTGGCACCCCACTGGTCACATCTTTCCAAGACAAAGAGGAGCCATTGGTGACTACCCTTTGGGTTCAGCTGGTCAACCAATTACAAATCCATTTAACAGTTAAATTGTCTAGCCCACATTTTACAACCTTGTTTGCAAGAATGTCACGGGGAACCTTGTCAAAGGCCTTACTGAAATCAAGGTATTCGATATCCACAGCATTCCCTTCATCTTCCAAGCTGGTAACTTTATCAAAAAAAGAGATCAGATTTGTCTGGAATGACTTCATAGAATCATAGAATTGCAGAGTTGGAAGAGACTATGAGGGCCATCCAGTCCAACCCCCCTGCCACGCAGGAAATCTTGATCAAAGCATCCCCGACAGATGGCCATCCAGCGTCTGTTTAAAGACCTCCAAGGAAGGAGACCCCACCACGCTCCGAGGGAGTGTGTTCCACTGCCGAACAGCTCTTACTGTCAAAAAGTTCCTCCTCATGTTGAGGTGGAATCTCTGTTCCTGGAGCTTGCACCCATTGCTCCGTGTTCCAGTCTCTGGAGCAGCAGAAAACAAGCTTGCTCCATCCTCAGCATGACATCCCTTCAAATACTTAAACAGGGCTATCATATCGCCTCTTAACCGTCTTTTTTCCAGGCTAAACATACCCAGCTCCCTAAGTCTCTCCTCATAAGGCATTGTTTCCAGACCTTTCACCATTTTAGTTGCCCTTCTCTGGACACGCTCCAATTTGTCAATATCCTTTCTGAATTGTGGTGCCCAGAACTGGACACAGTATTCTAAGTGAGGTCTGACCAAGGTAGAATAGAGTGGCACTATTACTTCCCTTGATCTAGACACTATACTTCTATTGATACAGCCCAAAATCGCATTGGCCTTTTTAGCTGCTGCATCACACTGTTGGCTCATGTTCAACTTGTGGTCTACTAGGACTCCTAGATCCCTTTCGCACGTAGTCTCATTCAGCCAGGTCTCTCCCATCCTATATTTATGCATTTCATTTTTCCGCCCTAAATGCAGTACTTTACATTTCTCCGTATTGAATTTCATTTTGTTAGCTTTGGCCCAGCTCTCCAGTCTATCCAGGTCATTCTGAATTTTGATCCTGTCCTCTAGGGTATTAGCTACTCCTCCCAATTTGGTGTCATCTGCAAATTTAATAAGTATGCCCCTAATTCCCTCATCCAAGTCATTGATAAAGATGTTGAATAGCACTGGGCCCAGGACAGAACCCTGTGGCACCCCACTGGTCACATCTTTCCAAGACGAAAAGGAGCCACTGCTGAGCACCCTTTGGGTTCGGCCGGTCAACCAATTACAAATCCATTGAACAGTTAACTTGTCTAGCCCACATTTTACAAGCTTGTTTGCAAGAATGTCATGGGGAACCTTGTCAAAGGCCTTACTGAAATCAAGGTATGCGATGTCCACAGCATTCCCTTCATCTACCAAGCTGGTAACTTTATCAAAAAAAGAGATCAGATTAGTCTGGCATGACTTGTTTCTCTGAAACCCATGTTGACTTTTTGTGATTATGGCATTGCCTTCTAAATGTTCACAGACTCTCTGTTTAATGATCTGCTCTAGAATCTTTCCTGGTATTGATGTCAGACTAACTGGACAATAATTGTTGGGATCCTCTTTTTTCCCCTTTTTGAAGATGGGAACTACGTTTGCCCTCCTCCAGTCTGCTGGGACTTCTCCTGCTCTCCAGGAGTTCTCAAATATTATTGCCAATGGCTCTGAGATTATATTTGCCAGCTCTTTTAATACTCTTGGATGCAGTTCATCTGGTCCTGGAGATTTAAATTCATTTAGATTAAGAAGGTATTCCTGTACTACCTCTTTACTTATTTTGAGCTGGATTTCCCCTATTGTGTCCTCTGTTCCATTCTCCTCAGGTTGGTCCTCCTTTTCCTTTTCTGAAAACACTGAGGCAAAGAAGGTGTTGAGTAATTCTGCCTTTTCTCTGTCCCCTGTTAGCATTTTGCCATCTTCTCCTCGTAGCGGCCCTATCATTTCCTTCTTCCTCCTTTTGCTGCGGACATACCCCCCCAAAAAACCCTTTTTATTGTTCTTAACCTCCCTAGCAAGCCTGAGCTCATTCTGCGCTTTAGCTTTTCTGACTTTACTCCTACACGTGTTCACTATCTGTTTGAATTTTTCTTTGGTGATTTCCCCCCCTTTCCATTTCCTATACATGTTCCGTTTAAAACTTAGCTCCATTGAAAGTTCTTTAGTCATCCATCCTGGTTTCTTGAGACACCTCCCATTTTTCTTCCTCAATGGTACTGTTTGAAATTGTGCCTTCAGTATCTCCCTTTTGAGAAAGTCCCATCCGTCTTGAGGTCCCTTCTCTTTTAGTATTCTTGACCATGGGATCATCCCCAGTATTTCCCTGAATTTATTGAAATCAGCTCTCCTAAAGTCAAGAATGTGTGTCTGACTATGCCTGGCTTCTCCTTTCCATTGTATAACAAACTCCAGGAGAACATGATCACTCTCACCTAAGGATCCCACCACTTGCACCCCATTAACCAGGTCATCTCTGTTGGTTAGGATCAGATCTAAAATAGCTGACCCCCTTGTTGCCTCTTTTGGACCATGAGATTGTCTTCCAGGCATGTAAGGAATTTGCTAGACCTTGTAGTTTTGGCTGAGTTAGATTGCCAGCAAATATCAGGATAGTTGAAGTCCCCCATCACTACTACATCTCTCCTTTCTGCATGTGTGTTCATCTGTTCTAGAAAGGCAACATCCAATTCCTCTGTCTGATTTGGGGGTCTGTAGTAGAGTCCCACAATAACATCCCTGTTGTTTCCCTCCCCTTTAATTTTTATCTAGACGCTCTCCACCTGGCTTCCAGTATTGATGTCGTGGATCACTTCACTGGTGTAAATATCCCTGACATATAATGCTATTCCTCCTCCTTTCCTGTTTGGCCTGTTTCTCCTATAAAGGTTATACCCCTCTATTCCTACATTCCAATCATGAGACTCGTCCCACCAGGTTTCAGTAATGCCTATTATATCATATTTGTTTTGTAGTGCGAGGACTTGTTTCTCTGTTGTTTTTTATTCTTCTTTTTTGTCCCGGGTGATGATTGGAGTTCTTTTGTAGGTATCTGTCTGTGTGTGTGGATTTTCTGTATACCTGGCGGCCTAACTGTTGGTTTGGTTTGTGGATGACTAGGACATCCAAGAATGGCAGTGTTCCTTCCTTTCCTTTCTCCATTGTGAATTGGATATTTGGGTGGATGCTGTTCAGGTGGTTCAGGAATGAGACCAAATCTTCTCCGTAGTTTCAAATGGTGAAAGTGTCATCCACATATCAGAACCATGTTGTGGGCTTTTTTTGTGCTCTTTTCAGGGCTTGCTTTTTAAAAAAGATGCCAGCCACAGATGCAGGCGAAATGTCAGAAAGAAACTACAGTCATCCCTTCACATTCACGGGGGTTAGGGGCAGAGAACCCCTGTGAATGTGAAAAAAAAACATGAATAAGAAATGAGCCTGCGGGCAAGCGGTTTTCCACCCGAATCCCTTCCCAAAGCAGCGATGAGCTTCCTGAGAAGCCCCTCACTGCCTTGGGAAGGGAGTGGGGTGTAGCGCGCGTGTGCCAGCTGCTTCCCACCCCGCCTTCCCAAGGCAGCGATGGGCTAAGCCCTTCGCTGCCTTGGGAAGGGACAGGGTGTTGAGCAGTGGGGGTGGGGGTGGCAGCTTTCCGAGAATAATCAAAACCGTGAATGTGAAAATCGCAAATGTGGAGGGGCAACTGTATCCCAGAACATGGCCTCACAGCCTGGAAAAAAAAACAAGGAAAATCTACAAAAGCCATTCTTTTCTATTGACGGCTCAAGCTGTCAATTGATCTCCTGTGGCGATTTGTTGCTGGCATTGCCGGCGTTTAAATCCTTGTGCTATTGTACTCACATGAATACAACGTCAATGGGCAAACACTTCCGGATGAGATCACAACCGCCAAGTAGGGATGTTCTTTATATGAACATCCCCCCTGTGTACTTGGGACTTTTAAAGTGGGGTTTTGTGCTTTTTATGTGTTATTTGGTTTTTAGTTTTAAATTTCCCATGCTAGCATCTTCTTGTGAGAATTGGCTAGATTTCAATCCTGGAAGTAAACAGAGCTTCATTTGTGCTCCATTTCTGCTGGGGAAGCCTGATTGATGCTGCTGGAGTTAGGTCTGGTGTGTGTTCTTTTGCTGGCATAAAACATTTTAAAATATGCTGGCCAATGAACCTTAATGGGAGGTGGTCTAATAAAGCCCCCCCTCTCTGTGTTTCCCTCTCTTCTTTGGAGCAGAAATCACCTGGGGGTGGTATCTATACTGGACAATTATAGCACTTTAATGCCACGTTAACTGCCATGGCTCCATCCCTACAGAATCCTGGAATTTGGTGAAGTACTTTAATTTCTCTAGAGCAGTGGTTCTTAACCTTTGGTCCTCCAAAAGAGTTAGATTTCAACTCCCCAAAGCTCCAGATAATCGTAAAAATCCAAGAGTTGAAAGGGCCGTCCAGTCCAACCCCCTGCCATGCAGGAACACATAATCAAAGCACTCCCGACAGATGGCCATCCAGCCTCTGTTTAAAAACCTCCAAAGATTGAGACTCCACCATACTCCGAGGCAGTGCATTCCACTTCCAAACAGCTCTTACCATCAGTAAGGTCTTCCTAATGTTTAGGTGGAAGCTCTTTTCCTATAGTTTGAGTCCATTGCTCTATGTCCTGGTCTCTGGAGCTGCAGAAAACAAGCTTGCTCCATCCTCAGTATGACACCCCTTCAAATATTGAAACACAGCTGTCATGTCAGCTCTTAACCTTCTCTTCTCCAGGCTAAACATTCCCAGCTCCCTAAGCCACGCCTCATAGGGCATGGCTTCCAGACATCCCACCATCCTGGTCACCCTCCTCTGGACATGTTCCAGCTTCTCAATGTCCTTCTGAATTGTGGTGCCCAGAATTGGACACAGAATGCCTCTTGTGGAGAAACCTAATGAGTATTTTAACACCAAATCTGTTCTGATGATATGGTTTTTAAACCCCATATCAAAGCATAATAAGTGGTACTATTACATTCCTCGATCTAGACACTATACTCCTGTTCATGCAGCCCAGAATCACATTGTTTTTTTTTTGTTTGTTTGTTTTTTTGCTGCCGCATCACACTGTTCATTCATGTTCAGCTTGTGGTCCACTATGACTCATAGATCACTTTTGTATGTACTGTTGTCAAGCCAGGTATCACCCATCCTATAGCTCTGCATTTCATTTTTTTATGTCTTGGCCCAGCTCTCCAATCTGTTAAGGTCATTTTGAATTCTGATCCGGTCCTCTGGGGTATTAGCTACCCCTCCTAATTTGGTGTCATCTGCAAACTTGATAAGCATGCCCTCTATTCCCTTATCCAAGTCATTGATAAAGATGTTGAATAGCACTGGGCCCAAGACAGAGCCCTGTGGCACCCCACTGGTCACTTCTCTCCAGGATGAAGAAGAGCCATTGGTGAGCCCCTACAGATAAGTGTCATCAGCGTACTCATAGAATCATAGAGTTGGATGAGACCACAAGGGTCATCCAGTCCAACCTCCTGCCATGCAGGAATACACAATCAAATCATTCCTGACAGATGGCCATCCAGCCCCTGCTTAAAAACCTCCAAAGAAGGAGACTCCACTACACTCTAAGGCAGCGCATTCTACTTCCAAACAGCTCTTACTGTCAGAAGTGGAATACACTGCCTCGGAGTGTACTGATGTACTGATGGTACCCAACTCCAAAACTCATTATGACCTCACCAAGCAGCTTCATATAGGTATCAAAGAATTTGGGGGATAAGATGGAATCCTGAAGCATCCCACTGCTTAATAGCCATGGGGCTGAACAAGAACCCCTCAATGCACCTCTTTTCAACCAGTCCTACAGATATGAGTGTCTTCTACTCCCATCCCTCAGAGCCAGTACCATAGTCAATGGTATTAAAAGCCACTGAGAGATCCAGGAAGATCAACAGGTTAACATACCCTCTCCCTTATCCCTGGAGTAGGTCATCAGTCAGAATGGTTAAGGCTGTTTCAGTGACATACCCTGGTTTTCAGTGCGCTGAAATTGGTCCAGATACTCCCTTTCCTCCCAGAATGCCTGAGGTTCACCATCATTGATTGATTGATTGCATTTATATACTGCCTTTCTCTCAGAATGAGATGCAAAGTGACCCCCAAAGACAATAATAAAAACAGAAAAGACAGACACAGATTTTAAAAGACAGATAAAACATCTCCATAAAAAAGCTCCCCCGCTTAGATGTAAAAGTCTGCTTGAATAAAAATGTCTTTGCTTGCTAGCAAAAGGAAAGCAGGGAGGGGGTCAGCCTAACTTCCTCAGGAAAGGTGTTCCAAAGGGTGGGAGCAGCCACTGAGAATGCTCTTTCTCAAGTGAGGCTGTGATGGTGGCGGGACCAAGAGAAAGACTTCCTCTGTAGATCTTAAAGTTCTTGACAGGTTCGTATTGGGACATATGGTCTTTCAAATAGTCTGGACCCAAGCCATATAGGGCTTTATATATTGCAACAGCTCCATTGGCTGCCAGTTCATTTCCAGGCACAATTCAAAGTGCTGGTTTTGACCTATAAAGCCCTAAACAGCATGGGTCCAGGTTATCTCCCTGTATGAGCCCAGTAGATTTTTAAGATCATCTGGAGAAGTCCTTCTCTCTGACCCACCACCACCTTCTCAGGTACATTTGGTAGGAACTAGTGCTTGCTCCCAGACTTTAGAACCTCCTCCCCAGAGAGGCCAGGATGGCCCCGTCCTTGCTCTCCTTCCAGTGGCAGGTTAAGAAATTTTTATGCTGCCAGGTTTTTATGAACTAACAAGGGCTGGGCTTGAGAGGCTGTGTGGTGTAGTTTTTAAATTTCAAGGTTTTTTTTTAAAAGGAATGTTAATAGTTTTACTTTTTAATGTTTTTAACTTATACATTGTTTAATTCTTTTAAAATTTTATATTTATAATATAATTTTATTTTATACTGTTTTTGCTAGTATTGTTTTAAAGAGATTGTTGTTGTTGTTGTTGTTGTTGTTGTTGTTGCAGCACTTTGAATTTTGTCTGGAAACAAACTGGCAGCCAGTGGAGCTGTTTTAACAAGGGAGGTATATGCTTCCTATAACTGGCCTTGGTCAGCATTCTGGCCACAGCATTTTGGACCCACGGAAGTTTCCAAACAGTTTCCAAAGGCAGCTACATGTAGAGTGTATCACAGTAATCCAAATGGGATGTAATCAAGACATGAGTCACCATGGCCAGATCTGATGTCTCAAGGAATGGGCATATTAGTTTTAGGTGTGCAAATGCAATCCTGGCCACTGCTGAGAGGCTCAGAGTTACTTTCAACTGACCAGGAGCACCTCTGTCTTATCTGGGTTAAGTTTCAGTTTGTTTGCCCTCATCCAGTCCATTATTGACAACAGACAACAGACATTGGTTCTGTACTGAGACAACTTCGTTGGAATCAGAAGGGAAGAGTTGGTTGTCATCAGCATACTGGTGACATTGAATCCCAACACTCCAGATGGCCTCTCCTAGTAGTTTCATATAGATGTTAAACAGTATGAGGCACAAAACAAAACCCTGAGGGACCCCACAGACCAATGGCCAGGGCATCGAACAGGAGGCCCCCAGCACCATCTTCTGAGTTCACCCCTCCAAGAAAGACTGGAAGCACTGCATAACAGTGCCTCTATGTCCCATCCCAGAGAGCTGGCCAAGAAGGATACCATGGTTGATAGTATCGAAAGCCACTGAGAGGTCTAGCAGAGCCAACAGGGACACACTCCCCCTGTCCAGTTCCCTGTGTAGGTCATCCTCTAAATCAACCAAAGTGGTGTCTGTCCCATAGCTGGACCTGAAATCAGATTGAAAAGGATCTACATAATCTGTTTCATCCAGAAACCCCTGGAGATGGAATGTCTCCAAAATGGAATGTTAGAGACTGACCGATAATTACAGGTTGACCTCCACCCCCGTATCCGCAGAGGATATGTTCCAAGACTCCCCATGGATACCTGAAACCGTGGATAATAGGAACCCTATTATTTTCAACGAGCTGAATGCCAGAAGTTGACCATAGAAACACATTGGAGGATCTAAAAATGCCTAGAGTGAACATATTTTTTTCAGCTGTGGATGAAACTGTGGCTACTGAATCCATGTTATGCAAATTATTGGTGTCCGTGGAAAGTCAAGGCAAGATCTTAGCTTAGCTGGGGAATTAGAAGCAGCTCAATGACATAGCAAGAGGTTGCACAACTTTACAGGACTTTTGAACCCTGTATATATGGGTGTAGTGAAGGAAATACACAGAAGTTGGGTGTACAAACAATGGATGAAACTTTATTGAACTGAACTGAAGCATTCACACATCACACATATATTCATTTTATTAAGAAAACAGGACTATCAGAGTAAGACAAGAAGTAGTTAGAAGGGAATAGTTAAGGCTATAGGGCAGTGATGGGCAACCTTTTGAGTTTGGTGTGTCAAACTTTGCCAAAAAACTGAGCATAACTCGGGTGGTGTGTCACTTTGAGGGAAAAAAACATTATCTCTGCCAGTGGAAGAGAGGGCAAAGATCCCAGCTTAACTGGAAGTCCCAGAACTAGATGCTCTGTGCCAGACTTCTGTTATTTTGGTCTATAGACCTCCGGCATAGAGTGTCTAATAGGGTAGGATGAAACATTTGCAACTACAGTTGTCCCTCCACACTCGCGGGTTTCACATTCACAGTTCCGCATATTCACAGATTCCCACTTTAGGGTGAGTGGGAGGGGGGAGGAAAATGGGACTGGGGCTTCAAAGCCCCGATTGCCACTTTAGGGAGGGTGGGGGGATGGAGGAAAGTGGCGACCAGTGCTTTTGAAGGCCTGATCGCCACTTTACGGAGGGTTGTGAAGTTGCGGGCGGGGGAGGGGAGGCCTATGGCCATGTGTCATCAGAAATGGCTACGTGTGTCAGTGCTGACACATGTGTCATAGGTTTGCCATCACTGCTATAGGGTGTACTACACCTGCTCTTGCAGCTTGTCTCCATGGAGAAGCAATGTTACTCTCAAGTGGCAGCAACAAAAGTGGGGTGAAAGAGACTTGGGTAAGGGAAGGTTAAGATTAATGGAGCTGGGGAGGAATGTCTGAAGCCAGCTGAGTGCCTTCTCAAGGTCTGGGAGGGTTAGCAAGTAATTCAGAATGACGGTGAGATGTGGTGGGAGGAGTCAAGGGACAGAATGGTGTGGATTCAGATAGAAGGGTTCTGAACCAATGAACGTAAGTTTTTCAGGGTTTTTATAAAAAAATACCCCTTTGAAGATGTGCTTTGAACAAAAGAAATGTTTGATTTCAGGTAGTTCTCAAGTGTTTTACAAAGGTATTCTGGACAGCCAGGATCTGGGAGATTGGGGTGATCTGATACCTTAATGATTGATAGACAGGCCCTCTTTGGTCTCTCAGAATCAAGGGTGACAGCATCATCTACATAGCAATGAAGTTCCTCTGTATGTTTGATGTCGTTAGGATACCTGTCTCCTTAGGAGACACAAGGTTCCCATTTCAAAGAAAATGCAGAATGTTTGTATCCAGGTGTGAATTAGTGGGGAATTTATGGGGGCCTCCCCCAGGCTTATTCCATGCATGCCCTTAGCTTGATTCCTGACTTGCTCTGGAGTGCATTTTATTTACTACCCACATCCTCAGGATGCATAAATTGAATCTTATCCAATAATGCAGGACTAACAGGCATCAACATTACATCCACTGAACCTGTTTGAACTACATCATCCAAGTCAGAGTAGACCTGAGTCATTTTGTCTGCAAAGTGTCTAGCAAATTCCTCAGTCAGCTGTTGAATGGTCTTTGTTCTCTTCTTGTGGGCTAAAGTGTAAAAAGGCCCCTGACCACTCAAGACAGCTCTGCTGGATGACACCATGCAGATACAATGGTGGCAAAGAAGTTAATTTCTTCTGTGCCCCCATCACCATGGCATAGGCACTCCAATGAGCTTGTTAGCATGCCCTACTACCCCCTCCCTATAATATCTCATAATGAGAAATATTGGACACTTGGAAGGGGTCAGGTTGACTGGGGTGATCTAACAAGAGGTAAAGTGGAGGTCACAAGGACCTGGAATGGTGTCTTAGAAATATTTTAGCAAGCAAGCCCATGTTAGGATTGCGCGGAAGCCCCCGTAAACAAAGCCATTAAGGAGGTATGTGCTAGTTCCTTCTTAGGCACCTCAGCACTGAGCCACCCTACATAAACAATCAAGTGACCTTTCTAATCCCAGTCCTAGGGAAATCTCACCTCAAAACCCCCCTCCTGTCCTGCATTGTGAGGTTGTTGTAAGCCTACCAATTTCTATCTCCCCACCATAAAAAGCAATCAGTTAAGTTTCAGTTTCCCTTGTTTACTCAGTGGGAAACTCATCCAGGCTTTGTCCTAGCCAGAGTACCTCTTCAGGGTATAATTATTATTCCCCCAACAATAGAAAAGTGTGCCACTCTTGTTTCTTGGTGCACCTCCGGACTGAAACTTCCAGTGGCACCCTCAAACTTTTGTCTGAGTACTTCACTCTTCAAGACTGGTAACTACTGCCCTATTTTCCTGAATTTCTCCCTCTATCCAGTCTTTCTGCCTTACTCCTCTTTAGCCTTGTGTGGTTCTAAGGAACGTGTGTTGTGGTGTGAAAGTATTTGTGCTATTTTCAATAAAAACACTTTATTTTACAGCACTTTAACCTGGATTTCTGTGCAGTCAGTACTGGTATACATAGGTGAAAAGGTCCCCACAGTTACCCTCCAATTGGAGGCATACTGTTTGAGCTAATAATCCCCCCATCTAGATTTTTGGTATCATGGGTAGGTCTCAGAGCACCTCCCCACCTCTTAGGGTAATAATCTCTCTCCCATGTTCAGTCAGACTTGCTCTGAGTCTTCTGCTATTGTCGCTCTAGTCTCCATCTGACTCGTTTCATTGCCACCAGCTCCCTGGTGAACCAGAGGGCTTGCTTGGCTCCACTTCATGAGAGGTGACCTCCCTAGGGTTTGTGATAAATGTGTCAAGTTCTGAGAGAATGTGAGCAACTTTCTTCTCAAAGTATGTGGTAACTTTTCCACAGAATGTAGCCAAGGGTCCCACCCCTGTTCTTTCTGGACTTGTTCCTAAAAGGCTCCTTACCCCTTGCTGGATGGGAAGTTGAGGATGCAATCTTAGAACACAGTACGATTTGTTTTGATTAACCATACACCCATGTAACAGGAACAACAAATAATCTTTGCTGATTTTTCATTGCAATTGAGCTGAGAACCATGCCACTTGCACTCTGCGCAGCCTATTTCATTGACCACAGATCTTCTGCAAATCAAGGTGAATTACGAGCACAACAGTAGTGGACTGGGTGCTATGGGTGATTGTATCAATTACCCTTTTAATCTCAATATTCTATAGTGAGACCCAAATCATCAGCAATGTCTGCTAGAAGATCTCCCTGTGCGTTTATAATTTTTTTCAGATACGATAAGGCCCTAAGAACAGGCCCTCTTAATAAATACCCCACCACTGCAGGGAGGATCTGCTATCACTAAGCCAAACTTCACAAGGAAATGATCTGACCATAGCAAGGGGTTTATTGAAATCACTTTGAAAAAATAGATCATTCCTCCAACAGCAAAAGCCAGATCCAGGATATATCCTGCCTCATGCCCTGGACCAATAATGTCTCATGGTCATCATGAAGCCAGAAGGCAGTCTCATGGTCATCATGAAGCCAGAAGGCCTGAGCTGACCCCATCAGGCCAGTCTGGTCATAATGTTGAAGTCCCTCAAAAACCACAGTCCTCCAACACCACTTTTGAGACCACCTCAGCTAGTTCAGGCAGGGAGACTGCTGGACATCAGGTGGGTAGTACACCAGCAGCATCCCTGTTCTGTCTCTCTGGCTCAATACAGGGTGCAAACCTTCAAAACTGGTGCTGGGGCAGATACTGTAGGTTTCCTTGTGAAGAAGACAGAAACCATAGGGATTATGGCAACTCCACCTCCCAGCCCTTGAAACAAGATTGGTGCTGAATGAAGTATCCAGATGGACAAATCTACACTCCACCAAGTTCATCCACACAAGTGTCTCCAATAGACAGCAGGTTGGTCCCTTCATCCACAACCAAGTCATCAATTAACTTGGCATTCGGGAACAGGACCAACAGATCAGAAAGTGGGCTAACATGGCATCCACCCCGATAGTTTTTAGCAGAGGGGTGGGGTATAAATAAATTTTATTTATTATTATAATCCTGAATCTTGAGGGATGGGGGAAGGATTAAAACATGGGAAATATGTCAAATATACTGTTGCCCTGTGGGTTGAACACTTGTCTTCTATCTTACATATTGATTTGAAAAGCACACCAGTGACAACAACATGTTCCCCCCCCCCATGATTTTAGTAGACAGGGGCTTAACTAACAGCCATTCCCTAAGGGAAGGAAATAAGGGCTCATAGAAACTTGCTGGGTCTGCTCATATATGACCTCTTTTATCTAGTATGCCAATGAGTATGGATACATCTCTCTTTTTGAAGGTTAATAATAAAAAAGACAAGGTGTTTATATGGAAAACTAAAGGAAAAAGAGGGATGGAAAATGGGAATAATACAAAAAGGAGCCCCGCTTTTAATCATATCCCTATGTTGATAACATATTTATGAGATCTCCTTCAATTAATTAGAATAAACTATGTAACACTGCGGGAAACAAATTGAAAATTTAATAAAGTAAGTTGGCTTCCGATGTCTTTTGAAGAAAGGAGCTAATTATATTTAGTTCTGTAATTATAACTTTAATTAAAATATAATGCAAAAATATTCAGGCAAAGTGAAGCAAGTTCTGAAATGGAGCCTTTAAGACCCATTCTCTCTTCTGATAAAGTATTCAGAATAATTTGAAATAAGCATTTTAATCTCTCTCTCTCTCTTTCTCTCTGTATGAGTAGGTTTTAAGCTATCTTTGCAGTGCAATTTGCATTTCAACCTGTCTTCCAAATGATAACAGCATTTTGTTTCAAAAATCATATATCTTATTTGGGTCACATAACTAGCCTGATCAATGTGTTTTGCTGGAAATAACACACACTTTCTATTTATACTTGCCTGTTGCTTCTTCTGCAATTCAATTGAAGCAGAGGGCTCTTTGGCAAACCCTTCCTGACACTGTCCATAGACCGACAGCTTCCACATCTATTAACCAGGGAACAGCTTGCACCAGGCTGAGCTCGATAATAAGTATATGGCAAAAGGAGATTTTGATATAGGTATAAATGTGCCTGGTGATGAAATGACCTTCTGCTAGCACATTCAATGAGCATTGCTCACCAATTCTGCCTGTTAGGCAGAAAATGGATGCCCATAATTATTCTCAATTAAGGAAGGCTATACATGTTTTCTGAAGCATGACTCACAAAAGCTTTGAGGGCCTGCTTTGGATTTATTTGTTTTTACAATCTTCATATGCCTTTCTGAGCTATGTTTTAAGTCTCTTTGTATTTCCTTAGAATATTTGAGGCCTCGGCTCAGAAAAGAACAATTTTTCACAGACTTGCAACCATGAAACAATGGAGGAAAAGAGGTTCTGTGCACATAGCACTATCTGGATGCTCTCTCTCTCTTTTTCTGAGATTCTATAGCCTCCAATATTTCAAAGATGAAAACCAGGTCACATGTGGCCCGGCACCATCAGAGTGTGTTCAAGATGGCCAATGTTATTAATGAGGAAGAACACATAAGCTAGGAGTTGTTGCATCAGTTTGCTTTGGCCTGAACCTACTGGGAAGAGACAGATTCCATCCCTTCTGTTCCTCTGCCCCCCTGCTGACTTAATTATGTGCAAACTCCTTTTGCCCTTTGAACTCAGTTTGCAGCAATGGAAGTAAGCTGAGGATAAAGGGGGTAAGTGGGAGGAAATAAAAACTAGGGCTGAATCCACACTGCACAAATAATCCAGTTTGAAACTGGATTCTTTGCCATGGCTCCTTTCTATGGACCCCTGGGACGTGTAGTTTGGTGAGGCACCTGCACACTTTGGCAGAAAAGGCTAAAGACCTTGTAAAACTACACATTTCAGGATTCCATAGGAAGGAAGCCATGGCGAATCATCCAGTTTAAATCGGATTATTTGGGTAGTGTGGATTTGGCCTGGGACATTTTAAAAGCAGCTGAAAAAGTGGCAACAGAGAATGAATCAGGACTGTCCTGCCAAATCCGAACAGTTGGAGTGTATGGAGTAACTTTTCTAAGCTTTGGCACTTCCTTAGCTGGATGCAACAGCCATGACTTTCCTCTTGAACCTTCAAAATAAAGTGAAATCTGAAAGGTGGAGAAAAGAACTGAACAAAATCTCTTTGTCTCTCTGCCTCATAGCTCTTCAGCAGAACATCAGCTTTTTTTTTTAAGGCTGCAAGTGCCTGGCTTCCATTCTTTAAGCTAAAACATTATAGGCTATTTTTAATTAATCCCAAACAGAGTTGAACTATTGAATCTGTGACATTTAGCTATGTGTTGACTCACCATTTTGCAATTGATTCAATGGGTCTACTTCCATTGGAACTAACCAATAGGATTCATTTTTTTAATGCCTATTGATTCACTTCATGAAAAGATGAAAAGAAACTGAGATTTGTAACTGAGATTTGTATACAGTGGATATCTCATTCCATATCTCTGGATGTTCTTAATCAATATTTATATGCAGATGTTAAAGGGAGGCAAGATTGGATTGTGGGTCCATATAGGAGATACTATGGGATGACCTCCAGTTATCTCCCTTGCTCTGTCTTCTGAACCAAAATTGTGATTCATTTTTTTTAGAAGTCTTCTAGAAAGCTAGCTTCTGAATGACACGGTTGATTTGCAGGACTAGAATACATTGTACATAAAGGTTCTACAGGCTACATATGAGCTGTACAGCCTACTTGATTTTAGTCCATAGGATTTATTTATTTAGTTAAGTATTTATATCCCATACTATATCCTAAGATTTCAGGGCAGTATACAATAAAATCAGTATATAATATTAACTAGTTTGGCAAGTTAAAACCTGGCAATTAAAATTAATCAAAACAAGACAATTAAAATTAGTTAAAATGGTTTAAAACAATTTAAACCCATAAAGTATATCCAGACCAGCCCCCAAAGATTTCAATAAAGAGCCATATTTTTCCTTGGCAGTGAAATGACACCATAGTTGGTGCTGATCAACCCACGAAGGGCTTGTCTACACAAGCAAACAAATTCTGCTTCAAATTGCATTTTTCTGGTCTGCAGTGACCCTGCATACATCTTGTTAACACCACACACACCTTGTTAAAGCAAAGTGAGAGTGGCATTACCAGCCACACATTTTCCTTAGGCAAGCTCACTTTGGTGTTAAAGCGGTCCTGCTATGATCGTGTGTCCTATACTTCACATTATTTTCGGCCACATGGCCATGGCCACTCCACTTTTTTTTTTTTTTTTTTTTTGCTGTCATGCAGGTAAATATGCAAATATGCAATTAGGCAGAAGTGCACTAATAATGATATACAAGTATCCTCACAAGGGGGCTCGACGCTGGCCGGCGGGCCTATTTGCGGCCCGGCTGGCGGCCCCAGAAAGCAGCCTCCTGGCTCTGCCCCCCCTTCCTCTCCCCGCTCGCCGGGTGCTGTCCTGGGCGAGGCGGGAGGGGGGGAAGGGGGGGGGAAGCGGCGACCGCATGGTCCGTCATACGGGCCGCCATCTTCCCCCTTCTCCTTCCCATCACCCTCAGCGGTGGGGAGGGGAAAGGGAGGCTAGGCCAATCAGAGGCGAGCTCGCTCGCCTCTGATTGGTCTACGGATCCGGGTAAAGGGCAGCGTGCCTGCGCGCCCACCCAGATCCGAGGCAGCGGCGGAGGCAGCAGCAACGCTCTCCGCCGCGCCTGAAAGCGGAACCCGCCCTCCCTCCCTCAGTTCATCTTTGTCGCAATTTGCGGGCGGATGTTTGGGTCGTGAGAAGTTGGATATTCAGGGGTCTCCGTCAAGTTCAAGTGCAGGTCCAAGTACAAAGCCAAGTTCAAGTTCAAGGGAGACCCCTGCTAGCTGCTAATATATGTTTGTTTACAGGGAAGGAGAGAGCGTCGAGCGGACGGCTCGGCCAGTACCTCTCTCCTTCATGCAGGGGAGCCGGGATGGACCGGTCCCCGCGCCACCCACATGTGTGGGCGGTTGGAGCTCATGACCCATACATTGCCGCCAACCATTAGCTGGCAAGTTGCGGCCAATTATTGCCAACATATATATCATTTTAATCTACCTCAACATTATATCATTGTATACCTCAACGTTTGTATATTACTAACCTGTACCTAATTGGGTTTTCTGAAGTTATCTGTAAGCAATACATAGTCAATCTAATCTGAGTGTCTGTCATTATTCAAGGGGGCGGTGGGGCCATCCGGTCTGGGTCCGCAAATGCACCTTCAAAAAATAATAGCAACTGCATGCCAGCAAAATGAAAATACAAAGAGAAGAAGTAGCCTGGCTCCACACCGACACCAACCCGGAGGTGGCCACATGTACAATAAATTGTTTTTCCTAGGAAAAGGAAGTATAAAAGGTAGTTTTTAAAAAACCACATCTAAGCCCTCAGGCACCAAAAAGGACTGTATTCAATTTGAATCCTCAAGAACATTGTGTGTTCTACCAGCCCCTGGTATGATGTGAGTATGGTGGGTTTTTGTGTGTGTAGATAAGCCGTAAGGCAGAATATTCAACAACTGGGGTGCCACAGGAGAGAAGGTCTTCTCTCATGTCCTCCCACAGTATATTTCCCCCACTGGTGGGACACAGAAGAGAGTCCCTTCTGCCACCCTTACTCCTCAGGCTGCTATTTATAGAGAGATAGAAAGATAGATAGATGTGGATAGAAGTGCTCCTTCAAGTATTTATGTCCCAAGCTACTTAGGGCTTTGAATATCATCACCAGCACATTGAATTCAGACCGGAATCATACTGGCAACTAATGCAACTGCTTTAAGACTGGTGTTAAGACTGGTTTGCAACTATGGATACCAAATAAGAAAAAAATCTGCACCAGGAACGTTTCTCTTAGTAGCAGCTCAAAGAGAAATTACAAAGAGGGAAAGAAGGATCTAGACTTATGGTGAAGTTGGTAGAGAAGGGTTTAACATGTAGCATTTGCTGGATATGTTGACCAAGTAAAGCAAGCTAGAGAACAAACACATATAGACACTTTTCTACATGGGCAATATCCCCATCTTGCCCCATCTTAGAGCCCTGCAGTCCTAATGATCCAGGGACTTTGCCCCGTCATCCTCATGACTCCCGGGGCAAGATGAGGCAAAGATGGGGCGAAGACAAGGTAGGTCCCATTATAGCATTTTAAAATAATATCTGCTTTAATTTGTTCCCACCAGCAAAAAAAAAAAAAAAAAACTGATTGGGCCCTGCATGAGAGCAGGAGCCCCTTCCAGTACACTGGCCCACCGATGCAGCTTCCGGTTTGCTGTCATTCTTCCACAGCAAGAAGGAGTCCTGCAACATATGACCAAGGCTGGCCACCTGCAGGGGATCTTGGTCACATGTTGCAGGACAGCTTCCTGCCTTCTCGGAGAGTGAGGGAGACTGTGGTGGCAATGGCTGAAGGGATGGGATGCAATGCCTGTCTGTACTTCTTTCCATTTCATGGAGGTAACGGGAGGAATGAGCCTGTTCTGCAGGCAGGAGATGCCATTGGAGAGCTGGCATACCCTGGCCTATGTAGATGAGTCCTTAGTTTCCCTTTATTAATTTTGTTAATCACAATTCTTAGAAGAAGTGCCTTCCACAAATAGTTACCTTGTGCATTTTATAAAAACGGACAGTCCCTCCATGGATACCTAATCAAATAAATAATAGATGAAGGCCAGTATTCTCTATCAGCTACTTAGCTGATTGTTACAGGTAAATCTAGGTAACCATTCTGTATTCACAATAGCTACTTAGTCAAATTGTGTCACTATTGTCATCATTGTAAATTTCTCCCCAACTTACTTTACTGGGCATCACTTGCATGGGGAAAAGGAGCTCCATTCTGCTGGAGATTGGAGTATGGGTGAATTATGTTTCCTTCAGGTTTGGGGCAGGGGGTTGGGCCAAGCGGTATTACGAAGGAGATTATCAGATGCAGCAAAAGCTACATCAGAAGATCACTAGAACAGGAAGGGGAAACCTTACCAGATGACATTGTCCTCCAGCTTTCTGGGGGTGTAGCGCAGGCATCAGTAAGGCATCCCCTTTTATTAGCGGCTTGTCCCTGTCAATGCAAAAGGGAAGCCTCATCCATGGCAGCATTACATCCCAGGAATGACTGAAGGACATGGTATTTAGTAAGGTCGCTCTTTCTGTTCTTCTCGTGATTTTCTGATGCAGTTGGGAACGTGATTTTTTGGTGTGTTCCCCACGTCTGATAATCTCTTTAATTGATGGAAGACTCTATGTTGTTACATGATGTTTTCTCGTTTGATTCAACATGTAACTTAACTTGGCTCTTCGTATGCAGAGTAATTTTCACTTTGTACATACGTTGCACATTCAAAATTGTTTAGCCATAGATCATAGCATCATCCTACAACACATCATCCTCCAGCATTCTGGGGACGTAGCACAGGCATCAGTAAGACATCCCTTTTTATTGGAAGTTTGTCCTTGTCAATGCAAAAGAGAAGCCTTGTTCACAGCAGCATTATGCCCCGGGAATGACTGAAGGACACGGCATCTGGTAAGGTCACCCCTCCTGTTCCTCTAGTGATCTTCTGACACAGTTTGTAACATGATGTTTTAGTGCATTCCCCCACGTCTGATAATCTCCTTAGTTAAGTATACTTAACAAAGTAGATGATACAAGGTATTGGTTGGAATAAATAACCCAATTAACTTTGTATAAATGATAATGTCATCAAAAGATGCTCCAGAATTAAATTTGGACCTTTATTGTAATTGGTCTTATTTCTGATGGTTAATTAATTGTGAATCTTTGTCACGAGATAGTTTTGACAATACTTTAAAAAAAAAATACATCAAGCCTTCCAAGGTGGATTTAGGTGGAAATGTTGAGATTTACAAAGCATGTTGCTTCTTCTGCAGGATGGGTTTATGGACAACTTGGGGGGGGGGCTTTAAAAGTGTGATATGCATATCATAGAGAACTCACCGTTTCACACATAGGACTAGAATGAGATGTCATCAGCAGTGAAACAGAAACTGATTATGGTCCACTTTTGCTATTCCTCTGTGGAATTTGAACACTTTTCAAAAATGACATGATATATTTTGTTTCATAAGGGCAAGTTATAGTTAAGATAAGGAGTGGATTCTCTTCTCAATACTCACTTTCATTATATATATGAAATTCAGCAGGAATTTAATATACACAGTATAGTGAAATAAAGAAAATCAACCTCAAAATGAAAGGGCTTGATTTAGAATGCAGAATTGAATAAATAAATAGTTGCCAGACTCCTGCTGGGGTCTTAGATCTTTGTAAGTGTACTTACTGTACATCTGTGGGAATTAGAATCGTGCAGTGGCATAATGTCCTTATCCAGTAGAGGGCTGCTGTTATGTTACTATGTAGTAGAGCTGACAAATTGCCCGATGCACATCAATGCACAATAAAAATCATTGTGCAATGTGCACCAGTGTACAAGATGCACATTGGGGACTCTTGCTGGTGTCCCCTTACACACCTTTGCAATTCAATAAAGGGATTTTTTAGTGCCTCTGCTATGTAGCTAGGTATACAAAAAGTTACATAACAGGTCATATAGGATTCCGGTGAGTGTTAATAAAATTACTCATAGTATATATTGAATAGACATGGTTATTGCCTATATCGAACAGGAATATTTAGGACTGCATTGTTTCTGAATTAATTCAGCAACAATGTATCCTAAACATGACTATTTAAAAGGAAATCCCACTATGTTCAGTGGGACTTACTTCCTGGTAAATGTGTATAGGATTACAGCCAGAGGAGATTATCAGATGCAGCAAAAACATATCAGAAGATCTCTAGAAGAATAGGAAGGGGCGACCTTACCAGACGACGGTGTCCTCCAGCATTCCAGGGGCATGGCACAGGCATGAGCAAGGCATCCTTTTTTATTGGCAGCTTGTCTCCATCAATGCAAAAGGGAATCCTCATCCGTGGCAGCACTATGCCCCAGGAATGGCTGAAGGACGTGGTGTCTGGTAAGGTCACCCTTTCTGTTCTTCTAGCGACCTTCTGATGCAGTTGGGAACATGATTTTTTTATGCATTCCCCTGTGTCTGATAATCTCCTTAACTGATGGAAGAGCTCTATGTTGTTACATGATGTTTTCTAGTTTGATTCAACATGTAACTTAACTTGTTTATTCTTATGCAGAATAATTTCCACTTCTTACCTGCATTACACATTCAAAATTGTTTAGCCATAGATCGTAGCATCATCCAGCAACACCTTCTCCAAACTGATAAGAAATGTGTCATGAGTGAATCAGGTGTGGCAAGGATCTCTCAACAAACTGAAAATCAGAAATAGAACAGTTAGGAATGAAAGCTCGATCGACATCTGCTGTTTTCCTACATTTGTCAAACGTTACCATGTATTTTTAGCAGTATAATTGGAAAGCAGGAAAAATAGCTAAAGATATTTATTTTTTTTGAAGTTTACATTACACAACCTGTCAAACAGCCACAGCAGCAAGGAGAGTGCTTTGCTTGCCCATTAAATGATGCAATACAAACCTCTTTCCTTGTAGCTTAGCCACATTTGCTAAATCATTTTTTTATTGCAGCTTGTGGTGCTGTATCCCTGGCACAGATGTATCTTTAAGTGCAATGGTTTCTCTTCTGTAACACAAGAGACACCACCATCTGCTAACTGCTCATCTTGCAGTCTGCTGGAGTTTAAGATCAAAGAGGTATAGAGGGCAGGTGGGGATTTAAATATCAATCTGAATGAGGCCAAACTCAAGATTTTGTTCCACCTAGGAATTAAAATGGAGTTGCACTTTCCATGACTCAATAGACATGCATGCAACCGAACTATGTTCTGCATGCTTGATTGGTGAAAATTGGTGAAAATTACAGCTGGCCATACTTACCTGGCTTTGGCCCCATGCCCTTATGCCCAGCCAGTGGGGCAATAGGGCCTCCAAGACTCTTTCCAATTTACAATTGAGCCCCTGGGTTGAAAGGGGCTTATGATCCTGATCTAAATCATTATGACCAAATGGAAAGGACCTCCTGATTTCTCATACTACTGTCCTTGGTCACAATCTCTGTTAGCATGGGGAACCAGACATTTTGGAAACTAAACAAGATACCTTTTGTGATGGTAAACATAGAGGTGGGAAAAGTTACTTTTTTGCAGTGATGCAGACTTGAGTTGATTGGCTCTGACTCAAGTCAGACTCAAGTTGCTTCAATGACATGACTAGAGAGATTATTAGATGCTAAAAATATCCCAGGACAGGGATGACAGGAGATCGTTAAAAGGCTTACCTTTTAGATGACATTGTCCCTGTCCTGGGATGCTCCCATTCTGCTCCTGTTCCTTCCCTGCTTCCTCTTATTCACGGAAAAATCTGTGAATAAGAAGCCCATTCCATTATCATAATGGAATGACGAGCGAGTGAACAGGAGCCCTGTTCTGCTCCTGGGATGACATCGGAATGTGACATCACCGGGAGGTCCATGCCAGACATTTCCAAGTATGATTGGGATGACAAGGTAGGTAAAACACTTCCCCCCCTCCCTGGGTAGCTTTTAATTTTTTAAATGTTTTTTTTTCTGCTTGGTGAACTTTTTTGACATTGGGCGGGGGGTTTAAAATTTGAATTTGCCGCCTGACTGTTCTCTCGCGAGAAAGGCCAGGATTTCAGTTCCTAGTCGTAAAAGCAGCCTTATGACGGCTGCATTTACAACCAGGCAGCGAAGGGAGGGGGAGCTCATTCTTGCCATGGAATGAAGGTAGGTGTCTGAAACCTTTTACTTTATTCCGCCACAGGAATGGGACTGGAGAGAGTGGGGGGGGGGTAGCAGGACAGAAACGGGCTATAAGGGCCAGTCTGATAATCTCCTAGGACTCAACTCAACAATAAATGAGGCGCTGACTCGACTCTGCCAGTGACTTAAATATTTTCAGCGACCAACTTGCTGGTCTTGATTCAGTAACATAAGGCATTCCTCCATAAATGCTATGAAATTGAAAACAGTTTTCATCCTTTGAACAACGCTTCCATGTTAGCAGTGCTTTTTGCCTACTGGTCACGTGCTGGAAGCAGTAATAGCAGATGCATTAGGCAATGGGCTTGAGGCAGAAGGATCCTTCTAAAGTTTTTCTTAGGAGCAACAGGCAAGAATCACCCCCAGAGCATAGGGCTGATTCCTAATGCATTTGCTGTTCCCCTCCAAGAAACACGCCTCGTACTCTCAGGGGCAAGTCTTGCCTGCTGCTTGAAGTGAATGATGCCATGGACTTTGCTCCTGGTGGCAGGGTTGGCTGTCAAGATACAAACAGCTTTCTGCACTGACATATTGCTCATCCCAACAGCCTCATACACATCACCACCATCACCTCCTTTTTTCTGTTAAAGTTGACTCCCAGACTTGAGACTTGACTTCAAAGTATCTTGCAAGGACTTGAGACATGACTTGAGACTTGGAGTAAAATACTTGAATACATAACTGCTTTTTTGGATTACAGCTTTTAGAATCCCCTAACCAATGTGGCCAGCAATATGATATATAATTTATTGTGTTTTCACTGACATGAAATGATTAAACCTGCACCATAGCCCGTATGGCTTTTTGGTTGCAGTCTAGATATGTTGTTGTTGTTGCTGCTGCTGCTGCTGCTGCTGTGTGCATGTTGAAGAAGGAGATCTCCTAGGACTCTTTCATATGCTGTATGTGTCCTGATTTTCCTTGTTGCTGGTTTACATAAGTATAGTGCAGCCATCTCTTCTGACAGAACTGTAATGGTTTCCCTCTCTCTACCATAGATAGGGAATGAAGGAAAGGCTGTTTTGGATGGACACCTCCTTCTTTATTCTATGAGCCAAAGCCTACATTTTTGTAGTAGGTGATACTACAGTGGTGTTAGCACTGCATCTACACCTAGTGGGAAATTAAATACATTGCAGGCCTTATAAGTATTTTTAAAAGGCAGCAAGGGAAGAGCAAAAGTATGAACGTGTTCCAAAGAGAAGAAACTAATTGCCACAAGATTGGCTTTCCACATACTATGGAAAGCCTCAGCCAGTCCTAGATCTTTGCTTGTTGTTCCAATCACATTTGTGCCAAGCACACATATTACATTAAAGTTTTAAACTTAAAAATAAGTGAAAACAACAGCCAAATATTTTGACGTGTGTTAATAGCTCAAAATCTTTACCACAGAAAAACATTTGTATTTTGCAAGAGACCTCATACGTATATGTGACTAATGTTGTTAATATGATGACTGTTACCTTCTCCCTACCCCTTGTCCTAGGTAAGGTTTTCTGTCTTCAGTGTGTATGGGAAGGGAGTGTTGGGTTGAGAAGGAAGCAGGCTCTTCAACTGCCTCCCTAGCTGACGGATATAAAGTTGTCCTTGTCACATCTATAGTTGTTCTACCCATTGTGGATGGTCATAAGGTAGGTCTGGCTCTACTGATAGATTTTTGGATGATCTGCAGTAGAGTCATCCATTCATTCAATTAGAATCATAGAATTGTAGAGTTGGAAGAGACCACAAGGGCCATCCAGTCCAACCCCCTGCCACGCAGGAAATCACGATCAAAGTATCCCTGTCAGATGGCCATCCAGCCTCTGTTTAAAGACCACCAAGAAAGGAGACCCCACCACACTCCGAGGGAGTGTGTCCCACTGCCGAACAGCTCTTACAGTCAGAAAGTTCCTCCTAATGTTGAGGTGGAATCTCTGTTTCTGGAGCTTGCATCCATTGCTCTGTGTTCTAGTCTCCTTGTTTATATCCTGCCTTTCTCCTTGCACAGATCCAAGGCACTTTCTATCCAATTACAATTCTATTAAAAACACAAAGTTAAAACAACTTAAAAAACAGTTAAAATGTAAAAGAAAAGACAAAAGTACAACCCCATTAAAAGCCCCTTCTGCTGCATGAATCATGAGACAAAGGCCTGCCTGAATAAAAAAAAGTATTTGCCTGCCAAAGAGAAAGGGGGAAAGGATTTCTGACTCACAGTTGTTCAGCAGCAGCACAGTCCCTTCTCACCTACATTAAATTATACTGCTAGAATAAAGAAAGCTTGGGAGAACTAAGAATGGGTTTTTGGTTGGAAAGACTGTGAGATCCAGTCATTTCTGGGACTCACAACAAGTACCAAAAATGGGGAAAGGTCCATGCCAATTAGTCTTGAGCACTGGACCCAACCATAATCCTATACCAGACTCTATAATCCATCTGTGCCCCCAGAATGGACTATATACCATCTGCTGCATCTTCTTTCATCTCAGCTAGAGGATCTAGGAGTCTTAGTGGACCACAAGCTGAACATGATTCAGCAGTGTGATGCAGCAGCTAAAAAAGCCAATGCAATTCTAGGCTGCATTAATAGGAGTATAGTGTCTAGATCAAGGGAAGTTATAGTGCCACTCTATTCTGCTTTGGTCAGATCTCACCTGGAATACTGGGTCCAGTTCGGGGCACAGCAATTCAGGAATGATATTGAGAAGCTGGAATGTGTCCAGAGGAGGGTGACCAGGATGGTGGAGGTCTGGAAGCCATGCCCTATGAGGAGTGGTTAAGGAGGTAGGCATGTTTAGTCTGGAGAAGAGAAGGTTGAGAGGGGACATGATAGATATGTTTAAATATTTGAAGGGATGTAGTATTGAGGATGGAGAAAGCTTGTTTTCTGCTGCTCCAGAGACAAGGACACGGAGCTATGGGTTCAAACTACAGGAAAAGAGATTCCACCTAAACCTTAGGAAGAACTTCCTGACAGTAAGAGCTGTTCGGAAATGGAATACACTGCCTTGTAGTGTGGTTTAGTCTCCTCCTTTGGAGGTTTTTTTTGGAGGCTGGATGGCCATCTGTCGGGAGTGCTTTGATCATGTATTCCTGCATGGCAGGGGGTTGGACTGGATGGCCCTTGTGGTCTCTTCCAACTGTATGATTCTATGAGCTCATGCTGTACTTGGATTACAGGGAACATAGGGAGCTAAGGTCAGACTATTAATCATCTCTGACTGTCACTAGCTCTCCAGGGGTTCAGGTACAATTCTTTCTTAGCTCTTCCTAGAGATCCCTAGTATTTCCTGGTGGTCGCCTATCTAAGTAATAACCAGGTCCAAACTTGCTTAGCTTCCAAAACCAGATGAACTCAGGTATGGAAGAATGGTATGGTGATATGTGCCTTTACACAAAATAATCACAATACCACTCTGAACACACTCTCTCATCTGATTTCAGAAGCTAAACAGGGATTGGGCTTTGCTATGACTTGGATGGGAGACCACCAACCCCCCCCCCCCCAAGGATCTTCTGGTAGGGCCAGGAAGGAATTGTGGAGTCCAGAATTTTCAGAGCTGCCAATACTGGACTTAAGCAGTTTAAGCAGTTTCCAATGGGGATGAAAAATGAAACCCAGATGTCCGCGCCATGTGTCCTGTTTTACAATAGCCAACCTATGGTTCCTGTTTAGCCTTCCCAGAAACATTTGCTAAGGGGTATATTCCAACAGGTAAAGAGCCTGGCCTGCCAAGCTGTTGTTGATAACTGCCCTCAAGATGACCTGAACTCCTAGCAACTCTGTGATTAGACATCTCCAAGATTCTCTATCCTCAACAGCTCTACTCAGATCATGGTGACACAGGGCCATGGCCTTCTTGATTGAGTGTAGCCATCTGGAATGCCATCTTCCTCTCCTCTTACCTTTCCAAGCGTTATTCTCTTTTCTAGTGAGTCATGCCTTCTCATGATGTGGCCAAAGCATGATAGCCTCAATTTAGTTATCTTGGCTTCTATGGAGAATTCAGGATTGATTTGTTCTAGGACCCATTTTTGTTACCTGCCCTGACACCCCCGGCCCCATATCTATCTATAATAAATTGGCAATATTTAATAAATAGGTCAAATGTTGCCTTCTTCGTAGTGTGGCCATTATAACCTGGGAAATTCCCCAACTAGGAATCTCAAAGACAAACATTGCTCAGTCAGGAATAAACTAAAGGAGGGTCCACCCAAATTCCAAAGAGATGTGAATTTCCAAAGCAACTACGTGTCCGAACACTTGGCTAATCCTATCAGCCAAAGCTGGGATACTCAAACCTGTAAATGATCCCCATACTTCTACCCTTCCACAAAAAAAAGAAGGTTGCTTCCCCCATTCAGTTACAAAGTATCCACACATTAAGATGTCATTAACATATCCGGAGTGTCTATTGTCTCACCCTGAGCAACTCTGAGAAGCATTCATTGTCTTTCACTCTAAATCGCATCCCTTGAAGGCAAATATTGACTATATATAAAAAAAACCTTCAAAATTGCCTTCCACGTCTTAGCTTCTCCTCCTACATCCATGCTGCTGGTATGCTGAAAGAACTTCAGAGCTCACTCTGAAACCCTGTTGCTGCAGTAACTTCTGCTCTACAGGACAAGTGTCATATCTCCCACAAATGACTCCCTTCTCTATTCTTCTATCCCAATATTTCCTACTTTATGTGCTAGTTTTGTGTGAATAGTTGAAGCCTGAATGTGTGTGTGAATGTTGTTATTATTTTTTTCTCAAATAAAGACCAATTGATTGTACTATCTAGCTTAACATCTCCTACGTATGCAGGTAAACATAGGTTACCTGCTATCTGTTTTCCCCTCTCGCATAGCCAAGCTGAGTATATTAATTCCCCAAATTAATATCTATATTTTGAGGGTCCCCAGAACTCTTCTCCAACACCACACCTCAAGCACCCACCATTTGTGACACTTAGCACTAGCAAATCAGGGGGGGGGGGCTCTGATGATCACCATCACCCTTCCCAACACACATCGGCTGTTTAAGGTGTTAAAATTGGAGCTGACTTTTTTTTTAAAAAAAGTATCGTTAAATAAAAACATTGTTATTTGATATTCATCACTCTTGAAGGTTTTGTCACCTTGACAACATGAATAAAAGATATTCTTCTTAGTCATTAGTCACTCATTCAGGGAAAAAGAGAAAAATTGGACATTTAAGAGCCTTTTCCTTTATCTGTCATTTGAGAGCGAATGACAGTCCTAAAAGATGGCCAGACAAGAGTGGCAGAATCTATTAGTGACCTGATAATAAGTATGGAGGCATGGCAGAAGCCAAAGGAATCTTAAAAGTAGCATTTATCAGGAATGCCACATCATTACTGCTCATAATAAAGGCATTTGGTTTTATGATGCAACATCTGCCTATAAATTTATATCCCTATAACTGCATATGTAGATATGTATAAACATACACAAATGTGTGTGTGTGTTTCATTGTAGGTGGATATTGCTACATTTGTCACCTTGGTTGATGTGAAAAGGTATAAAAGCTCTGGAAATTGGCTTTTATATCTTTCCCTCCCTTCTTAATCTTTCTCTCAATTCATTTGGCAGGGAGAGTTTTCAAGCAAATAAATGAAAGACATAACAGGTTGGCTGTTTTACAAACAACAATGGCATTAGTGTAATGTTTCTACCTAATGGATTTGAGGGGCAGGTGTGTGTATAATACCTAGAATTTAAACACATTTGGTTCTTGCACTAGCTCACGGGCACAATCCAGGTAAAATAAGGGCTGCATCCCAACAGCAGCTGCATCCCTAGTTATTTGTGGCCCTCTTTGGGAATACCAACCCTTGGCTGTTTTTGGCTTTCCCCATGGTCTTTAAAATTTCTAGCTAGCTACTTAAAATTAATTGACTAATTAATTTTGCATTATCTTCAGGGGAGTTCAAGGGAGTGTGCAGAGAAGATTTGCAGTTCACCTCCTACTGAACAGACTCAACACTGCATACTATAACTTTAGCCAAGTTGTTGTAGGTAAATCATAGAATCATAGAATTGTAGAGTTGGAAGAGACCACGAGGGCCATCCAGTCCAACTCCGTGCCACGCAGGAAGAAATGCTTCCAGTACTTGGTTATTCAGATGTTGGGCTTTCACTTTGAGAAGCCCAGAGAGGATTGTTTTATTATTAGGGATTCTCTGAGGAATCCAGTTTCAGAAACAGTCCTGTAGGACATACAGGACCAGCTTCTTGCTTTGGTGGATCCTGCTCATATTCTCCAATTATCCCATTTGGCTGGGACAGTCCTGTCATCCCACTTTTTCAGTGCTTCTAAATTGCCCCAATTTCTATTTTTCTCCCACTTTACCCTTTTGGCCACAGCTTACTTCAATTGCTAAAAACTGAGTTCAAAATGCAAAAGTAGTTTTCACTCAAGTAACTCAGGGAGGAGGGGGGAATCTTGCCTCTCCCTGTAGGCTCAGACAAAAGAAAACTGCTGCAGCCTCTCCTGGCTTGTGTGTGCTTCTTTGTTAATAACTCCGCCATTCTAACAACACTATGATGTTGCTTGGCCACACATGACCCAGTTTCCATCTGTGAAACATTGGGGGGGGTATATAAGTCTCTGCAGTACCACACCACCACTCCCTGTATTCCTACTTCTCAACTGTTGTTGGTTGGTGGCAGTTCTAAGTTACCTTTGGGTTCACATGACAGTATATTGCTGTCTGCCCTGATTTTGATATGTGAGGTGCAAGGCCAGCCTTATTAAGGTGGTGGTATCAGAATGTTAAGGCCTGGAAGTTTGCTGTGTCTATCTGTCCCTCGAGGCTTTGTCAGCTTTTTGGCTGGCCAATAGCTATAGTTTTTGCAGTCCAGCAGAAATGGGAGTAAGCCTTGTGGGAAACTTTGGGCAACAATACTTGCCCCAGTTTGCCACATGCTGGTATTAGGCCTGATGGTTTATCTTCAGACCATTGATCTGACTTTCTTTCTGACCTCTCAATGGGAACTATCTCTGGCCTGCCTGATTCCAAAGAACCAGAAGTAGATATGAGAAAATGATGGCATCTTGTGCAATGTTCAGAATCATTTTAATTTGCTAAAAGCTGTTTGAAGTTTTCTAAGTGCCTGTTTTTGTGTGTGTGTGTGTCTGCCTTCAAGTCACCTGTCAACTGGTGACCCTAAGGAGAACCTATCATAGGATTTTATGAGGCTGAGAGTGTGTGACTTGTCCAAGGTCACCCAATGGATTTACACGGCCAAGCAGGGATTTGTAACCTGGTCTCCAGCACTGTAGTCAAACACTCAAACCACTACACCATGCTGGCTCCCCTTTTAGGTGTTACCCGGGTATAAAGTACTGCAGTGCCTGTGGAGAAGTATGATTTTCTCCACATATGCCTGTTAGAGGTAAAAATGGATGCTATGCAGAATTCCTCAACAGATGATTGTTATAATGCTGCATAAAATGCTTAATTCCTTACAAATATTAAGTCTCATTGATAACCTTTTGTATTTGTTTCCAATAGCTCCACCATAGGTGAAAAAATGTGCCCGGATTGTGCCTGCACTTCCAACATTCGTTTTTCATATTTTTATACATTTTAGACAATTTATCCGGTGAAAGGTACCACCTAAAAAAATCTTGTAACAGTTTTCTCGAACACTTTGACATAGTGTTAATTTCATTCTAAATATATAAATAAACAAATTATGGAAATTAATTGAAGATGGAGCAAACAGATACATATTAGCATGAAATTTTATTCAGAGGGTGGAATGAGAATAGATGGAACACCATGGAGAAACTACAAAATATAATGGGAACAGACTTGTAACAAAATGTTAGTATAAAGATAACAGAGGAATAACAAGTATAACCATCTGAAGATCAGACAGGAGGTCATGTCAAGTCGTTTGATTGAGCGTATGGGTGGTGCGATTGGGATGAGATATGTTTGTTAAAGGGAGGAGGGCTGAATGGAATATATTGTGTTTGATGTTATTTTATATGTGTTATAATTTTAATAAAAATATTAAAAAACAAAAAACAAATGTTAAGTCTCTATGATTGCCTCTTTATGATGTTTCCTAAGATAAATGTGATACTGCAATATGATGTAAAATGTTTGATGTAAAATTCCTTATATGCAATGAAATATTAATGATAAGTTATGTGCCTAGTCAGAGAGAAGTTTTTGTTCCCCCATAAGAGGAATGTGTGTGTTTGTGTGAGTGTGTGTATGTATCTGAACTATTTTGTTTATATTAATAAAATAGCACCCTGAATGACTAAGCTGCCTACTTATTCACCCATATTAAATATCCTGAGATTCCAAGACTTAAGGGTACTTATGTGGAGTTTGAATTGTACTCATTCACTGGTTGGGAGCTCAGGTAAAAGGCAGTGATGAAAGGTACCTCCAGACAGAGACAGGTTAGCTGACAAAGAACCCACAATACCTCACTCAAAAGAGATACAGAAATAGAGAACCCACACCTGTTTCATGGAACAGTTAAGAAAGTTAAGAAATGCTTCACCTTTGGTGCTGCAAGTGCTCTCAGTTCCACCACCACTACAGACCCATTTGGTGAGGACATGGGAGAGAGACTTACTTGTGGCTCCTCCCAAGTTGTGGAATTCCCTTCCTTGGGAGGCCCAGTTTACCTCCTCTCCCTGATGTCTTTCTGGCAGCAGGCAAGGACCTTTTTATTTAGGCAGGCACTCTTTAAAAAAAAAATATTGTGGCAGATGGAACTTTTAATAGGTGGGTGTTATATTTCTATGTTATGATGCTTTCAATTTAAAAAACAAACACAAAACTTTGGTTTAATTGTGTTTTAAATTTTGTATTAATAGGTTTTTTTTCTGTGCTAGGAGAAAGGTGAGATATAAATTAAACAAACAAATAGATGTTCTCTTCCATCTAATTTTTCAAAGTTACCTTGATGGGAAGGGCAGAAGAAAGGAAACCAGTAAAAGGAAAAGCTGGCAACAAAAGAGGTTCTGTCTTTTGACTTGGTGACAAAATGCAGGCTTCCAAATGTGTTGAAATGTTCTGATGGCAGTGATAGTGGTAGTGGGGGAGTTTTACTATTCCCAAGATTCTCAGTTCTGAAAATTCTACTCCAACTGTGCTGATAAGGAAAAGGAACAATGGGCATATCCACATATCTATGGTTTATTTCTGTTAATCGTGGTTTGCTGTTTTAAACACAAATTGCATAACAGACAACCAAACTCACTTCCCCTTCTTGGTTTATTTCTCTTCTGGCCCCTTCCTCCACTCCTGTTCCAAGTGGGAAGCCTGGGAAACATGACAGGGACAAGGTAACGGTTGCAGATCCAAACATCATAACAAGTCATGGTTCAAACAACTTAGAGTTTGCAAGCCAATGTTTGTAACCAATGGGTTCAGGTTTGTTTTATTGCTGGTCAGCACAGCACTTGGATTTCAAGAAACCAAACCATTTATATGGAGAATAAAGTTGTATCTGAGAATACATATATTGGCTATCTCCTTAGGATGATGATAATGACTTGAAATGAATCACACTGCAGTCTTTTGTCACCTTCTTGTTATCACAGTTAGAGTGACAAAGGCATGGATTTATCCCATTTTATCCTTGCATTTGTGTAGCACAGTCTTAAAGTATATCTTAATGCAAGCCTCCTATTTTAGACAAACTGGTGGCAATATTCTACCAGCTGAGATCTAGTCTTTAAACATATATATGTAAGAGATGGAAAAATTGAGAGTTTCTTTACTGCCCTTTAGCCAATTTTAATGAGATTGTTTAGACCAGTGGTGCTTAACCTGTGGTCTGGGGACCCCCAGGGGACCACAATGTCCTCACAGGGGGTCCATGAAGGCTTGAAGGCTGTTCTGCCCACCTCCTTCCTGCAGTGCAGTGGCCGTGCGACAGGAGCCAAGGCAAAGCTGGCTGGCTTGGCCTGTGCATTGCCATTCAATCCACTCCAGCCACAAACTCGAAGGAAGAAGCAGGAGAAAAGTCTTCCCTCCCCCTCCAGTGCCTCTGAGGAAAAGTTTAATGGATGGCATAATTGTGGTGTTGTTGCTGTTGTTAGGGTTTTAAATCTTGAGTTAAGTCTTGGGGGTCCATGGCAACAAAAGATATTTAAAGGGGGTCCCTGGTAAAGAAAAGGTTAAGAGACATTGGTTTAAACTGTCAACAGTTTGAGGAAAGGAAACCCTCTACTCATGTCAACCTGTCATTTCTTTGAATATTCAGGTAAGGAATCTGAGATTCAAAGTAAACAGCTGGATGGGTGGGGAGAAGGACTTTGGTTGAATTATGGCACAGAGGAGTAATGGTTAATGTTCCCCCCTTCTTGTTCGCATTTGGGGGGGGGTTATCACAACTGCTTTTTTAAAAGAGCATTTTAAATGTGGTCACACAATAGGTGGCCTGGCCAACAAACCAGGCATGGCGTTAAATGCATCTTTGTATTGATGTTGGTTTTTAAAAAGTGCATGATTTTGGCAGAGCTGCTGGCTCAAGCTGGCATGGAGGGAGAATCAAAAATGCCCCTTTACACTGGAGTCCAGAGGAAAATCAGTCCCTTGCAGCTTTGGGGGGAAATCTCCCCTTAGAACCACCACCACCCCCAGTGCAAAAGTCCCCTCAGCATTGCTGAGATCCCCACAATCAATAGGGAAGATGCTAGACCATGGTTGCTTTGGACATTAATATCAGAGTGGCTCAGCCAGTAGCAATCAGTGATCTTTATGCCCCAAAGAGAAAAACATCTTGCAGCATCTTAAAGACTTCATGAGTTATATTTGGCATAAGCTTTTCTTTCTCCATATCCTGATTCAGGGTGGCAAAGGCCTTGGAGATTGCACCTGTGGTTCAAGAAAGCAAGCAATGGAGAAATTGAGCCAGATCAAACACAAAGGGGCCATAAGAGCAGAGGTATGGCCAATGCTATCCAGGGACTGAGCATGAAAACCACCAGAGAAGGATCCAAAGCCATTCAGGGAGTCACTGAAGAGAAGAGTCCAAGAAGCAAGCTAAAGGTCAGAAAATGAGAGAGTAGGGAATGTTACACAATGTCAAACAGAGATAGTGGTCCTGATGTCTTGCAGCAAAGGGGCCATCTTGACTGTGGCAATTTGTGCCTAGCTGTAATTCAGCACAGATGGCCTAATTACCTCAGTGTTTCCTTTTTAAACATGCCAAGGCTTTTCCTGATATCTGTCATTCAGAAGGCTGCAATATCTCTGACTCCTGTGATTCAGATCCACATGGGATGGTCCAGGCTTTGTTTCCAGGGCAGGGCTACCAGCCATCTCTGGCGCTGACTAGAGACTGTCATCTGAGCTTCCTCTTCTTCCCCTTCTTCACTAGAGGAGGCCTTCTCCTTGTAGGACATGACAAGTCAGCACACAACAGATTTAAGCATGTCAGAGTACAGAGATGCCCCCCCCCATCTGTGGGTAATACGTTCCTGGATTTACCATGTATAAGCAAACCCTATTAAAATAAAGGACATTGTGTACAAACTTGCCATAGAGTTGCATTGGAGGACCTAAAAGATGTCTAAGAGGACACCTTTCTAGGCATTTTCCAGGAAGACTCGATGGTATGTGTCCTCTATTTTGTGTCTCTCAAATACCTGGAATCTCAGATATTGGTTCCACAGATACAGGGGGTGACCTGTAGTCCAGAACACTGTCTCAATTGTCTATTCCTTTGTAACTTAATACATGGATCTAAAGTTGTCCCTCCGTATTCATGGATTTGGTATCCATGGATTTAAGTATTCACAGCTTGAAAATATTCTTTTAAAAATAATAATCCAAATAGCAAACCTTGATTTTGCCATCTTATATATGGGACACCATTTTGCTATGCCACTGCATATAATGGGACTTGAGTATTCACAGATTTTGGTATCCACGGGGGGTCCTCCAACTAAACCCCAGCAAATATGAAGGGACAACTGTACTATTATTGATTTGGAAGGGTGAGAAAAGGAAGACTTCATATACCAGTAATTTCTTATTCACTATCTCCCTTTCCTTTTAAAAATGTTGGGGAAAAAAAACCCTATTAAGATATCAATGCCATTTACTTAGAACTGTTTTGTTTTGAGTTGTTATTATGTGAATTAGAATGTGTCTTAAAGTAAAGAATAAAAAGAGCCAATGCATTGCTATCCATGTATTGCATGGCTTGGCTACCTAAGGACTCCAAAACATGTATTAAATTGTTCAGAGCACTGCTCCGTTCTTTGAAGAAAGGTAACATGTCACATAGCCAACAGATGTGTCGAGACTCTATGAAAAAGAAAGAAAATTAATGCGAAGGAGGAGTGCCAGTTCATTTGAAATGTCAGCATTTGTGAGCAACTCAGAAGTTCAAAGGTCAACTTTGGCTATTCAAGCTGTCTGGACCAACTGTAATTTGCACCTAAAGAGCAGACCATCTTCCTGAAGAGACTGCTAATAAGACATCCTGGATCTTCTAGGAGTCAATCAATATGACAACTGTGGCTTGATAAAATGGTTGAAACTGAACTGAACTGAGCTTCAAAAGAACAGGCTGCACAAATAAAGAACAGACCTACCGGTATCTCTTGTTTTGTGTGTGTGTGTGTGTGTGTGTGGTGTGCAGCAGCATACACTATCTCTGATGAGGCATATTTTAATTTCATTTTTTTTAAAATGTACATTTATCTCTTTTTCCATTTTGAAATGGAAGAAGAAAAGAGTCTCTTTTTTTTAAAAAAAAGGTGCTGTTTTGAAAAGTGGAGAACAAAAACAACAATAAAAGGGGGTTTAGAGTGTGGGGGGAATCTGAAACTTAGCCCTCCTTCTCTCAAGCAAATGATGGATGTCAGTGGGAAAGAATTCAGTATGATGATGAATGCATTTGGCTGTTTGTTTGCTTTTAAGTGAACCCCTGTGATGTAGTTTGCCCATCCTAAACCTATATTTCCAAAGGAAATTGCACATGCTTTGCCATGCAAATTCACAGCAGTTGCACAGTGGACAAAAAAACATAATGCTGCTGTGGAACCACTCGTCAATCAAAAAACTGCGGCTAGATATTTCTTACGACAGTTGAGTGGAGAGTTTTTGGTGTCCCTGGATGCTTTTGATGTACTCTGTTGGGGAGGTAGGAGGAGTGGGCACTTGTATGCTTGCTTGTAATTCTTCATGTGGCGTTTCAAGCATTGTTCTGATCACTTCATAAAGATTAGTAATACTTAAGGCTGGTTCTGAGGTGATCACCTTAGGTGGCTAATTTGCAAAATTGGGGTATACTAAAACTATATACAGTAATTATATAATTAAAAGTGTTGGGTTTTGCTATCTATCGGTACAGTATAAGAAACCATATACTCAATCACAAGAGACATGAAACTTGGTGGCCAGGATCCTACACTGAATTATGTATTTTAAATTAGTATTTTAAGTTTATAGATGATTTTAATATGGAATAGTTGTTTTAATCCTATGCCTTTTAACCAAATGTGTTTAAATGGTTTTATGTTTTAGCTATATATTATATTTTAATTCATGTTGTACCCTGCCTTGAGCCTTGGGAGAGTCAGGAAATAAATAAATAAATAAATAAATAAATAAATAAATAAATATTACAACTACTACTGCTACTACATTGGGATTATGTGGCTTCAGTCTCTGTATGTGAAATTATGTTTGAATCGTGCTGAGCAAATGGTGACATTATGGAACTGAAGCAAGACACCAAATGGGTAACTGAATGTGCAGCCAAGGGCTCATGCATATCCATGTGCAATGTGCAGGGAGCCCTCCAAATGCAAAGCACAAGGCACACCTGCATGGACAATGGCACCGGATGTGCAATTCCATTTTCTCAACCTTGAACTAAGTGTCAATGTTTATGCATCAGACAAAAATATCCAGCCGGCAGGAGAACATATTCTTAGATAAGGTACCAACAGGATTAGGGGTGGCATGTTATGTAATGAAATCTGGACAAAGACTATTAGTACAGTTTCGGACCCAGTGCATCAACTCCTTTGGGTACCTTCTGAATAAACACTACATATTTTATTTTGGTTTGTTTGTTGCTCTATAGTGCAATTTATGAACTGGTTTTTGATGAGTCTTGAACTTAAACAGAGGCTGAAATCCTGAACATTTCTGCACAAATATGGGACTGATTGCACACTTTGGCCTTTTTCCTTGGCCTGTGTGTTTGTGGAAAGTTTGCTGCTTTTGGTCTACCATAGGATGTTCTTGGAAAGATTTTCTGAGAGAAATTTGCTATTGCCTTTTTCTAAGCCTGAGACAGCATGAGTTGCCCAAGGTAGGTTCCCACGACTGCCCAAGGTGTCTTTTCCATTGGGGCTCCATGACTGAACAGGGATTCAAACCCTGATATCCCAGAGTGCTAGGCCAATACTCAAGCAGCTGCACCACACTGGCAAATTATAAAATTGTTTTCTGTCCTCTTATATGTAATGCAATGTAAAAAAAAAATAGAAGTTATAATCTCTCTCTCTCTCTCTGGCTTTTCTTCACAAACGAAGATTCAGGAAGGACTCACCCCGCGCTTTCTGCAAGCGCGCTGATGACTAAAAAGGCCAATCTGAGATAAACAAGTCTGGTTGCAGAAAGCACAGCAGAAGGTCTCCTTGGGTGATGTTTTTGGGTTGTGATTCTTTCTGTGTTGTTGTTTCTATTCAAGACTTGTACGGCGTGAGTTCTCAAATAAGGCTGCAGCATTGTGGATAGTGTGTCTCCATGCCTCCCGATGTGAGGCCAGGGCGGACCATAGCTGGTGATCAATTTGGCCGAGCCTGAGATGTTGTTTCAGGGAGTCTTTGTATCGCTTTTTTGGAGCACCCTTCTTACACTGACCCGTGGCGAGTTCACCGTAGAGTAGTATTTTTGGGAGGCGATGGTCCTCCATCCTAGAAACGTGGCCTGCCCAGCGCAGCTGTGTTCTCAATATCATGGCCTCAATGCTGGTGATCCCTGCTTGCTCAAGGACAGCAACATTTGTCACATAGTCAGTCCAGTGTATATTTAGGATCATGCGTAGACAGCACTGATGAAAGCGTTCAAGGAGTCGTAGGTGGTGGCGATAGGTGACCCATGTTTCAGATCCATAAAGGAAGATAGACAGTACAATGGCTCTATACACACTGATGTTTGTGCTTTGCCTCAGGTGTTTATTGCTCCAGACTCTTTTGTGAAGTCTTCCAAATGTGCTATGTGCCTTTGCTAATCTGTGATCGATCTCTTTGTCAATCTTGGCATCTGAGGAGATGATGCTTCCCAGGTAGGTGAACTGCTGAACGGACTTGAGTACAGATTTGCCGACGGCAATGTGGGGATGGTGGTGTTCATCCTGTGGTGCAGGCTGGTAAAGAACTTCTGTTTTCTTCAGGTTGACTTCCAGCCCAAACAGTTCTGCAGCTGTTGCAAAGCAGGATGTTAGGTGCTGCAGAGCTGCTTCTGTGTGGGCAACAAGGGCAGCATCATCAGCGAAGAGCAGCTCACAGACTATATAGTTTAGAGTCTTAGTGTGCGCCCTCAGACGTCTTAAGTTAAAGAAGCTACCATCAGTACAGTAACATATATAGACGTCGTCTCTGAGTCTTAGTGTGCGCCCTCAGACGTCTTAAGTTAAAGAAGCTACCATCAGTACAGTAACATATATAGACGTCTTCTCTGAAAGAGCATCACCATATCTGACTTGACCATGCTGGCCCTCGTGTAGCAAGATAATCAATCATTTTAAGGAATTTGGGGGGACATCCTAGTCTTTCCAGGATCTGTCACAGATCTTTCCTACTCACAGTGTTAAAGGCTTTGGTGAGGTTGACAAATGTTACATAGAGACCCTTGTTCTGCTCCCTACATTTTTCTTGCAGTTCTCTAAGGGCAAATAACATGTCTGTAGTCCTCCTATTGGGTCTGAAGCCACATTGGCTTTCAGGAAGAAGTTCTTCTGCAATAGCAGGAACTAATCTGTTCAGGAGTATCCTTGCAAGGATTTTTCCAGCAATAGAGAGCAGTGTTATGCCTCGATAGTTTGAGCAATCGGATTTGCTCCTTTTTTCTTGTACAGGGTGATTATGACTGCATCTTGGAGATCTGATGGCAGTTCCCCCTTTTCCCAGCAATTCACAAGGAATTCGTTGATTTTTTTTGGTGGAGTGCATGACCTCTGTGTTTCCAAACTTCAGGTGGGATTCCATCATTCCCAGCTGCCTTGCCGTTTTTCATCTGCTGTATGGCCTTAAGGGTCTCTTCCAAAGTGGGAGCTATGTCCAATTCATTTTTCATAAGTTTTTGTATCATATTTTGGATAGCTGAGCCTTGGACTACTCGGTTGGCACTGAAGAGACTTTGAAAATGTTCAGCCCATCAATTCAGGATGGAGGCTTTATCAGTAATTAATGTTTAACCATGTGTGCTGTATAAGGAGCTTTGGACCTGATAAGTAGGTCCAAACACTGCTTTAAGAGCTTCATAAAATCCTCTATGATCACCCAGATCTGCACCGCATTGTGTCTTTTCTGCTATATTGATCCACCACTTGTTCTGCATGTCTTGGAATTTTTGTTGAAGTTTACTACATGTGAGGCGGAAAGCTGCTTTTCTTACTTGGCAGGTTGGCTGGGCGAGGTATGCCTGGTGAGCTGTTCTCTTCTTTGCCAACTGCTCCTAGATCTCTTGGTTGTTTTCATCAAACCCGTTTTGAGTTTTCTTCTGGGAGAACCCGAGGGATTCTTCTGCAGACTGGAGGATACTGTTTTTGATATGTTGCCAAAGCACTGTAGGAGAAGGATCTGTAGGATGGTCTTCAAGTTTCGTTTCTAGATTTGCCTGGAAGTTGTTTCTCATGGTAGCTTGTTGAAAATTGTTGACTTGGAGTCCCTTCTTTAAGATGCCACCACTCTTAGGTTTGAACTTAATATGAGGATTTAGTTTACATCTGACGAGGCAATGATCTGTTTGGCATTCTGCACTGGGCATCACTCGGGTATGACGGACATCACAAATGTCTCTCTGACAGACTAGAGCATAGTCAATGAGGTGCCAATATTTGGATCGGGGATGCATCCAGGTTGTCTTCAAGCTCTCTTTCTGCTGAAAGATAGTGTTTGTAATAGTCAGCTGTTGTTCTGCACAGGACTCTAGCAAGAGGTATCCGTTATCATTGCAATTTCCAACACCATGCTTGCCTAAGGCACCTTTCCAGGCTTCAGAGTTCTTTCCTACTCTGGCATTGAAGTCACCAAGGATAATAATTTTATCTTCTACAGGGACTTTTTGTATGAGTTGGTGTAGGTCTGTGTAGAATTTGTCTTTCTCTACAGGGTCAGCTTGCATACTTGGGGCATATATACTAAAGAGAACAACATGTGGGAGGCATAAGGAAATAATGCGATCAGAGTATCTTGTTGGCAAGGTTTTGAGTTTGGAGGCAATGGAGTTTTTAATCATAAAACCTACTCCTGAAAGATGTTTTTCGGTCTTGGGTTTGCCAGGCCAGTAAAGTGTGTAGCCGGCACCATGTTCATTAAGGCTGCCTTCCTCATGGAAGCGAACTTCACTAAGAGCAGCGATGTCAATGTTATGTCATGATAGTTCTTGCATTATTAGGGCAGAACGATGCTCAGGCCATCCACTATCTTCAGAGTCTTGCATGGTTCTGATGTTCCAGCATGCAAGTGTCAGTTTATTTACACCTTTGGAGGCCGGCGTGTGCCTTTGTTTCTTTACCTTGGTTTGACTGCATCAGAAGATTCCCGTTGGCCGCGGCTAGCCAGCCAGGTAGATGGGGATGAGCTTTCGTTAGGCCACCTTTTCTAGGCCCCTCTCCATATGGAGCAAGCAGTGCGTTCCTTAAAAAAAGGCTGCTTGGTCGTTCAGGATGCTGCCGAACAAGACTGTCATCTCTCGGGTTAGCCTCGAGCGACCAGTGTCTGGAACTGCCTGCATGCAGGGTTGGGTCTGCAGCTTCCAGTGCAGCTTTACAGCTGCCATTTCATCCCTCGTCTATCGCTACAGGGTTTTTCTGGAACTGGATTTGTCCTTCGAGCCTGTGCAATGGATTTTTCTGGTGGAGCACAGCGTGCACAGAACTGGTCGCACCCTTTAAACCAAAGGTTCATCTGCCATGGCCTTGCAATCATGGACGTAGCAGCGAGGTCCTTGGGTCGTAAGTTTGATTAGAGTTTCCTTCTCTTAGATGGTTGACCTTACAGGGTTGGACGAGCACCATCTGCCCGGGTTTGGGATTAGAGTTTTCCTTTTCCTAGGGCAGTTGCCACAAGGCTAGAGAGCCCATCCTGCCCTTTGACGCTCTTTGTCAGACCCTTCGGTTTTGACCTGCCTGGCATGGGAGACCCTACCAGTGGCTTTATGCCACCGCCAGCATAGCTCAAAACATCATTAGGGTACGCAAGCCTCTCTCCCATGACACGGGGGCATCAATGGAGAGGAGAAGTTATAATAGGAGTGTAATAAAAATATACCAATGGTGCAGCTGAGTCATAACAGAGTTTCAAAGCTTCAAGCAGAAATCCAACAGACATCAAGCTAACCGTAGTGCTACTTTCAACAGTTCAGAATTTGAGGCACTTTGTTGAATTAGGTACTGTTTAGATTCTAAATTTTGGAAGATCTTAGGCTGTCATTTTGTACACACTTATTTGGGAATCCACTAAGACTTACTTCTGAGAAGTAAGCAGAGGATTGCATTGCTAATTCTTTTGTTAGTTCTATTAGCACTGATGTAAGTAAACCTCAACATTAGGTAAGCATGAACAACTTTTTTGAGGCTGTGAATAAAAGTGTGGTTGTGAAAATTAGCAGTGGAAAGAAGTATCTGCTCTTTCTTTGTGTAATTCACTTAAGGTACTTATTTGAACAAAGTCAAAATTTAACTTCAATTAGACTGATTTTAAACACACTAATTGCAATTCTTGCAAACTAACCAAGCTAATAGAAGAAGAAGAAACTAGCTCTCTTAAGCAAACATTTTTGCAGGGTGTCAGCACAATATTTGCAGTAGAGGGAAGTCTTATTAATTAAAAGGGGGAAATAGTAAACCCTCATTAGAGTAGGGTTTTCAGAATAAGCTTTCCCAGAGTTGTGAGCTGTATAAATAAGCATACTGAGAAATATTTCAGGATACATATGCAGATATATCACCCTTCATTACATGAGTAATGCCCTAGTCTTCACTCACGTGACTCACCTCAGAGGTCAATTTTGCAGAACTTGGAAAAGGTACTTTTTGAACTATAACTCACACAGTTCACACCCAGTGAGTTTGCTGGCTGGGGGATTCTGGGAACTGTAGTTTAAAGAAGTGAGGTTTCCAAGCACTGTACTTTCCAGTCAAGCCAGAATATCCAAGACCCCACTATCAATCCATCTAGTTCTTAGTAAGACAGAAGGCCTCCTCAGATGTTACATTCTCCACTGGTACAATCTGTATATATGTGTTCACAGACTGTTAATCTGTATGTACCACATGTCCAGTTTCTCGCAGTTAACGTTCAACTATGTACACTGTGAGAGGAACTTTTATCTGCCTCTGTTTTAATTTTTGTAAGTTGCCTTGAGCTCCAGGGCTGCAGAAAACATGTATTATGTAGATATGCATTATTTTAAATGGCGTTAAATGCTTTAAAATTGTCCTCTTTTAAGTGGTAAATAGAATCCAAGAACCATAGAGTTGGAAGGAGCCTTATGGGCCACTGAGGCTCAATGTAGGATCTCCAGCTAGAGCATCCCCATCAGGTAGCTGTTCAGCCTCTTTTTGAAGATGTTTAGAAAAGAAAACTGCCCCCTCCTATCTTCCTAGGCAACTGGTGAACCTCTCTCACTGTCAAGGATATCTTTCTAATAATGTTTAATCGAAATCTGCCCTCCTGTAATGTAAAACCATTAGACATGATTCTACCATCAGGGGCCACAGAGAACAAAACTGCATCCTTTTCTCATGTCACTCCTCAGTCTTTATGTTTCTTCTTAGTCTTCTTTTCGATTTCCTCTGAAATCTTTGAAAAGATTTCGTATGGTTTTAGTCTTTGAAAATTATTGCTTTAAATTGATGTTATTGTCTCTCTCTCTCTCTCTCTCACACACACACACACACATATATGATATTAAATATATGATTTTTAAATAGGTGTCATACAATAAAATCAATTTAGAACAATGATTTTCAAATATAAATATATATTTATGAGAGAGCCAATGTGGCTGGACTAAGACTCTGGAGACTAGAGTTCAAATTTCTGCTCAGCCATGGAAATTTACTGGGTGACCTTGGACAAGTCACACTCTCTCAGCCTTAGAGAAAGGAAAAGGCAAATCTCCTGTGAACAAATCTTGCCAATAAAACCCTGTGATAAGTTTGCCTTAGGCTTGCCATAAGATGGAAAATGACTTGAAGACACACAACAACAACATATATTTATGAATAATGTCCTGGTCTTCAGCCATGTGATCTTTTGGGGACTCTGGGTTCATCTACACCAACAGGAAATTTGGCTTACCTTCAGGATATCATGGCTCACAGCAACCACAGCCTTGTCTACATGATCACCACACACACTAAGGCAACTTCGGGAGCAGTCCACACACAGTTCTCCCCTTCAAACTCACCCAACAATTTGCAGTTTGTGTGGCCACATGGCTGTAGCTGCTCCATTTCCCCCCTCCCCCCAAGCATGTGAATGTGCATATGTCTTTTCCCATGGATTGGAGGGTCTTTGGACATCCTATTAAGTGGAGGTACATGCAGCTAACTATATGGGTATGCTAGTACATGCTTCTCTGAACGACTTCCACATATGCAAAAAAAAGGAGGAACTGCTAAAAAGTGAAATTGAAACAAGCAAAGAGACATTTTTGGGGGTGGGGAAGGTGAGCTGATAGCCTGGTCCAGGGAGTCTCCCCCCCCAACCTCTCCCACCTACCTGCCAAAACTCACGCCCACCACCGTCCACACAAATGTGCAAATAGCCAGATTTTCCTCTCAAATCTAGGGTAAGTCTCCCCACTTTTGGGTACACACAAAAGCCCTGAGATGCTGTAAAGACCTGGATTTGAGCCATATCTTGTCTTGACAGCTTGCAGTGAAAATGAAGTAAGGTCATTTTATTTGGCCAGTATAGACAAGCCCCTCTCCACTGATGCCCCCTTGTCGTGGAAGAGAGGCTTGCGTACCCTAATGATGTTTTGAGCTATGCTGGCGGTGGCATACTAGCCACCGGTAGGGTCTCCTATGCCAGACAGGTCAAAATTGAAGGGTCTGACAAAGAGCATCAAAGGGCAGGATGGGCTCTCTACCTTATGGCAACAATTCTAGAAGAAGGAAAACTCTAATCCCAAACCTGGGCAGGTGGTGCTCGTCCAACCCTGTAAGGTCAACCATCTATGAGAAGGAAACTCTAATCAAACCTACGACCCGAGGACCTCACTGCTACCGTCGATGCTTGCAAGGCCACAGCAGATGAACCTTTGGTTTAAAGGGTGAGGCCAGTTCTGTGCACGCTGTGCTCCACCAGAAAAATCCATTGCACAGGCTTGAAGGACAAATCCAATTCCAAAAAAGCCCTGTAGCGATAGGCGAGGGATGAAACGGCAGCTGTAAAGATGCACTGGAAGCTGCAGACCCAACCCTGCATGCAAGCGGTTCAGGACTTTGGTTGCTTGAGACTGACCCGGGAGATGACAGTCTTGTTCGGCAGCATCCTGAACAACCAAGCAGCCTTTTTTTAAGGATAGCACTGCTTGCTCCATATGGAGAGGGGCCTAGAAAAGGTGGCCTAATGAAAGCTCATCCCCATCTACCTGGTTGGCTAGCCATGGCCAATGAGCATCTTCTGATGCGGTCAAATCAAGGCAAAAAACAAAGGCACACAACGGCCTCCAAAGGTGTAAATAAATTGACGCTTGCATGCTGGAATAACAGAACCATGCGAGACTCTGCAGATAATGGATGGCCTGAGCATCATTCTGCTCTAATAGCCCATGGACTATCACAACTTAATATTGACATTGCTGCTCTTAGTGGAATTTGTCTCCATGAGGAAGGCAGCCTTAAAGAACGCGGCACTGGCTACACACTTTACTGGTCTGGCAAACCCAAAACCGAAAAACGTCTTTCAGGAGTAGGCTTTATGATTAAAAACTCCATTGCCTCCAAACTCAAAACCTTGTCAACAGGATACTCTGATCACATTATTTCCTTATGCCTCTCACATGTTGTTCTCTTTAGTATATATGCCCCAACTATGCAAGCCGAACCTGTAGAGAAAGACAAATTCTACACAGACCTATGCCAACTCATACAAAAAGTCCCTGTAGAAGATAAAATTATTATCCTTGGTGACTTCAGTGCCAGAGTAGGAAAGAACTCCAAAGCCTGGAAAGGTTTCTTAGGGCAAGCATGGTGTTGGAAATTGCAATGATAACGGATGCCTCTTGCTAGAGTCCTGTGCAGAACAACAGCTGACTATTAGAAACACTATCTTTCAGCAGAAAGAGAGCTTGAGGACAACCTAGATGCATCCCTGATTCAAACATTGGCACCTCATTGACTATGTTCTAGTCCGCCAGAGAAACATTCATGATGTCCGTCATACTCGAGTGATGCCAGGTGTAGAATGCCAAACAGATCATCACCTCGTAAGACGTAAATTAAATCTTCATCTTAAGTTCAAACCTAAGAGAGGTGGCATCTTAAAGAAGAGACTCCAAGTCAACAATCTTCAACAAGCTACCATGAGAGTCAACTTCCCGGCAAATCTGCAAACAAAACTTGAAGACCATCCTACAGATCCTTCTCCCACAGTGCTTTGGCAACATATCAAAAACAGTATCCTCCAGTCTGCGGAAGAATCCCTCGGGTTCTCCTACAAGAAAAATCAAGACTGGTTTGATGAAAACAACCAAGAGATCCAGGAGCTATTGGCAAAGAAGTGAACAGCTCACCAGGCATACCTCGCCCAGCCAACCTGCCATGTAAGAAAAGCAGCTTTCTGTCTCACATGTAGTAAACTTCACCAAAAACTCCGAGACATGCAGAACAAGTGGTGGATCAATATAGCAGAAAAGACACAATGCTGTGCAGATCTGGGTGATCTTAGAGGATTTTATGAAGCTCTTAAAGCAGTGTTTGGACCTACTTATCAGGCCCAAAGCTCCTTATACAGTACAGATGGTCAAACACTAATTACTGATAAAGCCTCCATCCTGAATCAATGGGCTGTACACTTTCAAAGTCTCTTTAGTGCCAACCGAGTAGTCCAAGCCTCAGCTATCCAACATATGATACAAAAACTGATGAAAAATGAATTGGACATAGCTCCCACTTTGGAAGAGACCCTTAAGGCCATACAGCAGATGAAAAACGGCAAGGCAGCTGGGATTGATGGAATCCCACCTGAAGTTTAGAAACACAGAGGTCATGCATTCCACGATAAATTCCAGAAACTCCTTGTGAATTGCTGGGAAAAGGGGGAACTGCCACCAGCTCTCCGAGATATCAGATCATCACCCTGTACTAGATCGGATCTCATCATCACCCTGTACAAGAAAAAAGGAGCAAAATCCGATTGCTCAAACTATCAAGGCATAACACTTCTCTCTATTGCTGGAAAAATCCTTGCAAGGATACTCCTGAACAGATTAGTTCCTGCTATTGCAGAAGAACTTCTTCCTGAAAGCCAATGTGGCTTGAGAGCCAATAAGAGTACTACAGATATGGTATTTGCCCTTAGACAACTGCAAGAGAAATGTAAAGAGCAGAAAAAGGGTCTCTATGTAACATTTGTCGACCTCACCAAAGCCTTCAACACTGTGAGTAGAAAAGGTCTGTGACAGATCCTGGAAAGACTAGGATGTCCCCCCAAATTCCTTAAAATGATTGATTATCTTGCTACACGAGGGCCAGCATGGTCAAGTCAGATATGGTGATGCTCTTTCAGAGACGACGTCTATATATGTTACTGTACTGATGGTAGCTTCTTTAACTTAAGACGTCTGAGGGCGCACACTAAGACTCTAAACTATCTAGTCCATGAGCTGCTCTTCGCTGATGATGCTGCCCTTGTTGCCCACACAGAAGCAGCTCTGCAGCACCTAACATCCTGCTTTGCAACAGCTGCAGAACTGTTTGGGCTGGAAGTCAACCTGAAGAAAACAGAAGTTCTCTACCAGCCTGCATCACAGGACGAACACCACCATCCCCACATTGCCATCGGCAAATCTGTGCCCAAATCCATTCAGCAGTTCACCTAACTGGGAAGCATCATCTCCTCAGATGCCAAGATTGACAAAGAGATCGATCACAGATTAGCAAAGGCATATAGCGCATTTGAAAAACTTTACAAAAGAGTCTGGAGTAATAAACACCTGAGGCAAAGCACAAACATCAGTGTGTATAGAGCCATTGTACTGTCTATTCTCCTTTATCGGTATGAAACATGGGTCACCACTTACGACTTCTCAAACACTTTCATCAGTGCTGTATACGTACAATCCTAAATATACACTGGACTGACTATGTGACGAATGTTGCTGTCCTTGAGCAAGCAGGGATCATCTGTTAAGGAAAATGCAACATGGGACATACAGTGAAAGAAATAAAATATGTATGTGAAAGTCACAATGACTAAGCAAGAGCAATTATGAAGCTACACAGGTGAAACTGCTAATGTAATCTAGAAGGCCTGAGAGCTAAGGACAGAGGTACTGAATGCAGAATGGAAACACCTGAGAATCATTAAGTGTACAAGGTGAAATGTTGAAATACATGGGTTGGTCTTAAGCATGGATGGAACTACGTGGACCAATCAGAATGGAAGTACACACCCACTGGGTGGAAACTAACTAGTGGGTGGTGATAAACAATGGCTATAAAATTGCAATGTTTGCCAATGTATTGTTGTTGAGTAGAGGTGGAGTAGTTTGGAGATATTGTGGAGTAGTGTGTAGAGATTGTGATTTGTTGACCATATAGTATATTTATATAGAAGAATAAAGTAGGTTTTATATAAAACTACTGAGTTGCCTGAGTGAATCCTGGAGACGTTTTGGAGACACCTGGAGAAGAGTGAGAAGGCTTGGAGAGTTTGTCAGGATCTTCAGCCTATTCTCTGAAACTCTGCTGCTTTGAAGGAAAGCATTAACCACTGATCTAAGCTGGTTGGCTCTGCTGCATAACAAGGTGGTGAGTTTGAGCCAGAGGTGAATAGCTACAACTCCCATCATCCCTGACATCATCAGCATTGAGGCCATGATATTGAGAACACAGCTGTGCTGGGCAGGGCATGTTTCTAGGATGGAGGACCATCACCTCCCAAAAATAGTACTATATGGTGAACTCGCCACAGGACAGCGTAAGAGGGGTGATCCAAAAATGCAATACAAGGACTCCCTGAAACAACATCTCAGGTTCTGCCAAATTGATTGCCAACAATGGTCCACCCTGGCCTCACATCAGGAGCCATGGAGATGCACTATCCACAATGCTGCAGCTTTATTTGAGAACTCATGCTGAACAAGTCTTGAAGAGAAACAACAATGCAGAAAGAATCTCAACTCAGAAACATCACCCAAGGAGACCTTCTGCTGTGCTTTCTGCAACCGGACTTGTTTATCTCAGATTGGCCTTTTAGTCATCAGTGAGCTTGCAGAAAGCACGGGATGAGTCCTTCCTGAATCTTCGTTTGTGAAGAAAAGCCAGAGAGAGAGAGAGAGAGAAAGAGAGAGAGAGAGAGAGAGAGAGAAGCCGTATATCTCACTCAGTCCCCCTAGCCAGTGATTTTGCTGGCTTGGGGGTTCTTGGACTGTAGTACAAAGAAGTTACATTTCCAAGCACTTTATTTCCCCAGTCATTTAAATATATATTTAAATATAAATATAAATATCTGGTTTAAAAATATTTCAATAAATAATTAAATACTTCAAGGTAGTCTTCTGAGCCTTGGGGCAGAAGAGTACTTAGGGAGACCTTGAATTTTTCCAAGCACCAGTGGCATTACTAGGGTTTATATCACCCAGTGCAGTAACTCATGGTGTCACCCATACTGATCTCTGCCCATATCAGACCATACAGAAACCTAACTAATTTCAGCAGTCTATGCAATTTGTGCATGACTGTGAGGGTCACTGAAAACCAACATACATGAGAGGAACAAGAGGCAAGGCTCACCTGACTTCACATAGCACCAGGGATATTTTTATTAAAAAATAATAAATTTCTGCTGAAACATTGCACCTTTGGTGGTATCACCTGGTGCAGGACACACACACACACACACCCCTAGTGACACCACTGGCAAGCATGTAAGAGTACTTCCCCATGGTCCCCACTGCAAGAACCATAATCTGCTACTTGGTTCATTTTGGCTACATCTTTGTTTCACTGTAATTGAAAACAGTGCCTTGATATCAAATTTGGCTGTTCTGTTTGGAAGGGCCATCCAAGGGCTACCAGGAAGTAAAATGCATTCAATGACATGGTCAGGAGTTAGGCTGAGGGCAAGCATGGATGTGCCTAGGAAGGCCTCCCCTAAGCTCCCCACAAATTCACTCCTGAATACAAACATCTTGCATCTTCACTGCAATGGAAACACCAAGGAGACAGGTATCCAATACGCTTCAAACATACAGTGGGCACTTCATTGCTATGTAGATTAAACTGACACCTTTGCATTCAGAGCAAAGAGGGTTGGTTACCTGCTTATCAGATTATCCCCAATCTCCCAGATCCTGGCTGATCAGAATCCCTTTGTAAAACAATTGAGAACTATCTGAAATCAAATGTTCCTTTGATCCAGAGTGCAACTTCAAAGGGATTTACCTTATAAAAAACCTGGAAATTTTCTTGGTTCAGTCCCATTTTTCAACAGAATCCATGGTGCTCCATTCCTCTGTTACTTCTGAATTATCCTCTCACTTTCCTGGGCCATGAAAATGGATCACAGCCAGCTTCAGGCATTCCTCCCCAGCTCCAGTAACCTTAACCCTTCCCTTCAAGGCCTCTCCCTCCCTGCTCTTGTTGCTGCTACTCGAGAGGAACACTTTTTCTCTGGAAGAATGCGCTTCAGGAATTAGGTACAGTATTACCCTGTAGCCTGACTATTCCTTTCTAACTAAGTTCTTACCTTACTCTGAAAGACTTTTTCACATGATAACTGAATGCATGGTGTGTGTGCGAATGCTACAATTATTCAATAAAGTTTCATCCATTGATTCTAGAAGCCTGTCTCCCATGTATTTCCTTCGCTCTGCCTATATAGATAGGGTCCAAGGGTCCAAGGTTATGCAAGCCTCTTGTATGCTATTTGAGTTGCTTCTAATTCCCCATTGAAGCCAAAAGATCGCAAGTGGATTTTCCACTCCTATGAGTGCCTTCAAGAATAGCCACTTGGAATGTTTGCAAGATGCTTGACCTCTTCCTATCCCACCCCATTCTTCGGAGGTGCTTTGCCTTAAGGCTGGCTACTGACCTGTGTGCCTCTCCAGAAGCTGTGTTGTGTTTGTGTTTTAGCTCTGTATCTCTTCTACCTTGATTTCCCAAAGCAAAAACAACAGCAACAAATGATGGTAATATTTTTCTCCACTCTAGCATAGATAACCACTTTGCCATGAAAAGGAAAGTAAATGACCAGATTGGGGATGAGTTAAGAATCACTTTGCAGCTTTAGACGCGAGTTCATTGCATGCTCATTTGAGCAGAATCACACTCTGCCACAAAATGCCTAGAAAGGAGCAAACTAAACTTCCTGTCCATGGCACTCTGCATCGTATTCTTCAGTGGGTCAATGAACAGAGCAGCAGAATGCCTAGGTCTGAAGCGAACTAAATTTGCCAGAGGCCGTTCTTAATACTTCCCTTGCCATCAGTAAGTGTACTGTAAAGGATTTAGGTTCCTTCTGGAGGCTGAAGACCTGCTGCTAGAAATGGGCAGCAAGACTGCCAATGTTAGTACTGAAAATACTAATTATACCATCTGAGCAAGTGGCAAATTAATGTCTTGGTTGCAAATTAACCAGTTTTTTGAACCACAGTCAGGCAGCTCAAATCTCATTGGCATCACAGAGACCTTGCCTCTTTGGCTTCTTTCACTCGGTGCTGGTCTGATGTTTCAGGACTTAATCAGATGCACAAAAATTGCAGGATTACGATGTCATGAGCCCCACTGTTGCATGACATTGTCATCTTTGCGTTGTTACTCAGTGCTCCAGCTGCAAAAACCCTGCTGCCTTTAATTGATGGGTTAACCCATCAATAGATTGTCAATAGTGCTTTTTAAAGCATTATTGAAGGTGTGCAAAATCCCGTCCTGTTGTAATCATGAGATTACAGCATGAGTGGACAGTCCTCAGCGGGAAAACATCTGGGTGAAGAATGTGAAAACAAAGCACAGGATGCGCTTGTTATGATCTGTCCTGTTTAGTTTGAATGTTTTAAGGTTTGTTTCAGTGCTCGTGATTCATTTACTTTGTTAGTTAAGGTGTTTGGGGGGTTTAAGTGCACTCATGTTTTCTCACAAGAATCAACAAAATCTCACCCATGCGAAATCACAGAAGTAAACTCCCATTCTTAAAGTGCTAGTGGTCATTCTATGATTATTCCATGGCAGTTCTTTCACATGATTACAGTGACATGTGATAGTAAGTGTAATAATGCCATGTTTTTGCTATCCTCATTTACGGAATTACAGCATTTTTAGACACTAGTCTGATAAAGTCCTCAGTCTGACTTAGTGGAGTAGGGAAGGTACTGGATGGTGGGCTACATGCCACATCTGCTTTTCTTCTCTGCATACCTTCCAACAGTCCCAATTTGGCAAGGATGTCCTGACTAACCCTTTGTTGTCCACCCTTTTCCAGCTGCATTTAAAATGTCCCAGTTTTTCTCTCTTCCTCCCATTTTGTCTCTTTGCTTTTAGCTCACTTCAGTTGTTGCAAATCAAGTTCAAAGTGTAAAAGTAGTTTGCACTCTCTTAATTCAGCAGGCAGGGGAAGAAGAGGACAGGACAGACTTTTGTCCTTCCTGGTAGGATCAGGCAAAAACAAATGGCTGGAGCCTCTCCCAGCTTCTGTGTTCTTCTTTATTAATAACTTTTGCCATCTTCACAACACTCTGATGTTGCTTGGCCACATGTATCCTGGTTTTCATCTCTGAAACGTTGAAAGGTATGTGTCTGTTATCTGTTAAGTGCAAATGCACATTTACTTACTTACTTACTTACTTCTTCAGCTTCTCAGAGTGGCTTACAAATGGTTAATCTAACAGTTCCCTGCCCTCAGGCTCACAATCTAAATAAGACATGATACATAAGGAAAAGGGAATGGCAGTGGGGGTAGGGATTAAATCCAGCAATTACTACTGGTTCTTCTCAACTGCCAGAGCAGTGGCAGTTGGGATGGAGGGAGGGCCTTTCATTTACTTCTGGGCCTAGGACTGATGGAGTTCTGCCTGCTTCTTCATTCATCTCCATCAGCTAGAATAATTTCTGTTTTCAAGAACGAATGACTGGAGGCAATGAAGGAAGCATATTCTTTCTATTCCACACATTCTTTTTACCTACCTATATTGTGAATAAAGAGCTTCTGGCCCAAAGGAATTGATGAGACAAACAGAAGGTGGGAGGTCCTAGAATCCTAGAATCATAGAGTTGGAAGATGCCACAAGGGCCATCCAGTCCAACCCCCTGCTATCCAGGAATACACAATCAAATCATTCCTGACAGACGGCCATTTAGCCTCTGTTTAAAAACCTCCAAAGAAGGAGACTCCGCCATACTCTGAGGCAGTGTATTCCACTTCCAAACAGCTCTTACTGTCAGGAAGTTCTTCCTAATGTTTAGGTGGAATCTCCTTTCCTGTAGTTTGAACCCATTGCTCTGTGTCCTAGTCTCTGGAGCAGTAGAAAACAAGCTTGCTCCATCCTCAGTATGACATCCTTTCAAATATTTAAACACAGCTATCATGTCACCTGTCTACCTTTTCTTCCCCAGGCTAAACATACCCAGGTCCCTAAGCCACTCCTCATAGGACATGGCCTCCAGACCTCCCTCCATCCTGGTCAGCCTCCTCTGGACACGTTTCAGCTTCTCAATATCCTTCCTGAAATGTGGTGCCAAGAACTGGACACAGTATTCCAGGTGAGGTCTAACAAAAGCAAAATAGAGTGGCACTGTTACTTCCCTTGATCTAGACACCATACTCCTATTAATTCAACCTAGAATCACATTGGCTTTTTTAGCTGCTGCATCACATTGCTGACTCATGTTCAACTTGCCATCCACTAAGGACTTTTTCAGATGGCAATTTGTAATGCAAGCAGGCTCGTCCCTGTTGCGAGGCTGCTGCGTGGCAGGGGGGCCGTTTTGGATGACGCTGTCCCCCTGCCAATACTGTTCTGGAAGAGCGAGGATGCTGCAGTGCCATATTTGGCCATTTTCTAATCATGGAAGTTGACAAATCGCCGTCCGGAAAAGTCCTAAGTCTCCTAGATCCCTTTCTTATATACTGCCATCTAGCCAGGTGTCACCCATCCTATATCTGTGCATTTCATTTTTACTGCCCAAGTGTAGTATCCTGCACATGTATCCATTGTGAAGACATGAGGATTTGCTCCTCAGCACAATAAATAGAAAAGGTGCATTAAATTTCCACCCCCTTACACATATATCAGACTCTATTTATTATTTTTAATAATTTGTTTATTTAATTTATATCCCACCTAAGTGGATTACAAACAAATTAAAACAAAGGACAGCTAAAATCTTATATAAAAGTGCTTTAAAAATAAATAAACAATTATGTTTAAAAGCAGAAAGTTAAAACAGGTTAAAACACATTGAAAACAGAACAAAAATAAAAGCACATCATACAACATTTTTTTAAAAAAAACCATTCTGCCACATTTTATTTATTTATTTATTTATACCCCGCTCTTCAGCCACGAGGCTATCAGAGCAGCTTACAAATTGTTTTAAGCAATAGCTATTTACACATCTACACTGCATTAAAGAGTTTCCAATGTGTGTTAGCTAATTGCCCCCCACAAGCTGGGTCCTCAGTTTACCGACCTACGAAAGGATGGAAGGCTGAGTGAACCTTGGAGCCCGCTGGAATCGAACTTGCAACGTTTAGCCACTGCACCACCAGGGCTGTGCTAGGGGCCAAAGGCCTGCCTAAATTAAAAGATCCTTGTATGCTGGCAGAAGAGAGCAGGTAAGAGGCCAAGTAGTCATCCTATGGCAGAGAATTCCTGGGAGCAACCATGGGAAATGCCTTCTACTTCGTCCTTACCCAATGTGCCTGTGATTGTGGTGGGACTGAGAGAAAAGCAAAATGACAAAAGCCCTGCCCTCCTCTGCATCTAGTTAGTGTAGCTGCCATGTCTATCTGCTGGGTCAGGTCTTCTTTCCTTCCTTGGTTGATGCAGCCTACAAACATGGGGGCAGGACAAAATCACATGCAGGGCAAGGGTAGATTCCAAAATCTTAAATAAGATAAGACTTAGCTATCATCAGGGGCTCATTAAACCCACTTTACTTAATATTTTACCTATGTCATGCCTCCTTCCCAGACTCCCTATCTGGATTGCGACACAGACAGAGAGGAAGACAAAGAGGGTGTCAGGCTTAGCTCTCAGGACCCAGGGCAGATCCTGACAGGGAAACAGAAGTTCAGAAAGACATGCCCATGCAGGAGATAAACAGAGATACTCCCCAGCAGCCATGAGTCGTGGACACAAACCAGACAATACCTACCGCGGTTCAACGTAGACAAGAAAGGGAGGGTCTGTGTTGGTCAAAGCATATTTATAGAAAATGCACGTTAATCAGGTAACAGCTAAGGGAGGATTCTAGACCATAAATACCCCAACCTCACTCTCAGCAGGTTGTTGATGATAACCAACCTTTCCTGGAAGCTGCAACCTGCTTTGCTCTGGACTCCTGGCTCATGTGATTCCAAGACTTTGAAATCCTGCTTCATTAACTGACTTTGCTACTGACACCCCTTTGCATTTGATGGCTTAATTGCCATCTCCTGTTGACTCAGACTGGCTTTGTTACTGAGAACTCTAAAATGGTTGGCTGGAAGCTCTGGTAAGACAGCTATTATGACTCTCCTGAACTCTCTTCCCTGGTTGCCTGCTAAGATAGGACAACCTAATACAAAACTTGCATGCCACTGAACGTTTTCCTTCAGTCCCCGTATAACTTCCCTATGGAGCTGGTTAAATATAATTAGTTATGTGTTAATTGGTTACTTCCATCTCCCCAAAAAGCTAAACAAATTACTATTCCCCCCCCCATTAATGGGTGTGTGTGTATGTGCCTTCAGATTGCCTGGCAATCGCATGAATTTCAGTTTTCCTAGGCGGGGAATACAGGTCAACCCCTGTATCCGTGGGGGATATGTTCCAAGACCCCCTGTGGGTACCTGAAACTGTGGATAATAAGGAACCCTATTATTTTCAATGAGACAAATGCTGCAAGTTGACCAGACAATTGCACTGGAGGATCTACAAATGTCTAGAGAAAGCATATTTTTTTCAGATATGGATAAGTGAAACTATGGTTACCAAATCCATGGATATGCAGGTAAACCTGTACTCAGAATTGGTTTACCAATTCCTTCCTCTGAAATATAGCCTACAGCACTAATAAAACTTGAAATAACTAGTTAGATTTAACTAGTTACTCCTAACTAATTTCTCTGTCTATTATTCCTGAGGTGTAGTGAATAGAGCCCTTTCTAATAACTAATGGAGTGAAGCAAAGTTGTGTTCTTGCACCAACTTTATTTACAATCTTCTTTAGCATGATGCTCCAAAGGGCTATGGCAGAGCTTGAAGAAGACAATGGCATCTATATACGTTACCGTACTGATGGTAGCTTGTTTAACTTAAGCCATCTGAAGGCTCACACTAAGACTTTAAACTATCTAGTCCGTGAGCTGCTCTTCGCTGATGCTGCTGCCCTTGTTGCCCACACATAAGCAGCTCTGCAGCACCTAACATCCTGCTTTGCAACAGCTGCAGAGCTGTTTGGGCTAGAAGTCAACCTGAAGAAAACAGAAGTTCTTTACCAGCCTGCACCACAAGACGAACACCACCATCCCCACATTGCCGTCGGCAAATCTGTGCTCAAGTCCATGCAGCAGTTCACCTACCTGGGAAGCATCACCTCCTCAGATGCCAAGATTGACAAAGAGATCGATCACAGATTAGCAAAGGCATATAGTGCATTTGGAAGACTTCACAAAAGAGTCTGGAACAATAAACACCCGAGGCAAAGCACAAAAATCAGTGTGTATAGAGCGATTGTATTGTCTATCCTCCTTTATGGATCTGAAACATGGGTCACCTATCGTCGCCACCTACGACTCCTCGAACGCTTTCATCAGCGCTGTCTACGCACAATCCTAAATATACACTGGACTGACTGTGTAATGAATGTTGCTGTCCTTGAGCAAGCAGGGATCACCAGCATTGAGGCCATGATATTGAGAACACAGCTGCGCTGGGCAGGACACGTTTCTAGGATGGAGGACCATCACCTCCCAAAAATTCTACTCTACGGTGAACTCGCCATGGGTCACCGTAATAGGGGCGCTCCAAAAAAGTGATACAAAGACTCCCTGAAACAACATCTCAGGCTCGGCCAAATTGATCACCAACAATGGTCCGCCCTAGCCTCACATCGGGAGGCATGGAGACGCACTATCCACAATGCTGCAGCCTTATTTGAGAACTCACGCCGAACAAGTCTTGAAGAGAAACGACAACACAGAAAGAATCACAACACGGAAACATCACCCAAGGAGACCTTCTGCTGTGCTTTCTGCAATCGGACTTGTTTATCTCGGATTGGCCTTTTTAGTCATCAGCGCGCTTGCAGAATGCACGGGATGAGTCCTTCCTGAATCTTCATTTGCGAAGAAAAGCCAGAGAGAGAGAAGTAGTGAATCAGAGATTTTGCCTTTTTATTCATTGCTGGAGGTACTCTCAAGAGGAGGAGGATGGTTGGAATTAACTGGCTTGTTAGTAACTGGAGATGCAAGGGATTGAACCCCTTGTCTTTGTATGTAAAACATGAGCTGTAGAATTGGTCTTTCCAGGCCACACTTCTTGATTCTAAGTGAGTGTGGAGGAACAGTATTGAATTACTTCACAGTGCATAAAAATATGCTGCATGTGTTAAGAGGCACTCAAAGTCTTTCTGATTAAGAATTCTGGACTCTTGATTCACTAGCTGACCTTGGTAACCATTTATTGCGATACTTCAGTATTATAGTAGATCAGTGTCTTTTAAATGGAATTAAAACATTATGCCATATTCACCTTTTCCAATTCAAATGAACATACCACGATGTTTAAAGGGTGAGTGAACAGCATATCTGTTTGTGGAGCTGACTGGCTGGGACAGAGGCTGCAATCAGTGGTAACATTTAATTTATCATGGTTATTAGACACCCCCCCCCATTTCGCCAAACTGGCAGTTTCCATATGCATTGCACTACAAACCCACCATCCCCAGCCCTTTGTGGTCCAATTCATCTGGAAAGTGCCTGGCTGGGGGAAGGCAACTTTAAAATAATAAAAGGAACACTTTTGAAGGGCCCCATTAAAAAAATGTGCCCCTGGGTGGGGTCAACACAACAACCACATGCCATTCAGTTTAAAAATCCCATGACTTGTTTTGAAAATTAACAAATCCAGGAACAAATTAATTAGGGCAATTAAACAAATCAAAGTATTCCAGCTGTTAGTGTTAATGAGAATGGATTAATTTCCCAGTTTCTAATGCTCAACATGAATGGATGAATTTTCAAACCTAATGTTCTTCTCCACAAAATATCCCGACTAGGTATTTTATTGGTTGCATTTGTACACTATTGCTTTTTCAAGCACTTCAGCCTGAGATCTGCTGATACAGGACAGAGCAGAAAGATTGTAATAAACAAACAATATATGTTCCTTGCCATGCCTGTGTTCAAATACACATCTACAGCATGCCTAGCATATGCGTAGGCAACAATCCAGTCAGGGACCCATTGTTGTTTTAAGGTGCTCACTGACATAGAGAACTGCCTTTGTGTATTTGAATCTTTGTGCAGAATTAGGAGGTGCTGTCTCCAGCCATATGTGTGTTCCATCATACACATGGAAGACAAATGTCAGAGCCAAGGCTTGAGTGAATTATTGGGCGGACACCTGAACTTTACTGGCCTTCTCATACTATGGTCTTGTCTATATGAGGGTGGGTGGGAATATGAACACATTCTAAAAGGCAGGCATTTGCAATGATGTGACCTGTCTTCATGATCAAAAGAGCCCCCCTAAAGTCTGCATGACCCCTAGCCAAGATGGCAGCCATGAGTGATTTATTCGCAATTTTAAATCTGCCAATTTTTTTTTAAAAAAGTTTCCCACGATGCACAAAAGCAATAGTTTATATTTGCAAAGAAAGAAAGAAAAAAGAGTATAAGATCGCCATTTGATTGATTTACTGGACCCTTGCTTAGCCAAAAAAATTAACATGGTGGCCGCAGGCACTCTCCCTCTTTGCTAGCCCCACCCCATCCTTGTCCAGCCAATCAGATTGCACTGAATGATTGTATCTGTGCAAATGCGAGTGTTCAAACGATTGCACATTCGTATGCTGCATGGAGCTTTTTAAAAAATCCATATGAAGCCCTGGACATGACACACATGGACTTTGCGGTGGAGTTGGCTGCCCCCCTTCTGAATGGCATGTATTTCTGTTCATGTCCATATGAACGCATTGCATTCTGTTCATATGTCCATCATATTTTTTTTACCATATAGACAAGCCCTATGATTCCATTTGGAGCAAAACATATAGCCAAGTGAACAGGATTAATCTTGATATGCATAACATTTCTGTATACTCACTGCATCTTATTTTCCAAAAGCTTTTTGGTTATAAAGTTCACCTTATTCATAGTTCTTGAATGGTAGCACTATGGTAGCTAATGGTAGCATTATGGCAGAATGGAATTGGCACTTCCATCTTCTAGAAGTACGCCCAGTAGCAATGGGTTTTTTTTTTTAGCCTTAAAGGAACTATTCATAAGTATTAATACAATGGGCATCATATTTCCCATTCTGACAGCGATTGTGTCCATTGACCTCTCTTACATCCCCTAGATTTCTACAAGTTGCCTGCTAAGGCTCTCCAGCTGAGATCCTACACCTCTGCATAGTGCAGCACACATAGTTCCATGTCCCCCCACTGCCCAGCAGCCACCAAATCCTTCCGCTGTCACTTACTGGTGGAGAAGTGATTCAGACCATAAAGAAACAGCTGGTCTGAGGTTTGAGGCTGGGAGGGGAAGAAAAGAGAAATGAGAGTGCACTCACAAATGGATTGAACCCACTTTTCCTCTCCCTGGAAGCCCAGAGCAACTGCATCTTCAGGGTCTGAATTGCTTCCTTCCTCTGTCTTTCCCACTACTGGTAACTGGTAGCCAGGGCTTGACACCGGCTGGGTGGTGGGAGGTTTTTGGAGTGGGCATAAGGGCAAGAGAATATCCCTTTGTGGCATGTCCAAAAAAAGACTGACACAGATAATAAGCTGTATTTATGCGTACATAAGTCAACTAAGAGGATGCCATCCTCTGTATAATCTAGGCAGGAGCATGTAGTTTCCAGTGAAAGATGATGAAACTAGAAAAAGCAGAGGAAGCCCATAAAATGTAGGGAAAGAGTAGCAAGTGGGAGAAAGTTTCACTTATCTAGACAGATGAACTACAGTATGTGGAAGACAAACTGATAGGAGGCAAATGCAAAGATCAGGAAGGAAAGCAATCCACTCTGACAGCTTTTGAAGATCTGAAGCGACAGAAGATGACTCTTAACAACTAAATTGTAGGCCTGCAATAGAAATGAATTTCTGTAGATGATGGAGATAAAACAGACAGCAAAGCAGAAATCAGATACTCAGATGTGTAATTTGTGGAGGATGCCTCCTTTCAGAAACTGGCATGCACTGGGAGAGGGGAAAGGCATTACTGTGCTTAAGATCTAGTAATTGTAAACAAATGTTATGAGACTGTAATTGTAGCCATGCTTATTCCAGAATTCCAGATCCTCCAGAATCCCAACTGGTTGATCATTATAAAAAAAATGTTCCAAGATGAGCCAGAGTGGTGTAATGGTTTGAGTGTTGGACTACGACTGGGTGACTTTGGGCAAGTCACACTCCTTCAGCCTCACAGGAAGGCAGAGGCAAACTCTTCTCTGAACAAATCTTGCTAAGAAACCCCTGTGATAGGGTCGCCTCAGGGTCGGCATAAGTCAGAAACTATTTGAAGGCACACACCACCAGCAGCAGAAGAGACTTTAGAAAATACTTTGCTTTCCCACTGCATCACAGACTTCCTGGTTGAGTTGATGACAGAGGCTGAAAACTCTTGATGGCTTACACTGGCATAACTAGGGTTTATGCCATTGTTACATTCCCCATTTTGGAATACCTAGTTATTGGCTATATTTAATAATTTGGCTAAGGTTACAGGTAAACCAGGAACTCATGTATGCACCAAAGGAGGGGCCAATAGAAATTTCCAAAAGCAGACACTCTCAAGTGAGACTCAATACCTGGAGGTGAGTCATAACTAATCCACTCAGTGATAGCAGAGACCCTTAAAGATTGGAAATGGGATTTTCCTCTCCTTTTCCTCCAACAATAGACCTGGCCTGTCTCCTATTCAATTCCAAAGTATCGATCCTTAGAGACCATTAACTCTTCCAGAGCTCCCTTTCTTTTAGCCTGGGAAACCTGTATTTCACCCACAACTCCTATCCCTGTCAGGGAATTATTTCATATAAATACCACCCCCAAACACCACCACATTATCTGCAGTCTCTCTTCCTACATCCATGCTGCCTGTTTGTTGCTAGACCCTCAGAATACAACTCTGAGACCCTTTGCTCTACAGGACAGGTGTCATATCATCCATCATCCCCTCACACTATTGCTGTATCCAAATACTTCCTACTATTTTTGTTAGCCTTGTATGAGTGTTTCAAGCCTGAGTGATTGTATGAATGCTGTGATATTATTTTCCAATAAATATTATTTAATTGTACCTTTTGGCTTAGAGTCTCCTCCTTAGAACAGTATACACAGGTCTAAAAGGTCCTGCCATTACCCACCTCTTGCATTGCCAAGTCGAGTATATTAATTCCCCATCTTAATATTAGTGTCCTCCTGGACCCCACAGTGATTTGGGTAACATCATTGCATTAAGAATTATCCCTCAACGCTTAACAAGATGTCTTTATCCCAGAGAGCACACCTCTGTGGCCTTCAATGGAAAGGGGTGGAAATACATCCCACTGCTGGCTGGCTGCTGTTGCACAGCTGGAAAAGTAGGAACAGCCATGGTCATCTAGATTTCTAGAGCAAATACACTTCTAGACTTTTATACCCCACCAGTATCAACCACAATCTTGCCAGAGTGCTGAGGTACTCCAGCATAGCTATGTTGAGGAACAAGAACATTCTTGCTATGGCCTTGTGCCTTCCATGACTGCTATGGGATAACACCAACAAATCCCTTACAATGCCTTATACCAGGTCAGATTATTAGTCCATCTAGCACAGTGTCATCTACTTTGACTACCAGCAGTGTTCCAAAATCTCAAGCAGAGGTCTTTTGTACCATGTACTGCCTTTTAATAGGTGATATCAGGGATTATGAAATCCAGGACTTCCTGTGCGTGAAACATGCTCTGTCATTCAGCTAGTTGGTCTTCTCATACAAAGCAAGGCTCATGATAGATTTGTGATTCTGCAGTGACAGCTTAAATGGGAGCATGCCCTGTTGAACACAGGTGGGGGTTTTTAAGGTTATGTGCATATGAAAAAGGTGCTGGAGAATTCATGAATGCTCTTACCACCATTGGCGTATGGTGTCTCTCCAAGCTCCATCTCATTGACCAAGTTAAGATATACCTGAAAGTGCTGGGAGAATTTGTCCTGATCTTTAGGGTACAATGCCACCAGTATGTTGAAAACAGCTCATTAGATGGTCAAGATCATACATAACTGGCAGTGAGGCAAAAATCTGATCCAGTGTAGATGTGGTGGGCTTCTTCTGCCTCTTATGGTGTTACCATGCCCTACTACCCCCTCCGTATAATATAATTGGAAATATTGGACACTTCAAAGGGGTAAGGTTGACTAGGGTGATCCAAAAAGAGGCCAGGTGGAGGTTACAAAGACCTGGGGGGTGTTTTAGAAATATTTTTAACAAGCCAGCCCAAACTAGGATTATGCTACCCCCCCCCCAGTAAACAAAGCCATTAAGGAGGTATGTGCTAATCCCTTCTTGGGCACCTCAGCAATAAGTCATCCAACCCAACAATCAAGTGATGTTTCCAACCCCAATCCCAAGGGCATTGAACCCCTGATGGTAACAGCTGCACAACTGGAGTGTATTTTTATGGTCAGTCAGTGTCTGGGGTGGGGAACCATTCAGCCACAGTTGCACAGCACAGGAAAAGACAAACCAAACAGCTATTGTCCTCCTGGACCTCCAGTATACTTCATCAGAGATCCAGGAGAGTGAGGTCTGTCTGTGCAGCCAGATGGTGATTGAAGGATCTTTGTCCCTCCAAACCACTGATTGATTGTGAATGTAGATAACTAGATTTTCCTTGTTTTTTTTTTCCCAGGCTGTGAGGCCATGTTCTCGAAGAGTTTGCTTCTGACGTTTCACCTGCATCTGTGGCTGGCATCTTCAGAGAATGGTTGGGTAGGAGTGTATGTGGAGTTTATATGCTGTGAGCTCCTGTTGGGGAGTATATGTAAATTTATGTAATTGAATGGTTGCTCAAAAAGTACTGATTACCTTCTTTTGCAATCAACAACAAAGGACATTACACTGGCTTAACAGAAGTTCAAGAAACAGCGTGGTGTACTGTTTTGAGCATTGGACTACCCTTAGGCAACTCACCCTCTCTCAGAGTTAGAGGAAAGCAAAGGCAAACCCCCTCTGAATAAATCTTGCCAAGAAAACCCTGTGACAGGGATGCCATAAGTTGGAAATAACTTGAAAGCACACAACAGCAACAACAACAACAACAACAGAAGTTCATGCTGGCATATGTCACCAATAGTAGTCTGCTCTGTTTTGATTCTAAGGAGATTTTCACACGAGTTATATATCCCGTGTCTGGAATGGAACAGGGTTAGGAAAGGTTTTCTCTTTTGGACGACATCCACCCTGTTCGTTCCTACGTTGTGCCTGTTCTGTTTTCTCCCCGTGATATAGTAATCATGGGGAGAAGTCGTTAATAGGCACCCAGTTCTGTTTCTGTTACAGAATCACGGGTGTGCGAATCGGATCCCGTCCCTGTTCTGGAATGACAGGGATGGGGGAGGAGCTCCATGGCAGGCACTTCCTGCCACAATCTGGACAGCCAGGTAATTGCCACCCTTCCCACCCCCTTCCCGTGTTACTTGTATTTTTTAATGTTTATTCTTTATTTTGACAGCTGGGGGGGTTAATTTGAATTTCCCTCCCGTTCGTTCTCTCGTGAGAACGAGCAGAAGTTCTCCCAGCCGGTTGTATAAACAGCATTATGACAGCTGCATTTATGCCCGGCCAGGCAAGGAGGGAGGAGGACCGTTCCTGTTCCAGAATGGAGGTAAGTGTGCAAACATTTACCTCCATTCTGTTGCAGGAATGGGAGAGGAGGTGGAAGGAAAGAATCGGGGCTTTTAGCCCCCGTATGAAAATCTCCTAAATCATAGTGTGGTGTCAGTAATAGTGTGTCTGAGTGCATACTAACTGAAATCTAATCCAGACAAGACACAGGTGATCCTGGTCAGTTAAAAGGCAGACAAGGAGATAAGGATTCAACCTGTGACAATTACAGTTACACTGGCTTTGAAGTCTCAGGTTCATGGGCTGGCCAGAAATGGGGTTGCATGGTTAAAAGTAGTGCAGAAACTGCACCTATTCCTGGAAATGCCAAACTTGCTAGACTGTGATGATGCATACCCAATGTAACTAGGGACCATGGTGTTCTTCCATACAACCCATTCTGGGCTTTATATGACTTTTTCAGACAGGGTAAAAAAAAACCCGTGGATGTTGGGAGGAGGATGGTGCTGTCCCACTTCCAGCACTCCATTCAAGACACCACCATCCTTCTGTTAATAAAAACTTCCATTAATAAAAAGCGGTGGAGGCAAAATGAAAGCAGGACGGAGGAAGAACAAATGAAGGATGAGAGGAGGGTGGCATCATCCGAAATGGAACACCGGAAACGGAACAGCACTCCTGACCTCCACAGTTTTTTTTTTTTTACTCCATCTGAAAAAGTCCATAGTCTTTGGGGGAAGCCCTTCTTTCAGTCTTGCCACCTTGGTAGGACTCCAAGATATTCCCAGGCTCTCAGAACTTTCTGCCAAAGATGACCTACTGTATTCTGTTTTATTATCCTGTCACCCACAGGTTTTTCTTCATAACACTTTTGGCATTTGTGGTCTATCTAGGACTTGTGGTCTATCTAGGAGTCCTAGTAGACCACAAGTTGAACATGAGTCAACAGTGTGATGCGGCAGCTAAAAAGGCCAATGCGATTTTGGGCTGCATCAATAGAAGTATTGTGTCTAGATCAAGGGAAGTAATAGTGCTGCTCTATTCTGCCTTGGTCAGACCTCACTTAGAATACTGTGTCCAGTTCTGGGCACCACAATTCAAAAAGGATATTGACAAATTGGAGTGTGTGCAAAGAAGGGCGACTAACATGGTGAAAGGTCTGGAAATGATGCCTTATGAGGAGAGACTTAGGAAGCTGGGTATGTTTAGCCTGGAAAAAAGACGGTTAAGAGCCGATATGATAGCCCTGTTTAAATATTTGAAGGGGTGTCACGTTGAGGATGGAGCAAGCTTGTTTTCTGCTGCTCCAGAGACTGGAACACGGAGCAATGGATGCAAGCTCCAGGAACAGAGATTCCACCTCAACATTAGGAGGAACTTTTTGACAGTAAGAGCTGTTTGACAGTGGAACACACTCCTTCGGTGCGTGGTGGGGTCTCTTTCCTTGGAGGTCTTTAAACGGAGGCTGGATGGCCATCTGTTGGGGATGCTTTGATCGTGATTTCCTGCATGGCAGGGGGTTGGACTGGATGGCCCTCGTGGTCTCTTCCAACTCTGCAATTCTATGATTCTATGATTCTATGATTTAAGCTAGGTTGCTGCTGAAGGAACTTTTAAAACTGTTTGATTTCTGTTTATTTTTGTTGAAATGCTAATTCCCCACCAGCATCCTTTCATCATCATTAACAGAAAAAGGAAGGTGACTCCCTTGTAACTGCATCCCACCCTGGTGTGAAAGAGTTGGTTCCAAAATCTGTGGATGCCAAAATCTGTGGATGCTCAAGTCCCATTATATACAATGGTGTAGTAAAATGGAGCCCCTTATATAAAATGGTGTACAGTAAGGTTTGCTTTCTGGACACATATGTTTTAAAAATATTTTCAATTCATAGATGGTTGAATCGTTGGATGCAGAATCCGTTGATATGGAGGGCTGACTGTACATATGCCAGATTAACCAAGAATTATGCTAAGTGAACATCATCAACAGAGTCTTAGCCTAAGAGTTTTTAACTCATTTGATTTTAAGTTTTCAATTTCATCTCAAGGAGTGTCATTATTTCTATTTTATTTCCAGAAATGGGGGAGATAACATTTAATAATGGCAATGCTAGTTTCTTCCTTTATGGCAAATAAAGGAGGACTGAGGAGAACTATAGATGAACAAACTATATCTCACTTCCTTCACTGACTAATTTTCAGAGAAACACCTGTTACCTGAATTACAAGGGGTTTGTGGGAACCCCACATCTGTCCAGATGTTAATATGAGGAATTTTAATTAGCTCAGTATGGCAATGAGAGGTCAGGTAACTGTGGTAGCTTTTGACCTCTGTATACTGGTATTCACTGATGAGACTCGCAGCCAGGAAATAAAATAAAAAAATTTTTTATTGAAAAATAATCATGGAACACACACATACATACACTCAGGCTTCAGGCACTCACAGAAGTCCATTGAAGAAAGTAGGAAGCATTAGGATAGAGGAATAGATTTTGGGATGATGAGACATACTATACCTGTCTGGAGAGCAGAGATTCATGAAGCAGAAGATACTCAGGCACAGCTCTGAGGACTGCACAGCATACCAGCAGAGTGACAAGGTGGGAGAAACTGCGAACACTTTGGCGATGTTTTGGGGTGATATCTATATTCAATATCTCCCCTGAAGGGGTGTTTTGTGTGAAATACAATGTCTGCTGGAGTTTCTCATGGTTAAACAATCGATTCTCCAGATATGTTAATGATAACTAATGGTTGAAACATTGGAACTGATGGGTCTCAGGCAACTCACTATTGTTTTAGGAGAGGTGCGAGAAAAATGAGTTTTGCAAGGTAGTGGGTGTCCAACTACCTTGATTGAATTTGTGAATGGCTCACTTTCATGTACATCCAAGAGAATTAGCCCATTTCCTCCCTAACTCATCAATTCAAGGGGGGGGGGTCCACTTAATTACTACCCGGGTGCATCTTTTAGAAATTTGGTCTGGCTACTTCCATAGTCTTTCTGAGCAAACCTCACATCCTTCTAGTTGGGAACCCTTGGTCTACTACCAACCAAGTGGAGCACCAATAATAAGTCAATTTATGCAATATAGCCAACTGATGAATTATTGGAAGAGTGGGGGGGTATCAGGGCAGGTAACACACCTTCAGCCAATTAGCATTCAAGAGGTTGTGCTGCATTTGTTGAAGTTCTCTCTTGGCTGATCCAGTTCTTGCAATAATCCTTTAATGGAAAACAATCCCAGAAGAGTGGCACCAGCACTTTTCAGTTTGTGGACTGTACCTTTCTACCTTGTATCTAAAAGGACAATAAGCATGCAGGAATGTTCCTGCAAGGTTAGGGCCTGTTCTGTATCACAGATTTTGATACATTATTTCATTTATTTATAAATAAATTATAGGACTCTCTATTGGAAAGCTGATAAAATAATATAGGTTGATAGAGTGGTTAATAATAGAGACTTTATTTTTTACCAATACTTCTTTATTGTGCTGTATTTTTATATTTGGATAGTTTGTCTATATTTATTCTCACTGAATTTTGCCTGGGGATCTTTTGTTTTGTATTCTTTCATATTTTTACAATTATTTTCCTGGCAGTTTACCTTGAACTTTTAATATCCTGCCTGGTACTCAGCGACGGAGCACACATAGCAGTGTCTGATAGCATGGGGCCACTACAGAAGCCCTACCAGGAAAAAAATTGTTACATTCCACATTGAGTCTTCTGCCACATTTGTCTTTGTCATCACCATTTTTATTCCCACAGTCTTGAGAGATTATCAGATGCCCTTAATATGGTGATCCAGGATCGCCAAGAGATTGTCAGGAGATCGCCAAAGGGCAAACTTTTCAGACAATGTCATCCTCGTCCTGTGCCCCTTCTGTTTCACTCTCATTCTTTTTTTATTGATGGTTTAAGCCATCAATAGATTGCATGTTCTGTCTCGGTCATGGAATCACGTGTGTTTGAAACTGTGCCGCATTCTGCTGCTGCGATGCCAGCTGCAGTGGGCAGTCCCTGCCAAACACTTCCAGGTTCGATCAGGACATCCAGGTAAGTGACACCCTTTCCCCCCTCCCCAGGTTACTTGGGGTTTTCAAAGTGTGTTTGTGTGCTTTGGGTTTTTTTGGAAGTGAATTTTCTTTTTCCTTTTTAAATTTGCCATGCAACCGTCCTCTTATGAGAACACCTGGGATTTCATTTCCAGGAAGTGAATACAGCTCCTCAAGGGCTGCATTCACTCCTGGGATGCTGGAGGGGAGGGGCATGGCACTCTGCATGGCACCTTTAAAGGTAGGCCTCAAAAATGTTCTTTTAAACTGCTACAGGAACAGGAGTGGGGTGGGAAATAGTTGGCGAGACGGGGACGCTATATTTGTTCCTGTCTGATAAAGTCCTTGGTGAATTAGAAACAATCCCTGCTCCGTTATGTATTTCAGGTTTAATTTATTTCCGCATTCATTCATACATCTATAATTGAGATTTCCCCCCTCATACTTGCTAAGGACATGGCCAAAATAATATTCAACAAAATGTTAAAAACATAATGAAAAATAAGCTAAAACCATCCAATATAGAAAATCAGCATACAAAAATCAAATGTACAAGTTGTGCAAAAGGCCTGAGGGAATAAAAAGAAAGGACAACACAGCCAAAAAAGTTAATAAAACAGATGCGAAGAAAGCCTCAGGCTATTCCACAGCTGAGGTGCCACCACCAGCAAGAGCTTCTTGCTAATATCACTTGCCACCTCATTTCACTTGATGGGATTCCAGAGAACAACGACTTTATCACACAAAGCCTAAATTGTGGAATTATGCTGGGATAGTAGCAGTAATGGCTTCCTATTATCACATAATATCATCTTTACACTGTGGTTGGTGAGTGCTCCAACTGTTATGGTGACACTCCTTTGCATTCCCAGGGAAAACCTGTGAATAGCTGTCAATGTCACTATTTTCCTGGTATTGATGAGCATGCGAAAATTCATTCCCACCATAGTTCTGATATTATAGTGTGAGTGGGAGTTCCTCCCTCTTTTCCCCTTCCCATTCCCAACGAGAACAAATATTGTAATTCAACTTCCAGTGGAGAGCGTGGAGAGGACCTCCATGATGCACTTTTAGTGAACCATCACCTTTTCTCAGTACTTTTTTTTGTTTAATTGTTGATTTGTTAATTTTTTGTTTGTTTGTTTGTTTAATTGAAGTGGTGTCTTCTCACAATAATGGCCCAAACCGCATTCTTGTGAAATCATGGAAGGAGAAGAATTTTTTTTAAAGGGGCATGTATAGGCCAAACAAGTGTTACAACAGCAAAAGCGTCAATCTCATTTGTAAAGTGTTAGTAGGTAGTTGTATGATGTTCCATTAATGGTAGTACTGCGCGATTGTGGGAAAGTGTGATAATTAATGTAATAATGCCACCATGCTTTCTCTATCCTCAGTTGCAGAATTACAGTATTTTTACATGCTTGTGTGATGAAGTCCCAAATCTTTTCCATTTCTGTCATAGTCCCAATGAAGATCATTTTTCATCCCCCTGTTAGAAATTGAAAGGAAATTTCTACCGATGCCAAGGATAATGCCATAGCACCCCTGTATCCACAGGGGATTGGTTCCAGGGCCACCCTGCAGATAATGAAATCTGTGGATAATAGTGAATGCCCTGAAGGAGAAGGAAGGAACAGAGAGAGGCTCATGGCCCTGGCCACCACAACCAAGCCTGCCTAGTCTGAAGCCTCCCAGACCTCCTCCTCCACCACCACCGCTGCCGCTACTGTGGGCCACTGTAGCCTCCCAAGGCTCCCCTTCCTCTACCACAACTGTCACCACTGCACACTGCTACCACAGCCTCCCAAGCCTTCTCCTACCCCACTACTGCTGCGCGTCACTGTAGCCTCCCAGGCCTCTTCCTTCTTCACCACCACAACCACAGCCACTGCTGTGCACTGCAACATTGGCATCCTCCAAGGCATCCAGAGACCCCTGGCCACCAACAACAAGATCTCCCCTCCTCTTCTCTCTTGGCCCTCCCCCTCCCCTCCATTGCCACCATCACCACTGGAGCCATCCTGGGGGGAGGGAGAAGGGAGGTAAGATCTCCTCCCCACCTCTCTCTCCCATCCACCCCCCCACACTGTTGCCAACCACATATAACGAATCAGTGGATGGTGAATCAGTGGATACGGGAGTGCTACTGTAGTTTCATAGAGAGACGGACTTTTGTTGGAACCGTCTAGCATTATGTCCAGCTTCAAAAACATCCTATACAATTGTACAAAAGCCAGTTCCTTGCAGCTGCGATGGAAGGCTATAAATCTTGTTCTTCCACACATTTTATCTGGCTAGTTCTACATTGATTATATTGCTACTGTGGCTTCATGACGAAAATGACTGCTTGACGCTATTTCTTCAAAAAACACAACAGGATGCTGATGTCTTGTGACATCAGGAACACAACCAGAGTCAAATGCTGGCGGCAGGAGTATGTAAAGTACGAGCATACAGGTTTTATAACAGGGAGCAATTTTCTCTTTAGCCAGAGCTTGCATACGTTATTTTTTTGAACTACAGCTCCAAGAACTCCAGCCATATTGGCTGGGGGATAATGGGAGTTGCAGTCCAAAAAACAACTGTCTCAAGGTCTGCCTTTAACTGACTGTAGTGACTCATAAAACTACAGCTTATTAAGCTTTCCAAAATATATACACTGTCTGGGATTTTTGTGTTTAAAGACAGAGAGATGCCATCTCTCTTCAAATAGAATTTGGATGAGTGTAAGAATGGATTTTATATAATAAAAATATAAAGTTTCTAGTAAATGAATATTTTCATCCCTTGAATTTTCCAGAATGCCTTCAGTGTTTTATGAGGAGTGCAAAATCACCATCTGTTCAAGAAGAAACAGAATGAAGATGCAACTTGGATGCTTCAGCAGGCTGGAAGCCCAGCTATGCTCAGAAATCTAACATGACAAAATTTACCCCCCCCTCCGGTTCAACTGTGTCCAACTGCTTCTCCCCATAATTAACTGTTTCTTTTTCCCTGGAACCCAGAACCTAGTCATGAAACCTGAAATTAAGATCCATCTGAAGAGATTATATTAGTAGCTTCCACTATGGACAGCCCATCTGGACTGTGAATATTAAGAGACCTCAAATTTAAGACTGTCATCCATGGACCAAATTTCAAAGAGAGTTTGGAAAAGTTAGGGATTTTTGGCTGTTGGGGATGTTCTGGGAGATGCAGGCCAAAAGATTTTTTTTTCTAAACTCTGGTTCAAGTAAAAAGAGTAAACAGAAGGATGCTGTTTGCTAGAATCATAGGATCTTAGAATTGGAAGGGACCACAATGTATTGAAGTAGAAGATTGCACTTCCATACCATGGATTTGTTTTATTTATTTTTTTAAAAAATACTGTTCAGTGGTGGTAACTGGTGACAATAAAAACACAAGTAATTCATTTGCATCCACCATCTTGCCCATCCTCACTTACTGGACAGCAGACACTGCAAGTGACCGGGATCTGTCCCTCCATCAGTTGAGAAGCAGCTCACTGGTTCCATCCCCTCCCATGAGCAACGTCTAGTGTGACAGCAAGATGCAGGATCCTTGTTGCAATTTCCTCTAACATCAGAGATCACTTGTGGGAGTAGGAATGGAAGAATCAGTCAGCTACTTGTTGATGGACAGGGGAACAGAACCCTGTTGCTTGCAGTGGCTGATGCTCAGTAAGTGAGGATTGGGGGACTTTCATGGTCCCTACATATTCCCTAAATTAGTGAATACAGCAGGATTGTGGATGTGAACCAGGCATGAACTCTAGGTTATGCATTCATGAATTAGTGAATTCTGGCCCATAAGACCAGCAGACTAAGTGTTAAGGAAAGGCCAATGAAAACAGAAATGTGGTTGATGCCGTAGTCCTGTCTCTTGAGATCATAACACCAGGTAGAGGTGTTCAAAGCTGGTTGGCTCCTAATCCCAGTGTCCTGGATCCTATTGTTAGTAGACCCACTAGAGTAGACCCATTGAAACAATGGGTAATTACCTGTGTGTTGAATCCCTATTCAACAGTTGATTCAATGGGCTTTCTTTAGTTGGAACTAACCAACAAGATTCAAGCCAGAATCTCAGTGGTGGGGAACAGGGGGACCGGCACATGCTGATGGACAGCAACTCTTGGGAGCCCTAGCCTAGGCAAACTCCGTGATTAAAATATGGCTCTGTGGCTTCCGAAGCTTCACGGAAGACACGGATGGTTTCGGGAGAGGGACGACGGCGTCCGAAAACGGCCCTCTGCCGCGCAAGACCGCCGTCCCTCTCCCGGAAGCTCCTCCCGCATGAGCCACGGTAAAACACGGTCTGAAAATCTCCGTTGTTTCAGGGAGTCCTTGTATCGCTTTTTTGGAGCACCCCACTTATGCTGACCCGTGGCGAGTTCACCATAGAGTACTATTTTGGGGAGGCGATGGTCCTCCATCCTAGAAACATGCCCTGCCCAGTGCAGCTGTGTTCTCAATATCATGGCCTCAATGGTGGTGATCCCTGCTCACTCAAGGACAGCAACATTCATCACATAGTCAGTCCAGTGTATATTTAGGATTGTGCGTATACAGCGCTGATGAAAGCATTTGAGGAGTTGTAAGTGGTGGCAATAGGTGACCCATGTTTCAGACCCGTAAAGGAGAATAGACGGTACAATGGCTCTATACACACTGATTTTTGTGCTTCGCCTCAGGTGTTTATTACTCCAGACTCTTTTGTAAAGTCTTCCAAATGCGCTGTATGCCTTTGCTAATCTGTGATCGATCTCTTTGTCAATCTTGGCATCTGAGTTGATGAGAATCTATTTAAAGTCAACTACTTCCTCAAAGCAAACTTATATTAGGAACACAGGAAACTGTGTTATGCCAGTTTAGACAAGTGCTCCATATCAATCAGCAAACTCTATACTGTCAGCGGCTCTTCATATGATAGCAACTGAAATTGTTAACAACCACTGAGCTTTAGCTCTTCCATATGAAGGAAACCTGCTGTAGTGAATTTGTGTATTTCTTCTTGCTTGCCTGGAAGTTTTTAGCAGTGCAATCCTGTGCTTATTTACTTAAAGGTAAACACAACTGCATTCAGTAGGGGTTACTCCCTATAACTGATGCTTGAGATTGCAAGCTAAATATGCAATTTGCCTTCTTTAGAGATAAGCAAGTATCTGTTTGTTTACAGCAATGTTTCTATATAAAAAGTATTTAAAGTAGCTATGGCCTTATCTACACAGGCTATTTATCCTGTTCTGCCCGTGTCTGAGAGCGCTGCAGTCCAAACGACACAGGGCATTTGCCTCATTCTCCCCTGGGCAGTCCTTATGGCCCCTAGGGCAGAAACAGGGCTCAGATGGGAGACAAGCTAGGGTAGGGTCCAATACAGCAGTTTTTTTTTTTAAAAAAAACCTGGTTTACTCCATTTCCACTGGAAGGAAACAAATCAGACCCCATGTGTCCATGGGAGCCCATCTCTACAGGCTAGCCTGTTGCTCTAGCTGCTGGTTGCCCTTACTTTTCTGGGTCTGGACAACAGGCCTGCAGCATGTGACCAAGGCTGGTCACATGCAGGGGACATTATCACATGTTGCGAGACAGCTTCCTGGACCAGGTAGAGCAAGGGAAATGGTGGCTGCAGCAATAGCCTGGCATTCTGTCTGGACTCTGGCCCATTTTGTCCAGGTAACAGGGGCAGAATGGCAGGGAGCTGGCATATCCTGGCTCATGGAGATAAGCCTTATGTAACATTGTTGCTACAGGTCTATGAGTGATGTCCAAATATATCAGATTTACCTCAAATATCTCAAAGGTGAGTGCTATATCTTTTCAGCTTTGAAGGAAGTCAAACTACTGAGGCACTGACTGCAGTCAGAAACTTATTGGGATAATTTTAGCACCAGGAGCTGCCCTCATCTTATGATGATTAGAAGACCCTATTACACAAGCTGTCAGGCATCTGAATTAATTCCTTCTCTATGTTTTTCAGAGAGTGTGAGGGTGTCACATACCAAAACACAGGTAGAAATGAATTAGGTTTAACCTTACATTTGTGTCAGGAGAAGGCGAAGACTCCAGTCTCTGTTCCCAGGAGAAGCACTCCTGGGAATCCACAAGAGTGGTGACTCTGTGACCTTATTAGAGTCTGTGAGAATCTTCACATATGTAGAAAAAAAATTCAGCTCTTTATTTCCTGAGTTAATACTTGATCTGCAGCCAGCCTGGCTGTCGTCTTGAGTATTCAGAAGTGTGATGCAGAAAGCCAAATGGGAAGGAAGGCAAGAGGGGAGAGAAAGAAAGAGATATGATTGAAGTGTATTAAAATGGCAGACAGGATCTCACGGGGCATCTCAAGAATCCCTAATTCACCAATATGCATAGAAAAGAATTGTGCTGTCATTGACTTCCATTATAAAAAGTCTGTTATCCAATCAAATTCACATAGAAGTACTGTCAGTTAGTATTTCCCATGTCACTTGGGCAAAGAACCTACTAGGCTTTACTCCAGTCTTTAAAGTGGCTATCCAAGGAGCTGAAGCTAATTTGGGGATAAGGTTCAGCACCTTAAGTAACTCCTTTAAAGTTCAGGCTAAAACTCAGATCAAATTCACCAACCCACTGCCATTGGCACCACAAGGTGCCACTGCCCTAAAGCTTATCAGGCATAATCTTTCCAGATGTGCAAGGGAATGCTTCCTTCAAGAAGGATTTCTTGTATTATTTATGGAAATACGTAGTTGTGCAGCTACATGAGAGATTCTACCATGGATTGGCATGGCAACTGTAACTCTCTAAGTTCTGCTCTCTTTCTCTCTCTCTTTTTTTTAAATGCGGCCACTGTGCTGAGTATGTGAACAGGGATAGAAGGCAAATGGGAAGGAAGGCATATATTATTTATTTATTATATTATTATTTTATTTATTTATTTATTATATATTATTTATTTATTATATTATTACATTCATCTCCATTGATGCCCCCTTGTCATGGGAGAGAGACTTGCATACCCTAATGATGTTTTGAGCTATGCTGGCAGTGGCATAATAGCCACCGGTAGGATCTCCTATGCCAGATAGATCAAAATCGAAGGGTCTGACAAAGAGCGTCAAAGGGCAGGATGGGCTCTCTAGCCTTATGGCAACTATCCTAGGAGAAGGAAAACTCTAATCCCAAACCCAGGTAGATGGTGCTCGTCCAACCCTGTAAGGTCAACCATCTAAGAGAAGGAAACTCTAATCAAGCCTACGACCTGAGGACCTCACTGCTACCGTCGATGCTTGCAAGGCCACAGCAGATGAACCTTTGGTTTAAAGGATGCAGCCAGTTCTGTGCACGCTGTGCTCCACCAGAAAAATCCATTGCACAGGCTTGAAGAACAAATCCAATTCTGAAAAAACCCTGTAGCGATAGGCGAGGGATGAAACTGCAGCTGTAAAGATGCACTGGAAGCCACAGACCCAACCCTGCATGCAAGCGGTTCAGGACTTTGGTCTCTCGAGGCTGACCTGGGAGATGACTGTCTTGTTAGGCAGCATCCTGAATGACCAAGCAGCCTTTTTTAAGGAGAGCACTGCTTGCTCCATATGGAGATGAGCAAGCAGGGATCACCAGCATTGAGGCCATGATATTGAGAACACAGCTGCGCTGAGCAGGACATGTTTCTAGGATGGAGGACCATCGCCTCCCCAAAAAGAGTACTCTATGGTGAACTCGCCATGGGTCAGCGTAAGAGGGGCACTCCAAAAAAGCGATACAAGGACTCCCTGAAACAATATCTCAGGCTTGGCCAAATTGATCACCAACAATGGTCTGCCCTGGCCTCACATCGGGAGGCATGGAGACACACTATCCACAATGCTGCAGCCTTATTTGAGAACTCACACTGAACAAGTCTCGAAGAGAAACAACAATGCAGAAAGAACCACAGCCCAGAAACATCACCCAAGGAGACCCTATGCTGTGCTTTCTGCAACCGGACTTGTCTATCTCGGATTGGCCTTTTTAGTTATTAGCACGCTTGCAGAAAATGCAGGATGAGTCCTTCCTGAATCTTTGTTTGCGAAAAAAAGCCAGAGAGAGAGAGAGAGAGAGAGAGAGAGAGAGAGAGAGAGAGAGATTTATTACATTAATGACACAAATATTTAGATTACCACACGACATTTCCCTTTTGCGGTTATGTCCCCTTAAAACCTTGTACTTTTTAATTGACAGCCGAAGCCATCAATTGATCCCCTATGGCATTTTTTTGCCAGCATAGCCAGTGTGTCAAACCTTGCATCTTTTTTAACCGTACACCCCAGCACAAACACTGCCGGATGAGATCGCAACATCCAGGTAAGTGACACACTTTTTATGACCCTCCCCAGATTACTTGTAAGTTTTACAGTGTGTTTTTGTGTTTTGTGTCAGTTTTTTAGTGTTACTTTTGTTTGTTTGTTAAATTTCCTGAGCGAAGAAGTCTTGCGATATTCTGTGGGATTTAAAAGGAGGAAGTGAATGGAGCTCCGTTCCCTTCCTCTTTCATTGCCGGGGCTCCCTTTGCCTGGAAAGCCGGATAATTGTGGGGGGTGGGCATTCTTTTGCTGGCATAAAAATAGATTTTTTAATGGCAGCAAAAGAATGCTTTAAGGGGATCATCTGATACAGGAGATTTTCAGATGGGCTTAATAATCCGTTTTAGGCTCAGAACAGGCTTGAGAAAGGTTTTCCCTTTTGGATGATGTCATCGTCCCCATCCTCTGCTTTCCCCATGCTGCCTCCTCTTTTTTTAATTCACAGGGAAACACTATTAATGGTCCTCTTCTTGTGATCCGGTTATGTGATCACAGGAGTGCGAACTGATGCCCTGTGATGCTCATGCGATCAGGTAGGTCTATTCCGAACACTTCCAGGTCCAATTGGGACATCCAGGTAAGTGACAGCTTTTGCTTTACCCTCCCTGGTTTAGTAGCTAAGTTTAAAGTGTGTTCAAGTGCTTAGTTTTGCTATTTGATGTTTGGTTTCTCTTTATTTTTTAAATTTCCCTCCCACCTGTTCTCTCAAGAATCAGCAGGATTTGGTTTCCCTGTAGTAAATACAGCTTTATGGTGGCCGCATTTATTGCAGGGAAGTTGAGGGGAGGGGGAGTGGTTTCTCTCCCGCAAGACGGTAGGTGTGTGTATGTTTTTAATTTATTCCATGGCAGGTACGGGAGTGGGGCTTGAGGGTGCTAGCAAGGCAGGAATGGGGCTTTTCTAGGAAGTCTGAAAATCTCCAAAGTCCATAGCGTCTTGGGCAATGTTCAGTATCATTTTAATGTGCTAAAAGCTGTTGCATTGTGTTACTGGTTATATGTCTCTTCTATGTCTGTTCTACTTTTTTAAAAAAAATTAATATGAATCTTTCTTTTTGGTTTATAGTTGGTACCCACCTTGAGATACAATTTAAGTAAGGTTTTTGTCTGTGAAACATTGGAGGGTATGAAAAACGGTCTCCAAACAAGCTGAACTGCCCCCAAAATTGGGGTCTTTTGGTGCTCAGCAACATTTTTATTTGCTCAGGCTTTTTAGGTGTTAAGTTTGTAAGTGCTGTTTTGATTTGGGTGTTAAAGTCTCTCTACTACTCTCTTTTATTTTAGTCTTGTTTTTAAAAATATGTGTTTATGTGTTCTGTGGTTGTGTTTTAAAATATGTCAGCTCTGAGAGGCTTTTGCTTCATAGAGCAGGATATAAATTCTCTTGCTAAATAAATATCTGCTGCAAGATAGGATAAGATAAAAGAAAAATAAAAGCACTAAACTACCAGTTATTGCTAGGCTTATGGGATCTTTGCAGCTATAGCTGAAATCCAATGCAAAATTATTGGAAGAGAGTAAAACACATTGAACTCAGTGGAGTTTTCTTTTAAATAAACATATATTAGATCAGATGTGTATTGATTTGGCCACACAACAAATGAGGAAGAGTACTTCAAAACATTTTTGAAGAGCATCCAGAAATGATGGGCAAGCTTTTAGCACTAGTGTGTGTGTACCACTGTCTGAGTACATTGCAGTTTCATGAACATATCAGTATTCAGCTGGTAGATGAATTCAGCTAACCATCTGGAATGGTTTATGAATAGCCATTCTCCCAACTGTCTGCTAAAGGTTCTTGAACTCTAAGGGAATTAATCATCACCAGGCTCCCCTATTCAACCCTAGCATGTGAAGTATCAGTGTGGTATTGTGGTAGGGGAACTGCATGATGGGAAAACTAATTAGAAGCATGGAAATTTAGGGCGGAAAAATGAAATGCATAAATATAGGATGGGAGAGACCTGGCTGAATGAGACTACGTGCGAAAGGAATCTAGGAGTCCTAGTAGACCACAAGTTGAACATGAGCCAACAGTGTGATGTGGCAGCTAAAAAGGCCAATGCGATTTTGGGCTGTATCAATAGAAGTATAGTGTCTAGATCAAGGGAAGTAATAGTGCCACTCTATTCTGCCTTGGTCAGACCTCACTTAGAATACTGTGTCCAGTTCTGGGCACCACAATTCAGAAAGGATATTGACAAATTGGAACGTGTCCAGAGAAGGGCAACTAAAATGGTGAAAGGTCTGGAAACAATGCTTTATGAGGAGAGACTTAGGGAGCTGGGTATGTTTAGCCTGGAAAAAAGACAGTTAAGAGGTGATATGATAGCCCTGTTTAAGTATTTGAAGGGATGTCACGCTGAGGATGGAGCAGGCTTGTTTTCTGCTGCTCCAGAGACTGGAACACAGAGCAATGGGTGCAAGCTCCAGGAACAGAGATTCCACCTCAACATGAGGAGGAACTTTTTGACAGTAAGAGCTGTTCGGCAGTGGAACACACTCCCTCGGAGCGTGGTGGGGTCTCCTTCCTTGGAGGTCTTTAAACAGAGGCTGGATGGCCATCTGTCGGGGATGCTTTGATCAAGATTTCCTGCGTGGCAGGGGGGTTGGACTGGATGACCCTCGTGGTCTCTTCCAACTCTACAATTCTATGATTCTATGATTCTATGAAATTTGCTGGGAGGAAGAAGAATTAGAGAGCAGAATCAAGGTGGATGGGTAGTGGAAGGCTTGGAAAGATGCCTTCAAAAAGTCTTCTGTTTCTGTTAGTTGTTACAGCAAGAGAAACAATTCATTGTCTTCGTTCATCACACTGTTTAAAAAGTAAGTCATTGCACTGTTTTCTGTGGTGTTAATTACATTTCTGGGAACATATCGTAGGGTTGATACGGCCACAAAACTTCAAAATATCTCTGAAAATTATCTTTAAAGGCCATTAAAAAGTACTGTAATGTGGGGAAATAACAGGAATGCAACATGCACTCTAACTACTGTTATTCCACCTTTGAAATATAACTTCATTACACCCTCATTACTGCCCAAAGAGATAACTCCTTGCACTTATCTAAGTCACTTCTAACTTGTTTCTTCAACCTCTGGGAGGGTGGTTGCATTAGTTTTAGTTTCAGTAACTGTCTGGGATAAAGAATCTTCAAGTATTTGTCTTATTGAGACGTATGTTTAAAGGATGATACAGCAGGTAGAAAGAAGTAGATGGGCTGGACTACTTGTAGAAGTGCTGTCAGTTTTAGGAGATTATCAGATGTGTCAAAAATGGCATTATCACAATGCCAGGAGATCGCAAAAGGACTTCATTACCAGACAACGACATCCCCCATCGTCTCCCAAGTGCTCCACTGCTGTTCCAAGGCCATTCTTTTTTATTGACTAGGAGAAGTCGGCAATTAATCTCCCATTCCATTTCTGTTCCTGATTTGCCTGTGTCTGACAAAGTGTTCCATTTTGCTGACGAGATTCTAGCATCAATGGGCGGTCCTGCTAGAACACTTCCAGGTGAGATTGCGACATCCAGATAAGTTACCCTCTTTTTTGTACCCTCCCTGGGTTACTTGTAAATTTTAAAGTGTGTTTTTGTACTTGGTGTCACTTTACTGTGTTATTTTTCTTTTTATACCGTTGCCCCTCCATATCCATGGATGTAGTATCCACGGATTTAAGTATTCATGGCTTGTAAATATTCTTAAAAAATAATAATCCAAAAAGCAAACCTTGATTTTGCCATCTTATATAAGGGACACCATTTTGCTATGCCATTGCATATAATGGGACTTGAGTATTCATGGATGTTGGTATCCACGGGGGGTCCTGGAACCAAACCCCAGAGAATATGAAGGGACAACTGTATTTGAATTTCCCGGGGTCATGCCTTCTCGCAAGAACGGGTGAGATTTCACTCCATGAAGTGAATGGAGCTCTGTTAATGCTCAGTTCATGCCTGGACTGCATTTTACAGGTGAGAGAAGTAAGTGGGGAGGGTTATTGTTTGGAGACAGGGATAGGAGTGGAGATTGTGGAACAGGAAAGCTTTTTGCATTCCTGTCTGATAATCTCCTCAGTGGCCCAGCCCTTCCTAGGGTAATATCTTTCAGATGTTTTGAACCATAACTCTCATGAGCTGTAGCCAGAATTGCCAATGCGGATGGAAGATGGAAATTTTAGTCCAAAACAACTGGAGGGCAGCACACCTTGGAAAGCAATAGTAGAGAGTCCTGGGCTCAATGGACAACTAGCCTGGGTAAGTTATGAGGCAGTGTTATATCTTCTTGAATAGAATTGTGCACACTATATTCATGTGTCACACATACCTTATTCACAAAATGCTCATGGAATGTAGGAGCAGACATTCACCATAGCCTCCAGCAAAAGGTTGAATGGAGCTCTACCAATGTTCAGCTGTATTCACATAGGCTTTTGCACAAGCTTTGGAACATAATTTGATCCTGATCACTGTGTGATCCAGATCATCATTCTTATATAGAAAGCCCACATGCATGTAGCTGTTCATACTTCCTGTTGAAAGTACAGAAGGAAAGGCAGGGCTGACACATGCAATCTTTATGAATTCATTGAATGTAGATTGACTGGATGAATATGACAAAGAGCCAGAAAACACTCCTTCCGACTGCAGTTATAGACCCTGGGTGACATCCAATGGGATTTCTACTGATAGAGCTACTTTAGTCAGCAGAATTGGGAGATGGTGATCTCTTCTAGTGGGTCTCAGGGTTCTTGGTAGACCACAAGTGAAACATGAATCAACACTATTATGTGGTAGCCAAAAAAAGCCAGTGCATCTGGACACTATACAAGTGTACGGTGTCCAGACAGAGGGAAGTAACATAATTCTGCTTTGGGCAGACCATCCTAATACTTTCTCCTGATGTTGTTTTGGACTAAGCATGCTTAATCTTTACCCCCCTCTTCATTTGATGGATGTAAAAAGTTATATCCCTGCTCATGACCACCCTCTCAGTTCCACCCCCCCCCTTAGGTCCAACCCGTCCATCACTGTCATCTCCATCTTCATTGCCACAAACACAATTCTAGTTTCAGTTCCAGTTCCCACAACTCATTTCCAGCCTGGAGTGAGTCCCTGGGCCAGATAGGTCTTCCTCTTCCACTCCTCTCCTTTGGGCCTTGCACTGCTCTCCTCCTCTGGCTCAGCCTTTGATGGTCTCTCTTCCTCCACTCAGCCATCTTACATTGCAACTATCATGCTGAAATATGTCCTGAAGAACATCCAGCAGAATTTAAAGATAATGTGAAAAACAGATTCATACTATTAAATCTAATTGACTAGGAACTAGATGAACTATGATGATGATGATGATGATGATAATATTTATTTATTTATACCCTGCCCCTCTGTCAAAACAATCGGGGCGGCTTACAAAAATTAAAATACAATACAGATAAAATCCCCAAACACCCCCCAACCCACCCCTCCCCCATAAAAATATTAAACAATTATAAATTAAAACAAATGATCTAAAATCACATTTAAAAACAATAAATACAATAAAATACAATAAATGGCCCGCAGACTAAAAGAGGCCAGGATCCCCTGAGGCTGGGATCTAATTAGGAAAGGCCTGCCAAAAGAGATCTGTCTTTAGTGCTTTTTTAAAGCTACTCAGGCTTGTTATCTGACAGATCTCATTCAGCAGGTCATTCCACAATTTGGGGGCGATTACCGAAAAGGCCCTCTGGGAGGTTGCAGACAGCCTAGATTTTTGTGGCTGAAGCAAATTCCTCCCAGAGGACTGGAGTGTGCGGGGAGGATTGTATGGCAGGAGGCAGTTCCAGAGATAAGTTGGACCCAAGCCATTTAGGGCTTTAAAGGTAATAACCAACACCTTATACTGGGCCTGGAAACTGACAGGCAGCCAGTGGAGAGATTTTAATACTGGAGTTATATGGTCTCTCCAAGATGTTCCCGAGACCACTCTGGCTGCCATATTTTGTACCAACTGAAGTTTCTGGACCAAGCATGAGGGCAGCTCCATGTAGAGTGCATTGCAGAAATTTAGACGCGGGGTTAACAGCGTGTGCACCACAGTCTCGAGGTCCCTTACTTCCAGTAAATGGTGCAGTTGGCGTATCAGCCGCAGCTCCTGACTGTCGCATTCACCTGACTAGTCATCTGAAGTGATGAATCAAGGAGCACCCCCAGACTGTGAACACAGTCCTTAACGGAGAGCGTGACTCCGTCCAGGACTGGAGGTTGCAACCCAACTCCTGGTTTTGGGGCCGCTACCATGAGCACCTCCGTTTTGTCCGGATTAATCTCAATCTGTTTTTCCTCATCCAGTCCATTACTGCTTTAAGACAATCATTAAGAGGCCGACGATTGAGACAAGGAGAAATAGATCTGGGTGTCATCAGCGTACTGATAACACCCAGCCCCATAACTCCAGATAATCTCACCCAGCGGCTTCATATAGATGTTAAACAGCATCGGGGACAGGATGGCGCCCTGCGGAACACCACAAGTAAGCTCCTTTCTGCTGGAGCAGCTGTCCCCAAGCAACACCCTCTGGGACCTGCCCGAGAGGAAGGACCGGAACCACTGGAGCGCAGTGTCTCCGATTCATATCCCACTCAAGCGATCCAAGAGGATGCTATGATCTATCGTATCAAAAGCTGCTGAGATGTCTAAAAGCACCAACAAGGTCACACTACCCCTGTCAATGCTTAGACGCAGGTCATCAGTCAAGGCAACCATGGCAGTCTCAACTCCAAATCCCATCCTAAAGCCAGTTTGAAATGGGTCTAGATAATCGGTTTCATCCAAGACAGTTTGGAGTTGAAGAGCAACCGCCCTCTCAATCACCTTGCTCAAAAATGGCACTAAAGAGACTGGCCTATAATTTTTCATATCCAGGGGGTCCAGGGAAGGTTTTTTTCAGAACAGGCTTAACAGCCACCTCCTTTAGACATGATGGAATATATCCTTCCCTGAAGGATGCATTGATGATGCTCACAAGGAACTTCCGCAATGCAGCCCCTCCCTGGACGGCCAGCCAAGATGGGCAAGGGTCGAGGGGGCAGGTTGTCTTCCTCACACTACCAAGGAGCTTGTCCACGTCCTCGGTACTCACGGATTGAAATTGATCCCGTAAACTTACATCAACGGAGTTGCTGGACACCTCAATTGTTTCTGTCAAATTACTGGCCTCTATGTCGGCTTTTATCCGAGAGATTTTTGTCTGCAAAGAAATTGTTAAACGCGTCACAGCAGGCTGTCGTTGGGTTAAGCAACGGGTTCTGTGCAGGAATAACCTGCGTAATCTCCCTTACCACCCTAAACAGCTCTGCTGGACAGGACTCTGCAGATGCGATACGTGCAGAGGAGAAGGATTGCCTCTCAATAGGACCAAAGAAAGTTCCTATGACGAGTCCTGTCGGATAAGAGTCGAGTTTTCCGCCAGTTGCGCTCTAGTCATTGTCCAACCCGCTTCATTTTCTTAAGCTCTGCTGTATACCATGGCTTACGGTTTGAAGCGGGTTGGAAAGGATGCTTGGGAGCAATCGTGTCGATAGCCTTGGTAAGGTCGTTCTTCCAGGTATTAACCAAAGCTTCTACAGGGTCACCGGCGTTACCAACCATTAAACCCTCCAAGGCTTTCTGGAATCCTCTTGGTTCCATTAGCCTTTGAGGGCAGACCATTCTAATGGGTCCACCACCCCCGGTGGGGCAGGAAGAGACTCTTAGTTCAGTCTTGACCAGGAAATGATCCGTCCATGACAACGCGGTAGTTTTTATAACCTCCGCCCATGGATATTCCTGTTCCGTACTGAAGACCGCATCGAGGGTATGACCCGCACAATGTGTGGGTCCGATGACCATTTGGGATAGGCCCATGTTTGTCATGGTTTCCATGAACTCCCGAGCCGCACCAGTCAAATTTGTCAAGCTGGTCTCAAGTGGAATGTTGAAGTAGCCCAAAACTAAAAGTCTGAGCGACTCCAACAGCAACTCTGAGGCCAGCTGTGTCAGCTCGGTTAGGGAGTCTGCTAGACAACGGGGTGGTCAGTATACTAGCAGAATCCCCAAACTATCCCTGGTCCTCAGACTAAGGTACATACACTCAAAGTGGACTGTGTTTCAGGCAGCTATGGATGGAAGCCAGTCAAGGAGGAATGCAGAAAGATGTTATCTGTAATCAAAAAGAAAGAGAAGAATCAATGGATGACAAGCAGTAAAGGACAGACGAGAAGCAAAAGAAAAGGAAGACAGGAACAGAGCCAAAACTATGAATGCAACTGTTCAAGGCTGCAAGGATAAAGATAAATATTATAATAGTCATTGAAGAGAAATAGGAGATGGCAACAAAAAAGGAAAAACAAGAGACCTCTTCTACAACACTTATGAAATCAAAGGTTGGTGATGATGATCATCAGAGGGAGATAATACATGACCAAGATAAGAGAAAAAGATGATGGAAGCAATACGCAGAAAAACAATACAAAAGAGAGGAAAGGATGAATGACACATGAGAAGAAGAATCATACAAAGACGAACCCCAAATTTTGGAAAGTGAAGTGAAACTGTACTCAGAGAAATTGGAAGGAATAAAGCATCAGGAACAGAGGACATACCAATAGAACTACTGCAGCCTACAGAGACAGAATGGACTTTAGTTCCAAACAAAATCTGCCAACAAATATGGAAAACAAAACAATGGCCCACAGATTGGAAATGGTCAATATACATTCCTATCCCCCAAAAAGGAGACATAAAAGATTTCAGTAACTATAGAACCAATGTGTTAATCTCCCATGCAAGCAAAGTCATGCTGAAAATTATACAGCAAAGACTTCTTGGAGTGAGAAATTTCAGAGGTGCAAGCTGATTTCAGGAAAGGAAGGGATACTAAAGATCACATAGCAAACATAGGTTGGATAATGTATCATGCTAAAGAATTTAAGAAGAAATTTAGCATGTGCTTTATAGACTATAGCAAAGCCTTTGGCTGCATAGATCATGAAAAACTATGGATTGCTTTCAAAGAAATGGGTGTGCCCCTATGTTTGATTGCCCTGATGTGTAACCTGTACTCAGGACAAGAGGCCACCATTAGAACAAAATGTGGAGAAACAGAATAGTTCCCAATCAGAAAGGAAGCTAGGAAAGGGTCCATTCTATCACTCACATATTTGTTCAACGTGTATGCAGAAAATATCATCCGCTGAGCAGGTTTAGACTCAGAGGAAGGATGTAGTGAAGATCAGAGGAAGTAATATCAGTAATCAAAGATATGCAGATGAGCCCATACTACTAGCAGAAAGTAACAAAGACTTGTAACAATTACTAAAGACAGTCAAAGAAGAAAGTGATAAGGCAGGCTTATTGTTGAGCATTAAGAAAAGACCACAGTGGATTTACATAAATTCAATTTAGATGATGAAGAAATTGAAATTTGCATTTAAAGACCTGTTTCTTGCCCATGTTGCTGAATAGCCTGTAAAATTCAGAGGGTGAGAAGTATCCAAAAGAAAAGCAACTTGTAAAACAAATGTCAGTACAGAAAAGTATGCATGTAGCGGCAACTTAGTTCTAAGTATTGATTTACCCCATTTAAGTATCATTTAAAATATGAAACAGAACCATATGGTGTAGGAGTATCTCACTAGATAGAATAAAAGTGACATCAAAGCTTTGACATTTAAAAAAATATGGAAAGATAGCGTGAACAAATGCTGTCATCTCTAAATCTGATTAGATAATATAGTCAAAGTGCTGAATTGGGAGAGGGCGAAGGAAGCAGAAGGAAGATATATTATGGAAGGGGAGATATATAGTGCCCCATGCATCTTGAGGACATTGGGAGGTTTATCCATGGATTATTGTGAACAAATTGTTGAAATCCAAACCTGTATTTCACATTTTAAAATCCAATTTTCAGTTAACATTTTAATATACAAGTACTTGTTTCAATATATAAAGCTTTAATATAAATAAAAAGCTTTATTTATTGAAACAAGTGCTTCTAATATCAAAATGTTAACTAAACACTGAAAAGTAGGTTTGAATTTCAGCAATTAGTTCACAATAATTCATGGACAAACCCATTGATATCCTCAAGATTTAAGTGTGTGTGTGTGTGTGTGTGTGTGTATCCTGTAATATTTCTTTCTCTCCCCTCCTTCCTGTCTCGCTCTCCCTGTCTCTGATACATACATATATCTTGATTAGCAAGCCTAATGGATTGGGAGCCAGATGAACTCTGGATTGACGTCAGGGACACTGTCAGAGAAGAATGCAAAAAGACACTATCTGCAGCCAAAAAGAAAGAGAAGCCTCAATGGATGACAGGTGAAACTCTTCAAGCAGTTAAGGACAGACAAGAAGCAAAAGTAAGAGGTGATAGAAATAGGGTTAGAACCCTGAATGTTCAGTGACTTGTGCACAGGGACAAAGAGAACTGCAATAATAATTAATGCAGAGAAATAGAAGATGACAAGAGGAACAAAACAGAAGAACAAGAGACCTCTTCCACAAGATCCAAGAAGTCAAAGGGAATTTAAACCAGAAGTGGGGATGCTCTATGACGAGCAAAGGAACATATTACATGACCAAGTAGAAATAAAAAGACAGTGGAAACAATATACTGAAGAACTATGTATAAGAGATGAAAGGGTGACAGGTTAATTCAAGGAAGAAACATTTAAAGACCAATCTCTAATTTTAGAAAGTTTAGTGGAAGCTGCACTCAGAGTACTTGGGAGAAATAAATCACCAGGAACAGATGGTATACCAATAGAGCTGCTTCAAGCTACAAAAATTATACTCAAATTCTTACAAAAATCTGTCAGCAAATATGGAAAACAAAAGAATGGCCTACAGAATGGAAATATAAATTCCAGTTCCCAAGACTTTCTTATTCAGAGTTTTGTAAGAGATGAGATTTGGTGACAACGTCATTAAATGGGTTAGATCAATTTATAGTGATATTTGGTGACAATGTCATTACATGGGTTAGACCAATTCATAGTTTACAGAAAGCACAAATAATGGTTAATGAAGAGTTAACAAACCCTTATGAAATTCAAAAGGGAACAAGGTGAGGATGCCAATTGTCTACATATTTGTTCATCTTGATTCTTGAAGTTTTTAATAGAAGCATAAGACAAGAACAGAGAATTTTGAGTAAAGGGATTTAAAAAGAAGCATACAAATTAAGGGCATTTGCTGATGTTTGGTAATAGTATTGGAAAATCCTTTGGAATATATAGATTTGTAAATGAAAAGATTAAAATAATTTGGTGAGTTGGCAGGTTTTAAGATTAATAATCAAAAGATAATGATGTTGACTAAAAATATGAGAAAGGAAGATCAAATAGATTTGATGGATAAACATGGTTTTAAAATTCAGAAGAAGGTTAAATACCTAGGTACTACTATGAAAAACATGAACTGTATGTTGTTCCAAAATAACTATGTTAAGGCATGGAATGAAATTAAGAAGTATTTGTGAAGATGGGAGAAATTAATCTGTCATTGTTGGGGAGAATTTCAGTAATAAAAATGAATGTCTTACTGAGAGTGTTGTCTTTATTCCAGACAACATCGTTTTTTATATCTGATGTAATATTTAAGCAATGGCAGAAGGATTTATCTAATTTCATATGGCAAGGGGAAAAAAACAAATATAAAGTGGTACAAGATGCAAAGGCTTACCTGATTTTAAACTGTATTTTGCTGCCTGTTGTTTGGGTTTGTTGCAATGGATAGTGCTGAGAAACAAATGGTTATTAGTACTGGAAGGTTTAGAACAGGAACCTGAGGTTTGGGGGGCATGGATATTTATAATATGATAAAGTTAAAGTGAATGTAGACTTTAATAATCATTTTGTGAGATGTGTCTTATTAAGAGTTTGGAATAGATAGAAACCCAGGTTATTCCAGAAGATGCTTTTAGGATTTCAGCAAAGGAAGCTCATTCTGGAAGAGAATAATAGAATCATAGAGTTGGAAGAGACCACAAGGGCCATCCAGTCTAACCCACTGCCATATAGGAATAAACAATCAAAGCATTCTGAACAGATGGCCATCCAGCCTCTGTTTAAAAACCTCCAAAGAGGGAGACTTCACCACACTCTGAGGAAGTGTATTCCACTGCTGAATAGCTCTTACTGTCAGGAAGTTCCTCCTAAACTTTAGATGGACTCTCTTTTCCTGTAGTTTGAGTCCATTGCTCTGTGTCCTAGTCTCTAGAGCAGCAGAAAACAAACTTGCTCCATCCTTAGTATGATATCCCTTCAAATATTTAAACATGGCTATTATGTCCCCTCTTAACCTTCTCTTCCCCAGGCTAAACATATCCAGCTCCCTAAGCTGCTCCTCATAGGGCATGGCTTCTAGACCTCCTACCATTTTGGTCACCCTCCTCTGGACACATTTCAGCTTGTCAATATCCTATTTGAATTGTGGTGCCCAGAACTAGACACAGTATTCCAGGTGAGGTCTGACTAAAGCAGAATAGAGTGGCACTAAAACTTCCCTTGATCTAGACATTATACTCCTATTGATGCAGCCTAGAATCACATTGGTGTTTTTAGCTGTTGCATCACACTGCTGATTCATGTTCACTAAGGAGATTTTCACACCAGGGCTAAAAGCTCCAGTTCTCTCCCACCACCTCCTCTCCCGTTCCTGCAATGGAATGGAGGTAAATGTTCTCACACTTACCTCCATTCCACTGCAGGAATGGGCCTCCTCCATCCTTGCCTGACTGGCCATAAATGCAGCCGTCGTAAGGCTGCTTTTACGACTGGCCGGGGGAAATCCCGCTCGTTCTTGCGAGAGAATGAGCAAGTGGGAAATTCAAATTTAAAAAACCCAGCTATCAAATGAAAGAATAAAAATAAAGTTAAAAAAATAAAACAAGTAACCTGGGGAGGGAAGTGGGAAGGATGGCACTTACCTGGATGTCCTGATCTTTGTAGAAAGTGCTCGCCACAGAACTCCTACCCCATCCCTGTCATTTTAATGGGGTCCAATTTGCACACCTGCATTCCGTTACAGAAATGGAACCGGGTGCTTAAAGATGACTTCTCCCCATGAATAAAATATCATGGGGAGAACACAGAATCATGACAATTAGGGAACAGAACAGGGTAAACATGTCTGAAAGGAAAATCTTTCATCAACCCTGTTCTGTCCCTGTAATGGGACTAATTGCCTATGTGAAAATCTCCTAAGACTCCTAGATCCCTTTAACATGTGCTGCCATCAAGCCATGTGTCACCCATCCTATATCTGTGCATTTCATTTTTACTGCCCATGTGTAGTATCCTACCTCTCCAGTGATGCCCCCTTGTCGTGGGAGAGAGGCTTGCGTACCCTAATGACGTTTTGAGCTATGCTGGCGGTGGCATAATAGCCACCGGTAGGGTCTCCCATGCCAGACAGGTCAAAACCGAAGGGTCTGACAAAGAGCGTCAAAGGGCAGGATGGGCTCTCTAGCCTTGTGGCAACCGTCCTAGGAGAAGGAAAACTCTAATCCCAAACCCGGGCAGATGGTGCTCGTCCAACCCTGTAAGGTCAACCATCTAAGAGAAGGAAACTCTAATCAAACCTACGGCCCGAGGACCTCGCTGCCACGTCCATGCTTGCAAGGCCACGGCAGATGAATCTCTGGTTTAAAGGGTGAGGCCAGTTCTGTGCACGCTGCGCTCCACCAGAAAAATCCATTGCACAGGCTCGAAGGACAAATCCATTTCCAAAAAAGCCCTGTAGCGACTGGCGAGGGACGAAACCGGCAGGTGTAAAGATGCACTGGAAGCCGCAGCCCCAACCCTGCATGCAGGCGGTTCAGGACATTGGTCGCTCAAGCCTGACCCGGGAGATGACAGTCTTGTTCGGCAGCATTCTGAACGACCAAGCAGCCTTTTTTAAGGAGAGCACTGCTTGCTCCATATGGAGAGGGGCCTAGAAAAGGTGGCCTAAAGAAAGCTCATCCCCAACTACCTGGTTGGCTAGCCGCGGCCAACGGGAATCTTCTGATGCGGTCAAACCAAGGCAAAGAAACAAAGGCACACACCGGCCTCCAAAGGTGTAAATAAACTGACACTTGCATGCTGGAACATCAGAACCATGCAAGACTCTAAAGATAGTGGACGGCCTGAGCGTCGTTCTGCCCTAATAGCCCTTGAACTATCACGGCTTAATATTGACATCGCTGCTCTTAGTGAAGTTCGCTTCCATGAGGAAGGCAGCCTTAAAGAACATGGCGCCGGCTACACACTTTACTGGTCTGGCAAACCCAAAACCGAAAAACATCTTTCAGGAGTAGGCTTCATGATTAAAAACTCCATTGCCTCTAAACTCGAAACCTTGCCAACAGGACACTCTGATCGCATTATTTCCTTACGCCTCCCACATGTTGTTCTCTTTAGTGTATATGCCCCAACTATGCAAGCCGACCCTGTAGAGAAAGACAAATTCTACACAGACCTACGCCAACTCATACAAAAAGTCCCTGTAGAAGATAAAATTATTATACTTGGTGACTTCAATGCCAGAGTAGGAAAGAATTCCGAAGCCTGGAAAGGTGTCTTAGGCAAGCATGGTGTTGGAAATTGCAATGATAACGGACGCCTCCTGCTAGAGTTCTGTGCAGAACAACAGCTGACTATTACAAACACAATCTTTCAGCAGAAAGATAGCTTGAAGACAACCTGGATGCATCCCCGATCCAAACATTGGCACCTCATTGACTACGTTCTAGTCCGTCAGAGAGACATTTGTGATGTCCGTCATACCCGAGTGATGCCCAGTGCAGAATGCCAAACAGATCATCGCCTCGTCAGATGTAAACTAAATCTTCATCTTAAGTTCAAACCTAAGAGGGGTGGCATCTTAAAGAAGAGGCTCCAAGTCAACAATCTTCAACAAGCTACCATGAGAGACAACTTCCAGGCAAACCTACAAACGAAACTTGAAGACCATCCTACAGATCCTTCTCCTACAGTGCTTTGGCAACATATCAAAAACAGTATCCTCCAGTCTGCAGAAGAATCCCTCGGGTTCTCCCACAAGAAAAATCAAGACTGGTTTGATGAAAACAACCAAGAGATCCAGGAGCTGTTGGCAAGGAAGAGAGCTGCTCACCAGGCATACCTCGCCCAGCCAACCTGTCATGTAAGAAAAGCAGCTTTCCGCCTCACATGTAGCAAACTACAACAAAAACTCCGAGACATGCAGAACAAGTGGTGGATCAATTTAGCAGAAAAGACACAACGCTGTGCAGATCTGGGTGATCATAGAGGATTTTATGAAGCTCTTAAAGCAGTGTTTGGACCTACTTATCAGGTCCAAAGCTCCTTATACAGTACAGATGGTCAAACATTAATTACTGATAAAGCCTCCATCCTAAATCGTTGGGCTGAACATTTTCAAAGTCTCTTTAGCGCCAACCGAGTAGTCCAAGCCTCAGCTATCCAATATATGATACAAAAACCAATGAAAAATGAATTGGACATAGCTCCCACTTTGGAAGAGACCCTTATGGCCATACAGCAGATGAAAAACGGCAAGGCAGCTGGGATTGATGGAATCCCACCTGAAGTTTGGAAACACGGAGGTCATGCACTCCACGAAAAATTCCACGAATTCCTTGTGAATTGCTGGGAAAAAGGGGAACTGCCATCAGACCTCCGAGATGCAGTCATCATCACCCTGTACAAGAAAAAAGGAGCAAAATCCGACTGCTCAAACTATCGAGGCATAACACTGCTCTCTATTGCTGGAAAAATCCCTGCAAGGATACTCCTGAACAGATTAGTTCCTGCTATTGCAGAAGAACTTCTCCCTGAAAGCCAATGTGGCTTCAGAGCCAATAGGAGTACTACAGACATGGCATTTGCCCTTAGGCAACTGCAAGAAAAATGTAGGGAGCAGAACAAGGGTCTCTATGTAACATTTGTCGACCTCACCAAAGCCTTTGACACTGTAAGTAGAAAAGGTCTGTGGCAGATCCTGGAAAAACTAGGATGTCCCCCCAAATTCCTTAAAATGATTATCTTGCTACACGAGGGCCAGCGTGGTCAAGTCAGATATGGCGATGCTCTTTCAGAGCCCTTTCTAATAACTAATGGAGTGAAGCAAGGTTGTGTTCTTGCACCAACTTTATTTACAATCTTCTTTAGCACGATGCTCCAAAGGGCTATGGCAGAGCTTGAAGAAGACGACGGCATCTATATACGCTACCGTACTGATGGTAGCTTGTTTAACTTAAGCCGTCTGAGGGCTCACACTAAGACTCTAAACTATCTAGTTCGTGAGCTGCTCTTCGCCGATGATGCTGCCCTTGTTGCCCACACAGAAGCAGCTCTGCAGCGCCTAACGTCCTGCTTTGCAACAGCTGCAGAGCTGTTTGGGCTAGAAGTCAACGTGAAGAAAACAGAAGTTCTTTACCAGCCTGCACCACAGGACGAACACCCCCACCCCCACATTGCCGTCGGCAAATCAGTGCTCAAGTCCGTTCAGCAGTTCACCTACCTGGGAAGCATCATCTCCTCAGATGCCAAGATTGACAAAGAGATCGATCACAGATTAGCAAAGGCATATAGTGCATTTGGAAGACTTCACAAAAGAGTCTGGAGCAATAAACACCTGAGGCAAAGCACAAAAATCAGTGTGTATAGAGCCATCGTACTGTCTATCCTCCTTTATGGATCTGAAACATGGGTTACCTATCGCCACCACCTACGACTCCTCGAGCGCTTTCATCAGCGCTGTCTACGCACAATCCTAAATATACACTGGACTGACTATGTGACGAATGTTGCTGTCCTTGAACAAGCAGGGATCACCAGCATTGAGGCCATGATATTGAGAACACAGCTGCGCTGGGCAGGGCACGTTTCTAGGATGGAGGACCATCGCCTCCCAAAAATACTACTCTACGGTGAACTCGCCACGGGTCAGCGTAAGAGGGGCGCTCCAAAAAAGCGATACAAAGACTCCCTGAAACAACATCTCAGGCTTGGCCAAATTGATCACCAACAGTGGTCCGCCCTGGCCTCACATCGGGAGGCATGGATACGCAATATCCACAATGCTGCAGCCTTATTTGAGAACTCACGACGAACAAGTCTTGAAGAGAAACGACAACGCAGAAAGAATCACAACCCAAAAACATCACCCAAGGAGACCTTCTGCTGCGCTTTTTGCAACCGGACTTGTTTATCTCGGATTGGCCTTTTTAGTCATCAGCACGCTTGCAGAAGGCGCGGGATGAGTCCTTCCTGAATCTTCGTTTGCGAAGAAAAGCCAGAGAGAGAGAGGGTAGTATCCTACATTTCTCCCTGTTGAAATTCATTTTGTTGGTTTTGGCCCAGCTTTCTAACCTTTTCAGGTCATTTTGAATTCTGATCCTGTGCTCTGGGGTATTAGCTACCCCTCCTAATTTGGTGTCCTCTGCAAATTTAATAAGCATACCCTCTAGTCCCTCATCCAAGTCATTGATAAAGATGTTTACTAGCACTGGGCACAGGACAGAACCCTGTGGTACCCCACTGGTCACTTCTCTCTAGGATGTAGAGGAGCCATTGGTGACTACCCTTGGTGTTCAGTCAGCCAACCAATTACACATCCACCTAACAGTGGCATTATCTAGCATGCATGTTACTAACTGTTTTTGCAAGAATATCATGGGGGACTTTGTCAAAGGCCTTACTGAAATCAAGACACACGACATCCACAGTATTCCCTTCATCTACCAAGTATGTAACTCTTTTGGAAACTTCCGCAGAAGAGGGGTAATTCACCATCAGTTATTCCAACTGCTAAGAGACAGCATCGATCTTCCAGCCCGTCTTGCCGTCAGTCAGTAGCGTCTTACCCAGTGCCATATCTTGGTCCCATAAGCATTCGACTGCATCAGAATCAGGTTGGGACCATGGCTCCTTCAAGCCCTCCACTCCAACTCAGGACATGAGTCCTCAAAGCTGTTTGGCTCCAGTCGGGACAAAGACTTCTCTACCTCATCCAAAGACAAATCCAAGGGCTCCATGCCCAGCTGAAGCACCCCTTGTCCACTGCTGTGGCTACCTTGGTGCATGAGCCCGCTGAACTGCCACAGTCCATTGAGGTGACAATGGTTGTTGGCAACCCGGACCCGACACAGGTACCAGCTCAATCAATGGAGACCGAGAGTCATTCTCTGATCCACAATCCATTGCGTAAGGTGACCCCTATTCCGTCCTTGGAAATCATACATGTTGAAGCAGGAGAGGTGTCAGAAGGAGAATTGCCGGCTTCCCCATTGGCTTGGGTTCAATTTCCTGTGCTTCTTGTCTCCTGAGAAGAACTCCTCGGTAGAGACACTACTGAAGTCGACATCAATACTACATTGCAGGAGGCAGCAGGGAAGTTTCCTACCCCATTGCCTTGAGCATCGGAGGCTGAGCGTTCATATGGAGCTGGTCTCAGAGTTGCTGCTAGAGTCGCCCAGATTTTAGTTTTGGGTGACTTCAACATCCCACTTGAGACCAGCTTGCTAAATCTAACTGGTGCAGCTCAGGAGTGCATGGAATCCATGACAAACATGGGCCTATCTCAATTGGTTGTCAGGCCTACTCACTGTGCAGGCCATACCCTCGATGCGGCCTTTAGTACGGAACAGGAATATCCATGGGCGGAAGTTATAAAAACCTCCGCATTGTCATGGACGGATCATTTCCTGGTCAAGATGGAGCTAAGAGCCACTGTATGCCCCACCGGGGTTGGCGGACCCATTGGAATGGTTCACCCTTGAAGGCTAATGGAACCAATAGGATTCCAGAAAGCCTTGGAAGGTTTAATGGTTGGTAATGCCGGTGATTCTGCCGAAGCTATGGTTAATATTTGGAACACTGACCTTACCAAGGCTATCGACATAATCGCTCCCAAACATCCTTTCCAGCCTGCTCTTAACCGTAAGCCCTGGTATTCAAAGGAGCTTAGGAAGATGAAGTGGGCTGGACAATGACAAGAGTGCACCTGGCGGAAGACTCAACTCTTATCCGACAAGACTCATCATAGAATTTCCTTGATTCCTATCGAGAGGTGGGTGATACATGCAGTGCAGAAGTCTTTCTTCTCTGCACATATTGCGTCCGCAGAGTCTCATCCAGTGGAACTGTTTAGGGTGGTGGGGGAACTGACGCAGGTCCCGTCTACACGATTTAAATAATACGTACGGCGTGTGGAAGTTCGCGCTTCGGTACACACGGCCGTTCGGATTCACACGCATGCAAAAGAGGGGGGTGGTTTTCCACCCTGAAATACACACATGCGGCGTTGGGCGTGAAAGCGGATTGCGATGAGAAATCCGTACGCCGTTCGGATGGCTGATAGGTCTGTACGGTCCATTCGCACACATACAAACAGGCTGTATAATCTGATTGGCTGGCTGAGCAGAGGGGGTGGGGCTAGCATGGAGGGGAATTCGAAGCGGCCGCCATGTTGGATTCCTGGCTAGCGAGAGTCCGGTAAGTCCATGAATTATACATTTATTTATTTTTATTTTATATTGTAAATAGGGAAAACCGACTGTCTGCAAAGCAGGAACCTAAGCAGGAGCCAGCTTAGGGAAGAGGGAGTCATACGGAGTTTAGGGGGGTAAAAAATCGTGTGGGCGGTTCGTATGCATACGAACGACAGCCTATTCGTATTTTTTACCCCCCAAACAGATTGTTTTATGATTGTATAGACACACCCGCAGGTTCCACCTACACAGAACCCCTTACTTAACCTGACAACAGCCTGCTGTGACGCATTCAACAGCCACTTTGCAGATAAAATCTCTCTGCTAAGAGACGACTTAGATGCCAGTGTTATGACGGAATCGATAGACGAGGTGTCCAGCAACTCTTTTGATGAAATTTTATTGGATCAGCTTCAATCTGTGAGTACGATGACGTGGACAACCTCCTTGGTAGAGTGAGGAAGACAACCTTGTCCATCATGGCTGGCCAGCCAAGGGGGCGACACATTGAGAGTATTCCTTAGGGACATTATCAATGCGTCTTTCAGGGAGGGGTCCGTTCCATCTTGTCTGAAGGAAGCGGCAGTTAAGCCACTCCTGAAAAAGCCTTCCCTGGACCCTTGGACAGAAATAACTATAGGCCAGTCTCCTTGCTCCCTTTTTTTTAAAGCCCGGTGATCGAGAAGGTCTTTGCTTCCCAACTCCAAGCTGCCTTGGATGAAACCGATTATCTAGATTCATTTCAAAGTGGGTTTAGGACGGGATATGGAGTGGAGACTGCCATGGTTGCTCTGGCTGACGACCTTCACCTGGGGATCGACAGGGGTAGTGTGACCCTGTTGGTGCTCTTGGGCCTCTCAGCAGCCTTTGATACAATAGACCATTCCATCTTCTTGGATCGCCTGAGAGGGTTAGCAATTGGAGGCACTGCTTTGCAATGGTTCCGTTCTTCCTCTCAGGCAGATCCCAGAGGGTGAGGCTCAGGGACAGTTGCTCTACAAGAATAGAGCTTAATTGTGGCATCCCTCAGGGTGCCATCCTGTCCCCAATGCTATTTAACATCTATATGACGCCACTGGGAGATATCATTTGGAGGCATGGACTGCAGTCTCATCAGTATGCTGATGACACCCAGATACATCTCTCCATGTCTTGGTTATCAGCTTCGACTTCAGATGGCATCTCTCCTATCAATGATTGTCTTACAGCAGTAATGGACTGGATGAGGAAAAAACAAATTGAGACTGAATCCAGACAAAATGGAGGTACTAACAGTTATGGGCTCAAAACCAGGTCTGGGAATACAACTTCCAATCCTGGATGGAATCACAGTCTCCTCCAAGGACTGGGTCCACAGTCTGGGGGTGCTCCTGGACTCGTTGTTCCAGATGTCTAATCAGGTAAATGTGACGGTCAGGAGTGCCTGTTATCAGCTTCAGCTGATACACCAGCTGCACCCTTTCCTAGAAATCAGGGACCTCGAAACTGTGGTACATGCGCTGGTAACCTTCTGTCTCAATTTCTGTAATGCTCTCTATGTGGGGCTACCCTTGTGCTTGACTCGGAAACTTCAACTAGTTCAGAACATGGCAGCCAGATTGATTTCTGGCGTTTCCAGAAGAGAGCATATAACACCCTGTGTTAAAAGCTCTCCTCTGGCTGCCTATTAGTTTCTGGGCACAGTACAAGGTGTTGGTTATGACCTTTAAAGACCTACATGGCTTGGGTCCAACTTACCTCTGGGACCGCCTCCTCCCATACAATCCTCCCCACACAGTTCGGTCCTCTGGGAGGAATCTGTTACAACCTATGAAAACAAGGCTGTCGGTGACCTCCCAGAGGGCCTTCTCTGCTGCCGCTCCCAGATTATGGAATGGCCTGCTGGACGAGATCCGTCTTATTACCACCTTAGACAGCTTCAAAAAAGTTGTCAAGAGAGATCTTTTCCAGCAGGCCTTTTCCAAATAGCGATCCTGGCCCGAAGATTCGGCTGCCTTTTCCCTTAAGTGGCAACTGGATTATTTCATTTTTCCCCTCTTTTTAATTATTGTACATTTTTAATCTGTTTAATTTAATATTGTTTTAAGGGGCGGGTGGGCTAGGGTATTAATGTAATCATGGGATTTTTATGATGTAAGCCACCCCAACTGAGTTGCAGAGGGGTGGGATAAAAATAAATTTCATTATTATTATTATTATTGATGTGGCCTGTTAGACCTTCAAAATCCTGCTTACTCTCTCCACCAAGAACGCATGGGTTAACGTTCACCCATTGACTTCAATTTCACCTGGGCACTGATACTGGTCATGGGGGCTACTCTTCTCCTTCCCATCTCTCCTTCCATGTGTTGAAAAGAACTCCCCTTGAGGAGCTCTTCCCTGCCACACCTCTGATGAGAGATGCTGGCAGTCAAGTCTCACCTGGCTGACAAGAACTTTGCCCCTTGCCTCTGTTGCCTACATCACCTCCTCTGCGTATGATCCCGCTACACCATCGGCATTGTAGCCTTTCACCTTCGTCATCCTCTTCAGTGTCATTGACCTCATTGGTATTGTATGTACCGTGTGCTCCATCTCCACCACATGACTTACTTGATGATGATTCCTCTTGGATCTGAAGATCCTGGGAAAGGAGTCTGATCCTGTGGATACCATTTACTAGGGGATTAAGTACAAGGCTCCTCCTATTGCCAACATTCCTGTGCTACCTTCACTTCTGAAACACACCCACGGTTCATGGCAAAATCCATTGTCGATCCTGTCTTCCTTGAAATGGATCAATCATCTGTACCATGTGTTGGGGGATGACATCGATTGGCTCTGGGAACATCCTCTCCTGAACTCAGTCATGGAGGCCTCCCAGCAGAGATGACAACACCATTCACTGACCACTCCTGCAGATCCAGAAGGCCGGAAGCTCAACATTACTGGTAAAATCTACTCTGCCTCCGGGTTGAGTTGCCACATCGTGAACTGCTCGGCCTGCATGGGGGCTTACCAACAGGTCCTTTGGGAGTGCATGGGTCCGTTGCTATAAGGCCTGTCAGGAAAAGAAATTCCACCTAAACATTAGGAAGAACTTCTTGACAGTAGGACCTGTTTGGAGGTGGAGTACACTGCCTCTGCATGTGGTGGAGTCTCCTTCTTTGGAGGTTTTTAAGCAGAGGCTGGATGGCCATCTGTTTGGAATGATTTGACTGTGTATTCCTGCACGGCAGGGGGTTGGACTGGATGGCCCTTGAGGTCTCTTCCAACTCTATGATTCTATGATTCTATGATTCTAGTATGGAAAGACTAAAATCCCCCACTATTACTACATCTCTCCTTTCTGAATGTGCAGTCATCTCTTCTAGGAAGGCATCATCCAAGTCCTCAGTTTGGCTTGGAGGTCTGTAGTAGATCCCCATGACAACATCCCTGCTGTTTCTCATCCCCTTGATTTTTACCTAGATGCTCTCAACCTGGCTCCCAGGATTTAAGTCATGGATCTGTTCACTGGTGTACACATCCTTACTGTATAATGCTGCTCCACCACCCTTCCTGAAATAGGTTATATCCCTCTATTACTACATTCCAATCAGGAGACTCATCCCACCAGGCTTCAGTTATGTCTATTAAATCATATTTGCTTTGCTGTGCTAAGAGTTGAAGTTCATCCTGTTTATTTCCCATGCTCTGTGCATTACTATAGAGACATATAAAACCGTGGGCCATTCCCCCTATCTGGCTTTTAAAGGTTTCATTCCTCCCACTGTTGGGTTCTTGTAATGATATGACTGTTGTACTTTGGCCATATCATGAGAAGACACGACTCACTAGAAAAGACGATAATGCTTGGTAAGGTAGAAGGCAATAGGAAAAGAGGAAAACTGCATCCCAGATGGATAGACTGAATCAAGGAAGCCACAGCCCTGACTCAGCAAGACCTGGGCAGGGCTGTTGATGAAAGGGTGACTTGGAGATCTCTCATTCATAGGGTCACCATAAGTCTTAGTTGACTTGATAGCAGTAAACAACAAGAGAGAGAGAGAGAGATCCTTCTTTAGCACTTGCAATCACATGCCTCCCAAAAATGCAGAAGCACATTAGAACAACTGTGGGAAAAGGGTGCTGCCTTGCTTTGAGGTTTTCAAGAAGTACTTGTTGTGCATAAGGATGTTCATTCCTCCCTGAAAGCAGCTAATTGCAAGGAAAATTTAATTTTGTATGCCTGTTCTTAGTCTATCTCATTCCCCTTCCCACCTCCTGCACATTTACACATTTAATTCCATGCACCAGAATGCTGCTGGACCAGTGGGTATATAAGATGCGCAGAAAACATAATGTATGCATCAAAAGCTGGCACCCTGTTCATGAATGTGACTTTTATGCATGGTATCCCCCTCTGCCAACACTGCCTTTTCTGTGTTGCCAGAGAGCAGGGGGGTGAACCCGAGTATGTCCAGCTATTTTCCTATAGCTGGACAGACTGTGACAGAGATGCCTGTGTGACTGAGATGCCATAGAAATGGCCATGTTGTCGGGCGAAGGGGCGGAGAGAAGATGCAGTAGCATCAGCAGATATAGCTTTCTCTCCATATCTTAGATCATAGAATCATACAATCATAGAGTTGGAAGAGACCACAAGGGCCATCTAGTCCAGCCCCCTGCCCTACAAGAATACACAAAGCATTTCCAACAGATGGCCATCTGTTTAAAAACCACCAAAGAAGGAGACTCAACCACACTCTGAGGCAGCACATTCCAGGTGAAATGTTATATCTGTATATTTGCTCAACATTTATTGAGTATTCTGTTCTTTGCATTATAGTCAACCTTTCCCACCTCTTCCTTACTGTAGCCCAGCCCTGGACAAAAGAAATGCCGCCTAAAATGATGTTGATATTTAGGAGGTTATCAGATGCGGTGGAATGCAGCAAAAAACAGTGTTCCGAACCCCATCAGAAGAACGCCACGGAAACAGAAAGTGTAAGATTGTCAGATGTCTGCATCCTTCAGCCATTCTAGGGGTGTAACACTACCGTGGACGAGGCTTCCCTTTTGCATTGATGGGGACAAGCTGCTAATTAAAAGGGATGCCTAACTGATGCCTGCGCTACACCCCCAGGACACTGTTTTCTGAAAGACACTGTTTTCTGATAATCTCATTGGTTCCTTTTCTTTTCATGATCTTCTCATGCAGTTTTTTGCTGCGTCTGATAATCTCCTATGTTTGTGGCAATGGCACTGCTGGGTAGTGTATGAGTTCAGGGTTTTTTTTAACCAGGGTATAGACTGGTCATACCTAATGACCTGTGAGAGAAGCAACCTCCATTTCAAAGGGTGCCCTGTGACTTGCCCACAAAGCTGCTTGTCCAGACTTAAAGAGCTGGGCAAAATGTGTATATTTGTATGTGTGCAAGTGCATATGTCTTTTTATGACCTTCCTTTCTTTTCTTAGCTCTCCAGCTTTCATTTTAGCCCCCCCACTCCCAATCTCCCACATTACACTTTTTTAAAAAAAATATCTGTTCACAGATAGGTGTCTTATTTTCCCCCAGCCTTCCCTTCCTGAATCCTTTCTAAACTGCCTGGCTCTCCTTGTAGCATAAAACTCCCACTCTTCCTTACCCTTTCCCAGCAAAGCCAAAATGCTTGGGCAGATGTATTGATAAGATAAGAAACTTATTACACCCCTGACTCAGAAGCATGAGTAACATTTCAACAAGGTGGGAGATCTTAGGGGAATGGCCATCTGCACATATGCAGTTATGAAATTCTTTATAACCATTATGTCTGTGGACAATAGAATCCATTCAGCAAATACTCCATATTTTGGCTTTGAAGTATGAAATCCTTTTTACATCCCTTGTTGCTCATTGTAGGAAATAGAATGCCGGATTAAATAGGTCCCTTGCTCTGTTACTCCTGATGTTGCATTTTGGGCTGAGCATTCCCCCCGCCCTGTTCCTGTATGCACATTTTGAAGATGAAGTGGGGGAAATGTAAAGTTTGCTGCTTAAGGAGGGGCATTTACAATTCTCAGCTGGAGAACTCTAGTGCCTCAAATGGAAACCCCAGGATTTCATAAGATGAAGCCATGACAGGTTTTCAGCCAATATCCCATCACACAAACAAATAAATACCACAGAGACAAATGAACACAGTTGGCCTATAAATAACCCTTCCTCCCAATTTGGCTAAACATTAAAAATAAAGGCCTTGTCCCCCATAACCACCACCCCACCTAAGAGAGTGAAATCTATAGAACAACCTTCATAAACAATATCACCATTGTATGTTGAGTTTACCTAACTAAGTCTAACAAGTAAGTTTTGTAAGGTTGGTTCTTTCAGTCATGAATGACATAACTTGCTTTACTTCAGAATGTTCTCTCAACATTCTCAATTTATTAAATGAACTGCTACATGTATTCAGACAAGAATGATGTTTAATTTTAAGCCAGGTTGGCTCTTATGCTTAGAAGTATCTTTCAGAATGTGGCTGTGACGATCCGAGAAGAGTTAATGAAAATTAATTACACGTAGCATGCAAAGCACACCGCCCCATTCCCCACAGTTGACTGGTGTATTAACTAGTATCATGTTACTGTTCTTATCTAACGCAGCGCATCCATTAATTATTGTGGATCAATTATTCAATTCTTTTCAGGAATTCAGGAAGTGCCTTGACTACTGAGTTGTGAAATTAAAGCATGCCATGGTGCATAGGGGGAAGAACATACCTTTACACTTGTAATGTGAAGATCAGATATGTTGTACTATATGTGGGTGGGGAAAATGAATAAAATGAATAAGCAAACAAAACATTTAGGACTGAAACAACAAAAAGTCCTATGATTAACAACATTATTATAGCCATGCTGAATAATATCTTTACCAAACAATTTCTGTAAAAGCCAGTTTTCAGATCCATCAGACATCTACAGATGAGTCTACACATGCCAAATAAAATGATCTCACTTCTTTGTCACAGTGAGCAGTCCAGATGATATACGGGATGATTGGAGTTGAATCGGGTCTTTTCCGTGCCTCAGGGCTTAAATCTGGACCCCAAAGAGTTGGGATTTACTCCAGATTTGAGCAGAAAAGCCTGATTGTGTGTGTGTGTGTATTGTTGTTCCATAGTGACATTGATGTAGGGCCAGGGGAGGAGGAGTTTTGGTATAGTTTCACAGGATAGCAGTTGTCAGCACTTGTCCTCATCTTACCTGTTAGCATGACATACCATCCTCCTAGAAGTGAAACTTGCTAGTGTACCCACTTTGTCGATTCACACAGACCACGAAGGAGATGGACAGGTTGCTTACTTGTTTTCGAGTGGTTTTCTGTAAATTCACACAGACCCTCCCATCCTCCCCTCTATGTCCTGCTATGACATACATGCTTAATGTTCCTGGTGCTGTTAATTGTGGCGTCCTTCAAGGAACTGAGGGAAATTGGGCGGGAGCGCCTTGGGAGGGACGGTTGGGGTGGGCAGACTTACTACCAAAGATGTTCTGCCTAGCAATTCTACAAGGTTCTGAGTGCTCTGCTCAGGCACAGGAGTTACCCACTGTGTTAATTCACAGAAGACTGCTCAAAAGATCTATAGATACAGGTGAGCAACCTGTCCATACTACACTTGGGCAGTGAAAATGAAATGCACAGATATAGGATGGGTGACACATGGCATGAGGGCAGTACATGGGAAAGGGATCTCGGACTCTTAGTGGACCACAAGCTGAACATGAGTCAGCAGTGTGATGCAGTAGCTAAAAAGCCAATGTGATTCTAGGCTGCATTAATGGGAGTATAGTGTCTAGATCAAGGGAAGTAATAGTGCCACTCTATTCTGCTTTGGTCAGACCTCACCTGGAATACTGTGTCCAGTTCTGGGCACCACAATTGAAGCTGGAATGTTTCCAGAGGAGGGCAACCAGGATGGTGGGAGGTCTGGAGGCCATGCCCTTTGAGGAGAGACTTAGGGAACTGGGCATATTTAGTTTGGGGAAGGGAATGTTGATAGGGGACATGATAGCCATGTTTAAATATTTGAAGGGATGTCATACTGAGGAAGGAGCAAGCTTGTTTTCTGCTGCTCCAGAGACTAGGACACAGAGCAATGGGTTCAAACTACAGGAAAAGAGATTCCACCTAAACATTAGGAAGAACTTCCTGATATTACTATTCCAGTAATGGAATGGAACTTCCTGATATTACTATTCCAGTAACTATTCCAGAGCTGGAATACACTGCCTCATAGTATGGTGGAGTCTCCTTGGCCATCTGTCGGGAATGATATGATTGTGTATTCCTCCATGGCAGGGGGTTAGACTGGATGGCCCTTGAGGTCTCTTCTAACTCTATGATTCTATGACTATGACTCTATGACTAGGAGGGCAGAAGAGTTCAGGAGGCACCGTGCAGCAATGGAGACATGCATACATTCGCATGCATGGGGGATGTGAAAAAACCTGGAGTGGCCATGTCCGTGTGGCCATGCATACTGCGATTTATTGGACGAGGGTGAATTTGAAGGGGAGAACTGTATAGACAACACTTCTGAACTTGCCTCAGTGCATGTGGTGATCATGTGGACAAACCTGTAGTTGCTGTGGACCAGGATAACCCAAAGATAAGCTAGATTTTCCTGGCAGTGTAGATGTGCCCTACATGAGGTGTTTTCATTTTGTTAACATCATGGGATCTGTAGTTACTAGTGTCCTGAAACTGGAGATTACAGGCTTGAGGAATTAGTTTTAAACCTGGGATTATCAGGTTTCACCTCAAGGCATGCAGCATCAATTGCCTATCTCCATCTCTATAAACAAGGGCTTTCAAGCACTCAGCAAACTATTCACTGCCTTTTAGTTGAAGCATATGGCTCCTGTACTGGCATGGAGCAGAAGCACTAAATGTCGTAGCAATCTCCATATCTTCCATAAACCCAGTGATTAAATTTATATCATGCACTAGATAAAAAAAGACAACTGAAGCCAAATCATGAAGCTTATCCAATTAATAGACTATAGAGCATTGGATGCATGGGCCAGAATCTTGCTGGTGCCATTTCCCTTATGTTTGCAGTTGCACATTTTTTACCATTGTGCATAAGGAGAGTTGGGCATGTGTAACGATTTCACATGCAGTTATGCTTTCTTGGATGGTGCATAACTATTTTATTAATGCCCTCTCTATACCACTGAATTCCCTGGGATTGCAGAAACAGCCAGTTTTCATTGACCATTCCACAATAAGCAAGCACATCAGCTGTTATGCAAGCAGTTGGACAACATCAGAATTTAGCAGGATAGTGGTATAGTACAACCACTGTGTAACTGTTGAAGTATAGATTTAAATTTATGCAAGCATTATTTGGGATCTCACCCATGAAGTATTGGTCAGATATATATACAAGACACAAGGGTTGTGGTGTGATTATAGACAATGAGATTAGAAGCAAATGAAATACGGAAAGTAGTATTGAGAGTTCAATAAACATACAATATGAGTCTTCAACGTGCCATAGGACTCTGGTGGTTGTTGTTGGGGGGTTGGGGTTGGGGTTGGTTTTTGTTTTTTGTTTTTTTGCTGCAAAGGTCTAATGCTCTGACCCTTTTAGATATGGTTGGTTTCAGACTGAGTGGCCTTATTTTTAAGTCACAGTGTACTCTTAATGTTTAGGCATGTAATCAAGAAGGAAAAGAAGAAAACACTGCTTGAAAACTAGCCCAACATCGTACAACAGCTACTAGGTTGCTGACACACTGCGGAAATAATGGTTTGCGTGTCCAGGCCAGATGTGCCCCCCACTCTCCTCTCCCCCAAATAACAACAGACACAATATTAGTTGGAAAGATATATTGGTACATGATATGTATATTGGCAACAAAAGGCCACACCTTTATTGATAACAGCTTCAATGGTTGGCTCAAATCACATGGGTCCAGATCCGGACATTGACCAGCCCAAATGCTGGTCGATGAAATGACTGTCAGTCCACCATTGACACCCAGCATGATAAAGGGGGAGGAGTCCTGGACAGGCCCCAGAATATCTGCCGATTCATCACACTCCCCCTTCTCACCAACTATTCGGACGTTGGGGGGGGGAAAGGTGGTCTCCGTGAACTTGCACTTGACCATGAACTTGATGGAGACCCCCCCCATTACAGCTGACCTTAGATCAGGACCCATGCCAACCACCCCCAAAGTTGTGACAAAATTAAATATATGCTAAAAAAATTCCTACAATCCTATCAACATAAGATAAAGGGAGGGTGGGTGGCTTTCAGCTCCTAGAGGGCCACTGGCCAATCTTGTGCAGCAGTTGGGAATTTATACCTGCTGCAAAACTGTTGCAAAAGGCAGCAGTGCCCCGCCTCCTGGCCAATCAGCAATAAGAGCCCCAGGGAGGCATCTGATTGGCCAGGAGCTCTTTAAATCAGCCAATCAGGGCAGAAGAAAAGCATGGCAGTGCCCATGCCACCCACCCACATGGGGAGAGGAGCCGAATAGGGAGACCGGATCGGACTTGCAAACCAGCCGGCGGCAGCAACCAGGTGAGTCCGGTAGCTCCCTTGACACCGCTTTAACTGCCATTGCTCACTGCTATGGAATTCTGGGATTTGTAGTTTTGTGAGATATTTAGCCTTCTCTGTCAGTGAACTCTGGGACCACAACAAACTACAAAGCCCAGGATTCCATACAACAGGGCCATGATAGTTAAAGAGGTATCACACTTGGTTATTTCTGCAGTGTGTCAGCAACCTTATTAGTGACAAATTCATAACTATCATCTCCTGGCCCAGCCTCCCAAACCTATCCTAACAACCAGCAGCTGCAATAGAGGTTTGTTCTGCCAGCATTCAGGGCACATCAGGATGATGTTTCCAGCTCACTCCTACCAGCAATCTGCAGTGGGATGAGGAATTGTAACAGGGGTTCTGTTTCTGATGGTTGCAGCCTTGCTCACTGGTGGAAGGGGCTGGAAATGTCATCCTGCTGCACCCTGACTACCAGCAGAACAGACCTCCATTGTCTTGAGCAGCTCCCTGGAGTTTACGGTGGGATTCAGGAGGCATTAATGATCATAGCAACAGTGCCACAATAGTGACTACTTAGTAAAACTAGATGCAGAGGAGTTCCAGATCTGGGTTATCAATCTATGACTGCATTTAAAGGATGTCAGCTATTGTCCAAATGCTACTGGATTGCATGAATGTTTCTCTAGAAAATATTCAGATTATTACTATTGTTTATAAGAAATAGGTCCATTTGTAAGGTATGTATTGATGTCATTTTAAAAAATTGTTTGATGCACTAAGAATTGATCCATTTCTTATAACAGACCGTCACAACTCTAAGAACCAAAACAAGTCTGGTCCTTTTCAAATCTCAGCTTGTTAAATGAGTTGTTGCTGTTGCACAACTGAATAATTTTGTTGACAGTCACATCACTTTCTTCACCTGATAGGAGTTTTCCTGTATTGCCCTTGGTGTGCACACATGCCACCAGATACATGTTTCCTAGTCATGTGCCTCTGCTCCCCAAAGAATGTGTACACTCAGTTACATCCCCCAGATGCTTTCCTTTTGCTTTGTATGAAAAGAGAGCAGAGCTGTTTGTGACAATAGTCTTATCAAGAATGGCAGGAGACGCTGGGGAATGGAAGCTCTGATAAACATCCAGCCAAACAGTGTGAGGTTGGGGGGGAGGGTGGGGGGGGGGAGAGCCAGAGAATGTTTCCATGTGTACAAAGGGAAGGAGGATCCTAACAGCTTATTCTTTTGTGGCTGTCTCCAAAGAGAGTAAACATGCTCCACAGAGAGGCCAGTGTTGTGAATTCTCTAAGAGGTAATAATTTAGCATAAAAGTCTATGCTTTTAGCATAAAAGTCTATGCTTTTGTGGAACTCACTCCCTTGGAGCGTGGTGGGGTCTCCTTCCTTGGAGGTCTTTAAACAGAGCCTGGATGGCCATCTGTCAGGGATGCTTTGATCAAGATTTCCTGCGTGGCAGGAAGTTGGACTGGATGGCCCTCGTGGTCTCTTCCAACTCTACAATTCTATGATTCTATGATTCTAAGTCAGTGATCTAGAAACTCAGGAGATTATCAGATACATTAAAAGTGGCATCCCACAAACACCAGGAAATCACAAAAGGGCTCCCTTTTCAGATGACCTCATCCCCCCTCTTTATGCACCCATTCTGCTCCCTCTGCCAGTGCTGCTTTTTATTGATGGGAGAAGCTGTCAGTAGATCCCCCAGTTCTGTTTCTGTGATGGATTTGCCAGTGTACGACAAGGTGCCCCGCTTCGCTCGTGAGATCCCAGTGTCAACGGGAGATCCCTGCCAGAACACTTCCAGCTGAGATTGGGACATCTCAGTAACTGACACGGTTTTTAAAACTTCATAGAATCATAGAATTGTAGAGTTGGAAGAGACCATGAGGGCCATCCAGTCCAACCCCCTGCCACGCAGGAAATCTTGATCAAAGCATCCCCGACAGATGGCAATCCAGCCTCTGTTTAAAGACCTCCAAGGAAGGAGACCCCACCACGCTCCGAGGGAGTGTGTTCCACTGCCGAACAGCTCTTACTGTCAAAAAGTTCCTCCTAATATTGAGGTGGAATCTCTGTTCCTGGAGCTTGCATCCATTGCTCTGTGTTCCAGTCTCTGGAGCAGCAGAAAACAAGCCTGTTCCATCCTCAATGTGACACCCCTTCAAATACTTAAACAGGGCTATCATATCACCTCTTAACTGTCTTTTTTCCAGGCTAAACATACTCAGCTCCCTAAGTCTCTCCTCATAAGGCATGGTTTCCAGACCATTCACCATTTTAGTTGCCATTCTCTGGACATGCTCCAATTTGTCAATATCCTTTTTGAATTGTGGTGCCCAGAACTGGACACAGTATGCTAGGTGAGGTCTGACCAAGGCAGAATAGAGTGGCACTATTACTTCCCTTGATCTAGACACTATACTTCTATTGATACAGCCCAAAATCGCATTGGCCTTTTTAGCTGCCATATCACACTGTTGACTCATGTTCAACTTGTGGTCTACTAGGACTCCTAGATCCCTTTTGCACGTAGTCTCGTTCAGCCAGGTCTCTCCCGTCCTATATCTATGCATTTCATTTTTCCGCCCTAAGTGCAGTACTTTACATTTCTCCGTATTGAATTTCATTTTGTTAGCTTTGGCCCAGCTCTCCAGTCTATCCAGGTCATTTTGAATTTTGATCCTGTTCTCTAGGGTATTACTTACTCCTCCTAATTTGGTATCATCTGCAAATTTGATAAGTATGCTCCTAATTCCCTCATCCAAGTCATTGATAATGATGTTGAATAGCACTGGGCCCAGGACTTGGTAGTTTTAAAGTGTGTTTTTGTCCTTGCTGTCACTTTTTTCTTATTTTTATTTTTGAATTTCCCATGCTCGCGTCTTCTCATGAGAATCCATGGGATTTCAATCCCCGAAGTGAACAGAGCTCTGTTAGAGCTCCTTTCACTCCTGGCCTGCCCTTTCTATGTGAGGCAAGGTAAGTCCAGTGAGGAGGGTGATTGTGGTGGGACTGGGAAGGAACAGGGGTGGGGGTGGTAGACAGCTTGCTTGTTCCTGACCATGAGTGTATCCACATTGCAGAATTATAGCAGTTTGGTTCCATTTTAACTGCCTTGGATCTATCCTACTAGAATCCTGGGATTTGTAGTTTGGTAAGGTACCAGAGCTCTTTGGCAGAGAAGGCTAAAGACCTCACAAAACTACAAATCCCAAATTCCATAGGAAGAGATCATGGCAGTTAAAGTGGTGTCAAATGGCTATAATTCTGCAGTGTGTATACACCCTTCCAACTTATCAACATGGGCAACTTACCCCAGCTCACCCCCATTCCATGGCCTTACAGTCCAAACAAGGCAGGGCATTTACCCCAATCTGCCCCTGGGCAGTACAAATGACCCCCAAGGCAGATACAGGGCTGGACCAGGGGCAAGCCAGGATAGGGCCCAATAAACCATTCTAATATAAAACCTGGGTTACCCTAGTTTTCCCCAATTTACCCAGAAAAAACTGGGTCAGCCCCACATGTCCATGGGAGCCCATCCGGCAGACCACTCCTCATTGCCGCCACCAGCTCCTTGGCTTTCCCAGAAGCCAGGCAGGGGTCTCTTGGCAGGTGACTGAAGCTGTCACATGTTGCAGGACCCCTGCCTGGCTTCCACATCAGCAAGGAAAATGGAGGAGGTGGCAGCAGCTTCAGCAATGGGTCAGCATCCTCCAGGTAATGGTGGTGGTGGAGGGGAAAGTGGTCAACTTTGCAGCCAGGATATGCCAGCGGGGACCCGGTGTATCCTGACTAGTGTAGATGAGCCCCTAGATGCTGCATTACCATCACAGCTTTGAAATGCCATCCAATGAAATACCAATGGTATTTCAAAGTGCTGGTTTAGACCTATAAAATGAAATTCAATACGGAGAAATGTAAAGTACTGCATTTAGGGTGGAAAAATGAGATGCATAAATATAGGATGGGAGAGACCTGGCTGAATGAGACTACATGCGAAAGGGATCTAGGAGTCCTAGTAGACCACAAGTTGAACATGAGCCAACAGTGTGATGCGGCAGCTAAAAAGGCCAATGCAATTTTGGGCTGTATCAATAGAAGTATAGTGTCTAGATCAAGGGAAGTAATAGTGCCACTCTATTCTGCCTTGGTCAGACCTCACTTAGAATACTGTGTCCAGTTCTGGGCACCACAATTCAGAAAGGATATTGACAAATTGGAGCGTGTCCAGAGAAGGGCAACTAAAATGGTGAAAGGTCTGGAAACAATGCCTTATGAGGAGAGACTTAGGGAGCTGGGTATGTTTAGCCTGGAAAAAAGACGGTTTAGAGGCGATATGATAGCCCTGTTTAAGTATTTGAAGGGATGTCACGCTGAGGATGGAGCAGGCTTGTTTTCTGCTGCTCCAGAGACTGGAACACGGAGCAATGGGTGCAATCTCCAGGAACAGAGATTCCACCTCAACATGAGGAGGAACTTTTTGACAGTAAGAGCTGTTCGGCAGTGGAACACACTCCCTCGGAGCGTGGTGGGGTCTCCTTCCTTGGAGGTCTTTAAACAGAGGCTGGATGGCCATCTGTCGGGGATGCTTTGATTGTGATTTCCTGCGTGGCAGGGGGGTTGGACTGGATGGCCCTCGTGGTCTCTTCCAACTCTGCAATTCTATGATTCTATGATTCTATGAAAGCCCTATACGACTTGGGTCCAGATTATTTGAAGGACTGTATTTGAAGGACTGTATTACCCTTTATGAGACCACTAGAGCTCTTAATCACCTGAAGAAATCCTTCTCTCCATCCCACCACCATCTCAGGTTTGTTTGGTGGGAACAAGGGAGAGGGCCTTTTTGGTAGCTGCTCCCAGACTGTGGAACTGCCTCCCCAGAGAGGTCAGGATGGCCCCCTCTCTCTTCTTTTTCCATAAACATGTGAAAACATTTCTGTGTCAGCAGGCATTTGCATTCTGATGTGGACTAGACATTTAAATGCTGTGTGACTTGTATTTTAAAGTTTTTTTAAAAAAATATTTCAATATTTTAATGTTTGTGGTTTTAACTGTGTAAATTGTTTAATTTGTTTTTAAACTTGATATTTATACCTTTAATAATTTGTATTGTTTTTAACTTCAACTGTTAAATTCATTGTTAGACACCTTGAGTACCTATATTGGGAGAAAGGTGGGATACTACCACCACCACTACTACTACTACTACTACTACTAATAATAATAATAACACACTGCAGTCCAAGCATCTAATCTACTCAGGAAGCATCAGAATATCCCTTTCTATTCACCCTCACCAAATCTGCCTTCCTTAGCCCCCCCCCCCCAACACTCTCCTTTTCCTAGTTATGTAAGTACTCTGCTATTGAGCTAAGGTCCTTTCTAACAAATGGGTTGTTTTTCCATTTTAGGAATTTTCCCCAGGTGAAATTTGCAATTCCAACATATTTGGGATTGAAATAATGTAAGATTTTAAAAATTCAAATGTGAGAGAAGTCAGAACTCAAATAGAGTGCTTAGCTCTTAAAAGTCTAGATTTGAATCCCTGTATATGCATCCACATTAGTGCTCAGCTAGGGTTCCCATCTCTCTCCCGCTCTCTCTTTTTTTCTGAGAGGTTTGACTTTTTAAATAGCTATAGGTCAGGTAGATACACATGATCCTTTGAATGCTGAGAATGCAGATCCCACACGATCCTTTCAATGTAGGCCACTGTAAATGGGGGAGAATTTTGTTTCATTTCTGAAGTTTCCCCAAATTTGCAAATTTTTTCCTATAGGGAATAGAAAGATCTCGACATTTTAAAATCTTAAAAGTTTCAAAAAGGTTAATGGACATTTAAAAACTTTCATCCAACTGTCAGTATTTAATACCATATATTTCAACACTTCCCCTGGTCTGCTCAGAGACAGAAAGCTTTGTTGTCATGCAGAAAATGTGAGGCACAGAAAAAGCAAAACCAATAGAGGTTGAGGAGAAGAAATCTAATTCTTCCGATCAGAATATGTGTTTCTTTTATGTGGTCAATTCTGAAGTAAATTTATTGTTTTGTTCTGCTCCACTGAAAGCAAATAGTCCCAATGAGTCTTGTATGGCCTGTGTTTGGAATTTGTCAGTGCAGTTCCTTGACTGAAAGAGGGAACAGTACACATTGTAATCATTCAACATGAACCTGTGGGAAGGGAGGCAACTTATTACTTTCCAGGTTTTGGGAACTGTGTTTTCATCAGATTTTTGGCTGCCCAAAACTATTTTTCATTCTTATGTGAAAGAAGCCATGAAATTCCAAAGTTGATTCTCAGGTCTAGATTCAGAGTTAAAGATTTAAGATGCCTCTCCCTCCCCTTCCTCATTCCATGTATGCGTTTCTGTTTCTTTTGTGGTCTACCTGCAAATCCCTAAACCACTTTGGACCAGGATGCCTAGCCAAGTGCCTTCCTTGTTCCCTGGCCTTAAACCCCCTCCCTCTAATAATTCATAATTCGGCATATTGGACACTTCACGAGGTTGAAGGTAGAGCAGCACCGACAAAAGATAGGGTTAAGTGGAGGTCACTAGGACCTACAAAGATGTCATGGAAATTCACCAAGAAATGCTCAGGACTAGATTAATGTGAAACCCCTTAGGCACAGCCGTTAAGGAGGAATGTGCTAATCTTCCCTGGAGACACCTGGCAGTGAGTCATACTCCAAAACTAATGGTGACTGGAACCCCATTATCCACAAAATACCCCCCAGCACCCTTTCCTCCCCACAATACAGAGGCTGCCATAAACCCATGAACCAGTCTGTGTTTAGCTAACACACGTTGGAAACTGCTTGGACAGTGCCTAGCACATTACAAAGGCAGTGTAGATGTGTAGGTGCTACTGTTTAACAATTTGTAAGCCGCTCTGGGAGCCTTCATGGCTGAAGAGTGTGGTATAAATGCCTAAAATAAATAAATAAACCTTAATGTCTCAACCATCAGTGGCAATCAATGAAGCTGGAGTTTCCTTTGTTTAACTATGGGAAACCCATCTAAGCATCGTTTTACACTCAAAACACTCCTTAAGGGTACAATATTGGGTATAAATATTACCCTCAAATAATATCCATGTGTGCTACAGGTGGACACCATCACTCTGCTGAACTGCTGTACCATCCTCAGCTCCAAGTCTGAGACTTCCTTCGCTGCACGAACCTCTGCTCTTCAGGACTGGTAAATATAGCCCGTACACTCTGAAATCTATTCCTTTATCCCAATATTTTTGCCTTGTCTCTTTGTTAGCTTTATGTGATTGTCTTGTGAATGTGGGTACGGACATTTTCAGACAGCGCTAAATGGAGCTTAACATGGGATGAGCTCCCGGCAGAGGAACGGCACTCTTGCGCGGCGGGGGGTCATTTTCGGATGCCGCCGTCCCTCTTCTGAGATCATCAGTGTCACTTCCGTTAAGCTTTGGAAGCGGCCGTGCCATATTTTAAGCATGGAAGTTGCCCGTGCTTAAAATATGGTGTGGCCGCTTCCAAAGCTTAACGGAAGTGACACTGATGATCTCGGAAGAGGGACGGCGGCATTCGAAAATGACCCCCCGCCATGCAGGAGCACCGTTCCTCTTCCGGGAGCTCATCCCACGTTAAGCTCCGTTTAGCGCTGTCTGAGAATGTCCTACATGTGTGCATGCTTCTGTGATTATTCTGCAATAAAACCCATTTTTATTTCATTTTGGCTTGGAGTCTCATCAGTGAGTACTGCTATACACAAGTACAAAGGTCCTGTAAGTACCCAACCTCTTGCATCCATACCTTTGAGCTAATTAAAATCCCCCAACTTAATATCATAATTTTTGTGTCATGAGTGGGTCTCCATGGACCCCAGTAATTCAGGTAAAACCCTCTACACCAGATCTGCCAACATTTCACAGATGAAAATTAGAACATGTGTGGCTAAGCAAGATTAGATTGTGGTCATGATGGCAAAAGTGAACACAAATCTCAGGTCCTGTCTATACAGTCAAAATAATATGAATGAGATGCAAAAGATTGGCCATCTGTTCAAACAATCATTTGCACAAATATGTGTCATTTGGAAGGGGGCAGCCAAATCCACCACAAAGTCCATGTGCGTCATGTCTGGGGCTTCATATGGATTTTCTGAAAAGCTCCATACAACTTCCGAATGTGTGACCATTTGAACACTCATGTTTGCACAGAAACAAACAAGCAGTGCAATCTGATTGGCTGGATGAGCACAGGGTGTGGGGCTAGCAAAGAAGAAAGTGGCTGTGGCCGCCATGTTGGATTTTCAACTAAGCGAGGGTCCAGTAAGTCGATCAAACAGCAATCTGATACTCTTTTTAAAATTATTTCTTTGTAAATACGAAGTGTTGCTTCTGGGCACCCTGGGAAATTGTTTTTTTTTTTTAAAAAAAAAATTGGTACAGCAGATTTAAAATAGCGAGTAAATCACTATTCCAGTTATTTTATTGTGTGTGTGTGTGTTTTAGTATTTATTAAGTATTTTTAAATGTTTCATTATTTAATTGTATTTTAAGGGGTGGGTGGGTGGAGGGTTTTATATGTATATTTTAAATGTTGTAAGCCACCCCGATTGCATTTTGTAGATGGGTGGGATATAAATTATTACTATTATTATTATTATTATTATTATTATTGCTACTACTACTACTACTACTTGTGGCTGCCATCTAGCTAGGGGGTCATGTAGAATTTTAGGGGGGCTCTTTTGGCTATGTAGACAGGTCTCATGGTTGTGAACACCTGCCTTTCTGATGTGTTTGTATCCCCCCGCCCCCGTATAGACAAGACATCAGTCAGACACTTTCCCTAACAACCTTAGCTTTTGTATTGCGTGGCATTAATTACTCTGATGCTGAAGACACAGAACACATGATTTCTGATGGAGCTGAGCACTCCATATTCTCACCTACTATAACCCCCCCCCAAATGTGTGGTCAAGAAACATCAGGATGGGATCAAGGTGGCAAAAGTTATCGAGGAAGAACAGGCAAGCTATGATGGCTGCAGCAATTTGCTTTTGCCTGAACCTACTGGGAAGGGCAAGATTCAATCCTCTCTTTCCTTTTCCCTTCTCATGAGTTAACTGAGTCCAAAATACTTTTTTTTTGAAGCAGCAGCACCAGCAGCACCAGCAGCAGAAGTTGGCTGCAAACTACTGGACTTTATTTTGTAGCTGTTGAAGTAAGCTGAGGACAATGTGGGAGGAGGAGAGAGAAACTAGGACATTTTAAAGACAGCTGGAAAAGAGGGATGGTAGAGAATTAATTAGAACTGTCTCTGTGAAATTGCAACAGTTGGACGGTATGCTATATATGCCCAGTCAGCCACAGAGATCTTATTGCTTGTTCTGCAATCTATAGAATACTGCCAGGCAACAGTACAAAAGAGAAGTTTCTTATTGTTAATACCCAGACTCTGGAATTTCCTTCCCTGATTGGCTTGAGAGGCAGAAGCAGTGTTCATTTTCCAACACCTGCTGAAAACTTATCTGTTTATGCAGGCTCTCTCTCTGGCTGATTGTTACTCCACTTCTCTTTTTCCTTCTACTGACTGTTGGGATATTTTCATTATTTAATCAATTATTTATTATTTGAAAGTGTTTTACATTGTTTGACACTGGTTTTATTTATACACATCCCATAAATATTTTTTTTATTATAAACTGCTAGAGTATGCCATGGTGTCAAGTATTAAATAACAAGTCTTGCAAACAATAATGAATTATAATATGCATGTATACCTGCTGGAAGTGGCAGAGTGCAAACCATGTATAGGAATGCAATGCAAAAGTGAAATCATAAAATTACTGCAGCCAATGCAGATGGATTCCCATCATTCTGACAAGTGCTGCTTCCCGTGGATCATTGGCTGAGATCATGCATCAGGCAAGTGGAGTGAAATGCTCCCCCCATACAGTTTTGTGTCTTTCTTCACCCATGCAACTGCCATGCCCTCAGAGGGCTTCTGCTTACCAGGAGGGAGGGGAGGGAGGGGAGAAAGCAATTCAGATGATGAAGAGATGCATATCTCAGCCTGGAGGGAAAAGAAATGTGAGTGCACCTTCCTTCTCCTTCCTTCCAGAGCCCAGACCAGACCCATCTTTAAAACCCCCACCTCCCTGGTTAGCAGAGGTTTGGATGGGCCGAAAAGGGCTAGAGAATAATTCCATGTGTTCCATCTGAAAACACACACGCACACACACACACACAAAAGCCACACATATTGTTACCCTAATTGCTCTGGGGTTGTGGGGACCCTCAAAATACCAACATTAATCTGGGGAATTATTGTACTCGCTTTGGCTATACAAGAGTGGGATAATGGCAGGATCTTGCAACCAGCTATACCAATACTAATGGAGGAGACATATACTAGATAGAACAACCATAATCTTTATTAGGAAAAATAATAAGCACATTCACACACACATTCAGGCATCAAGCATTCATGCAAGACTAGAAAATAAAGTGGGAGAGATTGAGATAGGGGGGATAGAGAAGGAGATTCCAGCAGGCGATATGACACCTTTTCCTGAAGAGATGAGGTCGCAGAGGAAACCAGCAGGGCGGAGGCTACATAGACAGACAGCGTGTCCACAGGAATGAGATCTGTGTGCATTTGACTGGGGTTTTCAGGGTTTTTTAAATAGGAAATATTTGCCTTCTGGGGATGTGATTTTGAGAGGAAGACAATATCTTAACCTGTTGCTCAGAGAGCGACAAAGACATTCCGGATATGCTAATATCACTTTGATGAGTTTATATCTTGTGAATCAAAGAGAGGAAGCAACATTCCTTTGTTTAGGTGAGGTACATGGATAGAGGGTCATTGGTAGGTTTCTGTTGTGCCAGCCTTAGAAAATAGGATTAGCCTGGGGCTTTGGCAAGATGTTGCCTTCAGTTAATCTGCAAATCAACAATTCTTTGGAATTTAGGCATGGCCCCTCCTTCAGTGCATATTTGACTTAATCATTGTGTCTTTTGGGTTTTATGCTAATGGCTACACTACGTGGAAGACTGTGTGTTGGACCAAATTAGTAAATATTGCCAATTATTATGTGGGAACCCCCAGAGAAAAGGGGAGAGGGGGTGTCATGGCTAGTAACAATATGCTGGCCATCTATTCCTAATGTATTATCTTAGTCACTGCAACACACACATACACACACACCTAAAAATTCTTTCTTCTCTCTCTCTGCTTCCTTTCATTTTTCTTGCCTCTTTTCTTGCACTTTAGGAGATTATTAGATGCAGGGGAATGCATCCAAAAAATCATGTTTCCAACCATGTTAGAAGATTGTTACAAGAACAGAAAGGGCGACCTTACCAGATGCCTGCCTCCTTCCGCCATTCCGGGGGGCATAGAACTGCCGTAGATGAGGCTTCCCTTTTGTATTGACAGGGACAAGCTGCTAATAAAAAGGGATGCCTTACTGATACCTGCACTATGCCCCCAAAATGCTGGAGGATGATGTCATCTGGTAATTTAGCCTCTTCCTGTTCTCGTCACAATCTTTTGATGCAGCTTTTGCCACATTTGATAATCTCCCTAGATTGGCCAATCCGGCCAATCCTGGCAGCTGCCATGGAGTTCTCATTCAGGAGAAAGACAGACATCAGTCTAGGCTGGTCCAGAGATACAGACTCTTGGGGTTAGACCACAGGACCCTTGGGTCAGATCCTTTCTACCTAGAATAATGAGATGCTGCAGTTTTGCCAGATATATTTGTAAGGAATGAATAATAAGAAACTTGATGACAAGTCTAGCGGGCACTGAAGTACATCAAAACAATTACCTAAATCATCCAACCTTGCTTTTTAATAACAATGCTGCTACTTGTTAAGAGAATATTATGCAACCTGAAAAGTGAGAAAGGACAGAAAATAAGTAACTGCATCTTTGCATATATTGGAGGGAGGCAGAGAGAAGGGCAGAGCAGGAATGAACCCCCAAGGTAGTAGGAAGAGCCAAGGAATTCATGAAATCATCATCATCATCATCATCATTTCATTTTCCTCTTGTCTCTTGAAACACTGCTTTGTAGCTGTCTCTGCCTCTGTCTCTGTTTCTGAATACTCCTTATTTTTTGGGGGGGGTGTAGGATCTCAGTAATCTCGCCTTGGTTTTACAGTCTAACAAATGTTACCAATTGGAGTTTTTGACCATCAGTGATTCAGATTCTGTCCAAGAATGTTGGAAGTAGTGAGTTATTCCTGGATAACATGGCACGTTCCAAGTGGTGTCACTTTTTCTAATTGTGCTACTGTAATCCTATCTACAGCAATTTCATTCAGATGTTTTGTCAATTCATTTGAAATTGTTCCCAAAGCAGCTATCACCATTTGAACCATAGTTGTTTTCTTTTCACAGAGATTTGTCCCTTCAAGTTGTTTTCAGCTTGTGATAACCATAAGACAAACCTGTCATGGGGTTTTCTTGGCAAGATTTATTCAGAGAAAATTTTCAGAGAGATATACTGTAGGTACATTTGCATGCATGGATGGAGGAGAGGAAATGGAGCAGCCATGACTGCATGGCTGTGCATACTGTGAATTATCAGACTGGGTGAGTTTGAAAGGGAGAATTGTGTGTGATGATTGTGTAGACAAGCCTGTGGTCACTGTGGACCAGGATACTCTGAAGGTAAGCCAGATTTTCCTGTCAATATAGACAAGCCCAGAGTCCCCAACCCCCAGAATTTCCAAGTTTTGGAGCATTTATCTCTTATGTGGGTCACTTGGCTGAAGGCCAGGTCATTATTCATAAATGTATATTCTTGTTGTGTGCCTTCAAGTCATTTTCTGAGTTATGGTGAGCCTAAGACAAACGTATCACTGGGTTTTCTTGACAAGATTTGTTCAGAGGAGGTTTGCCTTTGCCTTCCTCTGAGACTCACTCAAACCACTATACCATGCTGGATGATCTCCATATTGTAGGTTTCCACATTTCATAATATTTTACCTCTTGACTGGCTGGGGGAAAATAGTTATATTACTCTGTGGCATCAAAAACAACCAACAGGCTTGTGGCATTTTAAAGATTAACATGGGTTATAGTGGACTTCTGCCCATCTGATAAAATGGGCTATAAGAGGTGGATACTTCTGTCAAATAAAACTTGTTAGTCTTTATAACCCCTCAAGACTATAATGTTATGGCTATAATGGATGCAGAAAGATGTGATTCAAACTAGTGAAAGAGGACTATAGCAATTTTCTTTTCAGGCCACCCACCACTACCACCAACTTCCTGGGTCCATCAGCAGGCAAAGGGGTAAACAGGCTCAGGCCCCAGAAAACAGAATCAATGAACATCTTGGTTCATGTTGCCTGAGGTCAATGGATAAATAAGGTAGGTGTCATGCCCCTGCTCATCCTCTTGAAATGGGGATCCTAAGTTCCCGGCCAGAAATCCTCTGCATCAACTGGCAGAGCCAAAAGTGCAGAAGAAACCTTGGTCCTCAAGTAAGCTGACTATTATCAAACACAGCAACTATAATAATAATAATAATAATTATTATTATTATTATTATTATTATTTCTATCCCGCCCCTCTGCAATGCAATCGGGGCGGCTTACAATATAAAAACTCCATAGTCCCAGTACCCTAGCCCACCCACCCCTTAAAATAATATTAAATTATAAAAGATTAAAACATACAGTAATTAAAAATATATAAATTAGAAAAAAGATTAAAACATACAATAGTTTTTAAAAAAATCTGATTACAGCTCAGGGAGGACAGCTGAGTCTTGGGCCGGGATAGTTATTCAGGAAAGGCCTGCCGGAAAAGATCCGCCTTGACAGCTTTTTTAAAGCTGTCTAAGGTGGTAATAAGACGGATCTCGTCCGGCAGGCCATTCCATAATCTGGGAGCGGCAGCAGAGAAGGCCCTCTGGGACGTCACCGACAGCCTTGTTTTCATAGGCTGTAACAGATTCCTCCCAGAAGACCGAAGTGCGCGGGGAGGGTCGTACGGAAGGTATGGTATGATCACGATGTCAAAAGAATGCAAAAGGGCACCTATATCACACAATGTTGTGCTATGGTGTTGTGCTGTTGTTAGTAAGGCATTCTTTTTTATTGACAGTCCAAAGCCGTCAATTGATTTGCTGTGGCATATTTGTCATGGAATTGCCAGCGTCTGAAACCGCACACCGTTCTGCCATCATGAATACAGTGTCAATGGGCGGTCCCCACCAGAACACTTCTGGGTGAGAACATGAACAGGGTACATGTTAGGTACAGGGCACTCTTTTTATGAACCTCCTTGCTTTGGCAGCAAGTTTTTAAGTGTGTTTCAGTGCTTGTGTTTTCCTTTTCTTTGTTAATTTAGCTGGGGTTTTTAAAAAACTTTTAAGCATGCTCACATCTTCTCACAAGAACCATTGAGATCACACACCTTGGTGAATGCAGAAGTAAACAGCACTAGTTGTCGTGCTCCAATTATACTGGGGCTATTCTTTCTCATTATTACGTGACGTATTATAAAAAGGGTTATTGTGCCAGGACATTTATGCTTTTAAATATATTGGGGCAGGAACATTTTTAGAGTCTTATCTGATAATCTCCTAAGAGCCTACCCTCTTCAAGATGAGTAGTAGTCAGAAGCGAAGACAAGGACACTTCCAAAGCAGTGCTTCAAGAGACAAGAGAGAACTGAAATCTTTTGCAGAACTGCTTAGCTGCAGTGAAGGACTTATTAATAACAATATATATATATATATATATATATATATATATATATATATATTTCTTACGTGCTTCTCTCCAAGGCTTGAGGTGGGGTACAATATGAATTAAATTCTATATATAACATAAAATCATTAAAACACACAGGCAAAAAAAACATAGGATTAAAACAAATCTTTCATTAAAATCATCCATAAACTTAAAATACAAATTTAAAATTCATAGATTAAAATCAACTGGGTAGACCTGCCAGAAGAGATAGGTCTTTAGTACTGTTTTAAATTCTGACAGCATGTTTAGCTGTCAAATGTCTTCCGGCAGGTCATTCCACCATCGGGGGGGGGGGCTGGTGAAAAGGTCGCCTGTGAGTAAAGAACTCATCATGAGGAAGGCTGTTGCTGCAAGCCTGTAACAGACTGCTGCTGGACTTGACTCTCATGTATAAAACCTTAAGCAATACCAGGTGCTGTAGGCTATATTTCAGAAGAAGGAGCTGACAAAATCATCTGAGTATTCTTTGCGTAAGAAAACCCTATGGAATTCATGGAGTTGCCATAAGTCGATAGGCGACTTGAAGGCACATACACACACAATGTGCCCTTCACACTACCTGTTAGCATTATTGTGCTTTGCTTTGCTGGTGTTTGGCCCTGGACTGTAACTGGACTTTAGCACCCCAGCACTTGGTTTTTCTGACTGATAGTACTTTTTGTTTGTTTTGACCCTGACTGTATTTCCTGGACCCTGGCTTTGGATTCCCCTTGTATAATCTTTCTGTTGGCTACATGAGAGTTTACTGGTGTGAACTTTGGGACTGCCTGGCCTTGCTAGTGAGACTCAAGTACTTGGAACTGGGGCAGTGGCATCCATCCAACCTTTGACCTTTAGGACAGCAACTTAAAGCATCTGACTAGAAGCCTATTCCTAGAATTCCCTGTGGGAATGCATCCTTGGTTGATGGCTGTGTGTCAGCTACTACAAGAAGCCTTGCCACCTAAGAATGGCAAGAAAAGTTTAACCATTTTTTTAATGCTCTTAGCATATGATTAGCTTGTTAGAGAAATATAATAAGTTTGCCAAATAAGAACAAGCCATTCACCAGGAGATTATCAGCTGTGACAAAAACTGCGTCAGAAGATCTCTAGAAGAACAGGAAGGGGCGGTCTTACCAGATGATGTCATCCTCCAGCATTCCAGGGGCATAGTGCAGGCATCAGTAAGACATCCCTTTTTATTGGCAGCTTGTCCCTGCCAATGCGAAAGGGAAGCCTCGTCCATGGCAGCACTATGCCCCAGAAATGGCTAAAGGACACAGCGTCTGGTAAAGCCACCTTTTCTGTTCATCTAGTGATCTTCTGATGTGGTGAGAACACAATTTTTTGGTGCTTTCCCCCACATCTGATAATTTCCTCAAATGTGAAGGCTGGGTATGGGCAGGCTTTTAGGCTTGTGAAATCTACTTAAAAAAAAAATAGAAATAGAAGCCTGAAGTCCATCAAGGCATATAATGGTGAACTGAGTGTGCTGCCAGGGACAAAACAATATCTTGAAGCACAACCAGATGCAAATCAAAACTGGGTGTGATACCTACTACATCCAATGAGACAGACATTGAGATAATGGCACATATAAGCCCTGACTCATTGAAGAGTAGGGGTTGTTATAGGCTAAATTAGAGGCAGAGGAAGCATATTTGTTGTCAATATTGTCAATGTATTTTGAGTCTGATCAACTGTGGTTGATCAAATCTTCCTGTGATCTACTAGGAGATCCCAATTTACCTCCACACCTCTCAGTGGGCTCTTAAGTATTAAGATGATCCATGAATTAATTGCATGCATTAAATGAGTCATTAATGAACATAATAAAGGATTTCTTGTTTGAATTATGTGAGTGTTTGATATTTTCTATTAATTTCAGTAATCATAAATCATATTTATGGATACCATGATGGTCTGTAATTTCCTCAGACTGTAAAAATCTTCCTTTTGCTTCCATTAAAGTAGGTTAGATAAAAAAGATAAATTCATTAATAACCATGAATGATGATTCACTAGATAAGCAAAATGTTTGCCTGTCTGCTGAATTAGAATTGGTGGTTGTTAATGAATTTATCACCATTAAATGTTACATATGAAACTATATAATACACTTGTGTCCTTGTGGTTAAACTTGTCTTGGGTTGCCTAATAAATTTGATTAATGCAGAAATAAAGGCAGGGGGACACCTGGCTCAGCAGCAGTAGATGCAAAAGGGTCTGGGGATCTTAAAAGACCATAAGCTAAACATGAGTCTAGAGTATGATACTAGAGAATATTAAAGCAATTACAGGGTATATCAGCAGATGTACAGTGTCCTAATCAGGGCAAGTAGTAGCACCACCCTGTTTTGCTTTGGTCAGAATTTACCTCTCCATACCACACTTTAAGAAAGATATGAAGAAACTGGAATGTACCCAGAGAAAGGCAAGTAAGATGGTAAAGGTGCTGAAAACTGAGCCCTGTGAGAAAAAATTGAGCATTGCCATGTTAGGCATCTTTAAATATCTCAAGCACTGTCACAGAGAAGATGGAGTAAGCTGATCTTGAAGTTAGGAGGACTCAAACCAATAGATTCAAATCACAATTGTAATTAATTACTATTATTATTTATTTAATGTATATGCCGCCTTTCTACCAGAATGGGACCCAAGGCAGCTGACAACATATAAAATACAATTAAAAATTAAAACAATTAAAAGCATGATAATTTAAAACATACAATATAAAACATATAAAAGTTAAAAGAATAACCATAGGAAACACCCCTAATAAAAGCCAATGTGCCCACAGGATAGGAGACTCTGACTGAACTAAATATTAGGAAATACTGTCAGAAAGTAAGAGCAGTTCAGTGATGGAACTGACTGCTTCAGAAGGTGGTGGACTCTTATGGAATTCCCACCATTTTACAAAAAAGAAAGAGAGCAACCCCCAAAGAAACACATCCCAGACAATATGCAATATCACATTCCTGTGAAATATGCCTCTTCAGTTCTGTTTTTCCTGTGTTTTTCCAGGCCTCTTCCTGGATCACCTCTTCAACCTTGCCCATCTTCCATCCGTTTTCATATTCCTGAACAATTTGGCTTCTTATCAGTCACACATCAAAAAGTCCCATATAATAATTCTTGCCTTCCAACTCACCAATATTCCCTTTGGCTTCTTGTGTCTGGGCCTCACTGATAATTCTTCGGATCTCCTGGTTCATCTCTATTTCCTCATAAGCATAAGCATTCTTGTCTGACAATTTATTTACTTTTTCATATTGTTCTCCAGGACCAACTTGTCATGTGTCAGAGATGAGATGCTTGAACTGGTAAGGGGATTGCCAGTAGATGACCATTGGAGTCCTTTCTAACTCTACCATTCTATGATTTCATATACTTATATTATCTCCTGACAACTTTTGTACAGGAGGAGAATCATCTCAAGATTCTGTTTTGCTCCAGGCCCCATGTTAATTCTCAATGGCCCTCTTTATACAGAGAATATGTTGTATTGCAAGTCTCTTCTGTAAAGCGTTACCTCAGATTACTGGCACTGAGGTGATAAGCTAATCTATGGATTTATTCCACTGGTTTGACAATAAGGGAGGAAAGATAATAAGCCTGCATGGCTGCAATATTCACACCCAATACACATACCCATAACACACACACTCCAATTCTTCCTCATCACATAGAACATTTCCACAGCAATATCACACAAAACTGGAAAGCATATCATTCTACTCTCAAGAGCTGTTTTTAAAAATTACGGTCATATGTGGAGTTGATAACATTTGTAGTCCATTTCAAGAGGCATTTAGGGATTGGGACCACACTAATTTTTTGCATTAAGATTTCCATTAAAACTGGAGGGACTTGAGACTAATTTTCACAATTTCAGATGGAATTCATTTATGCCTACATGCAACCAGCTTAGCATGAATCCATCCTAAAGTCTAGACTCTTCTTATGACAACATATAAATACACACTTCTATCAACTACACACAGAATGGCTCAGTTTTTACCATACATGACTGCCATGGTTGCTGCTTCTAGACAGTCACATAAATGATACAGTTGTCCCTTCATATTCTCTGAGATTTGGTTCCAAGGACCCCACATGGATACCAAAATCCGTGAATATTCAAGTCCCATTATATGCAATAACATAGCAAAATGGTGTCCATTATATAAGATGGCAAAATCAAGGTTTGCTTTTTGGATTATTATTTTTTAAAAATACAGTATTCTCAAGCTGTGAATACTTAAATCCATGGATACCAAATCCATGGATACAGATGGACAACTGTATTCTGGAGTGATTTGGAAGTGAGAGATCACATCAGAAAATCTGCCTAATAATTAGTGTATACATGCTCAAGATATATAATTAAACACCAAACACCAACATCAAGGCTATAGTATTTCCAATTTCTTTTTTTTAATTTTATTTTTTATTAACAAAGATTGACAGATATTTTCCAAAACAGTTTAGCTTTCACTATTCAGCCTTCTTCTTTTACATGTTTACAAATACACACACACACACACACAGTATGATATATATACTATTACTGAATAATTTTAAGAAATTTTAATCCTTGAACCTCTTTTATATGTTCCTTGAATAAATTTGTTTTCTAGATTGAATTTTTAACTGTTTCCTTAGTTCATTACCTAATCTGAAATTGGCATTATTGCAAATTTTCTATATTATTACTTTATCAAATTCCAGTATGTTTACCCTTTCCATAAATATTGTCTTAATATGTTCAAGATTTTATGAGCACAGATTCATTCATGATTTTATTGTTCATCCCACCTTAACTATTGCTTTTTACCTATGTTTCTTATCTTATCCTCTTATTCATCTAGCTCAATTTAGTTTATTTCTAGTCCTGAATCTTTTAGTTTGCTAAATCTTCTATGATGTCTTTATATTCATTTCCTACCCTCTTCCAATAGTCTAGTAATGGTAACCAATCTTGTCTTGTTTTATTACTTGTATTATTCCTCAGTCTATTTGTCAATTCGTCCATCTCTAACAAATCTAACAATTTCACATTCCAGTCTTCAATTCTTGGTTCATCTTTTATTTCCATTTCTTCACTATCATCAATCTAGCTGAAGTGATCATGTATAGTATAATTTTCCAGTATTTTGATTCTTTCTTTTTATTTAAACCTTTAATTATATTTAATAAGTAGAGTTCTGGTGCAAATTCCAGTTTAATCTGTAGAATTTGGTTGATAATCTGGTATACTCTGGACCAACATTTCTTGACTTCTTCACAGTGCCACCACATATGTACAAGAGATCCTTGCGCTTTCCCACACTTCCAACAATTATTATTAACTGTTATGCCAGTTTTATTTAGTCTCACTGGTGTGTAGTGCCACCTTTGGGGAATTTTTATGTAATTTTCCTTTAAACTCTGGCATGCGGTAAATTTCAAGGATCTCCTCCTTGCGATTTCCCAGTCTTCTATGTCCAGAGGGCGGCCTAGATCTTGAGCCCATCTCAACATGTAATCTTTGATGTATTCTTGCTCAAGTTTTCTGGCTAGCAATACCTTATACAATTTTGATAGTAATTTCTTTTGGCTATCAGCCCATATCAACTTATCTAGCTCATTTAATTCTGGCTCTGTTCCTCCTTTTTCCTGATCTTCTTTATATCTCTCCTTTAATTGATGTATAATAAACCAGTTTAATTTGAATTCTTTTTGTATCTGTTCTTTTTCTGTCTCCTTCTCTTGCTTTCTTAGTTATTTCTGAATATCTCAGCCAGATGTTGATATTACTCCATCTTACTTGAAAGGCTTCTTGTATTGATGTCCAAATTGGAATTTTAAAATAAAATTTCCCCTTTATTTTTAACCAGGTCTTTAAAAGTCCTCTTCTAACACAATGATTTCCAAATTCTCTGTTTACCTTATCCTCATTGTATACCAGATATGCATGCCATCCGAAACGTAAGCCTTGTCCTTCCACGTTGAGTATTTTTTCATTTGTTAGCTTTATCTGATCTGCTATCTAAACTAGGGTGGCTGAATCATAATAGGTTCTCAAATCAGAGTATTTCCAATTTCTATGTGCAGTTCTAAAAGCTGGACAGTAAAGAAAGCTGACTGGGAAACTATCAACTGATTTTAATTGTGGTGTTGTACAAAAGTTCTACAAATACTATAGATGGCTAAAAAGACAAATGAACAGGTCTTAGAGCAAAGCAAAGCATGAACTCTCACTAGAAGTGCAGATGAGCAAACTGAGGCTGTTGTACTTTGGACATATCATGAGATGTGAACTCATTGGAAAAGATGACAATGTTTGGTAACATGAAAGGCAGTAGGAAAAGAGGGAACACACATGGCAGGTGGAATGACTCAATCAGTGAAGCCACATGGGTTTGTAAGACCTGAGCAGAGCAGTTGTTGTCTGAGGCTCTTGGTGGTCTCTCATTCATCGGGTTGCCTTAAGCTGAAGTTGACTTGATGGCTAATAACAACAAAAACATGTTTCATAACTGAATAGTGAAGGAATAACATTTGTGATATGTTTTAAGAATGCCAAATTAACTGTGAGTGATTGGTCAAAGCAGTTTGTTCATATTTTTTAGCACATGGACTTACGATTTGTTCAAAGGAAGTATAGAAAGTATATTCACAATTTTTAAAATTCTTGATGGCGAAGGGTATCTTGACAGATCTCAACATGTTAAGAGAGTTTGTGCAGATTTTTCAATGGTTTTTGGTTTCAAGACTACTATTGTAAAAAAAAAATTGCTCCACCCTCCCCCCCCCTTTTGTATTTTGCACGAATCAATGAAAAATCATACTCTTGTAATCCCACCTGATGGGTGACAAACCCTTGGGAATTTTTCATTCTTGTGTATGAGAACAATGTTAACAATGATTTGCACTTCTACTGGGAAGGTGAAACAATGTTTCCAACAAGCATGACCGGGCATCCATCACTGTCACCAATGTCACATCCAAGTAACCACTTTTGCAAATCTCTAGGTAAGATTTTCCTTGTTTCCATTCCCCAGAAGGGCTGGGTTTGAGTAAGCATGTTAAGGAAATGCATGTCTTCTGCTTGTTCCAGTTTCTCCACTGAATTTGAGGGTTATCTAGTTGCAGCGGCTTTCCTTTTCTTTTCCTGCCATTGATATGGGCACTTCTTTCAATGAAGAATCTTTGGTTACTGTTTCCTACATCACTTGTCCCCATCACTGTTGTAACAGTGCAAAAGTACTAGCAGGCCCTTTCAAGTAGTATATTCTTTCCTGTGGGGGCCTATTTAGAAGTAGCAAATAATAATAATAATAATAATAATAATAATATTTATTTATACCCCGCCCCTCTGTTAAAACAAGGGGCAATTGTTTGAGAAGAGGAAAGAGTAAGCTGAGAGGCTAGAGATGCCTTGTCATACCCTTTTAGTATTTAGTATGGGGGAAAATAGATATACTTTTTATGTCAAGGGTACAAAAGTTTCACAGTATGCTAGTGAGCAAGCCAAATGCATGAGCCGCTTCCATGGAGCCAGTCAGGTGGTGACATGACCTATTTCAAACATGCTTAAAATAGTCACTTTTAAATATGTATTTCCGTCACATAGAACAAAAACATTTAGATGTCATAGATTTGCACATATTTGTTGTCACATAACATTTTGTTCTAAAACCATGAAGTGAATTACAATTGCAAAATTCAGGTCATGATAGCAAAGTTTTGAGGTCACTTCCTAAAATAGATTTTGTTTTCCCAGCCAGGTACCTATGGCTGGCAGATAAGCTCCAATACTGGCTATAAATTTAGTCCATATCTGTAACATGGCAATGATGGTGAGAAAATGTATAAAGGTTAGAAATACGCCACATTGCTATAAGAAAAACCCTTACAACATACTGACAAATAAAACTTTGTTTCACGCTATGTCCAATAGAGAGCTTTTAATTGGGAACCAACACATCAATAAAGCGATGTCAGCTCCAGTTTTGAAAATCCATAATTTTATGCTATGTTACATTTCTCTGAGTCTACCAGAGTCAGAGTGAGTCATGCCTAAATACCCTAAAGGCACCAGATCCCATATGATCTTGGAAGCTAAGCAGGGTCAGCCCAGGTTAGTACTTGGACAGGAGACCACCAACAAATATTAGGTGCCATAGGCTATATTTCAGAGGAAGAAAGTGGCAAAGTCACCTCTGAGTACTCCTTGCCTAAGAAAACCCTAAGAAATCCATGGGGTCAACAGGCAATGTGAAGGAACAGACACACACACACCAGGTTAGTGAATCTTGCAATACAGAGTCTGGTGGGTACTCTTATCTATGCAGGCTTTATATTTATCCAATAATCAAAATACCTGCCAGTTTAAGACCAGAATCAAAGCCAACTCATGTCAGTGTAAGCTCTGTAAAACCAGGGAATTGGAAATGAAGACTGATGTCTTAACAGGTGTGTGCTTTGATCAGGAAGGACAATCTGTGCCCCCTCACCATCTGTGCTCCTACACTTTGCCTTGACCTTTCAGGCTCAAATTTGAATGAGGAGGAAGGTGTAGCTTGAAACAGGAAAGATGATCCTCCTTGTCTTGATTCTGTATTGTCCTATAAAACAAATGAGACTTACTGTATTATCAGAGGAATTTGCCTGTGAGCTGCACAATCATTTCAGAGTTTGGAAAAGTCACTTTTTGGACTACGGACTTTATTAGACGTGGGAAAACGTGGTAAAAAAACTAGGTCCAAAACCTCATCATAATGATGGGACAATAGCCCAAAGGGCAAAAATATCAAATGCCTGCATCCTCACCCATTCTCGATACAAGGTGTATGCGTGAATAAGGTGTCACTTTTTATTGATGGGAAAAGCTGTCAATAAAAAGTGATGCCTTGTTCATGCCCATACCATGCAGCAGGAACAGGTGAGTAACAACATTGCCTGATAATTTTAGCCCTTTGGGCTACCATCCAATCCTTATGATGTGTTTTTTTTTGGGAGGGGATGTGTCTGATAAAGTCCTAAGACTTTCAGAATCCCCCAGGCAGCATAGCTGCATTAGAATAGAATTTTCTAACAGATTTTTCAGGATTACTTGTAATAGTTGAATGAAGGGAGGGAGGAATTTAATGCCTTAATGAAAGCACGCTTTGTGCGCTACCTTTTTAAAAGCTGCTATGAAATTGCCGAGAAGTGCTTGTTTCAAATTGGCATGATATGTCTTATATTACCTGTACTGTAAAAGATAATAGGTCTGAATTTCCTACATTAAGGAGACCTAGCATCTGCAAATGCCACAGTGGGCAATACTTGGGCCCCAAGGTACTGAAGACAGAGGTAGCTTCCAGTAGACAGAGCAATCTTCTCTGGGTTTTAGTCCTCTTTAATCAGAGGTGGGCAACTGTGGGAGTCTAGGGAACTACACTACTCCCCAGGGGAACCTGGAGGGCTGTACCTCCCACCGCCCACTCCTCTCCACTAAAACAAATCAATTTTTTTGGCCCTCAAATGTCTCCAAACCCAACTGGGGAGGTGATGAAGGGTATTTTCAGCATGTTTCAAAAACTCCTGGCTGTTTTAGGCCCAGGAGAGGCATTTTTAACAATAGGAAGTGACCCCTTGTCACTTCCTGTTTACTTTTTAAAAAGTCCTTTTACTTTCAAAACTTGGTAAAAGCACCCCTGCACCACCTAGAAGGAATTTGGGGGCAAAACATTTTTGCAAAAAAATAGCCCCCTGGGGGGCCTAGAGGGCCACAAAATGGCCCTGAGGGCAATGTGTGTGGCCTATGGACCATACTGTTGCCGCTGCTATTTTTAAGGGAGCTGCCCATGACTGCTATCCCAAAAATAGGTTCAGCACCTTGGGTAGCTCTTTTAAAGTTCAGACCTAAACCCAGAATGGATTCACTGCCCCTTGTGAATCAATCTTTTCTGTTCCTTTATTTTTGTATATTCGGGTATGGTGCAAAAATCTGGCCCACAGCTCTTCCAAAGCTGCCCACCCTTGCATCAGAGTAAGATCTAGTGTGGGGGAAGGAATGCCTGTAGGTTAACATGTGTGCTACAACAACAACTGGGCAGGGCTGGTATTCATGGACACAGATGCTCCCAATTCTTCCCTTCTTCCCTTTCCCCAACACATGGATAGTGTGGTGTGGGTGGGATGGGCCTGGCTTAGCAAACATCATCTGGCTCTTTCTGTATGTGAACTTCCCCATGTAGAAAGAATAAATAATAATAATTTGAATAGTGCTTATGTCTTCCTTGCATCTAGGAAATGCTCATATTTCATTTCACAATTTTCAAAGCTCAGCATAGAGTAATAACATTGATAGATGTGGCAAACAAGCACAGAAAGTTGACATTGCATCAGACTAACAGATCTATATGAATTCTACTGCAGTACTAAATGTGAATTCAGTAGGATGAACAGGTATATACAGAGAATGTGAGATAGCTCTCTTTCAGTCAGTCTCCTTGAGTCTCAACTTGACATATTTGGAAAACTGTCATAAAGTTCCAGCAGGGAAAAGCTTACTTTAACTCACCAACTTCATGGCAACAGGTTGAAAGCAGTTCACTCAGTATGTCTTTTACTTTCCCCTCCCGGGATAGGTTGGCTGGGTTGGCCAACATGGAGAGTCATCAAGAAGACAGAAACAACTTTTTCTGCTGCATAGGTTCTTCTTCTCTAAAGTGAAGATTGTGTAGGGATGTAAAAATATCTCACGATTAATTTCACTGAGTTTCTCCAAATCCTACATCCATTTGCTTAGATTTTGTTGAGTTTTTCCAACTTCCACCTGCTTACTGTAGATGAATCCAATGGTGTTATCTCATTGCTGGGGGAGAAGCATTCACACTGTAAACTATGGTTCAGATGGCAGAAAAACCATCTTCTCTTACCCTGGCAAGATTTTCAAGTATGAAACTGGTGGGTTAGATAAAGGTGTATCTGTGAAAATCTCCCTATGCCTGTTTTCTGTAGACAAAAGAAAGTGAGCAATTGACCAGGAAGGCTTAGAATTCTCCCTTAGTTTAAAGTTTAATCATATTCTCTGATCTAATTCTAGAAAGGCTTCTTCAAACAAGTTCTATCACACTGACAAAATATGAGTGTATAGTATTTAATTCTTTTCTAATCATAATTCATTAAATGACTCCTTGTGTATCATTCCTTTTGTGAAGATTTTCTAAATGTGACAGAGCCAGTGACGGGAAAGTATAGAAAGTGGCTGAAATAATTTGTCTGTACTAAGTCACTTTGCACCATGGATAGTCATTTAATGGCAGCGTCTTAGGTAACTTTGGACATGATTTACAGATATTCCTCTAGCTCAGGAGGAGGAGGAAGAGGAGGAAGACAACACCCCAAAGTAAGCCAGTTCCTTTTTAAAATACACAATTTTATTACATCTAGTGATACGAAAATACTATCTGTAACAACAACAACAACAAAAGCAAGTGAAAAGGTATTGAAACTGAGCATTTTAAAATCTCACTCTCTCTCCTTTAAAAAATCCATTCCTAGATCTCTGACTCCTGGACTAATTAGCTGTTTCTCCACCCATATTTAATACCTCTTTTAAATATCCTCTTTTTTTTTTTAACTGTCCAAAGCCTCATTGGAAGGTCACTCTCTCTGGGTACACAATAAAAAGCCAGAAAATATCTTCCTTATATGACCAATCATGAGAAAAATGGTATACTGAGAATAAAGATTAAGTGGATCAATGCAGAGTTTGGACATGTAGTGAAGTCTTGCTCTTCTTCAAGGTCAACATGCTCCAACTGTCCTTAGTTTTTGACATGTGTCAAAAGCATACTTATTTCTGCAAAGCCAGCTTTTAATATGTTGCTGGACTGACAGGGTTCTAGTCCTAATCCTGTGTTTGCACTCCAGAATGACTCTTGCTAACTTCTATCAGATCTGTGTTTCCTGTGCTGAAGTCTTGACAGCTTCCGTCATAGACTAAGGACTTTATCAGACAAGTCAAAAACTGTGTCACAAGGACACCTAATGATTGTGAAAGGGTGCACATACCAGACGACATCGCCCTTTCATGATCATGTAAAGTAAAAACAAAACAAAACACACACATACTTTTTTATTGTTCGGCAAAGCCGTCAATTGAGCCCTTGTAGCAATTTTGTGCCAGCATTTGAATCTGTGCACCATTGTACTCACGTGAATGGGCAAACACTTCAGGTGCAATCGGGAGAGACAGGTAGGGTACGCTCTTTTTATGACACCCTCCCTGGTGTACTTGGAACTTTTAAAGTGTATATCTGTGCTTTCTTTAACTTTTTTGTGACTTTTGTTTTCTTTTTTGAAATTCCCATGCAAGCGTCTTCTCATGATAATCCAGGGAGGTTTTTCATGGTTTTTTTTCCAGGCTGTGAGGCCCTGTTCTGGAAGAGTTTATTCCTGATGTTTCATCTGTGGCTGGCATACTGTGAAGACTTTGACTTTATGTAATCCAGGAAATTTCAAACCAAGAAGTAAACTGAGCTCTGTTAGTGCCTGGGCTGCCTCTTTAACACCAGTACAGGTAGGTCTAGTTCGGGGGTATCTTTTGCCAGCATAAATAGGCCACGATTTATACTGGCAAAACAGCATTAAAGTGGGGTGGTCTGATAATGTCCTAAGTATCATGGTTCTTGACCTGCTGGATTGCTTCCTGGTCTGGCTGATATTTGCATTTCCTGTACATTTTGTGCATAACCCAGAAGGGCCATATACTAGATGAGCTTATATACTGGGAAGGCAACAGATCCTGTCTGCTCTTTGAAGCAAAGCAGGGTCATGCTGTTAGTAATTGGAAGGGAGATCATTAGAGAATATTGTTGGCTTTATTCAGAAGGAGGCAATGACCATCCTCCACTGAATAGATCTGCCCTATGGTAAGATTGCCAAGGGAATCAACTTGGAGTCACATAACAACACCGACAGACTATTGTGATGACTTCTCCACTGAACAATAAAATACAATTAAGTAGATATAGGAAAGTGTACAGAGATATGCATGCTAGCAAAAATAACAAAAGAGACCTTGCTATCAGACCCACCACCTTCAGAGCCTACTTCCCTCCTTGTTCTTCTATTGGCAAAAACCTTTTTATTCAGACAGAGCTTTGGTAGCTAATTGGGTCTAAATGGATATGCTGAACATGTGTTTATTAAGGTGGTGTTTTAATTACTGTTTTAAATTAATGTATAATTTTATCTTTATAATATATTGTGTTTTATTTTAATGTGCTGTAGGCCACTTGTGTGAGAAAGGTGGAATACTAAATCAAATCAATCTAAATCAAACCAAATCAATCAATCAAATATGCAAATGCATTGTGTTCTGGGAAATTGCTTTAAAATGTATGTACTAGGTAAAATGTATATAACATGAGCATTATGGGAAATGTACACAAAATGGATATGATTTTTGTGTGTGTGGTGACTTTGGGGAAAATTTGTAAATTGATACTGATATAGGATTATACAGATTTAAGATTAACAAAAATATGAGAAACTGGGATGAAACAAAATTGATAGATGCTTTAATCCCTATTTACCATATCTAGAAGAAAAGGGAAGATGATCCCAGCAGGATACTCCACATTTCTTCCACATTCTTTTTCTTTCCTGTGTCTCCTAACATCCACTAATGAAATTTTCAAGACTTTCTTATGCAGCTTTCCCTGCTTCCTGACAGTTCTCTTGCAGTTAGAGATGGTTTCCTCTCCGCATAATGTTTGACATCATTCTTGGCTGCTGTAACATATGGTATTGTAACCTCCCACCAGTTCCACTGATCTTGGGATAGCTATCAGCAGTTGGGTCTTCCCACTCACTCTGTGATTATTATCAAATATTGATTTCCTATGATGATCTTTATACCACTAATTTTATCCTGTAATCTGTTTGCACATTTTGGCTGTATCACAACATGCCGATTCAGTGTTTTGCTTCTCCTTCCTTTAATGGTAAAAAGTTCAGTGCAGTCATTACTTTACCGCTTCCTTTGGATCAAGGATGGGAATTATGCAGCCATAATTCCCATCCTTGATCAGCCATCCTGATGCTGTTGAACTGCAGCTCCCAGCATTCCTCTCAGTTAGTTATACTGGTCAAGGTTGTTGTGAGCTGCAACATCTGGAGGATGGAACTACCCCCTACCTTTACTTTGTATTGTAGTGTTTCAGTTTCATGTGCTGAAAACACATTAAGCATGTGTGAAATGATGCTAGTGTGGACTGAGTAGATACATGAGGTATGAAAACTGGGGGAAAGACCATGAACAATGTAGGATATGCAGATGATACAATGTTACTGTGAGAAAATAGCAAAGACTTGAAACCACTACTGATGGCAATCAAGGAAGAAAGTACCAAAGCTGGGCTGAATATTAAGAAAACAAAAATAATGATAACAGATGATTTACATAATTTCAAAGTGGGTAATAAAGACACTGAAATAGTCAAAGATTTTTTATACCTTGGCTCAGTCATTAACCAAAGTGGGACTGCTGTCAAGAAATTAGAAGACTGGAATTTGGAATGCCAGCTATGAAGGAACTAGATCATTATTCTCAAGGGTAAAGATGTGTCACGGAATCATAGAATCATAGAGTTGGAAGAGACCACAAGGGCCATCCAGTCCACCCCCCTTTGATATTCAATGATATCATTGAATATCAAAGACATAACCATCCAGGACATCATGTTTCTGATTTCTAAATATGATCATGAAATCTGAACAATAGAGAAAGCTGACAGGAAGAAAATTACTCAGTTGAAATGTGGTGCTGGAGGAGAATCCTGTGGATACCATGGATGACCAAAAAGAAAAATAAATTGATCTGAGAGAAAAATCAAGCCTGAACTCCCCCTTAGAAGCCAAAATGATCAAACTATTATACTTTGGGCATATCATAAGATGATATGACTCATTAGGAAAGATTATACTGTAATTCTTGGCACAGTTGTAAGAAAAGAGGAAGACTACATTACAGGTGGATTGGTTCACTCAAGGAAATCAATATAGGAAAAGAGATTCCACCTAAGCATTAGGAAGAACTTCCTAACAGTAAGAGCTGTTCAACAGTGGAATACACTGCCGCAGAGTGTGATGGAGTCTCCTTCTCTGGAGATTTTAAACAGAGGCTGGATGGCCATCTGCTGGGAGTGTTTTGATTGTGTATTCCTGCAAGGCAAGGGGGTTGGACTGAATTGCCCTTGTGGTCTCTTCCAACTCTGTGATTCCATTATTCTAAGGAAGCCACAGCTCTGAGTTTCCAAGAGCAGGGGTGCTGATGACCTGAGCTCTTAGAGGTCTCCCATGCATGGGACTGCCATAAATCAAAGTTGACTTGAAGGCAATTGACAACAACAATGGCAGGGAAATTCTAAACACAACACAGCATTAACGTTCCTCAAAATAAAGTTTAAGCATGACAAATTAAAATAATAAAGGTTTGAAAGGGAACTTGTATCCTTCTGGGTCATTTTGGACTCCAGTTCTTTTGTTTATAAATTTTAAATTTATTTGCATTTGAAAGGAATCTCAGTTACGTACAATAATGTTCCAGCATAACAAAAATAGGAAAATAAAAATGTGAAAGGAGGAAAAAATAACCATATTAGTTGTATCTTTCTATAAAAGCTGACCAAATGTCCACAAATATAAGTTCATTTGAAAATTTTGTCTATACATCACTGTTTCAAATGTTGCAAGTGTTGTTAGATCTTCTATCAATTGGATCACAGGTGAAGTAAAATTATCTTTCCAGTAATGAAGTATTGATCTTTTAGCAGTCAAAAGGGCACCAAAAATCCACTTCTTTTGGCCATTTGGTAATTTCCAAGAAACAGGTACATAATTCAAAAGAACATGCATGTACCTGAATATCAAGAAACTTTACAAAACCAAATTTACTCATGTGAATACTTCCTTCCAAAATGTAGCTACTGTGAGACAGCTCCAAAACATATGAGTATGAAACATTAGCAGTATTACATCACCAACAATTTGCTGATTTAGAAAGTTCTTTCTTGAAGAGATGTTGTGGCAACCAAGTATACCTGAAAGGCAATTTCTGCTGTACAAGATATATTCAGAGATCTGTAGCCATACTAGTTAGATATGTTAAAATCAATGGCAATTGATTAGTCAGAATTGGAAATTCCAATGCTCTATTCCATCCTTGCTGAAAACCTCACATGTCATATTTATTTATAGATAACAGTATTGGATACTTGGTTGACCTCAATTAATGTCTCTAATATTAAAGGAACCACAGGTGCACTTAAAGCTGCAGGGCCAAATCTGGATTGTAACAAATGTTTCAGTTGTAATTATTGCCATTTAGCTTTAAACTGCTCTTGCAAAACTGAAAAGGTAAAAACTCATCATCAAAACCAAGTTCTGATTGAAGGTAACAATCCCATTATTGGCCCCCACCTTCTGTAAAAGTGGTTCCTTACCAATGGTCAAATCTAGATTCCCCCATAAAGTCAATTTGGCATGAGTGTAGGGGTCAAATTGCAATTTATGAGACAATATTTGCCACATAGTTCTAACTGCTGAAATTGTTGGCAAAACGCTGCCTTTTTTAATAAAATGAGAACCAAGTACTGTCCATTTGAATAGAGGTGCCAGAAATGAAAACACCAAGGCTGACCTTGGTAGATTATTTATTTTAAGTGGCTAAGTCCAAAAATGTATATAAGATACTAGATACGCTCAACAGTATGTAAGAAGATCTTGAAGAGTGAGCCCTCCTTCTTTGACAGGAATTTGCATCCTTTTCATTGAAATTCTTGGGGAAAATGAGCCCCTCCAAAATCTCCTAAACAATGTGTTTAGTTTTCGAAAATACTTGCAAGGTATAAGTAGAGGAATTCCATGAATAACACAAACAATCCTAGGTATAACATTCATTTTAACCGTGTTTACCTTTCTCCACAGACTCATCTTTAAGCTCACCCATCTCTCTAAATCTTGTGCAATATCTTTTATCATCTTACTTATATTAAGATTACTCATTTGCATTGAGTTCCTAGGGATAATTATACCCAAATAAATAATAGAATTAGGCAATATCAAACTGCCATGCTTTAAATAAGCTAGAGTCCATTGTGTCTCCCACTTGTAGTATTTCTGACTTGAACCAGTTATAATTGAATCCCCAGATATTTTACCAAAAAGTATTAATCAACTGCATCAAAGCAGGACTCAAGTACTTATCAACAGCAGCCAATATGTCCACCGATCAATGGGCACTGGAGATTTAGTCCAACAACATCTGGAGGGTCACAAATTCACCCCACCTAGATTAAAGGATAGATTAAGGCTGGTGGCTCATACTTATTTTTAAAAAATATCCTAACTTCCCCCCACTTTTCAGACCCTAAGCGGTCACACCATGGTTAAAAAACAGAAACAACTAAGAATACAATAAATTATAATATGAAATCAAGTTCACAAACTATGTGCTATTTAATCCCAGTCTAGATCTGGAGTAAGAACTGTGCATCCTTCCAGATGTTGTTGGACTGCAACCCCCAGCAACTCTAGCCAACATAGCTAATGGTAAGAAATGCAGCTCTAGAACATCTAGAAAGTCACACAATGCCCTCTCCTAGTCCAGTTAATAAAATATTATTATAAGGTTCCTGAAAACAAAGGCAAAGGTAAGTTTCCTGGATTTAATACAGTAAAGGGAGTTTATGGAGAAAAAGGCAAAGTAAACATCAACCTGTGTACATCTTGTTACAAAGATACATGGATATTCTACATCAATTACTTAGTTATATCTGTATAACTAAGTGACATTTTCCAGACTGATGCCTCTAGCCCCTCAGCCCACACTAAGAGCCAGCATCTGGATTAGGGAAAGGAGGTCCATTCAATTTCTTATCAGGATGCAAGGAGGGTGACTTTTCCACTCCGTTCCCACCAGCAAGTGAGGTTACAGTGAGGACTTGTGACAGGAGTCCTTCTTCCTTGTTGCAGCCTTGCTTGCTGGTGGGTGGGGGGTTGAAACTTCACCCTCTTTTAATGATCTGAAGCTGAAAAGACCTCCTGCACCTGATCTGGCTGCTGGCTCTTAAGGTGGTCTCGGATGGCATTTATGTAGTTTTACAGGAAGACTATATAGTGTTGGTGAATATAAAGCCACTACATAGAGGTATTCCATAACTCTACGTTACGAATACCTAACTGAAATACTGAATGCTGGCTACAATTTATAATATTGCTCCTAAAGAACAAAGCAAGTGAGGGGGGAACCAATGACATGACGTCCAAATAAGATGCTAGTTACCTATCTTTAATCCACTGAGACAAGGAGAAGAGAAGAAATTTTTGATTAACAGATTTAGGACTTTTTCGGACATCTCAAATACAACGCAAGCAGCCTCGTCGCGTTGCGAGGCTGCTGCGCTGCAGGGCATCCCTTTCGGATGACGCTCTCCCCTGCCGGTACTGTTGTGGTACTGCGGGGACATTTCAGCATTATATTTTACTGGTTTTTGATCACGATCAACTTTTGTGAGTAAAAATCGGCGAAATATAACGCTCAAACGTCCCCGCAGTACCGCAACAGTACCGGCAGGGGAGAGTGTCATCCGAAAGGGACGCCCTGCAGTGCAGCAGCCTCGCAATGCGACGAGGCTGCTTGCGTTGCATTTGAGACGTCCAAAAAAGTCCTATGGCTCAAAAATTGGACAATCCATCTTTCTTGAGCAGCAGGAAGGTTTCAACTATCAGGAGCACAAGGTGATGTGGAGCAGAAAAAAAGGTAAGAATGCTCTTGAAAGGAAACCAAGCACCTGAATGTAGATGCAATTATGTTTTCCAGAAAACTATGCTCTCTTCATCCTCCTTCTCATTCCTTTCCTTGTTTTCCTTATTTGGGTATGGTTGATGTTTACTTTGCCTTTTTCTCCATAAATTCTTATTCCTTATTCCTTGTTTTCCTTATTTGGGTATGGTATAAATATAAATACATAAATAAATAGACAATGTGTCTGCTACAAAAGGCATCATTAGGAATCCTGTTGCAGCTGTATGGTAACATCAAAATAGTTGTGCATACAGATGTACTTTCTCAGAGGTTGTGTATGTACAGTTTCTAGTGCAGTCTGTTCCACAGGTACACATAGACCTTTCTCTCTCACTTTAGACTTGGTGGGCAAGGGGGTATTCAATTGTTATACAATGGATGAACTCAAGACCATGACATCTGCTATGCAATCAGTTGTACGACTGTGAGCCCCATCGTAATTACTCTGGTGCATAGTTATGCTACATTAGAAGTGTAAGAATACTAAAGGGAGTCTCTGAACAAAGGGTTGCAGATGCTTGATGTACCAGTGCCAAGAAGAACAGTTGTGATGACAATGCACAGAGACATAAGAATTGCCAATCAATAAGTGACAAGTTGGGAGTCCACAACAAAAGAAGGAAAGAGAGGGATGGATGGTCTTTGCTTCTTGTTATTGATTAGCAGGAAAGGTTGACATAAGAGTGCAAAGAATTCTCTGGCTCAAGGCATTCAGTGAAGAGTACACACTCCTCTTTGTTTCAGGGGAGTACCAACATGATTTCCACTCCTTGCCAACCCTTGACTGTTGAGGAGGAAGGAGGAGAAAGAGAAGGAAGAGGGAATCATGGGGCAACATTTGTCTGACTGTTAACTTTTTGTAAAAGATTGAAGTATTTAAAATATTTTAAGTGGTTTGAACACCTCTGGTGGGCAAGCATAGGTGACATGTTCATAACTGAAGGCATTCAGTTGGCCCCTTGCTTTTAATAACCAAAGAAGGTTGTGAAGAAGGTTCTGATTTTACAGACCTTTCTTGCACTGTGGTAAAAAAGGTCCCCCCTCAAAAAATTATTATGTAAGGCTGTTGCTGCCTCAAGCCACACCATTAATATGCTTAAAGCACACTCATCTTGCTAAGTGGCCATAGCCATCAGCTAAAAAATACCTTGGTAGTTAGCAGTCAAATGGAACATATAAAACACAGTGATCAAATAAAAGTGTCATCTAAAGGAGTCTTTTTTTGGCTCAGCCATATGGGGGGGTTGAGGAACAAAATCAAGCATTTCACATAATTTAATAATAGGGGAGGAAAGTATTGCAATATAAATGTAACAGCAGCCTAAATACCCTAAAGCCACCAGATCCCCTTTGATCTTGGAAGCTAAGCAGGGTTGGCTCTGTTTAATACTTGGATGGGAAACTGGCAATGAATACCAGGTGCTGTAGGCTATATTTCAGAGGAAGGAACTGGCAAAACCATCTCTGAGTATTCTTTGTTGAAGAAAACCCTATGAAATTAATGGGGTTGCCATAAGTCAACAGGTGACTTAAAGGCATACACACACAGCTCGTCTATATGAAGGGGAAATGTGAATTGATGCAAACTCACACATATTTGAATCAGGATTGCCTTGTCCTAATGGTGGTTGGCAAAATTGCAAACATGCGAGGCAACCTGCTTTTGCTGTCCCAACAGACATGCCTGTGATTCAAGATGGCGGCCGCAACTCGCATTTTTATTTTCATTAGTCACCATTGGTGAATGCTTTTTTTTTTAAAGGCATACTGAGGGTGCAAAAGTGTGATGGTACTTTAGGCAGTATTCTGCCTAAATATTTTTTTAAAAAAAGAAAAGAAAAAGGCTGTTTCATTGCATAATCGCTCCCTCACTAAAGCAAAAATCCAAGATTCACTTTTTAACAGTAGTGAGAATCACACAGTCCTCCAGGTTGCTGAGATGCTTGCCTTATAAGTAAGCCCTGCTCCCATCTGGCCAATCAGCTTTCTACTTCCACTTTTCTGCTCAATGAGAATAAATGTGATTGCCTGTTCTAAAGATCGCTAATGCACATTCTCCACCGAATTTTTTAAATACTTCAGTGAAAGCCCCCAGGGGCTGTTCCCTCAGGATTTATTGTGGATTTGCTCCCCCCCGGCATTCTGAATACGGCAGAATTATGTGGTATCCCATTAAGGCAGGTAGGATTCTAAGCGAATTCTAAGAGAATTATTTTCACCATTTAGATAGGCCCACAGAGACACACATTTAAGAAAGCCATTTAAGGTTTATGGGATTCACCCTTTGGGTGCCATTCTGGCTGGGAAACAGCCTTGCAAGCCCACAAGATCTGGTTCTTAGCCTTTAAAAGCAGCTTGCTCTTCAGGAAACAGTGGCCAGGGCCTCCTGGTATAGAGACAGGTAATAAATACTATCTCAATTCTCACCAGCTAATGTCTGCCATTTAAGCTATTCTTGAAAGCAGAGGTTCAACAGTATGGCTTGGAAGCTTGATCTCTCTGTCTCTCTCACACAGCTACTTTAATGGGAGGTGTGTGAATCATGCATCAGATATTACTGGACTTTAAGTCCCAGCAACCTGGAGGACTGTGTGATTCCCACTCCTGTTAAAAAGTGAATCAGGGTACTCTTATCAGGATCAAAGAGGATGGTCTTATGTCCCCTAAAATGGATATCAATCTCTTTAGAATCATAGAACCACAGAGTTGGAAGAGACCAGATCACAAGGGCCATCTAGTCCAACCCCCTGCCATGCAGGAATACACAATGGAAGCATTCCTGACAGATGGCCATCCAGCCTCTGCTTAAAAACCTCCAAAGAAGAAGACTTCACCACACTCCAAGGCAGCATATTCCTCTGTTGGAATAGCTCTTGACATCAGGAAATTCTTTAGAATCTGTAGAAATATTTTTTCCTGTAATGTGAACCCATTGATCTATGTCCCAGGCCTCATCTACACTGGCCAGAATATGACAGCTCCCTGCCAATGTATTCTGGCCATGGATCTGGCCCATTCTGCCCCATTACCTGAATGAAACAGGATGGAGTCTGGATGGGCATGCCAGTCCGTCTCTGAAGCCACCCCTACTGCTGTCTGTGTCACACTCTCTGACCTCAGGCAGGGGTCCTACAGCATGTGTTAAAGGCCCCCTGCATGTGACCAGCCCTGATCCTATGCTGTGGGCCTGCTTCCTGGCTGTGGAGTGTTGCAGACAGCAGTTGCAGTGACAGGCCAGCACGGCGGTAAGGGGCTCCTGCATTCATGTGAGACCCAATCTGCTTTTCTCTTCTGAAGCAGGTTTTCATGGGCATTTTAATATAATGGTGGAATGGGCTCTACTCTATCTTAGCTCCATCTTTGCTCTGGGAGTTGTGAGACCTGCCCAGGGGCAAAATGGGGCAACATCCCTGCATTGTCAGGACTGCAGACCTCTACGACGGGGCTAGGATGCATATGTGTATGTATATGTCCATCTAAACAAGGCCCTAGTCTCTAGAGCAGCAGAAAATAAGCTTGCTCCTTCTTCAATATGGCATCCTGGCAGTGTCCTCTATTTAAAGGATTGACCAGTCCAAGTCCAGTTTAAAGACAGAGAGCCATAAAAAGAAGTGAGAGCAACAGAGGGCTTGCAGTTACCCATTTATAGGTAGTATTTGGATAGAAGACCAAGCAGGCGTAAAGGTCAACCAGGTCCAAATTTGCCCATTATCCTGAGGTTTATTGTTTTTTGTTTAATTTAAAATTATAAATGTGCATCTATACATATACATATGCATATGCACACTTTATGCAACTCAAGGCACTGTTTTGTTTTTTGTTGCTGGGAGATTGCATACAACAGGAACCACTGTATGATATGATAATTTGTGCTAATCTATATGGTGGAGAGAGACCTTATTACCCTAAGAGGTGGAGTGCTTTGGAGCTCATCTGGGAGGAATTATTATTAGCTCAAATGGAAGCCTGCAACAGGAGGAGAGTTTTGGGGATCTTCTCTCCTATGTATAATCTGCATCTGAGGTGACCCAGAGAGTCCGGTAGAGTGTTTGCTGGGATCTGGCTGGGAAATTTCTACCCTATTTCATATCCTGAAGAGGTGCTCTGGTTATAACAAAGCCTAGATCGCTTTCCCACAGGACAGATTCAGGAAACAGAAACTCAACTGATTGGTTTAATTGCTGGGAGATTGAAATTGATGGGTTTGTGACAACCTTGCAAGGTTGGACAGGGGTGGGTATAGGAAAGATTTCCATAGGAATAGATTTGGGAATGGTCACTTAATTGTTTGATTGAATCATTGCTGAGACACCCATGGCTGGAGGAAAGGATTAGCACATACCTCCTTAATGACTGTATTTACCAAAGGGTCTGCTGCATAATCCTAACATGAGTTCTCTGCTATTATATTTCTAAGACACATCCCAGGTCATTGTGACCTCCAACTGACCTTTGGTTTGCCCCAGCCAACCTTACCCTGAAAAGTGTCCAAAATTTCCAATTATGAGATACCACGGAGAGGGGGTAGTAAGGTATACTAACATAACTGCTGGAATGAATGAATGAATGAACAACCTCACTGAAATATTACCTGGCACCTCTGTCAGGTAATAGAGGAAGAATCCAAAGGAGAAATCTTGGGCAAGAACAGTTATATATATTACTCATCAGTTCAGGGTCACTATTCTAATATCTAAATGACAAGACTGGAGATCCAGAGAAAGGTGAACAATCTCTGTCTGTCTATCTATCTATCTATCTATCTATCTATCTATCTATCTATCTATCTATCAAAACACTCCTATCCTTTTATTATAGGATCTCAGGGCAGTGTACCATTCTTGTATCCACAGGCTCATTTGTCTCTTTATAGCTGTCTCAAATACCTTTAAACAGTGGTGGCACTGGGTGTGTGCACAGAGAGGTTGAACTGCACCAGGTGACACTGTCAGGGGGAGGCCACATCAGTGTTATTGACTCCACAGCCTTTAAATACCTTAATATTAAATTTTAAACAAAATCCTAAGAAATATTATAATTTTATTTGAAGTCTATCCATCAAACAGAATGAATATATAAAGATACATATACAAAGCAGCGCACATCCTAAATATGACTTCTGTTGATCTAGGTAGCTATTGGGTTTCTCCAGGTCCATTTGGGTTTTGTTAATTAGTTTTTATTTTTGAATGGAAACAGGTCTGCCTGGGTAAGCTTTTAACTCTTCATCAGATGTTCCGAACAAGCATGCATGGAGTGGCTCTATTAATCAGGATTTCTCTTTTGTCTTGTATTCTAGCTTGTCTTCCTAATATGTTCATTGCTTCTGGATTAAAAGATGACAATCAGTTGCCTATAATGCCATCTTAGTCAGGAGAAAGCTCTTACAATTGCCAGCTGGCCAGTGTTTGTTTGGTGTGACTGGTTTTTAGTGAGGCAAAGGGATTTGATTCCTTGCCAGGACAATTTGAAGCAGAGGGTAAGAAAAAATAAGTTATTCATCTTGTTCACTGATAAATTCATCATTGCATCCATTAACACAGTTGTTTTCAAGAATTATAGCTGCCCAAGTCATAATCCACCTCTTTACTTTGATGTTTATGAACTAGAATAAATATTACAGATAGAAAGCTACTATTTGTACTGCAAAACCATCACCACAACAGGGCAGAAAGTCCTCTGATATTTCATCTTGATTGTGTTTATGCCTTATCATAATAAAGTTGTACTGTTTTAATATAACAATTTCTAAGGGAAGATTTGTTGTTCTGTGCCTTCAAGTCACGTATGACTTATAGCAACCCTAAGGCGAACGAACCCATCATGGGGTTTTCTTGGCAAGATTTGTTCAGAGAGGATTTGCCATTGCCCTCCTTTTAGACTGAGAGAGTGTAACTTGCCCAAACTCCCCCACTGGATTTCCATGGCCAAGCAGGGATTCAAACCCTGATCTCCGGAGTCCAACACCCAAACCACTACACCACAGGGGCTCTCAAGTGAATATTTATCACAGTACTTTACAAAACAACTCTCAACTCTATGGCTTAAACATAGGAAATCAATATTACAGATGTTTATGTGGAATGAAAAACACAAGTGCAGATATTCTGTGTATTTTATTCAGTGTGAATTGAGGTGGTCCTACTTTTTGGGAAGATGGAGCACCAACCACCTAATCCCATACTTTTCTCCTAGCCAGCAAAGGAATACAAGTTATACTTGCATGGGATAAGGCTGGGGAACTAACTGGGGTCCAAGATCATATGAAAAGACAGAATATAACTTTATGCTGATGGAGTTACACAGTAGTTGAGCAACACTACCTTGTTAGAGAATTCCAACACTGCACAAGCAAATACAATATGCATTTGCAACTCCACGTGCGATGCACATTCAAGCACAAAGGCACCCTATGAAGAAAAGATGAACATGACTGCTTTGTACTGGACAGTGAGGAGGAACTGATATGTGCATAAGGCACCAACAGGATTCCAGCTTGTTGTAGTTGGCTCCACATGTAGTAACCCCTTGGTTTTTCCTGCAGTGATACCACCCCCACCTCACTAGTTCCCAGGGGGCTACAGCTCCCACTGAGCATCAGTTGCTCCTGTCATCCCAGTTTCCCAGCCGTCTAGAACAGGTTTCTGGGGTTTCTAGCGCATATGGGGTTTGTGGTGCATGAGAATAGGGGGGTTACCCTCCTAATTATGCCTGCAGAATCAGCTTCCATGAACAGAATGATGCCATTAGATACTGGCACACTAGGGACATCTAACAGTAGGGATGGAATTAATGCTAGCCATTTTAGCAATTTTCTTCCCAGTGTAAGAAAGTCTTTGAGAACTATGCAGATTTTGAAAACTATTCACAGCTCAGTACTTATTTTCTCCAAAATTCGCATAAGGTATTTTGGTAGGGAAAACAATACTTTCTGCACAGGAAACAGTTTCAAGTGTTTGTGTGTGTGCAAAACCTACATGTGTGTTGTTGTTTGTGCACCCAAACAGAATGCTTTAATGATATTCTGGAGGGTACCCAACTTCCTTCAATGGCATTTTCATTCATATGAAATAAAGTGCTCTTTTCTGTGCAAAAAAGCTAATGTGCAAATTTTGTGCAGAATAAGTACAGAATTGTAAAGATTCTTCTTGTCAGAGTTTCCCAACATTTGAGGAGCATGTTTTTTGACCATTTAAAAAATTTGTTTTAAATATTATCTCCTCTTGTAAATTTGCAGGAAATGGTAAAGCACTAAGAACTAGATTTCACATATCGCTGCTTGTGTGGCAGTTATAAAAGGTGACATAAAGCCCCCCTTTTACACACACACACACACACACACACACACACACAGACACCAGCGTCTAGACATTGGATAAAACATTGTAAGGCCAGAAATATGAAGCCTCAGGTTACAGATTTTTTTTTTATATGGGTTTCCATTTGCTACAGGAAAAAAAATGCTATGGAATTGCTCAGATCCGATCCTAAATTTGCATATATGATGTTCAGCTGAAACAAACTCTGCAAATGGAGAAAAGACCTTTCTCAACCTACTGCCTGAACAATCCAAGAAGGAGAACTAAATAAATGGATCTCAGAAAATATCATTGTTCTTTGCAATATATTCCATTGAGATAGCCACCCTGACTGTTAACATTTATCAGGTGAAGGGTAAATTTGTCTGATATTGCAAACTGCACACAGAAATCTAGGATTATGATCTGCACAAACAAGCAGCTGCGATTGCAGACAATCTATGAGCAGAAAATCTGGTTGAGAATGTGGTTCATCCCAGCTAGACCAAGATGTTCACAGCTGGCAACAAATTTAGGAGATTATCAGACAACCTAAATATGGCATTACACGCATGCCAGGAGATTGCTAAAGGGCTTGATTTTCACATGATATCGTTGTCGCTATGCTCCCATGCTGGTTCTGCTCTGCATTGTTTCTTTTTATTGACGGGCTAAGCCATCAATATATTGCCAGCTTGGTTTCTATGCTGGAATGATGGGCGGGTGAAAAGGTGCCCCATTATGCCAGCACAATGTCAGCATGAATGGGAGGTCCGTTCCAGTACACTTCTGGGTGCGTTCGGGACAGCCAGGTAAGTGAGACCCTTTTTTCCCTGTCCCCTGGTTACTTGGTTATTTTTTTAAGTGTATTTTTCTGCCTGCTGTCATTTTTTAAAGTGTATTTTTCTTTTTCTTTTTGAATTTCCCCTGTGCTTGTCCTCTCACGAGAATGGACGGGGATTTCAAACAAGGAAGTGAATGCGGCTCTGGAGAGCTGCATTCACTCCTGGGTTGCTGTGGGGAGGGAAAGAAGCAGCAAAGGTAGGCATTTGAAAGATTTTATTCTCATGCCAGGAGGGGGTCAGGAGGGGTTCGTGATATAATCTAGCGAGACGGGGACACTATTTTTGTCCCTGTCCGATAATCTACTTAGTCAATATGCATCATTGGGTGCCTCAGGACTACATCATTTGATTTTCATGAACTAAGTGATCACATGGTTCAAAATGATTGTCCCATGATAACTATGGCCATGTGAAATGTTACAAGATATCAATTCACTGCTAATTTGCTTCCAGACTGAATTCAAGGTGCTGGTGGGGACATTTAAATCCTCAAATAGCTTCGGATCTTGATACTTGATGGACTGCTTCTTCCTCTGCATCCCACCTGTGGGGGCAATATGAAGTGGAATGACATGAAAGAGGGTCTTCTTCGCTTGGCATCCCAACCATGGAATTACCCCTTGTGGCATTCTGATTGAAACCAACATTGGTTTCTTTCCTGTCCCAAGTCCAAACATGACTTTTTATTAAAGCCTTTGGGAATGCATTTATTTAGAAGTGTTACATGTAGATGATTTTAAATTGCTGTAGCCTTTAAAGTGTTTGTAACTGTTGCTTTGTTTAATATGTTTTTATCTTGTTTAAATTATGTATGGTTTCAACCTGGAAGTACTGTATTTTAAATTGTTCATATTATACACCACCCTGAGATCCCATGATAAAAGTGGGGCACAAGTGTATAAAGAAAGAAAGAAATAGGAGTACCGAAGTTACATGATAGTAAATTACTTTATCTATAACATGGCAAGGAAAGATTTTGGAACCAACTTCCAGAGGTCTAAATTTATATTTGATAATCACAGTTCTCATATAATTAAATTTATCCTGTTGTAGAGCTTAGAAATATTAACCTGGCTGGATGAATTCTGGGAGTTGTTGCCCAAAAGGTAACTTCTGAAAGCTCTGGTGTTTTTTTCTTCTTTCTTTCATGTTTGACAAAGTACAGGTAAGAACTTTGCTCCAGGATGTCAAACAATAGGCTCTGTGCAGAGAATGCCTATTCTACACCTTTTGTCAAGCTGCTAGTGTAGGAGTTGTACGAGAGCTGAAAATAGCTTTCAGTTCCACATCAATACAATGTGAGCAAGCACAATGGGCAACCATTGATGTGACATCAGTTACAGTACACTGGACAACGTTTTAATCAGTTTCTCTCCCCCCTCTCCCATAACACACAAATGGAGATATAGAATTCTATACAGCATACCTGGAAGGAAAATACTAATTCAGCTAACATCAGGGAAGAAGAGTGCACTTCACTAAGATTGTAGTTTAGTCAGCACTTGATAACATGAATGCACAACTGGTCATTTCAGTTAGATTTACATTAATGGAACTGAACACAGCATTACAATTTCCAAACCATTATAGTCTCCAGATTCAAATCATTCCTAGATTAATTCCATATATTTCATTAGGGCCAATTTTGAGACAGTCATGAAAAGATAACAGCATTGTATTTATTTAGGCTTGTTACTGCCGCTCTAGGAAGATCTACACTATCATGGGCTGGCATTCTGTTACTAACACACAAATGTAAGTCCACCTTAAAGGTTGGCATTTTCTTTAAACCCCTGTAGCAATCAAAGCCCACCAGATCCTGAACTCACAGTTTTGTTGCAATAGTCCTGCTGAATGGCCATTCCATGGTGGGTGGAGAGCATGAAGGATCAGAGAAGCTTCTGGAGATCTCAGTTTAAGATGTTATCAACCCACATCTCACTATAAGGCAGTGGTATGCAACCTTTGGCCCTCCAGCTATTTTGGACTACAGTTCCCAGAATTCCAGACCATTGGACCAGCTGGCTCAGGCTTCTGGGAGTTGGGGTCCAAAACATCTGGAGGGCCAAAGGTTGGATGACACTGCAATAAGGCATAGTATTATGCATTTCCAATGCCCCTCTCCTACTCTATACTGGCCATGGAATGACCATTTAGGGTGGCAATACTATGAATCCTGCAGGTAGTAAATGGAGAGCCATAATGTAACTCCAGCTGCAGAACTCTTAATACAGTTGTCCCTTCGTATTCGTTGGGGTTTGGTTCCAGGACCCCCCATGGATACCAAAATCTGTGAATACTCAACTCCGATTATATGCAATGGCATAGCAAAATGGTGTCCCTTACATAAGATAGCAAAATCAAGGTTTGCTTTTTGGATTATTATTTTCAAGCTGTGTATACTTAAATCCATGGATACCAAATCCATGGATACAGAGGGACAACTGTACAATGCTGGGCAAGGAAGGTTCTCAGCCATAGAAAGCTGTATCTGTTTCCCACTTCCTTCTCCTTTCTAGCCTTGATACCAGAAGGTTACTGAAAACCCTGTCATGCTGCTTGACAAAAGTTCCATAAAGAAGCCATTGCAAGCATGACTGAATAACAAATGTCTACCAAATAAATATAACAATAGTGTCAAGAGTACCTAATTACCCTGATATTTGAAGACATATCAACATTTTCCAAGATATCCATTCATGCTAAATCAGAAACACAATCTAACTTGAGTTATCTTCTGGTCTCTTCTTTTTTATTTCTCTCTGTTATGCAGTTGTCAAAGTCTGGACATTATTATAGCCATTACCATGGCTATTCTGACTTTGAATATAGCAGCCCTAAACCATGATACTGTGTTGCATCCAAACCATTGTCTACTTTATTCACCTTCTTACATGTCTTTCCCCATTTATTTTGCTTAGAATAATCAGCTGTTAACAATTTGCATTTTCATGCTACAATATATGTCTACAATATTCTAGCTTTCTGTGTTCTATGATTGCTTGGTCTTTATGTACCAGTATTTTCCTTCATACTTCTTTATTGTTATTCTGTTTTGTCCAAGAAACTCTTAAATTTTCACACAGAGACAACATTTCAAAGGTTTCTATGCCATAAATACAGTAGAACTGAGAATACATTAGCAATGTACAATGCACATACTCAAAGCTAATTTTAAGTTTTTATTGTGAATTATAATTTCTGTCTTAAAGAAGCTCCTATGGACCATCTAACATTTATTGTGTGTCTATAATCCAACTGTTCATCCAACCAAATTCCAAAGTATTCATATTTGTCAACACATTCCACACACTTTCAGTTTGGCTCTCAAACTGCATTTCCTGGGCAACTTGTATTTTTCAAATTACTATTAGTTTTCTTAAAATTCATTTTTAAACCATGTCCTTTACTTACTTCACTAGCTTTATCATCTTTGCAAATCATCAAAGGGCTAATCTAGACAAGGGTATATAATGTGGATTGCTGCACATTAACGCAAAATCACAGAAGCATTCATTTGCCTCCACATTTTTTGAAAGATCGCTGGTACGCGAAGTTATTCATGTTTGAAATTCACATGCAGCCATACCTGTGAATCAAGATGTTGGCCAGGAGTTAATTACTCGCATTATTATTCTCCACAACTTGCCGCCAGTACACAGTTGTTTTTTTAAACTTTAAGATACGGAAGTGTGATCTTCTGCTTGAAAAAGCTGTTTGGCCACCTCATGACTGCAAAAAATGCTCACAGTTGCTACCAGGAAACTCCAAAATGGCACTTCCAGCCACTTTGTTCCTGGCAAGTCCACGCCCCATGCAAGTCTGTCCAATCAGTTTCAACTTCTGGAATGTGCTGTGCTGTGAATCGTTGGTCCAAACAGGAGGTAATATGCATTTCTACATATTTAAAAAAAAAAAATCAGGAAAAGCCACAAAGTTTTTTCTCATGCAGTTTTTGCACCCCCTCTTTTCAAAAATGGTAAATCACCACAGGACCTCATGAGGAAAAAGTTATTCTCCTCAAATTCTATGAAACTTTTCCACCGTCTAGACAACATCTAAGTTATCATATAGTAATACAATATCATCTTCATATGAGATGTTGTTGATAATATTGACAACTGAGATAATACAATTAACAGTGAAACTATCATTTGAATTAGCAAGTATGTCTTTAAAGATGTTTTCAGAGTACAAATTTAAAAGCAATGGTGAGAGTATACATCACTGTCATACATGGCCTTGTATTTGTATGTCTTATGTCATCTCATTTTCAACATTCATTGGAGCTTTTTGTTGAAAATATAGATTGCCTATTATATGAATATCTCTTGAATCAAGACCTTTGTTTACCAGCAACTCCATCAATTTGCTGTGTCAGACTTTATCAAAAGCTTTTTCCTCATCAATAGGACTTGCATAGATATCCACACTGGTGTCACATCATCTCTCCTCAAGTACTTAGATGTAGGATAATGTTTGTGTGCTTGAAATTCTCCTCAAAACCAAATTGCATGTCTCCTACTTTTCCACACTTCTTGTAAATGCTGCCATACTTTATTTTTAAGAAAACCTTAAACAAATGGCTCATTAAGCTCATTGTTCTGTAATCACTACAAATTTAGACAGTTTGCTTTTGGAGTAATGTAATACAAATCATTTTAAACTAATTTTCAATTAGGATTTGATTTGATCAAATAAATTCACTAAGGCTGAAATCTTGTTGGTGACTTATGCATGTGTAACTTGGGATTACATGTGAGTATGTCTGTTTTCAGATATTGTGCAAGGAGATGCTCACCAGCAACTTGCACAATCTCCAACCTCCCCAAGGCAGCTGTCAGGCCCTAAGGTAAATAGCTAAGGCTCTGCCAAGGCTATTTACTGGTTGTGGGTTGAGACAAGGGAGGACAGCATCACAGCTTCAACCTCATTGCTTGTTCCCATGCTCCACTCCCTACCCCCCAAAGAATAAAACATCTTGGCAGAGGGCTTGAGATCTGACAGCTCCCTTGCAGGGGAGGAATACAGACTTGTGGGTGGGTAATATAAAGCTTCACACACTTTGATCCAGGATCTCAGCCTAAAACTCTAGTTACCTGAGTTAATAATAATAATAATAATAATAATAAATTATTTATATCTCGCCCTTCTACAAATGCAATCGGGGCGGCTTACAGTTGCTGTTTGAATACCCCACCCTTTAAAAAAATGCAATTGCTAAGAGTGTTAGAAATTATTATCACACAAAGTAACATTCTGTCCCCTTTCTCTAGGATCTAGGTAGGCTTTTTTTTCCTGGAGTGCCAGGTGTAACTGGAACCTTCTAAACCATAAGTCAAACCAAGATGAAAGTTTTAATGCTTTACTGTTTTTAAGTGAACTGGTTACAGAAGTCATCAGTCTCTGATCCTTCCTGTGGTTTCATGGGATGCTGTCCCTGGGACCATAGGTTCGCAGGGTAAAATATGCCCAAAGGGCTATGACCTCTCTCTCTCTCTCTCTCTCTCACACACACACACACACACAGACACACACACATGATAATGTAGAAAACTCAAGAGAGAGCTAGCAATGTTAGGCTATTGAAGCCAAAAACAGTGCGGATTCTTGTGGAACCTTAAGGATTTACCTGTTTTATTTGGCATAAGCTTCAATAAGCTGCACCCCACTTCCTCAGACGCATGAAATGTAGCCTCTGTGGGTCAATACTTGTACACAAACTGGTATGGAGTAAATGGAAATGCAAAAAGTACCTGCAAGTGACTCTCCTTAAACAGTCGTTGAAAGGTAAGAGGACATCCTAGCATAGATCAGCAGAGTAACTCTTTGCTGATTGTACAGACAGAATACGGCTGGAATCCTGCATGGCACAGCATAGCACAGTAGTTTCACATGTGGACTATGCTATAACTGGCCATTCACCACCACCCCGGACTTACCACAGAACTGCTTCCTCCATTGCCTTTCTGTGCCTAGTGCAGTATGTGTGTGTGTGTGTGTGTGTGTGTGTAGACAATTGGAAAAGTGTCTGGCTATATCCCCATAACCAGATACAAAATGATTATATCATCCACTGGGATCATAGCATTAGCACTAGCAATAGCACTTCTATTTCTATACTGCTTATCAGTGCCCAAGCACTCCCTAAGCGGTTTACAATGTGTTAGCTAATTTCCCCCAACAAGCCAGGTACTCATTTTACCAACCTATGGAAGGATGGAAGGCTGAATCAACCTTGGCGCCCTTTAGGATAGAACTCACAACATTGTGGCTGGCATTTAACCACTGCACCACCAGGTCTCCCTTGCGCCACCAGGGATCCAGGTCTCTACATGTCTCAGCTGATGATGTAATCATTTCACACCTGGCTATGGAGACATAACCAGATGCTTCTTTAACCCCCCTCTCCTCTCCACTAGGCATGGAATGGCCATGGGGGGATTTCAGCAGCTGTACAGTAAGGGCTTTATCACACAAGGGTGGTAAATCACTGCAATTGCATTGTTTAAGGAACTGGAAACATTATGGTATTGAAACACTCACTTTCTCACTCTCCCTACAATAGCACTATGGTGCCACTGTGGTGATTCAAGATCCTGCAATCAGTCTTCTGCACCACTTTACTAACCCTGCTATCCTTCCCAGCCAGCACATGTGCTTTTAAACATTTTTATTTCTTTGATGTAACTGTGCAACCAATCAGTTTCTGAATTCTTGCATGATTCTGTTTGCTCCAACTGCACAGTTGCACAGTTTCAGTGTTTCTCACGAGACTGCCATAATATTGGAACTGCAGAGGAATGCAGTGAGTACTGGAATAGCTGTGATATTAGCAGCCATTCACCGGGTTCTACCATCAATAAAAAAAAAGATGTGCTTTACTGACAAGTGGAATGCAAGGCAGCAACAGAAGAACCATGGCGTCATGTGATAAGGATCAGCCAAAGAAGCTATTATACCAATGTTACTGCGATTTACCCCCCTCATGTGATAAAGTCCTAAGTCTGATGGGAGAAATTTGGTTGGTGTGGGGGGAGGAAAGGAATAACAACGTCCACATTGTCCAAAAAAGTACATATGCAGGTGTGAAGTTGACTTATACCTGTATTTGCGAGTAATAGGATGGCATCCCAAGGGAGTTAAGAGATCATCGATCACCACAAAGATTTTACTAGCAATTCTAGTACTACTGCTCATAGCCATAGAATTAAATAGAAATGGTAGGGCTGCCTGCATAAGAGCTGTGGAACATGTAGCCCTCCAGATGTTGTTGAACTGCAACTCCCATAGTCAATGGTGAAGAAACAATAGGAAATGAAGTCCAACGATATCTGGAGGACCACATGTTTCCCACCCCTGCTCTATGCTTTTCTTCTTCAGCACTTTCCAAGGTGATAGCCATGTTAGTCACTTTCAGTATAAAAAGGAAAGGAAAAAGTAGTCTTGTAAACACCTTTGTAAGATGGTAAGAGCTGTTTGACCATGGAATGTGTTGCCCGGGAGTGTGGTGGAGTTTCCTTCTTTGGAGGTTTTTAAACAGAGGCTGGATGGCCATCTGTCATAAGTGATCTCATTGTGTGTTCCTGCATGGCAGAAGGTTGGACTGGATGGCCCTTGTGGTTTCTTCCAACTCTATGATTCTATGATTCAGCTTAAAGACTAAGCAATTCATTTCAACATAAGCTTGGTGGAATTAACCATGCTGTAGCTCACAGAAGCTTATGCTGAAATAAACTGGTCCGACTTACAGTCAAAGTGCCACAAGATTACTTTCCCCTTTGTTTTCTTCAGAAATGTATCAGGTTGTGATGAGTAAAACCAAGCTGTCTGCACTGGTTTCCCAACTCTTTTCCCATGAGCTATTGCACCTCTTCTTCTCCCTTCCCTTTTCCTCTTGGCACCAATGTCCTAAACTGTTACTCTGGTTTTTTAACCTTTAGTTTTAGATTGTTTTTTTTAACTTTATCACCCAGTAATTGGAGAAAATGGCAAGAATACAAAGTTCTTTCAAAAAGCCGTTGCTCAAAAAATGTTAGGAGGAGCCAATTAGTTAAATGTACCACCTATTCATGTGTTAGCTTTTATTATACCAAAATGCATTTCCATTTTCCCCTCTCTCTCTGGTATTAACTGGCCATTATTTCCAGTAGAGAAGGAGGCTGCCCCAAGCTGAGCTACTGTATGGAAGCATTAACCAATCCATCATATGGAGGAAATTGTGGCTAAAGTGCTTGAGAAGTTCACTTTGAAATCTTTATACATTCGTTAAAAAAAATAGTGGGGGAAGCCAGCCTCAGCTGTCAAAGCAAGAGACTGATAAATAAAATGGAAAAGAGCCATTATTCATTCTAAATGGTCTATTGTCAATGCCTGCACAGTTAGCAAACAGAATTTGGACTTTCTTTTTGGAGTTTTGATCAAACAACGTCACACACATGTATTCATCACTGTCAACGGTTTCAGACATTCGGCATCTCCATACCTTAAAAGCGTTGACTTCTGGCATTGTTGGGAAAACAGCTCCCTTTATAGTTTCCCATCAGTAGATGGGAAATGTTTCATAAGAGACAACATCTTTCTTCAAGTTCTTGGTTTCATCCTGCCCCTCAACTGGATTTGTGATGTATGACACAGCAATAAACTAAAGGCATGGAGACAATACTTACATATCTTCTAGCCTTTCCCAATTAAGTGTTATTTTTGCTTCCAGGATAGGAGTAATGATTAGACTGAGGATGCTACAGCACACGGCGTCAGCTTTGGTTTAATTATTAATTATCTTGAAATGTTTCTCAGTATTGCTATCTAAAACCCCCCACAATTTAATATTTCACTTGAGGTGTTGTCTGAAACCCTGCATCTGCTTTTCTTTCATGCCTATTTATCTATTTGTGTGCCACTCTTCTCCAAGGAGAAACCATTTAGGGTTCTGCAAGGAACCCTAGATGGGTTTTCTATTGCCTATAATAATGATGGGGAACCTTTGACAGATTTGGATTTCAAATTCCCAGAAGTCCAGCTAATGTGACCAGTGGTAATGGATTATGGGGACTGAAGAGGAAAGGTTCTCTACCATTGGCCTGTAAGTTCACCTCTTTAAAATTCAGTATGATTCAGCAAATTTTCATGATTGGGTGATCTGGGAAACCTGAAACCAATAATAGATGAAAGGCTATAAATGTAATAAATACACCCCTCCATTCTGATTTATAGAAACAGGAAATACATCATCTTGCAGTTTCATAATCACTCCACCTAATATCTCTGTTTAGCATCATTTTTCTGGGTCCTGTAAAAGCCTGTAACATAGTCCCATTTCTCATACATTCCCAGACCATGACCCATCCATGATCATGACCCAAGACATGAGGAGCCATCCATGAGAAACCTCCATGAGTCATAAAAGGCCTGTTTGCCCTCTCTTCTTATAAGAGTAGGAGAAAAGAAAGCTCTTTCCTCTACTATGTTGAAGGGTTTTCTGGTTTTCACAGTGTCTCCTGGGTGCAAAGGCAAAGGTAGCCAACACTACTACCTTTGAACTGAAGACAGAGGCCTCTCTTTTCATTTCAGGAGGCACTCCAATGCTGTATTGTCCATTTGGCATACAGCAAATGGCACACAGTCTTGACAACATCAAAGGCAAAACCCTTTCAAAATAACCCTGGGAAAAATCATGTCATGTGGAAAAACCTGGATGGGTCTGGCATGAGAACACAGGAGTCCATACCTGTATGCTGGGCTGTATGACCAGAAACCAGGAAGGAGGCCCCCAGCAAGTGATCAAAGCCCCTTGCATGTGACCAGCCTTGATCACATGCTGAGGGCCTCCTTTCTGGCTTCAGAGCGTGTTGCACATGACAGTGGTAGAGGCACCCGCTGATACTGGCTGGTGTGTCTGTGCAGACTTTTGCCCATTTCTGTGTGGTAATGGGGTATCTGGGCCAGCTCCAGAGCAGAGTATTCTGGCCCATGTAGACAAGCCCTATGTCAATCAATCTCCACTAGAGTGAGACAAACATACCTCTAAGCTGAAAATTTGCCTCTATGTCCAAAGAGGTTCTCAGAAAGCTTCTCCCCAGCTCCATTTCTGAGCTGCTAGGCAGGGTAGGGGAAGGCTTGGTTAGCACATCCCTCCCTACCTTCAGACTTTGAGCTAGAAATAGGATGAATTCTCATCCTCTGATCTTGGACTGCATTTGAGTTGTAGCATGAAGTCAGGGAGAAGACTCCATCCCCACGGTGAAGTGGTTGGTCCAGGAAGGCCAGCCAAAACTTGTCCATTCAATAACTTAAGGGCCACTGGATTCATAGAAGCTCCACTTCAGAACTTCTACTACATAAATGTAAAAGTCTTTCTGACACTGGAGTAAATGGGAAAAGGTTTACTTGCATAACTTGGAAAGTTATTTTTAAGAAGAATAAATATGATGACATCTATGCTAAAGCCATCCATAACAGCGTAGTGGCAGGAAAATGGACCTCAGAGTTATCAGCCTACTACTATTCTGTTATGGAAGGCTTCCATATATTCTTATATTGATTTTTCTTAAAATTAATTTCAGTGCTCTGCCACAAACATATCACAGCAGCCACCTCAGGGTTTGTTTGTTTGTTTAAACATGCACGGGTGTTATTGTGTGCCTTCAAGTCATTTCTGACTTATGGCAACTCTAAGGTGATCCTATCATGGGGCTTTCTTGACAAGATTTGTTCAGAGGGAGTTTGTCATTGCCATCTTCTGAGGCTGAAAGAATGGGACTTGCCCAAGGCATCACACCTTATACCAGTAGTGTCTAACCTGTGGCCGTCCAGGTGTTTTGGCCTACACCTCCCAAAATTCCTGACCACTGGACCAGCTGGCTCAGGCTTCTGGGAGTTGGAGTCCAAAACACCTGGAGGGCCACAGGTTGGACACCACTGCTATACTATTAAATCTCAGGGCAGCGTACAAATAAGACCAATACAAACAAATTAAAACAATTGAAAACAATAAAAATAATTCATATAAACATATAAAACCATGTTAACTAGTTAAACTAGATTAAAAAGGCTAGAACAATTTGGAACCATGGCCATGATTTTGTATCATCTACGTAACCACGTTATGTAGCTAAGTTGTCTCTCCAAGCTCCAGCCCCCCAATCCTTACTTACCAGGCAGCAGCTGCTGCTAGTGATGTGGTCTATTCCCCTGTTGATCAGGAAGCAGCTGACTGGCACTTCTAGCCCACTCCCATGAGCAATCTCTGGTACAATAGTAAGAATCAGGGTCTCTGTTGCAATTCCCCCCTGCACCAGAGATAACTTGCAGGAGGTGACAGAAACATCAGCCTGCTATGCCCTGATCAGCAGGGGAATAGACCCCTGTTGCCTACAGCAGCTGCTGGCTGGTAAGTCTGGATTTGGAAACTTTCACAATCCCTATGTATTCCCTACACCAGTGGTTCTTAACCTCTGGTCCGGGGACCTCCAGGGGTCCACAATGTCTTCAGAGGGGATCCACAAAGGCTTGAAGACTGCTTGGCCCACCTTCTCCCTGCAGTGGAATGGCCGCGTGACAGGAGCCAAGGCAAAGTCTGGCTGGCTGGCTTGGCCTTTGCATTGCCATTCAATCGGCTTCAGCCACAAATTAGGAGGAGGAAGCAAGAGAAAATTCTTCCCTCCCACTCCAGTGCCTCTGAGGGAAGGTTTAATGGATGGTATAATTGTATTATTATTATTATTATTATTATTATTATTATTATTATCTTGAGTTAAGGCTTGGGAGACCATGGCAACGAAAGGTATTTAAAGAGGGTCCCTCATAAAATAAAGATTAAGAACATACTATTAAATATGTAGGAATTGTGAACTGCTTTAGCGAATTCTGGTCCACGTGCATAACCATTTTAGAGTGAATCACTCTAAAGGCTTTAATAAAAAACCATGGTCGAGATCCTGCATCAGAGTTTATGATGCATACATTTACAGTGACAGAGGTAGGTCACTGACATGATACACAACCATGCTAGCAAACTGCGATGATGCACAATGAGTGTGATATACCAGACACACGTTCAGATTAACTCAATAAGATTTCTTTATTAAGCAAGGAAACTTAGACCAGTAACATAGGCAAAGCCAGAACTAAAACCAATCTAGTACAGACTCCACATAAACCCTTACAGAGTGAGAATGGCATGTAGGGAGGGCTGTAGGGGTGCAGCTACCTCCAGGTGCTGTGGCCTTGATGTTGCCCGAGGAACAGCATTCCCAGACCCAAAAGGTGGGTTGGCTGCCGTCCAGAGATAGAGAGGCCCAGGGAGGGAAAACAGGCCAGGAACCAAGCTCATGTCAGGCCTATTACCAAACTCATGTCAGGGTCTTCCATGGGGTCTACTCTAATACCCAGAATCCAGGGACGAGCATGACAATGGGTTACTGTGCAAGACGTCCTGTTGCGCAATGGGGGCTCCCATTATTCAATGTGTCCTGATGCACTATGTGTTCTGAAGTGAAGCATTTCCCAATGCACAACATGTCCTAATGTGTATTGTGAAATTTAGGCATCAAGACATGTTGTGCATTGGGATTGTTGCAGAATGGTCATGCTGCTGGCACTGTTTGTGCAATGTCCCCAGAGATGTAGATACACCCCCTCCCCTCCTGAGAATACCAGTATTGCACAACATCATGCATCACCGTTATATGACTGTAAGTCAGTTTACGATACTATGAATTCTTCCTATTATTATGTGCAATAATAAGTATAATAATACCACAATGTTTCCGCTATCCTCATTCGCAGAATCACAGCATTTTTAGTCGCTAGTCTGATAGTGTTTTTATTGCTTCTTCTGCATGGGGCTGACATGGCTTTTGTCTGCGTTTTTTTCTGAGAGTAGGATAAAGGAGATTATCAGACACTTGAAAAAGCCCCAAGGGAGCTTGCAAGAACGATATCACTATAATGGGAACAGGTCCCAGTATTGCATGGCATCCTCCTGGCATGCTTGCTCCATCCTCCCTCCATGCTGATATGATGACAAAAAAGGTGTAGCTTTCCATTAGCGGAAAATAAAGGGAGGGAGGATGGAGCAAGCATGCCAGGAGAACAACACATGCAGAATCGGGACCCGTTCCCGTTACAGTGACATTGTCTTCATGAGCTCCTTTGGGGCTTTTTTCAAGCATCTGATAATCTCCAAAGTGTCCCCACAGTCTCTTTAAAAGCTTGACAAAAGGGAGAAGGCTTTGGATATTTCATTTTAAGGCTTTTGCTAATGGGTTCACCTCCCCCCCCCCCGTTGCCCTGCTTCTCCTGATTAGCAATTGTCAACCCCATTGTTTAGGAACTCCTTACATTTGTTCTGATTGCATATCTTAAGCAGGTGGCTTTTTCTGGATGGCAAAAAGGGTTTCAGGGAAGGGGGGGAAGAAACATCAACCCCCACCCCATTTATTCCCCTTTCTTTTCTGCCCCCTCCCCACAGCATGGGAAGAATAAAGTCAAGCAATTTAATGTTTAACCACCTAGTGTCAATGGTGTGCATTTGAAAGTGTTAACAAAGGGGCCCCACGTTTTCACATATTGAAAGCTCTGATTATGTGAAGGCAAAGATATATATTAGAAAGCCTTTCCATGCAGAGCTTGGTGGGTTAGAGATACATGATGCATTGTTTAACTACAGGCCCGCTGCACTGTAAATCAAGCTGTCCCAGAGGGAGAAAAGAAAGCTAGAAAGCTGTTTAACAACAAGGGGAAAGGGAATCACAGAGAAAAAGAAGGCAATTGGATGAGATATTTTTATTTTTCCCTGGCTCTGTTTCTTTCTGAAGCCTGATCATTTGTAATTGCTCTCCACTTCTTTTGCTGATATAAAATGGCACTGTGTATTTTATGGCTTTCAGTCCGCTCTCTGAAATAAGAGGGAAAATTATAAGGATTGTGGTGCAATCAAGTGGCATGAAATTAGTGATGCCATTAAATGAATATATTTAATGAACAGATATTACATGAGAGGCTTTGTTCAGACATTCTCAAACCACGGCATGCATCCCCACCAAAGAAATTAATATGAAGCATGGTTTCTTAGAGTGGCCACATATAAACAATCAGAGCTTGGGGAAAATGAAGTAATTATTAATTCATTTGCATAATTAATGAACTTTCAGTCGAACAAAGGCTTAATGTCACTACCACTGATATCTAGCTCATACCTTTCAACTATCCTGATTTGGCAGGGACAATCTCAACTAATCTTCTGCCATCCCGCCTTTTTAATCTGTTTTTAAAATGTCCCAGTTTTTCTCCCTTCTTCCCACTTTCCCCCTTTGACCTTTGATTGCTTCAATTGCTGCAAACTGAGGACTTTATCAGATGTAGGAAAATGTGGTAAAAATACGATGTCCCTAATTGCATCATAAGAACGCAATGATAGCAGAAAGGGAGGCATTATCAGATGCCTGTGTCCTCAGCCTTTCCTGGGGCATAGCACTGGCACAGATGAGGCTTCACTTTTTTTATTGATGGGGCTAAACTGTCAATAAAAAGGGATGCCTTATTCACACCTGCGCTGAAGGACATCGTGGTCTGATAATGTCACCTGTTTCTGTTATCGTCATGTTCTTCTCACACGGCTTTTGCCACATATGATCATCTCCTGAGTTCAAAGTGCAAAAATAGTTTGCACTCAATTAACTCAGTGGTGCAATGGAGAGGAGGAAGTGGAATCCTGCCTTTCCCAGTAGGTTCGAGCAAGAGCAAACTGCTACAGCCTTTCCTGATTTATTTATTATTTCTGATGAATAACTTTTGCCATCTTGGCTACACATGTTGCTTGGCTACACATGTCCTGGTTTTCATCTGTGAAATATTGGAGTGTATGCTAACTTAATGGTGACCAAAAATTACACATTAATGTACACATTAAAAGGTTCCTTGAATGAAAAGGTCTTTACTGGGGAAAGGTGACAAGGGAGGGGACCAGCCGCCTCCCACAGAAGGAAATTCCAGGCTGGAGCAGCCACTGAGAAAACTCTCCTATGTCCTCATGAAATGAATCTTTGATAGTGGAGGGGCTGAAAGAAAACTGCCCCCTTGGTTCCAGCAGGAAACATGGCAAATTGTCTCCCCACAAGGGTAGAGGGTCTGGGCTGGATTCTGTGCATATGTGTGTATTAAGGAGGAGAGGGACCCTTCTGGAACACAAAAACAGCCTTGGAACACAAAAACAACCACACTCCCCCACAACCTAAGATTTCCTTTAAAACTAACTAATAACATAACATTTAAGTAAAGAGTTAATTTCATGAGTTATGCACCCCGCAATAATGATGATGTAAGCTGAACTAGGTTTTGGGACCCTTTAACATAAATCTTAATGAATTACACTTTTAAAAAACACTAATGTTCCAAGCCCTGAAAAACTGGTACAGTTGGGAGCACACAGAAAAAAAGGCCCTGGTGTGTTCTACATGAAGCATATGAGCTGTACCTTGCCCACCCCTGCTTATACCCTATTTGGTGCCAGCCAAAAGCACTGGAACTGGAAGAACGAAAGGGACTGGAAGAGAAGATACCAAACAAAAGGTGGAGGGAAGAATACAGAAAGATGGCAAATGCTATCACAAAATACAAGGCAACAAGAAGTCAGTGTATGAAATATATGTAAAGAGAACTTTTCAAACACCATACAATGTCATATATCAAATTTTATAACCATAGATTTTATCACCACTTGTTCTGTAGGTAGCATGAAGAAATGTATGGCTTTATAAATGATCAGTTAAGTCCCTAATGCAACAGTGAGTAATTCATGGCCTCCAGATGTTGCTGGCTGTCTCATTAGACCTCCCCAGAATAGCCAGTGGTGAGGAAAGATAGATGTTGTTAATGGGAGCATCATCTTAAGAGCCAAACAGTGCTGCTTAGCTTGGGTTGCCAATTTAGGATCATCCTGGGCCCTGTTGTTTCTGCGCCAAAACCCGAGACTTAGGGATGGCCCCCTGATATCATTAAGTGTTATGCTTAAGTACCAACTACAGTTGCTGACAGCTTGTCATTCAAATACACATAAACACACACATCTGTGTGTGTACAGAGAGGGAGAGAGAGAGAGAGAGAGAGAGAGAGAGAGAGAGATCCTTGGCCATCATATATCTTAGGCACTCCCCCCATCTTTGAATAAGAATCATCTCTGTCTTCTGGCTTCTTCTTCTCTGGTGAATCAGAGTTCTTGGCATGGGTTCTTAGAGAGGGAGGATGGCCTCTGCTTGCCTCTTCCCCAGGTAAGGCTGCTGGGGCTGCGGCACTTGTGGTGTAATGTAAGGCGGGGGTTCCATTGGCCCCATCAGGTCATCTCCTAGGGGATCTAACACTGGCTTTAATGTATTGGCTAGTTTCCCTTTTCTAAGTATCAGAAGGCCTGAGACTCCTGGCGTTTTTTTAGCCACGGGGGAGACTCTAACTCCAAGGAACCCTTGCTGGGCCATCCTACTTCAAAAGAGGGCCATTCCACTTTAAAAATGGGGGTACTGACAGGGTTGCTGGGAGCATGTTTGGGTGGGTTTGGTGGGTACTGGAAGCCATTGGGTGGCCACTGTAGAAAGCTTCTGGTTTGCAAGGGGGAGGGTTACTGTAATCACTACTGAATCTCTATTTGAAATTTTTCAACATACAGCCCAAAGGGGATGCAAGTCTTGCTTCCTGCTCCTCCCGTTTCCCCCCTCCTAGGATTTAGACAGACATGAAAAGGAAAGGGTACTGGTCAGTGAGTAAGGGGTCTCACTGGCCAACACAAGAGGACTGACACAATTCTCTCACTACTGGCCTATGCAGGCAGACACTCAATGGTCTGCAACAGGAACCGCAGCAGCCACTCACACAATCCAAGCACTACACTCACAGGTCCCTGCCTCCCACTTTTTTTTTTCTTTTTCCTTGAGCCAGGTGGTTTCATCAGAACTTTTTCCAGTCTGAGTCCTAGGGCAGGCTCGGGGAGTGATCAGGTTCCCCTTCCACTCTTATGGAGTGGGCTATAATATTTCCCTTGTATAGTTGCCTGTGCCTGAAGGCAGGGATCAGTTTTCCTTCTCTGGTTTCTGGGTTCTCCTCGCACACATTGCTGTTCAGGCAGTCACGGCACTGGCTCCTCCCATTCTTCTGACAAATGGTGGCACAGCAGTTAGAGCAGGCTAAAGGCCCCCTCTCTGTCTCATCACCTGTTTGTCTGAGTCACGGCCCCAGGAAATGTAACAGAATTCAGAGACAGGAGTTTGGAAAAAAGAGTTATCTTTATTGAAAGTAATGCCAGTGGGCTTTGGCTGGAACCACTTCCCAAAAATGCCAAGCCCCAAACTATAGCTACAGAATGCTTTTATAGAGTGGTTATGACACGTATGCAAAAAGCAGCCCCCCCCTTGCTCAACTAGTTTCACAGTATTCAGCAACTTCCCTTTCTTGCAAGGATTGTTTACACTTCAGGAAAGGATTGTTTACAGAACATGAAATGTTTACAGGACAAGATAAGCTTGAGGTACACTCTGACCATTATTGCAGAAGGAATTGCTTACACAACAGGAAATCAGTAGTCTAGCTGAGGAGAGAAGAAAGAGAACTTGCAAAGACCTATGAGGTTACCATGAGGCTATCCAGTCTGACCCCAAATAGTAATTGCAAAAGTTCATTCTAGCCATGCCAATACAAACATACAGATATTTGGGATCACCTGGCTACTTCAGGAGCATCATCTTAAGAGCCAAACAGTGCTGCTTAGCTTGGGTTCCCAGTTTAGGATCATCCTTGGCCCTATAATTTCTGCGCCAAAACTTGAGACTTAGGGATGGCCCCTGATGTCACTAAGTGTTATACTTCAGTACCAACTACAGTTGCTGACAGCTTGTCATTCAAATACACATAACACACACACCTGTGTGTATACAGAAAGAGAGAAAGCGATTAAGAGACAGGACATTTGTCTGTCTGAAAACGAAGCTAAAGGCTGTGATCTCAGATCAAGAGAATGGTTCCTTCCTTCCTTGGAGAGATGGGATAGGGAACATTTAATTTAGCCTACTTGTTAGTAGCCAGAAGGTGAATGGAGAGCAGAGTGGAGGGTGAGCCCTGGAATCACAGAGTGGGTGGGAAGGAGAAGCTAATTAAGCAAATACATCAGTATCTGTGGAGAGTCTTTGCAAGTTGTACAAGCAACAAATCAATGATGTGTTGCAAATTGTAGCAAACTCTACTAGCTGAGCTGGAGATTTGCACACAGCCCTTTCCTCTTGCCTGGAGACGAATCCAGCAAAACTGGAGAATTTGCATCCTTGCCTGACACCTGGAAATGAGCCAAGAAAAGTGGAGACTCAGGGCCAGGCCTTGAAGATTTGGCAACCCAATGCTTAGCCCAAGTGACACATGTTTGGGAACAGAGGCTTTTGTGATAGACAGCACTTGTATTTTTATTATTATCTTTAGTGAAGAGCTAACAGCTTATTCCCCCCCCCTTTCTCTGATTTGTATTCAAGAATTGGGATTATGTAAAGATTTTCAGCATTTGTCAAACTTGTTCTCTACATGGATATGTTAGCTGTTTTTAAGTGACAGCTACCTTTTTAGACAAAAATTTCCTGTTATTTAAACTGGAATGGTTATTCATTGTTCTTGATAATAATAATAGAGCTCATGTAGTTTATAAAGGATACCATTGCTACCTGGTTCTATTTGTTGCGCTACAGCCTGCTGGAGTCTGTCTATGCTCAGGAGTCCAGCCAGCAATCAGGTGAGCAGAGTAGCAAAAGCCTGGTCCAGATGCTTCCAGCATGTTCAATGTTCAATGAGTAGATGGACACACTTAGTGTCTAAAGCTAACAGTCTTTATTGTTTACATCCTAAACTACTAACAAAATCATTGCTCTAATAGCTAAGCTTACAGTTAGCAGTCAGTCAAAGAAGTCAGTTGAAGGAGAGAAGTGGGCTGTCTTGCACCATGACTTATATAGGGTTTCCTAGCTGTTCTAGCAAATTCTAGCAACTCCCCTTTATTCAATTGGTGATTGGTGACATCATCTGACATTATCCATAGCATGTTTTGTCCCTTCTAGGAGTCATACTGAGATAAGTGGGCAGAAAAACATCAGCTGTCTGCTCTACTGTGTAGCAGTTTAACCATCAGCATTGTCCGCTACAGATAAATGGAATATATGGTATCTCTTTATGACATAAATTTCCAAGGGCTACACATTCAAAATCCTAACACCATTAAATGGTACATTAAGTTTAGGGTGCATGGTTCCTTTTGTTCATAAGTATATGTGACAATTTCCGGTTAACTCTATTATACTGCTAAAGAAGATCAATGCTATGTAACATGCCATGATGGCCCCCACCTTTTTAATACACAAATAATTGGCTACATTCTTTAATCTGGCGATTAAAGTTCAGGTGATGATGGCCAATTCTCCCTGGGTACCTCTGGAAGCGAGACATTCACAGATCACATTAAAGGTAGTTGGATTCTCATTGCTGTGTGAGATGCTGGTTTTCCTCTTACAGATCTCCAAAACAATAGAAAGCTGCCTGTCACTCATCAGTCCAATATTCCTTCCTTCAGTGATCATTAACACATCCAGGGAGCCATTGTTTAACTCTGTGAATCTCTGGCAAAACCTATTACCCCTCAATATATTCCTCTATGTGAAAATCATTTTCCAATAAAGCCATCTTTATTTTATTTTATTTTGGGCTTGAGCCCATTCAGCAAGTACTGGTATACACAGGTCAAAGATCCTGTCTTTGCCCAACCTCCCACATGCCAATTTGAGCTAATTAAATTCCCCCAATCGCGATTCAGACACACGTGGACATTCCATGGACCTCAACAATTCAGGTAACAGCTAGCCCAAAATATATTTGGTATGAGGTACACATTCATCTGTGTTATACTTATATCTCAGCTAATTAAGTCTATGTATTCTTGGCCATTACTTCTTTAACAGAAAGTTTGGTACCAGAGGCAGAAATAACATGGAAAGAATAGGGGCAGTTTCTGACAGCACAAAAAAGGAAGAGCAGCTTGACATGTTTAAGCAAACTTTTTATTCAGGACATGTGAAATGAAAAAACACACACAGATAAGCTGACATTTTGGACCTTCTAGAGACCATTGGAATGCTTCTTCCAGAATGAAAGGGATTTACAGTATTTCATCAGCCTCGACTTTTTAAAAGTGATTTTCATTGTTGATGCTGCTACAAAAGTTCCAATTACACAGAGAATGAGGAGGAAAAGGGATGGCTGGGCAGGTGTTGGAAGATTCTGTAAAAAGGAGTTTCTTTGTCAGAAGCTTTGTTAACTGAGATATGCCATTTACATATTGAGCTATTTGCTTGACATTTTGTACAATAATTTTATGTATTCAGCTGTACAATATTAATGTTTTTTAAATGAACGGATTTTTTTGTTTTTTGCTTTTTAGAAAATGAAGTTTTACTTCCCAACTTTTTTTTTTGTCTCTTAGGAGCATCTATCCTCCCTTTCATAGTTGGTTTGCTAGTGTATAACATTATAATAATTTTATTCACAGTGCTTTGCCTGATCCAAAGGGTGCCATGGTATCTAACAACAGCTGACTCTAAATAAGCACCCAACAAGTAATAATAATAATAATAATAATAATAACAACAACAACAACTTTATTTTTGTACCCCACCTTTTGCCTATTAGGCAATCAAGGCAGCTCACAACAACTAGAAATAAAACAAACAAATCCATAACAACAGTAATAGCTTAAAGCAGTTTATCCCCCTTAAAATTACATATAATAATACATATATTTAAAAATAATTGGTGAATTCAGCAATAATATAAAATACTACCCTAAAACTTTAAACTATAACATCAAAACATAAAAACATAAAAAGAGGGAGAAGCATCCGTTAAAATGGTCTATTCTATAGTGCATATGTATTTATTTCATTGCCATATTTGTAGTCTACCTCTCTGCTAAGGTTCATTCCAGAAGCAGCTGGCAATAAAATTCATCATGTTTTTGCAAGATCCCATACATTCAACATAAAACACACTCCATTAAAATTAGGTATTAAGTACAATAATCTAACAACTGCAGTGAAAAGCAGACAATAAACAACCAATACACAGTTTAGCAAATTACACACATCCTGAGCAATCCTAATTCAAAGATGCAATGCCTGTAGGTGGATTAGGATCAGACACAGGGGTGTAGCTATGCAGAGTGGGAGGGGGGCAAAAGATGAAAGCATTGCCTCCCAGATCGGAATTCTGCTCCCCAATGAAATTTTCCTTCTGTTCTCAAATTTCTAACATTGTAGCGTTAACCAAATAGGTGGAGGGAGCCCACTCATGATGCCAAATCTCAGTTGTTATTTGGGGGAATTATTATTGCTCAAAGGATGGCTGCAAATGGTCAGGTAACTTCTGGGACTTTTGCACCTATGTATACCAGTACTAACATTGGAGACTCTGACTTAGGAGATTTTCACACTACACTGTTATAGTGTTACTATTCCACTTTATTTGCTATGGCTGCCTCATGTGGAATTCTGGGGCACTGTAGTTTAGGGAGGGGCATTTACAACTCTCAGCCAGAGAGCTCTTAGGCCCCACTAAACTACTTAAATTGAAATTAAATGGCTTTTATTGGAAAATAACACAGAAGCATTCACACAAGCCCACACACATTCATAAGAACCATACAAGGCTAACAAAGAGTTCTGAGGCAAAAAGGTTGGACAGAGGAATAGATTCAGGAGACAGGGTAACAATTGCCAGTCCTGAAGAGTAGAGTTCCATGCAGTGAAGAGACTCAGACTGGAGCTGCGGTGGCACAGTGATCCAACAGAGTGACGTTGTCCAACTGTGACACACATGGCTATTGTTTGGGGACTAATATTTATATTCTTTTTAATGTCCTGAAAGGGTGTTTTTGGCTTAGAACAAAGCGTAGATGGGTGTCCCACTGCTAAACAAAGGAAACCACAACTTTGCTGATGGCTGTTAATGGCTGGGATATTGGAATTGATGGGTTTATGGCAACCTCTGTATTTTGGGATAGGAAAGGTGAGAAGGAACATCTTCTGAGGATAATGGCTGTTTTGTTGTTTGTGATATGACTCATCGCCAAGGGTGCCCAAGAAGGGATTAGTACATTCCACCTTGATGGCTCTGTTTACTAGGGGTTGCTCTTAAGCCTATCTTGGATGTATCTGCTGGTGGTTTTCCATGACACCTTCTTTAGGTCCTGGTGATCTCCATCTGACCTCACTTACGGTCTACCACAGTCTACTAGACCTCATGAAGTGTCTCAGCATTGCCAGTTATGAAATAATTATGAGCTACACCCCTGATCGCAATACTGTTTGCCACCGGAATCCTCTTTTGCCTGGTTGATCTCAGACATCGACTGACAAAGTACTCCGTTGGCAGAACTGCTCTGCTGATTGAGATCTGCTGGCAGAAGAGTCCAAAAAAAAAAAAAAAGGATGGTGAAGAAGGAGCTATGTCAGATCATAGAATCATAGAGTTGGAAGAGACCACAAGGGCCATCCAGTCTGACCCTCTGCTATGCAGAAAGAGCACTTTTTCAGACAGGGTAAAAAAAAAACCCAATGGAGGTTGGGAGGAGGATGGTGCTGTCCCGCCAGATGACACCGTCCTCCTCCTGTCCTTCGTTCGTTCTGCCTCTGTCCTTTTTTTGTTTTGTTTTGCTGCTGCTGCTTTTTATTAACGGAAACTTTAAAAAAAAAAAGCATGTTTACACTCCCATTTGGGTACTGCTTCAGTCCAATGCAGCCCTCTGTAGCCACGCATTTGGTATCCTGGGATTCCACCATTCACAGCTTGAAAATATTCCCAAGAATAAATTCCAAGAAGCAAACCTTGCTGTTTGCCATTTTATATAAGGGACACCATTTTACTATGCCATTTTGTATAACAGGATTTGAGCATCCATGGATTTTGGAAGCTAAGCAGGGTCAGCCATGGTTAGTGCTTGGAGATCACCAATGAATACAATGTGCTGTAAGCTATATTGCAGAGGAAGGAACTGGGAAACTATATCTTCATGTTCCTTGTCTAAGAAAACCGTATGAAATTCATGGGGTCACCATAAATTGACAGGTAACTTGAAGGCACACACATACCACACACATATTAATAATATTTTTTAAATATAGTTATTTATTACCTGCCTCTCTCCTCAGAATTGGGGCGGGGTACAACATCACAAAGTATACAATACAATGCATCACAATACAGTACAATTCAATACAGTACATTCAATGCAATACTATTTGATACAGTTTACAGACAGTACAGACAATACAGACAATTATACAATGCAAGTGCCTGTAGATGGCACTGCTGGCATGCAAACGATGCTGCAAGAGTGACACTGCAGAATGCATTGTACACTAATAATGACTGCTGCTTCTGGAAACTGAATTAACAGCTTCCACAGCATGTCGCCCCAGCTCTTTATTATGCTGGTACTCATTTTACCAACTTACGGAAGGCTGAGTTGACCTGGGGGGCCCTGGAATTGAACTTACGAACTCAAGATCTACATGAGTTTTTGGCTGCAGTTTTGGCTGCATTAGCTTACTGCGCCACCAGGGCCCCTAATATTAAAAAAATTAAACAGAATGCAGCAAAGCTACTGCAATATGAGCTTGTGGTAAAAACAGGGGAAATTATTCTAGATGCTCTTCTAAGGTAAAACAAAGAAAGACTTTGCCATTTATTGTCTCAGAAAATCCATCTTAGGATATTAAAAGGAGATAGACAAAAGAAGTTGACCTATACTTGGTTACAAGAGGCTCTAAAAGCTGACTCGTGTGGGTGTAAACTAGCATTCATTGTGAAGTCGAAGGCTTTCATGGCCAGCATCCATAGGTTTTCCTTCTTTTTTTTTCTGGGCTATGAGGCTGTGTTCTGGAAGAGTTTATTTCTGATGTTTCACCACATCTGTGGCTGGCATCTTCAGAGCTGTGGACAAGTTTACATAAGGACCACAGTGTGCAAACACAAATCAAGGAACATGAGAGACACTGCAGACTGGGCAAGCCAGAAAAATCAGCAATAGCAGAACATGTTATAAACCAACCTGGACACAAAATATTATTTAAAAACACAGAAATTCTGGACCAGGCCAACAACTATCATGTCAGAATGCATAGAGAAGCTATTGAAATCCACAAACACCTGGACAACTTCAACAGGAAAGAAACCCTAAAAGTAAACAAAATCTGGCTCCCAGTTTTGAAATACATTAGAATCAAAACTCAACACATGCAAATGAACTCCACCCAGGGCCAGGGGGATTTCCAGCAGACAATGGACCATTAGCCAACCATTAGCCAAACAGATGCTAATCCTCCTTGCATATCTCCACCCAGAAACTAGCCATTCAAATACACAAATTTGTATATCCTCTCCAACAGAGGCTCACAGTGTATAAACCTCACACACAGTCTACCCAACCGTTCTCTGAAGATGCCAGCCACAGATGCAAGCAAAACATCAGAAATAAACTCTTCGAGAACACGGCCTCACAGACCAGAAAAAAACAACATCAAAGAAAACCTAGCATTCATTGTTGCTGTTGGAGTTTCATGGAAACTCCTTCCAAGACAAAGGGGACAGAGAGACTAACTAATTTCTTGAGATCACGGGAAAGTGATGTCTGCAGGTCAGAAGGAAGCAAAAGGCTTGAGTACATAGGCCAAAGAAAGATACAGAGAGGTGAACACAAGGGGCAGGCATTATCTAGATTCTCCCCTCTGATTGATCACTTTATTACAAGCATTGATGCCTCTTTGCTCCCAAAAGTGGCATCATCACATGGGCAAATCTGATTGACTGTGTGATACCCATATTGTTTTGGGGGTGAAGAATCCAATTTCTTCTGTTTTACAAAAGGTGTAAAGCAGCTGTCAATGGGAGTTGTGAGCAGTAACAAAACAATGCCATTAAGGAAAGGTGAGGGAAGAGGTTTTGGCAAACTCCCCCTTCTATTCCAATCTCCTTTCTTGGGCCACAATACAAACTATGAGAAAATTCAGTAGAGTACTAATTAGGATGTTTAAGTATAAGGAATTCTGCTCACCAATATTTTAAAACTACTGTATGTCTTAGGAAGAAATGGAGAAATTTTTGCCTCATCTGAACTGATTGCAGTTATTTTTCATATGTTATCTCTACAGGCAAGTAGAGGACAATACAGTAAGCAAGGGGATCTTATAGTGCCTTTGACACTAACTGAGAGAAAGAAATTGTAGCATAAGCTTTCATAGACTTGGTCTACTGCCTCAGATCTGAGGAAGGAGACCAAGCCTACAAAAGCCTATGCTACAAGATCTACTCAGATCTGAGGAAGTAGACCAAGGAAATTATCAGACAAGTGCCTAAAAACGTTATTATGGCACTATATTTTACAGCATTTGTGTTCTGGCACAATGACACACATTTTTGCACACTGCTGTGATAATGATACGGAATTGCCCAAAGAATCTGGCAATATGAGTGCTCATGCTGCTTACTTCCACACTTTTCCATAAACATGATTTTGGTGTGTCTCACAAGAAGACGCGAGCACACTAAAAGCCCCCAAACACCAAAATTAATAAAAGAAAACATTCAGAAAAGCACAGACACATGTTCAGAAACTTGCAAGCAAGATGGGGAGGGTCATAAAAAGAGCATATGGTACCTAGTTTTCCTATTTGCACCCAGAAGTGTTCTGGGAGGACTATCCATTGATGCTGGAATCATGCCAGCAGAACAGGGCACCTTGTCGCACGCACTGAAATGGAACACAAACTATGGGAGATCAATTCTCAACTTCTCCCTGTCAATAAAAAAGAACTCCCTCATAACAGGAGCAGAATGCTTCCATAACACTGGGGCATGATATCATCTGAGAAGGAAGCCCTTTTGTGATCTCATGGTGTCGTTATGCCATTTTTGATGCATCTGATAATCGCTCAAGTCTATGAAAACCTATGCCACAATTTCTTTCTCCCAGTTAATCTCAAAGGTGCTACAAGGTCCCCTTGCTTACTGATATTCCATACTAATATGGCTGTGTCTGAATTCTACCCTAAAGTGAACAAAACACTTCAGATTGGATTATACTTTTAGCTTGCTGCTCTTCCAAGGCACCCAGGACAGCATATGTGACCTGGCACCCTGGCACTGCCTGTTTTCACCTCAAAGCAAACTTGTGATTGAAGTTAGCTTGGAACTGGCTTTTTTAGTCACTGGGTTAAGGTCACCCAGTTTGGAAGTTGTGTGGGGATTTGAACCTGGTTCTTGCTATCTTGTGCCAACATTTTACCCAGTGTGATGCATGGATCGTCAGATTCAAAGGCATGCTACAGATGCCTCAAATTAGCACTCATCAAATTTAGACATATTCCCCACCCCCATGTTCATACTTTACACAAAGAAAGGAAGCTGAAAGCTGTAGATTAAATGGAGATAAGGGTACAGAGCGTAGGCTGCCCCAAAGAGCTACAGTGGTGTGGGAATACATGACAACAGGATTTATCATTCCTTACACCCTTTCTTTCATCTTTAGCTTGATGTGATATTTGCTCTGGGCTAGTAAACCACATGCCACATTTTTGATGACAGAAGCACAGAGCAGAAGTAACAAAAATACAGTGAACTATTTGATACACATGGTTTAATATCCCCATGACAAAAATGTTTCCCATCCTCCATTATGACCAAAAGCAAGAATCTTGAAAATTTCTATCAAAAGGAAAATACCAAACTGGGGAGCATCACAGCAGCCTTCATTCTGGCATTTTGCCATACAGTTTGGGGGAATGGTTTAAAACAGCAACCACCACCAGTTCAGATTAGGAACACAGTGGGAAACTTTGTTGATCTTCTGTAAAGATTAGATGGCCTGCTTCACTTCAATGTGTGAGTATCTAATTGATTAACTCATTGTCTCAGGTGGAGATTATATTAAGACTGAGGTAGGCAAAGTGTGGTTTGTGGGCCCCATGAAGCCTTGATGCCCCAACTAATGACCTCTGAATCTACTCTGGCAGCCCCCCAAGCCACCCCCCTTAAAAATCACACTGATTTTTTGTTATTTTTTACCTGAAAATCATCCAAATGAGCTCAAAACTAACTGCAAATACAGTGGTTTACTTGCCGTATGTTACGTATGCTGATTGCTTTACTGCCAATCTCCCCAACCCCCCCCCCAATCAGCTGAGAATCAGACAAAATGGTATCTGAAAGTGATATACAGGTTGTATAAATGACAAAAATAATCCTCACAGAATGTGAGACTACAGTCTGTCTCAATGGGATTCCACATCATTTCAATGTATTGGGAAGGAGTGGGGGCAAAATGTCATATACTGCACAGGAAAAGTCATCACAGCTTTTCCCGAAGTATTTTAAAAACAGTGGGGGTGGGATGTGCATTCCTGTTCATTGGGACAAGCAATTCAATTTGATTCACTTTCCCTATATGAGCGGAAGTTGAAAGCTGATTGGTCAGATGTGCACTAACAAGGCAAGCGACCAGAGCCATCTTGTTAGATTTTCACCTTAGCAAGCAAGTGCTATGGCGATACATTGGTTTTCTTGTTTGCTTTGTTGTTGTTGTTGTTGTTAAAGTGAAAGATCACAGTTTTCCACCTTGGATATTACTATTATTATTATACTGCAAGAAAAATGTCAGGAGAAATGCAAATGTGCTGTCTGCCACAAAATCTAAGTTGTTTTATGGTGCTCTTAATGTAACTATTTTGTTAGAAAAATGCTGATTTTTAAAAATTATAAATGTTTCCAAACAAGAATTGTTGCATGTGGTAATTTTCTATTGAAAAAAAAATCTGTAAAATTATTTCAATAGAAAATTACCACATCCAACAATTCTTCTTTGAAAACATTTATTATTTTTTTAAAAATCAGCATTTTTCTAATAAAATACAGTAGTTAAGTTAAGAGCATCATATAAACAATTTAGATTTTGCGGCAGATAGCACATTTGCATTTCTCCTGACATTTTTCAGAAACCCTCCTTCTGTTTCTTGTTTCTTTTTAATACTGTCCAGTGGTGGTAAAGGTAAGTAAAAACACAAGTAATTCACCCATGTCTGCCATCTTGATTCGTAGGCATGCCTGTTTGCATAGCAAACACAGATAACTTTGCATGTCTGCGATCTGCAAAAAAAAAAAGAAAAAGAAAAAGAAAGAAAAAGAAAGAAAGAAAGAAAGAAAGAAAGATAGATAGATAGCAGCTGCTGGAAATTGCCATTACTGCAGAGCAATCAACATTTTTTTTTGTCTCATATAGACAATTTTCCTCTCCATTGATGCCCCCTTGTCGTGGGAGAGAGGCTTGCGTACCCTAATGATGTTTTGAGCTATGCTGGCGGTGGCATAATAGCCACCGATAGGGTCTCCCATGCCAGACAGGTCAAAACCGAAGGGTCTGACAAAGAGCGTCAAAGGACAGGATGGGCTCTCTAGCCTTATGGCAACCATCCTAGGAGAAGGAAAACTCTACTCCCAAACCTAGGCAGATGGTGCTCCTCCAACCCTGTAAGGTCAACCATCTAAGAGAAGGAAACTATAATCAAACTTACGACCTGAGGACCTCACTGCTACAGTCCATGCTTGCAAAGCCATAGCAGATGAACCTTTGGTTTAAAGGGTGAGGCCAGTTCTGTGCACGCTGCACTCCGCCAGAAAAATCCATTGCACAGGTTCGAAGGACAAATCCAATTCCAAAAAAGCCCTGTAGTGATAGGCAAGGGATGAAACGGCAGGTGTAATGATGCACTGGAAGCCGCAGACCCAACCCTGCATGCAGGCGATTCAGGACTTTGGTCGCTTGAGGCTGACCCGGGAGATGACAGTCTTGTTCGGCAGCATTCTGAATGACCAAGCAGCCTTTTTTAAGGAGAGCACTGCTTGCTCCATATGGAGAGGGGCCTAGAAAAGGTGGCCTAACGAAAGCTCATCCCCAACTACCTGGTTGGCTAGCCACGGCCAACGGGCATATTCTGATGCAGTCAAACCAAGGCAAAGAAACAAAGGCACACACCGGCCTCCAAAGGTGTAAATAAACTGATGTTTGCATGCTGGAACATCAGAACCATGCGAGACTCTGCAGAGAGTGGATGGCGTGAGCCTTCTTCTGCTCTAATAGCCCATGAACTATTACGGCTTCATATTGACATCGCTGCTCTTAGTGAAGTTCGTCTCCATGAGGAAGACAGCCTTAAAGAACACGGCGCTGGCTACACACTTTACTGGTGTGGCAAACCGAAAAACATATTTCAGGAGTAGACTTTATGATTAAAAACTCCATTGCCTCCAGACTTGAAACCTTGCCAACAGGACACTCTGATTGCATTATTTCCTTACACCTCCCACATGTTGTTCTCTTTAGTATATATGCCCCAACTATGCAAGCTGACCCTGTAGAGAAAGACAAATTCTACACAGACCTACGCCACCTCATATAAAAAGCCCCTGTAGAAGATAAAATTATTATCTTTGGTGACTTCAATGCCAGAGTAGGAAAGAACTCCGAAGCCTGGAAAGGTGTCTTAAGCAAGCATGGCGTTGGAAATTGCAATGATAATGGACGCCTCTTGCTACAGTTCTGTGCAGAACAGCTGACTATTACAAACACTATCTTTCAGCAGAAAGATAGCTTGAAGACAACCTGGATGCATCCCTGATCCAAACATTGGCACCTCATTGACTATGTTCTAGTCCGCCAGAGAAACATCCGCGATGTCCATCAAACTCGAGTGATGTCCAGTGCAGAATGCCAGACAGATCATCACCTCATATGATGTAAACTAAACCTTCATCTTAAGTTCAAACCTAAGAGGGGTGGCATCTTAAAGAAGAGACTCCAAGTCAAAAATCTTCAACAAGCTACCAAGAGAGACAAATTCCAGGCAAACCTGCAAACGAAACTTGAAGACCATCCTACAGATCCTTCTCCTACAGTGCTTTGGCAGCATACCAAAAACAGTATCCTGCAGTCTGCAGAAGAATGCCTCGGATTCTCCCACAAGAAAAATCAAGACTGGTTTGATGAAAACAACCAAGAGATCCAAGAGCTGTTGGCAAAGAAGAGAACTGCCCAGCCAAGTTGCCATGTAAGAAAAGCAGCTTTCCGTCTCACATGTAGTAAACTTCAACAAAAATTCCAAGACATATAGAACAAGTGGTGGATCAATATAGCAGAAAAGACACAGCACTGTGCAGATCTGGGGGATTCTAGAGGATTTTATGAAGCTCTTAAGGCAGTGTTTGGACCTACTTATCAGGTCCAAAGCTCCTTATACAGTACAGATGGTCAAACATTAATTACTGATAAAGCCTCCATCCTGAGTCGATAGGCTGAACACTTTCAAAGTCTCTTCAGTGCCAACCGAGTAGTCCAAGGCTCAGCTATCCAACATATGAAACAAAAACCAGTGAAAAATGAATTGGCCATAGCTCCAACTTTGGAAGAGACCCTTAAGGCCATACTGCAGATGAAAAACGGCAAGGCAGCTGGGACTGATGGAATCCCACCATCACAATTGCAAAAGAAGTTTGGAAACATGGAGGTCATGTACTCCATGATAATTTCCACGAACTCCTTGTGAATTGCTGGGAAAAGGCGGAACTGCCATCAGATCTCCGAGATACAGTCATCATCACACTGTACAAGAAAAAAGGAGCAAAATCCGATTGCTCAAACTATCGAGGCATAACACTGCTCTCTATTGCTGGAAAAATCCCTGCAAGGATACTCCTGAACAGATTAGTTCCTCCCATTGCAGAAGAACTTCTTCGTGAAAGCCAATGTGGCTTCAGAGCCAATAGGAGTACTACAGATATGGTATTTGCTCTTAGACAATTGCAAGAGAAATGTAGAGAGCAGAACCAGGGTCTCTATGTAACATTTGTTGACCTCACCAAAGCCTTCGACACCGTGAGTAGGAAAGGTCTGTGGCAGATCCTGGAATGACTAGGATGTCCCCCCAAATTCCTTAAAATGAGTATCATGCTACACGAGGGCCAGCACGGTCAAGTCAGATATGGCGATGCTCTTTCAGAGCCCTTTCTAATAACTAATGGAATGAAGCAAAGCTGTGTTCTTGCTCCAACTTTATTTACAATCTTCTTCAGCATGATGCTCCAACGGGCTACGGCAGAGCTTGAAGAACTAGACAGCATCTATATACATTACCGTACTGATTGTAGCTTGTTTAACTTAAGCCAGCTGAGGGCTCACACCAAGACTCTAAACTATCTAGTCCGTGAGCTACTCTTCGCTGACGATGCTGCCCTTGTTGCCCACACAGAAGCAGCTCTGCAGCGCCTAACATCCTGCTTCGCAACAGCTGCAGGGTGGTTTGGCCTGGAAGTCAACTTGAAGAAAACGGAAGTTCGTTACCAGCCTGCACCACAGGACGAACACCATCATCACCACATTGCCACCGGCAACTCTGTGCTTAAGTCCGTTCAGCAGTTCACCTACCTGGGAAGCATCATCTCCTCAGTTGCCAAGATTGACAAAGAAATCGATCACAGATTAGCAAAGGCACATAGCGCATTTGGAAGACTTTACAAAAGAGTCTGGAGTAATAAACACTTGAGGCAAAGCACAAAAATCAGTGTGTATAGAGCCATTGTACTGTCTGTTCTCCTTTATGGTCACCTATCGCCACCACTTACGACTCCTCGAATGCTTTCATCAGTGCTGTTTATGCACAAAACCTAAATATACACTGGACTGACTATGTGACGAATGTTGCTGTCCTTGAGCAAGCAGGGATCACCAGCATTGAGGCCATGATATTGAGAACACAGCTGCACTGGGCAGGGCACGTTTCTAGGATGGAGGACCATGTCCTCCCCAAAATAGTACTCTACGGTGAACTCGCCACGAGCCAGAGTAAGAGGGGCGCTCCAAAAAAGCGATACAAGGCCTCCCTTAAATAACATCTCAGGCTCGGCCAAATTGATCACCAGCAATGGTCCGCCGTGGCCTCACATCGGGAGGCATGGAGACACACTATCAACAATGCGGCAGCCTTATTTGAGAACTCACGCCGACCAAATCTTGAAGAGAAACGACAATGCAGAAAGAATCACAACCTGGAAACATCCCCCAAGGAGACCTTCTGCTGTGTTTTCTGGAACCGGACTTGTTTATCTTGGATTGGCCTTTTTAGTCATCAGCGCGCTTGCAGAAAGTGCAGGATGTGTCCTTCCTTTATCTTCGTTTATGAAGAGAAGCCAGAGGATAGACAACTTTGCAATGTTACTTCCACGTAATGGTGTGGCCAACAAGGCACCACAGTGGGCAGGAGATGGGACCCTGCCCCCTCTGCAGTTGTCCACCCTGTACTATTTGCCATGTGGCAAACATATGTGACAAATATATGACAAAATGGCATTTTAGAAATCAGTGAAAGAGAGGTTCACATGATCGCCTGTGCAAACACTGCTGTCTTGGCAGGGGCTTTGGAGAACATGACGCCACATTATGGTGTCCTTGTTGCATAACACTTCCTATTTTATTTTAACCACCCGAGTAGAGAGTTCAGAACAAGCAGTACAGTAGGACCCCTGTATTCACGGTGGATTGGTACCAGGGGGCCCCAGGGATACTGAAAACTGCAGATAACAGTGAGCACCATTGAAAATAATGGGACTTCCAGTTTAAAATACCATAGAGTTGCCTTGGAGGACCTAGAAAATGGCTAGAGAGGATACATTTTCTAGGATGACTCCATGGTAGCTGTGCTGAAACTGAAACCTTGGATAACTGAATCACTGAATAATAAATCAGAGGATACGGGGGTCCTGCTGTGATGTGAAATGTAACGCTGTGTGAAAGTATAATCTGTTCTTTGCATGCTATATTGAGACTGCAGTTATCGTGTACAATGGCCCCAATATTCTGAAAGTAGCTGCTGCACACGAAAGTAATCTTTCTGAGCTCTAGGCATTGTTTCATCAGCCGCATCTGTCTGTTGTTCTAATTATATTGTTGCTGCATAGGAATTTTGTTGCATTTTATGATGGGTTTTAATTGCAGTTAGCTGCTTTGCATGGTGTGAAAGCAGCAGAAGCACATTTATCTGTGCAATAAATAAATGAAGTGACTTTCCTGTATTTTGACATGAAGGTATAATACCTTGGCTCATCTATGACAGCATTAGACAGGTAGGAGTATAATGGTTGTAAATTGATTATACAGTTACAGTGTCACAGCAAGGAATTCAGAGTCCTTCTATAAGCATTTAGGTACTTTTAAGGCAGCACTGATGGATGGATTTACTGTTTATGTTCATAACTTACTAATTTTGCATATTATATAAGCATGCATCATAAAAAAACAGTATACACAGTGTTGAATTATTATAGGAGCCTTCCAGATGTTGCTCCCAGGATCCCTTACTAGGGCTGATGAGATATGAAGTCCAGCAACATCGGAAGGGCCACATGATTCCCATCCTACATCAAAATAGAGAGAGAAGAAATGTCTTCACAAGATTCATTTTTATTCTTTTTAAAGCTATTCACTCATACCTTGGCTGCTGCCACACTGGAGAAATAATGGAGTTTGACACTGCTTTAACTGCCATGGCTCAATGCTATGGAATCCTGGGATGTGTAGTTTTGTGATATATTTAGCTTTCTGTGTCTGAGAACTCTGGTGCCACAACAAACTACAAATCCCAGGATTCCATAGGATGGAGCCATGATAGTTAAAATGGTGTCAAACTGCATTACAGTTGTCCCTCCACATTCGCGAACTTGACATTCGCGGTTTCGGTTATTCGCGAAGGAAGGCCCCGCGAAGGCCCGGGGAGGGTGGGAGGGAGGGCCGGTGAGGCCTCCGCGGGGTCTAAGAAGGCCCCGCGAAGGCCCGGGGAGGGTGGGAGGGAGGGCCGGTGAGGCCTCCGCGGGGCCTAGGAAGGCCCCGCGAAGGCCCGGGGAGGGTGGGAGGGAGGCCCGGTGAGGCCTCCGCGGGGCCTAGGAAGGCCCCGCGAAGGCCCGGGGAGGGTGGGAGGGAGGGCCGGTGAGGCCTCCGCGGGGCCTAAGAAGGCCCCGCGAAGGCCCGGGGAGGGTGGGAGGGAGGGCCGGAGAGGCCTCCGCGGGGCCTAAGAAGGCCCCGCGAAGGCCCGGGGAGGGTGGGAGGGAGGGCCGGTGAGGCTTCCGCGGGGCCTAGGAAGGCCCCGCGAAGGCCCGGGTAGGGTGGGAGGGAGGGCCGGTGAGGCCTCCGCGGGGCCTAAGAAGGCCCCGCGAAGGCCCGGGGAGGGTGGGAGGGAGGCCCGGTGAGGCCTCCGCGGGGCCTAGGAAGGCCCCGCGAAGGCCCGGGGAGGGTGGGAGGGAGGCCCGGTGAGGCCTCCGCGGGGCCTAGGAAGGCCCCGAGACGGCCCGGGGAGGGAGGGAGGGAGGCCCGGTGAGGCCTCCGCGGGGCCTAGGAAGGCCCCGCGAAGGCCCGGGGAGGGTGGGAGGGAGGCCCGGTGAGGCCTCCGCGGGGCCTAGGAAGGCCCCGCGAAGGCCAGGGGAGGGTGGGAGGGAGGCCCGGTGAGGCCTCCGCGGGGCCTAAGAAAGCCCCGCAAAGGCCCGGGGAGGGTGGGAGGGAGGGCCGGTGAGGCCTCCGCGGGGCCTAAGAAGGCCCCGCGAAGGCCCGGGGAGGGTGGGAGGGAGAGCCGGTGAGGCCTCCGCGGGGCCTAGGAAGGCCCCGCGAAGGCCTGGGGAGGGAGGGAGGGAGGCCCGGTGAGGCCTCCGCGGGGCCTAGGAAGGCCCCGCGAAGGCCTGGGGAGGGTGGGAGGGAGGCCCGGTGACGCCTCCGCGGGGCCTAGGAAGGCCCCGCGAAGGGCCGGGGAGGGCCGGGGAGGCCTCCGCGGGGCCTAGGAAGGCCCCGCGAAGGCCCGGGGAGGGTGGGAGGGAGGCCCGGTGAGGACTCCGCGGGGCCTAAGAAGGCCCCGCGAAGGCCTGGGGAGGGTGGGAGGGAGGGCCGGTGAGGCCTCCGCGGGGCCTAGGAAGGCCCCACGAAGGCCCGGGGAGGGTGGGAGGGAGGCCCAGGGAGGGTGGGATGGAGAGCCGGTGAGGCCTCCGTGGGGCCTACGAAGGCCCCGCGAAGGCCCGGGGAGGGTGGGAGGGAGAGCCGGTGAGGCCTCCGCGGGGCCTAGGAAGGCCCCGCGAAGGCCCGGGGAGGGTGGGAGGGAGGCCCGGTGAGGCCTCCGCGGGGCCTAAGAAGGCCCCGCGAAGGCCTGGGGAGGGTGGGAGGGAGGCCCAGGGAGGGTGGGAGGGAGGCCCGGTGAGGCCTCTGCGGGGCCTAAGAAGGCCCCGCGAAGGACTGGGGAGGGTGGGATGGAGGGCCGGTGAGGCCTCCGCGGGGCCTAGGAAGGCCCCGCGAAGGCCTGGGGAGGGTGGGAGGGAGGCCCGGTGAGGCCTCCGCGGGGCCTAGGAAGGCCCCGCGAAGGCCCGGTGAGGGTGGGAGGGAGGCCCGGTGAGGCCTCCGCGGGGCCTAAGAAGGCCCCGCGAAGGCCTGGGGAGGGTGGGAGGGAGGGCCGGTGAGGCCTCCGCGTGGCCTAGGAAGGCCCCGCGAAGGCCCGGGGAGGGTGGGAGGGAGGCCCAGGGAGGGGGGAGGGAGAGCCGGTGAGGCCTCCGCGGGGCCTAGGAAGGCCCCGCGAAGGCCCGGGGAGGGTGGGAGGGAGAGCCGGTGAGGCCTCCGCGGGGCCTAGGAAGGCCCCGCGAAGGCCCGGGGAGGGTGGGAGGGAGGCCCGGTGAGGCCTCAGCAGGGCCTAGGAAGGCCCCGCGAAGGCCCGGGGAGGGTGGGAGGGAGGGCCGGTGAGGCCTCCGCGGGGCCTAGGAAGGCCCCGCGAAGGCCCGGGGAGGGTGGGAGGGAGGCCCGGTGAGGCCTCCGTGGGGCCTAAGAAGGCCCCGCGAAGGCCCGGGGAGGGTGGGAGGGAGGCCCGGTGAGGCCTCCGCGGGGCCTAGGAAGGCCCCGCGAAGGCCCGGGGAGGGTGGGAGGGAGGGCCGGTGAGGCCTCCGTGGGGCCTAAGAAGGCCCCGCGAAGGCCCGGGGAGGGTGGGAGGGAGGGCCGGTGAGGCCTCCGCGGGGCCTAGGAAGGCCCCGCGAAGGCCCGGGGAGGGTGGAGGGAGGGCCGGTGAGGCCTCCGCGGGGCCTAAGAAGGCCCCGCGAAGGCCCGGGGAGGGTGGGAGGGAGGGCCGGTGAGGCCTCCGCGGGGCCTAGGAAGGCCCCGCGAAGGCCCGGGGAGGGAGGGAGGGAGGCCCGGTGTGGCCTCCGCGGGGCCTAGGAAGGCCCCGCGAAGGCCCGGGGAGGGAGGGAGGGAGGCCCGGTGAGGCCTCCGCGGGGCCTAGGAAGGCCCCGCGAAGGCCCGGGGAGGGAGGGAGGGAGGCCCGGTGAGGCCTCCGCGGGGCCTAGGAAGGCCCCGCGAAGGCCCGGGGAGGGTGGGAGGGAGGCCCGGTGAGGCCTCCGCGGGGCCTAGGAAGGCCCCGCGAAGGCCCGGGGAGGGTGGGAGGGAGGCCCGGTGAGGCCTCCGCGGGGCCTAAGAAGGCCCCGCGAAGGCCCGGGGAGGGTGGGAGGGAGGGCCGGTGAGGCCTCCGCGGGGCCTAAGAAGGCCCCGCGAAGGCCCGGGGAGGGTGGGAGGGAGAGCCGGTGAGGCCTCCGCGGGGCCTAGGAAGGCCCCGCGAAGGCCCGGGGAGGTTGGGAGGGAGGCCCGGTGAGGCCTCCGCGGGGCCTTGGAAGGCCCCGCGAAGGCCTGGGGAGGGTGGGAGGGAGACCCGGTGAGGCCTCCGCGGGGCCTAGGAAGGCCCCGCGAAGGCCCGGGGAGGGCCGGTGAGGCCTCCGCGGGGCCTAGGAAGGCCCCGCGAAGGCCCGGGGAGGGTGGGAGGGAGGCCCGGTGAGGCCTCCGCGGGGCCTAAGAAGGCCCCGCGAAGGCCCGGGGAGGGTGGGAGGGAGGCCCGGTGAGGCCTCCGCGGGGCCTAAGAAGGCCCCGCGAAGGCCTGGGGAGGGTGGGAGGGAGGGCCGGTGAGGCCTCCGCGGGGCCTAGGAAGGCCCCGCGAAGGCCCGGGGAGGGTGGGAGGGAGGCCCAGGGAGGGTGGGAGGGAGAGCCGGTGAGGCCTCCGCGGGTCCTAGGAAGGCCCCGCGAAGGCCCGGGGGGGGTGGGAGGGAGAGCCGGTGAGGCCTCCGCGGGTCCTAGGAAGGCCCCGCGAAGGCCCGGGGAGGGTGGGAGGGAGGCCCGGTGAGGCCTCCGCGGGGCCTAAGAAGGCCCCGCGAAGGCCCGGGGAGGGTGGGAGGGAGGGCCGGTGAGGCCTCCGCGGGGCCTAGGAAGGCCCCGCGAAGGCCTGGGGAGGGTGGGAGGGAGGGCCGGTGAGGCCTCCGCGGGGCCTAAGAAGGCCCCGCGAAGGCCCGGGGTGGGTGGGAGGGAGAGCCGGTGAGGCCTCCGCGGGGCCTAGGAAGGCCCCGCGAAGGCCCGGGGAGGTTGGGAGGGAGGCCCGGTGAGGCCTCCGCGGGGCCTAGGAAGGCCCCGCGAAGGCCTGGGGAGGGTGGGAGGGAGGCCCAGGGAGGGTGGGAGGGAGGCCCGGTGAGGCCTCTGCGGGGCCTAAGAAGGCCCCGCAAAGGCCTGGGGAGGGTGGGAGGGAGGGCCGGTGAGGCCTCCGCGGGGCCTAGGAAGGCCCCGCGAAGGCCTGGGGAGGGTGGGAGGGAGGCCCGGTGAGGCCTCCGCGGGTCCTAAGAAGGCCCCGCGAAGGCCTGGGGAGGGTGGGAGGGAGGCCCGGTGAGGCCTCAGCAGGGCCTAGGAAGGCCCCGCGAAGGCCCGGGGAGGGTGGGAGGGAGGGCCGGTGAGGCCTCCGCAGGGCCTAGGAAGGCCCCGCGAAGGCCCGGGGAGGGTGGGAGGGAGAGCCGGTGAGGCCTCCGCGGGGCCTAGGAAGGCCCCGCGAAGGCCCGGGGAGGGTGGGAGGGAGAGCCGGTGAGGCCTCCGCGGGGCCTAGGAAGGCCCCGCGAAGGCCCGGGGAGGGTGGGAGGGAGGGCCGGTGAGGCCTCCGCGGGGCCTAAGAAGGCCCCGCGAAGGCCCGGGGAGGGTGGGAGGGAGGCCCGGTGAGGCCTCCGCGGGGCCTAGGAAGGCCCCGCGAAGGCCTGGGGAGGGAGGGGGAGGGGTGTAGTTATTCACGGATTTTTCACATTCGCGGGGGTCCGCGGAACGGAACCCCCGCGAATGTGAAGGGACGACTGTATTTCTCCAGTGTGGCAGCAGCACCTTAATAGCCATGCAACTTGTGATAGTAAACATGCACAAAAAGGTAGATGGTTTTCCATGATTTGAATACTCTCCATATTGGTGTTTACTTACATGTAGTGCTATTATTCCACTTTAACTGCTATGGCTGCCTCCTGTGGAACTCTGGCGTTTGTAGTTCAGTGAGGCCTAAGTTATCTCTGGATGAGAGTTCTAAATGCCTCTCCCTAAACTGCAAATCCCAGGATTCCAGAGGAGGCAGCCAGAGCAGTTAAAGTGGAATAATAGCGCTATAACAGTGTCGAGTGATGCTCTCCATAGAGTCTGCTATTCAATACTAGTCACGCCAGTCTATCCAGATTGGCAGCTTTCCCTAGCCCTATTCAGACATTCTCTATTTAGGGTTAGTGAAACACATGTGGCAAGGATCATGGTAGTCCTGCGCCTTCTGCTCATACTCTCCCTGTGTACGCCTCCCTCAGGAGGCTTTCCCATTCAGACTGTTGCTCTCCACATGAGAAGACCAACAGCAGAAGAGAGTATGTTCTGTTTGTAAAAGGTTAGTTTACTGAAACTGAAAATCATCAAGTCAACAATGTAAGCAAACTGGCAAAGCAGCAGCTGAACATCTAGTCCCACGTCCACTCATAGGGTCTAACAGAAGGGAGAGAGCTTAGCATTCTTGACTTATAAAGTAGCTTTACTTATCAAAAATTGTGCATAATCAAATACATGGTCTAATGAGTACCCAGCTTGTTGGGAGCAATTAGTTAACACGTTGTAAACAGCTTAGGGAGTGCTTTGGCACTGATAGAAATAGAAGTTCTATTGCTAATGGAGGAGATAGAGAGAAAAGAAAGCTTAGAATGATGCAGGAAGAGAGTGAGTGTTGCAAAGCAAACAGGAAGATTGCAGAAATGCAAACTAACAATTACTGAGTATAGGCATGAAGAGGTTGCTAACTAACATGTTTGGATTCTACCACAACTTTATCAACTCAGAACTGACTCCAGACACCTGCTCAAGATAACTTCTGCAGCCTCCTTTGGGTTCAAAGAAGGAAATGTGAGGTAGAGCTTTGATGTGATCATACTGTGATGATACCTTAGTCCAAAATCTCTGTGTGACTTTCCACAATAGCTTCATGTAGATGTTGAAAAGCATTGGGAACAGATAAAGAACCATACCAAAAGACCATGGGTGTTTCAGGGGTCCCCCAGCCCATCTCCAGGAAAGTCTTGAGGCACTATAAACTCTGGCCAGGGAGCTAAGCCAAGGGCTGCATGAAAAAAGTGGTGTTTCATAAATATGAATGAATTGATTCTGGCTTGCAGCAAATCAAGTAACCTTGGAGTTGAATCTAGAGGGAATGTTCAGATATGTTTTGATCACCTCAGTAGGCTCAGATGCCCAGTAGGCATTCAGTTAATTTATCCAGTTTGAGGCTTTCCTATGGACAGGATGCGGTGAAATGAAAGCCAAAGAAGACTGATAGACCATCTCTGTATTAATGCAGAATTAATGGCAAAGGGGTTGCCATGGAGCTTTTCTGTAGGTGATGGGTGGTGGTGGATATGTCAAGGTATGAGAACCTGCAAAGAGGTGTAAGCAGAAATAAGAGCTTATTCACAGGGTTTTTATGGACAGGCTAACATTTGTAGTGCTTCTCTTCTTGAAAAAACAGACTCTACACTCTACTAACATTAACACGCTGAGACAATTGCCATTGAACAGAAATGGTTTATTGAGCAGGAATGGTAATGTTCAGGATCATGTCAAAGACAGTTCTGAAGCAGAATTCAAAATACCAGGGATAATAGAATAGTTAGGTTTTGGTTATACACAGACCTGCAACAGCTAATGAGGGAGCATTCCATTGCTTCGCTTCCCACAGCCGTTTCCCAAAACATAATTGCTTATATGACCTTGGATGTCTAGCAGCAGATAGTACAGCCTAAAACACTTTCTACAGTGTGAGCCAACTTCCAGAGAGCTACATCTAATCCCAGCATGCTTTCTGCTCATGTCAGGCCCCAGCATGCTGGCTAGGCTTAACAGGCAATGCACACTCCAGTTAACTAGCTATACAGTACTCATGCCAGGGCTATACAGTACTCATGCCAGGACATGTTAGAGCCCATTCTGAATGATTTCAATTCACCCAGACAAACAACAGGAGACCATGAGACCAGTAAGCAGAAATGATTTGTCATCCAGGACAATACAAGATATTTTGCAGCTTGAGGTCAAAGACAATATGGTGCTCTCCCTCCATGCTGACTGGACTGACAGCTGAATCTGTCTTCAATGCTGGCAATGAAAGAACATGCCCCACCATCCCAGAAGGTGGGGCCAAGTTTAAGGGAAATAGGCACACGGTTCTCTCCTCCAACAATTTGCTGCCACCTCTTTGTATCTGCTACTTAAGATCATCACTTGGCTCTGCCTAATTGTAGGACTGACTGGCCCTGCCATCACGAAGTGGATGTCAACATCCATGGGACAAATGTTTGGAACATGGAACATTGGAGGGCAGCACTTCCCAGTCAAGCCCTCCCCTAACTCTCATCCTTGAATTTTTAAACCCTTTTGACATTTATTTTTGGTTAAAGACAGCCCCACAAGCCACCATCTAGGGACATGAGGACATTTTTGCCATGTTTTGAGGAGCCTGGGCCATTTTACGCCCAGCAAGGTCTTTTTCAAAATCAGGAAGTAAACTTTCCAGTTCCATTCCTGTTTAATGGATGGCCTCTCCTAGACCTAAAATGACTTGGGGGGTTGAGATGTGGTAAAACGGTTCTCCTTCCCCCTAGAGGGCTTAGGGAACATTTTGAGGGGGGAAACCCTGGGGGGAATTGGGGGGGTGATGGGACCCAAGGGGCCTCAGAATTGCCTCGAGTGCAAAATGGCCTCTGGACAGAGTATTCCCACCCTTCCGCTATTGCTTTCCCTTAGGCATCTGCTTGGCCACTGTGGGAATAAACTGCTGGGCTAGATAGGCCTTTGGTCTCATTCAGCACCATTCTGCTTATGTTTTTGACAGTCCAAGGAAAAGGACAGCCCACTCTGTACTTGTTTAGCGATTCTGTGGGATGTCCCCTGACCTTCGAGAAAGTTGTGTCTGCTACAGACTCCTGGCAGCTGATGAAAACTGAGCTAACATTACTTCAGTTAGTGGATAAAAATATCTCCAAACACAACATCCTTCCTTCTTGTAAAATTTCCAGTGACTGAGTTTTAGTTTGCTGAAATGTTGATTGAATGTGTATCAAGAAGTTAATCCTGTGTTCTTTTTGTTCTTTTTGCTTTAGTTTCTTGATTGGTTGCAAACTGTCAATGTGTGATCTGTTGCTTATTTGAGACTGATGTGATAAGCCAGATGGCATTAATTCCATCTGTGGCCTGCTTAGGAATTTACCATTCAGTTTTGATACATGCCTCTTACAAAGAACCCTGCCAGCAAATATTAAAAGTTATTGTGGACAGAAATCTCAGTCAGGCACTTTCCCTAGCAACCACATCTTTGGTATTCAGAGGCATTAAATACTCTGATGCTGAAGACATTAAACCCATGCTCTCTGAGGGAGCTAAGCAAGCTATATTCTTACCTAGCATACCCTCTAACATTTCACAAATGAAAACTGGGGCATATGTGGCCAAGGAACATCAGTGTGTCATCAAGATACCAAAAGCTATTAATGAGAAAGAGCACACAAACTAGGGGAGGTTGCAGCAGCTTGCTTTTACCTGAGTCTACTGGGAAGGCCAAGATTCTGCCCTTTCTTCTCCTGAAAAAAGTGGGAGGACAGAGGATTAATCAGGACTGTCCCTGAAAAATTAGGACAGTTGGAGGGCATGACCTACCAATGCATGTCCTGTCCTGAACCATCCACCCAAAAGGTTGAGGGAAAGCAACACCTCCATCGTCAGCATCACTAGTAATATCCCCATCATGTTATATAACAGTTTGGAAGCAATCAGACTCCAAAGCATCGCCAGTCTCAGTTTCTTTCAGTTTCTTCCATACTGGTTGGGGGATTTGGGGAACAGTAATTGAAAGAAGTAACTTTTTCAAGCTCTCATCTCTCTACTGGTGAATCTGATCAGCTGGCAGGCTTAACTCCAGATTTCTGTATGTAGCAGAGTTATTTTAATAAAGCTAATCTTGTCTGCTTTATTTCTTTGCATCTTCCTGTTTCTTTGCAGTATTTCATACCAAAAGCTAAGGCTGAAGCTTCAGAAAGACTAATCCTCTGTATGCTTACTCAAAAGAAAACTCAGCTAAATTCAGTTGGACTTCTTCCCATGCAAATGTGCATACAACTGCACTGTTAATGGCTTTTTGGGCTGTTTGGTCCCTTTAAAAACACCACTAGCTCAGAAACGGTGGTGGAGTCAAGAAGGATTTCCCTATAACCTGAGTTGGCCTCAGACCTCTGCCAATACAACAGTTGTCTTTCTTGGCTCACTGGATGAAAGGTGATAAACAAGTCACACTTAAATAGCTGAATGATTGCCATGCAGATTGTGATGCAAAGTGTTGTGGCTTTTTGTTGTTGTTGTTGTTGTTTTTGGTTGCTCCAGAAAAAATAAACCAATAAACCCAAACCAAACTGGTTTATTAAGCCAGGATCATTATGGCTTCACTAGTCTTTTGCGGCTGATCCATTCTACAGTGTTGGCTCTCCGCTATTGAAACCATACCTTTTTCTTGCCCAATGCCTACAGTGTGGGCATCCTTGACTGATGAATGTACCAGGGCATGTACTAGGTGGGAAGTCTCTGCTGGGTGTCTCCCATTAGAAGCCATGGGAGCTTTGTGGTGCTGGTCCCACTTCTGTGGCAATAAGGAAGAGTCAGCTTCAGTCCTTGCTGTGCTCTCATACTGTAACATCACAGATACTGCTTGGTGAATACATTTTCTGCTCAAGAGATTGGCTTCCATTAGCTCAGCCATGACTGTTCCCCTCCCAGAACTCTCCCTCAGTGGCCACTCCACCAAGGTCATACAACATTTATGTAACTTTACGATGACTTAGCATAGGGATTTGCTTCACACCCCCATGCCTTCCATATCCTTTCTTTCTAGACTTTTGTTTAAGTCTAGAGGCAAAGCCTGCATCATATCTAGACATTTTTCCATACAGAGTTGCCTGAGTCAGATCATCATTCCATCTAGCATGGTATCTTTTACACTGTGAAACACTGTTGTAAAAATGCTCTTCACTGAACCTGTGGCCTAAATCACAAATGCTGATTTATCACAATCTTTTCAATTCACTGGGCCTATTCTAGCTGGGATTAATAACTGGATTTAAGCCTGTGTATTTTACAGAAAGATGCACACAATTTCGAGTGTGTGTACACATGTGTGTCAAGGGAAGGGGGGTAATGTGCTGGGGTGGGACCCAGTTCCTCCCCCATCCCCAATGAGCTGTGTGTGTGTTCCTTCAAGTCACTTGTTGCCATACGGTGATCCTATGAACTTCATAGGGTTTTCTTAGGCAAAGGAGAGATTTTCAGACACCTTTTTCAGCCTCTTGCCGCACAAGCAGCCTCCGGAGCAGTAACGAGGCTGCTGCGCGGCAAGGAGTCCATTTTGGATGACACTGTTTCTCTCTCGGCATCGTCCGTGACTGTTGCGGCTAGCATTGGAGGCGGCCGCGCTGTTTTTCACTCACGGAAGTTCAGATACTTTGGCCTGGAGCTGTGGCACATGAAATGCAGACTACTCTGGTCCTGATTTAAGCACCACACCTGCCAAAGCCCGAATCTGCATTTGGATTTTTACCCTAAGCGAAGTAGAAAGATTTGTTTTTAAAGTGTGTTTTAAAACACTTGGCTTCCATTCAAAGCTGTGACTCACACTTAGGGCTTGACTCTGAGCTCTGTGAAAGCAAAGCCCCAGCACTAGCCACTCTCTCTGAAGTCAGAACAGATGGCTAGCCTGGAAATGGCAGGGCGGGGTGGTCTTTCTGACTTTAGAGAGAGCTTTGCTTTTCCAATGCACAATCACCCACTCTGAGCTCCTTGAAAGCAAATCCCCACCGTTAGTTGCTCTCTCTGAAGTCAGGATGGGTAGCTGGCCTCACGATGGAGGGGCTGGCAGGGTGTTCTCACCTCAGAGAGAGTGACTAGCCCTGGGGCTCTGCCTTTGGACTGAGGAAGTGGCACTGAGGAGGGGGGAGAAATGGCAGCACCTCAGGCAGTGCTTGTCCTTCCTCTCCTCCCCATCCCCCAGAATCCATATGGATTGTTCACACTACAGTTTTCTCTGGGGTTTCAAACAAACTCTGGAGACTTGGATTAAGAGGGCATTCCCCGAGTCTGGTGCAGATAGGGCCATACTTTATTGCACTAGATTTGGGGGAAAGACCACACATTGTGTGGCATTACTGGGCCAGATTTGCGGGGGGGGGGGATTCAGGATTTTTCACTAGTGTAGACAAACCCCTAATTTGAATGACAGCAATTCCCCTCTTTCTCATTTCGTCTTTGACCACACAGATATTATGATTTTTGTCATCAGGTTGGCCTCTTCCTTCCAGCACTATACTCAATTTGCTTTTGCTGTATCTTGCCCAATGAAGGGATCTAGAAAGCTTACACCTTTTCCTGACATTTGAACTGGACTCATAAAAGTATTTACCTAACACGGATAATATAATGCATATATGGACATATGTGTCAGAGGGGCTATCCAAATTATGTACCAAGCACAACTATACGAAAGTGGTCTGAAGAATTCTGGTCTCTCTCACACACCACCCCTTTTTGCACCGTTCATAAAATGTTCTATGGGCCTAAATATTTTAAAGGCACCAGATCCTGTCTGATCTTGGAAACTAAGCAGGACCAGCCCTTGTTAGTACTTGGATGGGAGACCGCCAATGAATACCAGGTGCTGTAGGCCATATTTCAGAGGAAAGAACTGGCCAAACCACCTTTGAGTATTCCTTGCCTAAAGAAACACTGAAATTCATGGGGTTGCCATAAGTCGACAGGCAACTTGAAGGCACACACATACATACACACACGATATGTTCTGAATTGTTTTATTCTTCAATTATATTTACTTGCATTTTAAAAATTCATTTTGCTTGATAAGATAAATTGATTAGATCAATAAATATACTGATTAACAAGCACAAAAGAAACTCTGAAAATATTTGCGGACAGTAAGATGGAAATATCTGGCAGTGGTGAAGATGGGGAGAAATATCATTCTCACAATGGCTCTTCAGATGTGTTGTTTTTCATTCACTTTCAAAAGTGGAGCAATACCCAGAAGAGATGAAGTATTCCTGTCAGTCTTAAGAAGCATAGGACACAGTTGCATCATGTCTATAATACAATGCATGCAGGTGGTTTGGCACACATTTCTGTTATCGTAGCACACAACCCTCTAGAAATTTGCTAACTTGATTACAGTTGCAGTTATACTTGGAATCAAGGCTGTGCCTAAGTTAATTAAAAGTGTAAATAACTTCTGAATTAGTAAGAGGAAAATCCATCCAGGGAATATTGTTTGTCTGCATGCTAAATGTATTTTCTTCAATTGTTTTATGAAATACCAAATCCTATACAAAAAAAGGAGATGAGTAGGGATGGGAGCTTCATATTCTTTCCTCAGTTAACTCCAGTATTTTCTCCCCACCGTTTCCCCCTTACAATTTTTCTGTTTCCCATGTATTTACATACAATGGTGGAATGTGTTCTTTTTCTATTAGCAGATATTGGCTGGCATTCTGTATTGCAGTTATGGATTTGTAACCTAGAGTTACAGATCCGTAAATAAGTCATATTGACTAACACTACATAGTCACAATCATGGCACTATATTATGAATGCCTTCTCAAACCTAATATATATCAAGCAGTATACACACCAAGAGATGGAGATCCATTCAGCTGGCCATCGGGGTGCAGGAAGATGATATTTCCATCCCCTTCTCTCCAGTGTGTGAGGCTGTGACAATCAGAAGCAGGACCCATCTGAGACCCTGTCTGAGGCCTTCTGAAAGTAGTGCAAGGAGAGATTACTTTTTGGCACCTCCAAAGAGACAATGGCAACTTGAGTATTGTAGATGGCCCTAGGCAATGACACAGGACATTTTCAGATGGCCCTTACCCCACAAGCAGCCTCCAGAGCAGTAACGAGGCTGCTGCACGGCAGGGAGTCCTTTTCGGACACCGCCGTCCCTCTTCCGTGACCATTCGTGGCATGTACGTGAAGCTTTGGAAGCAGACGCATCATATTTCAATCACGGGCAACTTCAATCACGGGCACTGCTACTGGAACAGCCCTGTTTCTGTCCTGATCTCCCCAAGGAATAATTTCCCCATGTGAAAATCTCCATAGAGAGCTAGTGGCTGCTGTTACGCATACGTATTAACCAGCTGATGTAGAATATGGGCTGTTGTTTTTGCCTCACCCACAGCTCGTAGGTAAAATAGACAGTCATGGGATTTTGACATTTTAAATTGTGGGAGCTATATATAAATATAAATAAGTTGGCAAGTTGTTTTTAATAGATCAGTAGCTGGTTAAAGAACAGGGCCCTACACAAGTATAGCACCATGATTCCACTTTAATTGCCATCCTGTCATCCTGGGATTTGCAGTAATTTAGAATTCTCTGCCAGAAAGCTTTCAAAACTACAGACCCCAGCATTCCATAGGATGCAGCTATAGCAGTTAAAGTGGAATAAAAGTGTTCTATTTGTGTAGTGTGGAAGGGGCTCAGGAAACTGAGCGGAATTAGATAGATTAAACAAATGAGGGAAGAAGTGCAGTCCTGAAAAGGTTTATATGGAGACTGGTGCTTTTAAAGTTGTGCATGAAGAGTTCCAAGTTAAGGGTGAGGATTAGTGTTCACTGAACCAATCCAACACTGACATCAAACACTGGTTTAGAACTTGAACAGCTTCCCTGGATTTGTGTGGCAAAGACAGAGAGAGCTGGGTGTCTTCAATGTAATGGTGGCACTGAGCCTGCAGACCCTTGACAGCCTGTCTCAATAGTTTCAAGTATATATTAAATAGCATACAGAACAGTACAGAACCCTGAAGGACACCACAAGCCAATGTTTATGTTGTCAAACAGGAGTCTTTCAGCAACACCTTCTAAATTTGTCATATTTAAATATTCTTCTGAGCAGCAAGGTAGCACAGAAATAAACTAAACCATAATAAAAATAAAATAACACAACTTAAGGATAAGAATGCCATATGGAAGTCTGTCCAAAAGTTATCCAGTGGCGTTCAGAGAGGATTCTTCAGCAAAGTGTTCTGACCTCAGAGAACCTCATTGTCTCTTCTGTGCCTGCTTGAAGCCTGCATTCTTGCAAAGATGTCACCCTCTCACTCCATCCTCCACTTCTGGCCTCTTTTAACAGCCAAGAAGGGCAAATGCCAAACAAGCATGTGGCGGATCACACCTCTCCAAGGATCTTCTCTGAACCACTATCTTTCCAGCTCATCTTCTACTGTGCCTTCAGAGAAGAGTATGCCATAACTAAGTAAGGCTCCCATAGTCTCAATCTTGCATCAATCTTTTTTCCTATTTTGAAGAATTAGGATCATTCTTCTAATGTTACACCCAGTTTCTTGCTACTGTAGATATGTGTATATGTGTGAGAGAAAACAAGCAAAGGCTGGGATCCTGGTAGGGACATACACACATGTAAGTTTTCCTTATGCCTGTGTATGTCCTTTTTAGGGAACTGAAAAGGTTGGTATTTCCTCCCTCCCTCCCTCTGCAGACCCAGAGTCCACTCTGGATTTATCGTACAGCCTCTAAAACACTCATGCATAGCCATTCCCTACCTAGTGGGGGGCAGGAAGGAAAAGAGAAGCTATATTCCCATAACCAGATGCAACATTATTACATCAGCTGAGACCTTTGGAAGACCCTGATGGCCCTCAGCAGTGATGCAATCAATTTCTGGCTATGGGGACATAGCCAGGCACTTCTCTAATCCTGCCTACTCCCCACAAAACATGGATTGACCGTGTGTGTGTATGTGCACACGCATTTCAGAGGCTCTAATGTAAATCTGGTGGGTGGTGGTGGGATATAGCTCAGTCTAGCATATTTCTTCATGTTGAATTACTATGGCTTATTCTACGTGTCTCTAAGCCTCTAATTGATGGGATCATGCTGGAAAGTGTCTGGATGAATTTCCGCTACTCTGCTACTGGTTTCAGCCTGCCTGGTCCTCTGAGCATGTACAGAGTTCCAGAGGGGCTGTATAGTGCATCAGAATTGCATTCAAAAATTGTTATGTATTTAATATTTAGCTGTGTCAACCTTGTGGCATACCTACCAACTGTCCTGATTTGGTAGGGACAATCCTGATTAACCCTCTGTTGTCCCATGTTTTCAGCTGCTTTTAAAATGTCCCAGTTTTTTTCTCCTTCTCCTAATTTCTTCTTTTGTCCTTAGCTTATTTCAATTGCTGCAGACTGAGTTCAAAGTGCAAAAGAAGTTTGCACTCAATTAACTCAGCAGGAGGAAAAGATGAGGGTAGGAGGTGGAATCTTGACCTTCTCTGTAGAAAGCAATCTGCTGTAGCCTTTCCTAGCTTGTGTGTTCTTCCTCATTAGCACCTTTTGGTATTTTAACCACATTCTGAAGGCAACCCCACGTCTCCAGGTTTTCATCTGTGAAATTTTGGAGAGTATGGGCTGTTCCAAAAATATTTTTCTGCCTGAAACAAAGAATAAAATCTACACGTTCCATATACAGATGTCAACTGAGTTGGCAGTTGAACTTTAATGCTGTGAGTTGGGACAGATTTCTCCACAAAGTGGGCTAGCTCATGGGAATACAGGACCACATCCTCTTACACTGCACCTCTATTTGTGTCTCCCAGCAGATGCCTCAGTCTGCCTAATGGCAGGGATGGTCCTAAATTGGTACACATTGGATGAACTGAGATGTAAGTTAGAGAATGAAAAATAAAAAAGAAGATATATATGAGGCAGTACAGGGGTCACTGAGTTGGTAAAAGAGCTTAGGTTCCTTGGAAAGGCCCCTGTTAAATTGGTCCCGACATCTTCTTCCCCATCCCCCTTCTCTGTTTTTCATTCTGCACAATGTCAACGACACATTTTTACTTCAGTGTCTGTACTATTTAACAGTGTATTAATTACAATTCTCTCGCCATCTATTCCAGACTAGATTGCTGCTTTCTCCCAAGCAATCATTTGAGTTTCTTCTAACAGAAACAGAAACAGAAACACACACACACACACACACACACACGGCAGAAAAGGTCAGATTTGCTTCACAGGATTCATTTTGCATGTCCCTCAGGTACAGACAAATAAACAACCATAGTCATCCATAATATCACTTCATGCAACTTTCTCTAGCCGCTAGTTAGGCCTTAATATACTTAGAAGGTTGCTCTTCTAATTTGAACTGTGTGAGACTTTGGCTGGAGGCTACTTCTGTGTCCCAGTGATAAAAGAAGACATAAAACAACCCCCTGCCTGATCATTCTCCCTGGCTGTCAGTGAATCATGTTTAATAGCATCTCCATTGCAGTTTGGGCCAATTTACTTGCAATGGCATCCTTTTCCATGGGCTTACTGCTCAGCAGGCCCTGAAGCAATCTATGAATAACTTCCCAACAGATGCTGTTTATGAATTGAAGCAAATGGCTTCCCTGTTTCTCTTTTTCTCACTTCAATAATTTTCAGTTACATTACAATGAATATTTATAGTCCTATAGCAGTGCATAAAAATGGGGAACAAGCAGACCTATGTATTGTTTCATACGTGAGAGCTGTTCTAATGGGCTTTTGGCTCACTGGTTTTAATAATGTTCTGTTGATGGACTGGAAGGCGGATGCAAATTGTAGATCTGTCATTTTCATTCACTGTTTTAGCAGAGTAGGCATTGATGGAAGACTACATTAGTGGCATCTATAGCTGGCCTTATCTTCTGGAAATAATACACACCATATTATGAGTGCACACAATACCTTTCTCCTTGGCTGTGTCTCCTTTAAGTAATCTCAAACATTTTGTTAAACAAAGGTTCTAATGTTAACACAACCACTACTCACCTGGTTTTATTGTACTTGCAATAAAACACCATGCAATTTATGAGAAAATTGCTATCTGCTGCTAGGAGTAGCCATTTAGCTAATGTAACATGTTCTAGGAATTAAAATGTAAAAATCTAAAGAAAAGATGTTGTTCCTGATTTGTGAGCTTGATGGCTTTTCTTCAACAGCACAGCTCAGAGTTATATTTCCATGTTTAAATGGCTGTTTCAGAATGCTCTTTACAATTCTATAGCGGCTCTCTTTAAGATATTCTGCCAGGAAAAAAGGGCTTAGATTTACAACCCAACATGTTTATTGAATCTTATTTCAAGGGAACTGTTCTCAGAGCTCCTCAATTCATTTTCAAATGCCTAATCCACTGGTGAGGGCTTTATTCCCAAGATTAATAAGCAGCTAAATATGCTCATATAAACTTAATGCAGATATAAATATATATAACATATGTGCAAAGTATATGCAAACATGCTTACATTTTTGTTCATGCCAGATCTGTTCTAAATAATGCAAGATGCTCATCAACACATCCTAATTTCCATTTATTATATTATGGATAATATGTGTACAATAAAAAAAAAACAGTGAACTTTACATACTTCTTTGAGGCTTAAAGTTTTATGGGTACTATTGATAGTAGTCATGTCCTTATACTTTAACTCTAAACACATGTACCTTCAATGCCTACTTCTGCATATATTATTCAAAAACTTTATCAAACATAGGAGCACAAAACAAGGATTAATGTCATTATGGGATTAATATAATTATGTCCATTCTCTTTGTACCTCTCTAAAACTCAACAGGAAACCACCATTAGCCATGCTAAATAGCATATTCTGTGCCTACATAAACTCAGCTTTGCATAGTTTCATTCAGTTTTTCTCCTTATAAATGAGCAAAAATGCTGTTAATGTGCCAGTTGCTTTTCTGATAATGTAATTTTGAGAAATACACTGTGACTGTTAGTCCAGGAAATTGGCTTATCAGTTGTGCATTGATAACCCTCCTAAATTAGCAATAGAATCAGCATACTTAGGTTGTTGGGGGGGGGAGAGAAACAGAACAATATGGAGGCTTTCTGGAGTGAGAACTCATTCAGGTAGTTCACACAAATTACCACTCTGCAAAAAAGTACTCATGTTATTTAAACTAATGATACTGGATTCTTCAGTAGCATCAAATGATAAAAGTGTTTCAGAGCTTTGACTCCCTGTATCTCAAAGTTAAAACCAGCAATCTGTCTGCTGGCTCATAAATTTTACTCAGGTTTGAATGTGTGAAGGGCTCAGTATGTGGTGGTGAGGTAGATACACATGGAAGCCCCCAAGCTTAGCAGGGTCAGAGATCTTTGCATGTTGACTGTTAAGGTCTGCAAAGACCTCTGCAACCAAGTTTGGCTCGACAGACTTCCTCATGATCAGAGTAGTGTAATTGCATGTCAGCTAAATATGGTTAGACATAATCCTCTGATCCTGCCAGGTATGTGATGGCATTCTGGGTATAGCTTGCATGCGTGCCCACATGTCCACCTGATCTCTGAGTCCATGGCTTCATTTTCAATTCAGTAATGATGTGGAAAAGTTAACATGATGGCTGGCATCCTGTTGGGAAGGTGTGTCATTGCAAACCAACTTATGATCAGGTACATTTGAATCACACCATTGTGTGATGTTTGTACTCTCAGAAGAGAAGCAGTAAGATATCTAAACCATGGCAACCATTGCACAAGTGGAACCAGCAGGGTGGATGCTGAACATCAGTCACATTATACAATCATAGAATTGGAAGAGACCACAAGAGCCATCTAGTCCAAGCCCCTGCCATGCAGGAATACACAGTCAAAACATCCCTGACAGATGGCCATCCAGCCTCTGTTTAAAAACTTCCAAAGAAGGAGACTTCACCACACTCCAAGGCAGTGTATTCCACTTCCAAACAGCTCTTACTATCAGGAAGTTCTTCTTTATGTTTAGGTGGAACCTCTTTTCCTGTAGTTTGAGTCCATTGTTCTGTGTCCTAGTTTCTGGAACAGCAGGAAACAAGCTTGCTCCATCCTCAGTATGACAGCCTTTTAAATATTTAAACATGGCTATCATGTCACCTCTTAACCTTCTCTTCTCCAAGCTAAACATACCCAGCTCCCTAAGCCGCTCTTCATAGGGCATTGCTTCCAGACCTCCCACCATTTTGGTTGCCCTCCTCTGGACATGCTTTAAAGAAACATGCAAATGACATCCTTTTCCATGGGTCAAAGCACAACATGCCCCATTGCACAACGAAAGACCCTGATGTGGAATGGAACATCTTCCACGGTATCTCATTGTAAATTTTTGCAATTCACTAGGATGGTTGCATATCACGTCAGTGACATAGTTCCATCATCATAAATTTATGCATTCTATTATCTGATCCAGGATCTCAGATTATTTGTCTTTTATCCACCATGTTCACATGGGAAATCTCTTGTTCTTAATGTGGATTCTGCCAGGTCCAACAAAATGTAACAGACTCTACATGCCATTGTCAGATTCAGATCTCATCATATAGGGACAAGATCATACAAAATATTCCACCTTAGTGAAGATGCTGCAGTGCAGCATCCCCTGATGCATAACCAAAATGGAGGAAATGCATGACCATGAAAGAGGTCACAGGTTTGCATTAATCTGGAGTATGCCGAATTATATAGACAGAGATGCAAATGTGGCAATAATGGCTATCATTTAAACAGAAGATCCTAACATTCCCTATCATGGGGAGACTGTGAACAAGAGATGTCCATGCGAACTGTGTGCTTCTATTTCTTTTTTAACATCTCTTTCTTTTTCTTAGCCCTTAGTGTGAAATATTACAATAGGACCCCATATCCATGGGGGATTGGTTCTGCCTCCACTGTGGAAACTGGAAACCACGTATAACAGTGGACACCGTTGAAAATAGTGGGACCTCCAGATTAAAATACCCTAGAGTTGCCTTGGATGACCTAGAAAACATCTAGAGAGGATGCCTCTCTAGGAAGACTCTATGGTAGGTGTGTTGTTTTGTGTCCTGCGGATAACTGAAATTGTGGATATTGGTTCCAAGGATATGGGGATCCTACTGTATGTGACTTACTCTACTTTTCCTTTAGCATTTCTTTCTTTTTCTTAGACCTTAGTGTGAATTATTAGTGGACTTTTTTCTTAAGTTCTTTTTTTAATTATTGTTTTTATTGAGTGTTGATATATATTAAAAACAAAAAAGACAAAACAATATATACAGAAACAATTTACAACATATAACATATAACAGAATGTATGTTTATTACGTAGCCTAATGCACATTTATTTAAATCCTGGATTGTGACTTTTTGATGAATTATGTGGAAAAGTTTGTATCTAATTTTTCTATTATTCAGTGCTACTCAAAGTGATGGTCCCTGGACTGGTGCCAGTCCACAAACCATTGGCTGTTGGTTCATGTGGAGTCTCCAGGAAGGAAGGAAGGAAGGAAGGAAGGAAGGAAGGAAGGAAGGAAGGAAGGAAGGAAGGAAGGAAGGAAGGCAAGCAAGCAAGCAGACAGACATAGTTCTTGCCAATGGACATAAATATGTTATATGTCCCTGGCACATTAGAAAACAAAGAATTACTGGTCACCCACATCAGATCGATTGAGAAGCACTGCTATAACCCACTCTGAGCATGGTTTTCCTATGGATAGCAGCATACAAATAAACATGATGCTGATAATGCCAATGCCAAGTTTAGTTAACTTTAGGTATCTCCCTTAAAAGCACCAGATCCTGTCTGATCTTGGCAGCTAAGCAAAGTCAGCCCTGGTTAGTACTTGAATGGGAGACCACCAACCAATACCAGGTGCTGTAGGCCATACTGCAGAGGAAGTAACTGGCAAAACCATCGCTGAGTAATTCCTTGCCTAAGAAACCCCCATGAAATTCATGGGGTCACCATAAGTCAACAGGGGACTGGAAAGCACATACACACACACAAGCAGGAATCCAAACATTGTGGGATGCCTCATTCGAAGGAAAGCTGTATAGTTGGCCCTTTGTACCCACAGGTTTGGCATCCATGGATTCCACCATACATGGTTTGAATATATATATATATATATTTTAAATCCAAGAAGGAAACCTTGCTTTTACCATTTTATATAAGGGACACCATTTTACGATGCCATTGTATATAATGGGACTTGTACATTTATTTATTTTGGTATCCATGTGGGGTCCTGGAACCAAATCCCAGCAGATACCAAGGCCCCACTGTACCTGTTGAATATCTGCATGCCCTGCTGCTGTTAAAGGCACAGGAGCTCTATGAGGAGAGCTAAGGGCTGAACAGTAAATGAGTCATTGGGGTGCACAAGGTATTTGCATTACATGCAAACAAGATAAGAAATTCAAACCTTCCCTCCATAAACCTTTGAAGGGAGTGCTTCCAAGTGGGAAATTAGCTCTGTGTGCATTCTTGTCCCAAGGATGCAAATCTTAGCTTGTTTTGTTCTTGTGAACAAGAATGTTGAACCACAAAGTTTTCTCTGTGCTAAGCACTGTAAGTCTCCAGTGACTTCTCCTTCCCCAAGAAGATTATGAAAAAATTTGTTTTGCTTTTCAAGGCTTGTTTTCAAACATCTTGTTTGCCCCATAGACACTATTCTTTGTGCACAGAAGGCATCTTCACAAAACTCTCCTGGCATCTGAAAACTCTCTTAGCAGTTGCCCATGTTTTCCTATTGAGTATATATTTTTTTAATATTCTTTACATCCCTAAACTGCTCAAGCCCTTATTAACCCACCATATAATTTGTGTAATGAACAAATAATTCTAACAACATACATGTGAGGAACCAGACTGTAGCAACCCTGGAAGAGAAATGTCTTGAAGCCAATAAGATTGGGGAGCAGAGTAAGGGAATGGAAAGGCTGAACAAATGCTGGAGTGGAGGGGGAAAATGTGTGAGGAAAAGAGTAGGAGAAAAGGGAAGAGAAACAGCAGGGAGAGGACAAAGGGCTTTCTTGTTAAATGTAGCAAGTTTAGCATGTCTATACTCAGTAGTTGCCAGTTTGCATGTCTTGCTAAGAGTTTAGACATAACTTGTGTTCCTGTCTCTTCTTGCATTGGTTAGTGTGTAGTTAGTTTACATTTGTCCTCTATTTTGTGGTCTGCAATTCTCTCTCTTGGCTATGTTTGAAGAGCACATTATAGAGCCTCTCACCATGAAATGTTATGAAGCCTTTAGTCTTTGTATGCTTCATATATTTTTAGGAAGAAGAGTACGTTGGCTTCATTTCTCTACTGGACCCAGTGTGGCATAGTGGAGAAGCCACCACACTCCAAGGCAGTGCATTCTACAGCTGAACAGCTCTTACTGCCAGGAAGTTCTTCCTAATGTTTAGGTGGAATCCCTTTTCCTATAGTTTGAACCCATTGCTCTGGGTCCTAATCTCTGCAGCAGAAGAAAACAAGCTTGCTCCATCCTTAGTATGACATTCCTTCAAATATTTAAACATGGCTATCATATCCCCTCTTAACCTTCTCTTTTCCAGGCTAAACATGCCCAGCTCCCTAAGCCGCTCCTCATAGAGCATGGCTTCCAACCTTTCACCATTTTGGTCACCCTCCTCTGGACATACTCCAGTTTGTCAACATCCTTCTTGAACTGTGGTGCCCAGAACTGGACAAAGTATTCCAGGTGGGGTCTGACCAAAGCAGAATAGAATAGCAATACTGCTTCCCTTGATGTGACACTATATTCCTTTTGATGCAGCCTAGAATCTCATTGGCTTTCCTGGCTGCCTGTCATGTCCTGTGAGTTTGATGAGGGTATGGAATCAGAGGAGGAGGAGGAGGAGGAGGAGGACATGGCAGGGAATGGCCCTAGGGACCCTGGCACAGGTTTATCTACACCTGTGCCAGCAGGGAACCCTGCCAACCTGGAGGATCAAGCAGAGGTAGAGCCTGGCCCTAGTGGGTTGGCACCAGTCCCGGCAGAAAGTGCTGCCAATTCAGATAAAGATGATGAAGAAGAGATGTACATATGTCCACCATCATACACCCAGCAGCGAATTCAAGAGGAGGTTCAATGGAAATCTCTGAGACTTTATGAGGAAAACCTGCTCATCAAGAAGCACTTGATTGTTATATATATGCCGGGGAAGCAATGGAGGCTTTGTCAGAGATCAACTGATCTTCCTAGAGAAAGCTTCCTGCTGACGGTTGCCTTGATCCTTGCTACCTTGTCTTGTGCTTAGATCTTGGACTGTTCCTGACTACTCTGCTGCCTGCTCCTGTTGATGCACAGACTTTTTTTGGACCCATGTTGACTGGCTGCTGTAAGCCCCTGACTTTTGGACTGTGTGACTGGACTAAATCTTTGCTTGACTGTGTGTGCGTTCCTGTGAGCTAATTAACAGTTGCCCACCTTCCCAAACTTTGCTGTTTATACTTTCCTGGTATATAGCTTTTCCGGACACTGCCTTATCACACTGCTGACTCATGTTCATGATAGGTTCACCTTAGGGTCACCATAAGCTGGAAACAAACTGAAGGCACGCAAGACTCTATGTGTGTTGGGGGGTGGCACTGGTTGTTGCTCATCTTCTGCTTGTGAATACTAATTACTCTGCATATGAGATACACTGCTATCTCTTATATTCCCCAACATTTGTTAACATAAGCAAACTAATATAAGTTGAGAAATGGAGAATTGGAAAGAGCACAGTGGTGAGGGTGGGACAAATAAGCTTTAACTTATGCAAATCTGGGTATTTGGGGGAGCATGTGAATAAACATTACTAAGCACCATCAGTCTCCAGTGATTTTTCCTTCCAAAAGAAGCCAAACACAGGTAGCACTGCCTCTGGAATTTTACACTGTAAAAGCAGTTGGGAAAGCCATGGTAATAAAGCAGAGCTATATGGCTTCAGGCATAGCCATTAAGAGTATAGTGACCTGCTCTCAACTGTACCTATCCATACATTTGTATATCTTGACCTATATATTTGTTTTTAATACTTGTATCTTTATTTGTTTTTAATGTGATTTAGTTAGATGGTTTTAATTTTATATTGTTTAATGTCTTTTTATGGGGGAGGGTGGGGGGTGCTTTGAGTCGTTATTACAATGTTTTAATTGTTGGAAGCCGCCCCGATTGTTTTTAGCAGAGGGGCGGGGTATAAATAAATATTATTATTATTATTATTATTATTCAGGTTCCAGAAGACCATGAAGATGACTATGGCTCTACGTGCCTCATAATTCTTAGGGGGTTTGATGATATATGCCATCAACTCAGCTTTGACTTATGGTGATCCTACAAATGAGAAACTTCCATGAGCACCAGTCATCTACAGACCTGTTCATATCATTCAAACTAATGGGTGTGGCTTCTTTGATTGAGCCACTCCACCTGTAATGTGGTCTTCCTCTTTTCCTATTGCCTTCTAGTTTACTGAGCACTATAATCTTTTCCATTAAGTAATGTCATCTCATGATCTGTCCAAAGTATGATAGCCTTATTTTAGTGATGGTCTTGGAAAAAGGTGTTACAGACTGACCATTATTTCTGTATATTGTTTGCAAGATGTACACCCATGAAACCTGAATATTAAGGAAATAAGTGTGTCTTTATAGAATAAGAATGCCAGATATCTCTGTGTAAGAAATACAAATTAACCAGCTAGTTCTGGGCATGCAGCCACCTAACCCAAAGCAAAGGAGATGAGAGAAAGTCTGATGGAAAAGATAACAACAATAGATAAGTAACAATAGACAAGTAACCAGAGTATAGAGAAGAAACTGAAAAGGTATACTGCCTTGGTATGAAAGTATTAATCAGGCTGAAGCAAACATGTGCAATCAAGCTAATGCAATCATTAGCTGGCAGACAAGCATCATCATTTGTAGTTGGATGTGAACAATCTTTGTTGATATTAATGTGAGTTTGTTGGATTAATCTCTGAACAGACAGATAGATGCCAGAGATAGTAAAGGCGTCCTCCCAAGAGACAAAAGGCAGACTTTTTATGATAGTCTCCAACACGATTAGACTTAGCTGTCTATGCTTTTATGCTTATGCTCCTGTTTCTAGCTGGTAACTACCCTTAATATGCTGGTAAGAGTGGGGGAGTGAACCTCTTCTCTCAGTATTAACTAGGCTAATATTTAATATGCATGTCTTATCTAAGTAGATATATGCCTGTGGAAGGGTATTATTTTCCATGGATAACTATGTACAATCAGCCCTCCGTATCCATGGTTTCTGCATCCACAGATTCATGGCTCAACAAATATTCGGGGGTGGGGGTGGAATTCCAAATAGCAATTTTATGTAAGGGACACCATTTTATTATGCCACTGTATATAAAGGGGCTTGAGCATCCACAGATTTTGGTATCTACAGGGGGTCCTGGAACCAAACACCAGTGGATACTGAGGACCCACTGTATTTCATCCAGAGAAGGCATATAAAGGCTCAATTCTTTACAAGTGTTAAGACTACAGTATACAATTGCCTCTCAGTTCATGGTCACTAAGGTGAATATGAAAGAATATGATGAGGATGTATATCATATAAGGTGTTTGATTCCTTAATTGCAGTATGATGTTAATCATAAGCTATGTGCTTATTTCAAGAGGTCTATTTCAAGGGTTCTTTTATTCTACCTTTTTGTTGCATCTTTCTATTTCTTTGAATTGACTATTATGAATAGTTCTCTTTGTCTCTACACACAAGCTGCTGAACTATTGCATCCAAGTTTCTGACATTATTTCTGTCACCCTTTACTTTTACTCTCCTTAACTATTTGAAGAGTTTCCTGTGTCATCCAATAAGGCTTTCCTTTCTTTTGCTACAGATTTGTTTTTATTCTTCCCTGATAATATACCTGGTTTTAGTCCACAATTCTTCTGGTTAGTCAGTTATGGTTAGTAATGACAATACATTCTTTACATGGTCTTTAAATTCTACAGTGATGTCTTTTAGATTGTATTTGGAAAAATTATTGATTTTGTGTACTATTTTACCTTTACTCTGATATTAGCACTTCATAGTCTGTGCCACAATCCACTCCTGGTCTTATTTACTCAGAGAGAATGGAGCTTCTCCATCTTCTGTTTCCAGTTATGTACAATAGTCTCTTCATATTCGCTGGGGTTTGGTTCCAGGACCCCTCATGGAAACCAAAATCTGTGAATACTCTAGTCCCATTATATGCAATGGCATAGCAAAATGGTGTCCCTTATATGAGATGGCAAAATCACGGTTTGCTTTTTGGATTATTATTTTTTAAAGAATATTTTCAGACCATGAATACTTAAATCCGTGGATACCAAATCTGTGGATATAGAGGGACAAATAGTCTATTTGATTTCTAAATTGTCTATCCAGTGACATCATGTATAAAGTTGTCTGTTTGGTTTACTGAAAAATGTGTTTGCAACAAATCTGTTGGCTTCATAAAATTCAGCAAGTCACTTTCCTGCTTCCTTGCTTGATCTCAAGCAATATTCTCCAACAATGTTTGGTTCTACTTTGTTTCCTACTTTTTAAATTTCAGTCACCTATGATTATCAATATGTCCTGTTGCTGCTGTGGCCCTTATTAACTGAAGAGGATGGATGCTTCTTAGGACATTATCACACAAGGGTTGTGCAGGGTGATTGCAGCTGTATGATGTCTACAGCCATAGATGGTTTTAATTTTATATTGTTTAATGTCTTTTTATGGGGGAGGGTGGGGGGTGCTTTGAGTCGTTATTACAATGTTTTAATTGTTGGAAGCCGCCCCGATTGTTTTTAGCAGAGGGGCGGGGTATAAATAAATATTATTATTATTATTATTATTATTCAGGTTCCAGAAGACCACATGACTGCACTCATCTCAGAACTGAATCAGAAGAGACATACTGCACTGGAGCAGTGGTGGATCAATCACAATATGGGCAGCCATTGACATGATTTTCCCATCAATGAAAACCTGTGACCCAACAGCAAATTGAATGCAAGCTGACAATGGGACAGAGAGGACATCATGTGATAAGGTATGTAAGAGGATGGGCAGAATGGAGGATGTCTCTTTGCCCTGATACCATTCTGAAGATAAAACCAACCCCTTCTACACAATGCCACAGATAATATATCTGATTTGGTACGAACATGGCTAAAGCTCTTAGCTGCCCAACAAGCCATTCCTTAAAACTCCTTGCCTCCAGAACATCCACATTCTAAAAAATTAGCAGAAGCCTTAGGTTGTATGCTTTCAGCCATCTCAGTTATTAATCTACTAAGTAAAGATTAGCTGTGATTAAAGGATTATGTAGCCTGCCTTTGAACCATTTTTATTTTAGTTCTGAAAAATTATTATTAGCTAGTCTTTTTAAAAAAATCCAAATATCGTTTTCCTGCTGGTGGTTGATAAGCAGGCCACAATTAATGATAAATGCACAGCTTCTCAAATTAATCTGAAATAACTGTTTTTATAGACATTGGGTGCAAACTCTATCAAACAGTCTACATTCTGAAGACACACAGTTCAGGATTACAGATTCTTAGAGACAAGGTGGCCATAGATCCTACTGGTCAGTGGACAATACTTTGTTTGAAAGTGTGCACTGTTTGAAAGGCAGTCTAGTCTAAGTTTGGTTTCAGGATCAAGAAGCCTAAAAAAGGAGAACTGTGGTACTGAGCAGTCTACCACCACTTAGTATTCGGAAAACAGACAGGGTTCACCTAGATGGGAGACTTAATAGCAGAAAATTGTGCATTAACTCACCATCACAGCAGCATTCATTTTTGTCCATGATACATTTGCAAGATGGCTGGCATGGGAAGCTATCCATGTTTGAAGTTCACACAGAGCATGCCCATGAATAAAGGCAGTGGCTACAAGTGAATTCCATGCATTATTACTCCCCCAAAGCTCCCTCTGTTTCCCCTTTCCCCCCCTTGTTAAATCAGAGATGGGGAAAAGTGATCTGCTTTTTAAAAAATTGTCACCAGCAAGCATGCCCCCCATGCACATCTGACCAATCACATTTTGACTTTCAGGATGTGTCCAAATTTGAATTTGTTGTGAATTGGTTGAAGGAGACTTTCAGCAACAACGGTTTTGTCTTAATTCAGTTGATATAACCTAAGACTTTCTGGTAGGTTACGGAGCAGTTTTAAGAGGAGAAAGGCAATCAACAACTAAATCAGGTACAGTTGCAGGTAATCAGAAAGAGGATGTCGAGATGGTTAAAAAAAATGATGATTTAGAAGAACTGGTGGGAAAAGAAGAAAAAAGGAAATCAAAAGAAGAGAAGAGAAGGGAGATAAATCCGGAAACTAGTCTGCTTAATTTGGATATTGACGAACTGGCTGCTTTAGGTAACAATAAATAAATAAATATATAAATAATTTTTTTTAAAAAATGATGAGGAACACAATAGTTTCCTGGAATGTGAATGGTTTGAACTCTCCGATTAAACGGGGGAAAAAATGTACATTATTTGAAGAAGCTCAACCCAGATATTTGTTGCCTTCAAGAATCCCACATAAGGAAAAAGGATGAAAGGTTATTGAGTTTTCCAAATATGGGAGAGATATTTTGTGCATCTGAAAAAAGGAAAAAGAGAGGTGTAATATTAATTATAAAACCTAATTTCTCACCGAAAATGATTTTTGAGAATGACAAAAGAAGATTTTTGGGGTTAATATGCATGGAAAAATTATTTTGGTGATTGGCATTTATGTTCAATGTAACGAAAATAAAAAAATTATGAAGATCTAAGAAAACACCTGTCAAACCATTCTTCTGATCAGTTATGTCTCTTAGGACATAAGAGGATTCAAACCTATTAAAGGAATCTTCACAAACACAAATTAAGAAGGTAATAGGTAAACTTTCAAAAGAATGTGTCCACTTGATAGAAGAATATCAACTAAAAGAGGTGTGGAGAGTTCAACATCCTAGAGAAAAAGATTTAACTTTTTAGTCTAGTCACCACTGTTCCTGGTTGAGGATTGATATGGTGTGGTTATTGGGATCATTGCTTTATATGGTTACATCCTCAGAAACTTTACCTAAATCTTTTGGTGATCATAATTTAGTCAAAATCAAATTGGAAAAAAAGGTGGGAAATAGATTTTGGAAATTAAATGATTATGTGCTGAATTAAGAGGAGGTGATCTCTTACTGTAAAAAGGAATTCAGAGAAGTTTTTAATAACGCAAACAAAGGAGTCAAGATGCAGACGGTATAGGATACTTCAAAGGTGGTGATGAGAGGTATTCTCATTAAGAAAACATTTGAATGGAAAAAGCAGAAGAGGAAGAAGATGGAGGAGATTAGTAAGGAAATAAAAGAACAAGAACAAAGACTCGAGCAAGACCCAAGGAACCCAAAGAATATGTGAAAAAGGTGAAATTTCTACAAAATCAAATGTCCCTACTAATAGTAGAAGAAATTAACAATAAAATGAAATTTGCCAAATAAATTATTTTGAAAATGCAAATAAACCCGGCTGGTAGCTGGCTTATAGGTTATGTAGAGAAAAGAAAAAGCATATTATTAATGGTCTAAAAGAAGGAATGAGATGTATTGTTAAAGAAAAAGAAATACAAAAGAAGTTATATAATTATTATCAAAATCTATACAGATTACAAACACCAGAAAATAAGAAGGGGTTGGAATTTTATTTAACATCTTAAAAATTGCCACAAATAAATGAAGCTCATAGAGAAATCTTGAATAAACCAATTTCTACAGAAGCCTCAATAGTGAGGCTATTGAGAGACTAATGGTCTACCAGCAAAATATTATAAATTAAGGATCAACTTTTGAAACCTCTGCAGGAAACCATGAATACAGTCAAAGATACAATGCAACTACCTGACAGCTGGAAAGAGGCGAACATAGGGTTTTTTTTTAAAAAATAATTTTTTTAAATAAATAAATAAAGAAAAAACAAAAAAATTGGCAAAAAAAATCTAAATAAAGAAGATAAGACTCAGCTGGAAGAAATATTGAGAATTAAATCAGCCGATAAGATTAAATATTTGGGTATAACTATTTCCAGTAAGAATAAGCAATTGTTTCAGAATAATTGTAATCCAGTGTGATCACAGATAAAAAAACAAAATAGAAGTGTGGAAAAAACTGGAGTTGCCCCTAATGGGAAGGATGTCTTTAATCAAAATGAATATTTTGCCTAAGATTTTATTTTTGTTTCGAATGATCCCAGTTTTAATCCCCTCAAAATGGTTCAAGGATTGTAATAAAGATCTAACTAACCTATTATGGCTGGGGGGAAAACCAAGAATAAGATTTAAATTGTTGATGGAGATAAGAAGTAGAGGGGGCTTTGGAGCCCCAGACTTAAGGCTTTATTACGAAGCAAGTTGTTTGATGTGGGTCAAACCATGGTTCACTTTAGATAACCCAAGACTTCTTCTACTGGAAGGTCACGAACTCCTTTTTGGATGGCATTCTTTTCTCTGGTATCAAAAAATAAAAGCCCAAAGACAGTTTAATAACCATCCTATATGAAATCCTCTTTATAGAATTTGGTCAAAATATAAAATATACATATTTAAGACATTACCAAGTTGTGTATCCTCAGGGGAAGCACTATCTATAAAAAGTTTAAGAAATGATCTGGACTGGTTTACCTATAAAGACCTGGTTCAGGGCACGAAGGAAAATTGTAGTCTGAAAGAGTGCCAACAATTAAATGTGGAAGGTAAAAATTTACAATGGTTTCCATACCTTCAAATAAAAGAGAGATTCAAGAAAGAAAGAAAGCCTCCCCCACCATTTCGATGGCTCGCTATCTGATGACTCGCTCTTTCCAAGCTTGCAAATTAAGGACAAGTTCCATTCATTCAACAATGAACCCACTCTTTCAATAGTTCTTGCCTTCGGAGGCTTGCTTGCTTGGGACTGATGGTGCATGTGTGTGCTGCTTGCAAATTGAACTGAGTAGGGCAGGGGAAGTCACCAAGCCAATTGAGAGACTTTGCAATCAGAGTGTGCATGGGTGAGCACAGGCATCCACTGGCATGCACAGGCCGTCCCAAGTGAGCCACCATAATTCCCTCATGTTCCCTACATGGGTTCTGCTTTTGACCAAGTCTGGTTTCTGACACTGCTGGTGCCCCTAACCTGTCAGATAAGTGAGAGCTTCATGTATACTGCTATGATTCCACTTTGGCAGCCATGGTTACATTGTATGGAATCCTGGGTTATACAGTTTAGGGAGGGACATTTAGAATTAGCAGCCAGAGCGCACTAGACTACAAAGCCTAGTTTGCACATACGCTATGCTTGGCGTTATTTTATTTGATTTAACTGTTTTTAAATCATCTGGTTTAAAGTGATAAATGATTTAATATATTTTTAGTCTCTGAAGATTATTTATATTGTTACTGATTATCCTAAGCTGAGTTTATTGTGCGCTGCCCTGAGATCTTCCAATATATGGAAGGATATAAAGGTTACTTAATCATATTCAAATAAATAAATAAATATGCAATTCCTTTAAAACACTAATTTAAACCCATTTAAAAGCTTGTAAAACTTAAGTCAAAAGAAACCAGGCTGATCCTTTTCCAGGCAATATCCCACACTGAACAGGAGGTTTCTTCAATTCCTCCTGTTGAGGAGAGCCAGTAGCAAGCTTCTATGAACAGGGTCTGTCCAGTACCCAAAAACTTCTGTCTGTGTAGAGAGATGCTGCTGCATGTTTGATGGTTCATAGTTCAACACATAGGATTTAGCAGCAAACAGAACTGTAGATTTCAACTTCTAGCTTTCAGATGCATGTATGTAAATATGTGTGTGTAAACACACAGACATACTAGAAGGAATCGGTTTGGCAATGGAACAAATTGTCAGGGAAGATTATCACACTACAGTTGTCCCTTCGCATTTGCTGGGGTTAGGGTTGGAGCAGCACCATGAAAGTGAAAAAACATGAATAAATTAAGTCTCGCCCCCAACATATATACTACACTACAGTATTGTAGACTCCTCTCCCTCCAACAGGACTGCCAATACCTGCCACTGCATTAGCAACACCCGCCCCTGCATACAAACAATGCCCCTTACCCACACTCACCTCCCTACCATCTCTCCCTCCCTTTGCCCTACCAACACAACTCCAGTTGGCTTTCTTATGTCCCAACAAAACAGTGCTGCCCATTTAAAACAGTAAGATTGCTCCTTTCCCAAACCGAAGCTAAAGTTGCAACTGTAGCAACACCCATCCCCCAGACGCACAAATCAGGCCCTCACCCTCACTCACCTCCCCTCCCCCAGCTTTCCCTCTCTCTGCCTTGCCAATAACACAACCTTACTGAGTGTTTTAAACAGGCAGTGCTGTTTTGGTGCTAGGCAAGAAAGCTCGCTGGAGTGTTTTGTTGCCAGGACAAGAGGAGAGGGAGGAGAAGGGTGGGGTCTTGGAGTTACAGCTAGTTGAGTAGCAGCTATAAACCATGAATACACAAAACTGCAAATGTGAAACATGTGAATGTGAAGGGACAACTGTACACTGTCATAGCGCTATTATTCTTGGGATCTGAAGTTTAGGGAGGGGCATTTAAAACTCTCAGCCAGAGAGTTCTTAGGCCTCACTAAACTAAAAACTCAGAATTCCACAGGAGGCAGCCATGGCAGTTAAAGTGGAATAATAGTACGATAGCAATATGGTGTGATTAAGTCCAGGGTCTCTTTCTCTGGACGCCTTCAAAAAGAGGCTGGACACTAAATTGCTGGGGCTGCTGTAGCTGGAGGTCCTGCTTTGAAAGTGTGGTTGGACTCAATGGTCCATAGGTCTATTCCAACTCACTGATTATATAATTCTATATGTGTACACAGAAGTACGCCCAGAACACTGGATTGGGGTGCAAGCCTATGCCAGGGTTCTCTGCTCTTCCTCCTCTTGCTGTTTGTTTAATGGCTTACACATTAGTTACACACAAATAACTGTATATTCAGTCCTGGGACTTATAATGATTTGTTTGTTGTTGCATACCTTCAATTTGCTTGCTCACTATGCAGGCTATAAATAACATCCTTTGGTAAATTATTAATAAAATTGGCTTCTTTTTTATCACGCTCTTGGCTGATTCAAATGATAAAAAGCCATAAGTCTTATGGTTGCATTTTAAAAACCTCTTAATATATACAAAGTGGAAAAGAAATGTTTTGCTCTAATGCAACAGAACTAATGCTTTTTTGTGGCCAGCATGAATATGCTTCTTTTAGACTGGAGACTAATATCAAAGTGCCTTTGTTATTACCTAAGGAGGAAAAAAGAGCGCACATTCTTTTTTTTAAAGAAAAGAAATAACAAGAACCTTTTTCTTTTGAGCATTGTCCTTTTTTGTATGTGTCTTGTTTGGGGGTGGACTTTTTGACTATTGTTTGCTCTTCTTTTCTTAGACACAATAAACCCCATTACTATAAACAAGACGCTTCAGATTAATAGCTTAAAATGAGTAGGATCTTAATGTTCACATTATTGTGTGTGCAGGGCTTTAACAGCAGAGGATTAAAAATTAATCACCAAACATGTTTGAGAAGCAGGCTTCACAGCTAAACTTGGAATCCAAGTCATTAATTTAGTTTTCCACTGCTGAAAATTGCTTACATTAACCCTAAATTGCCTGATCCTATGATCCAACCCTCTAGACTGAGATCAGTAAAACAGGATTTCAAGAGGGTCATCATTCTGTTGCAGTAGCTCATGCTTCATCCAGGATCTGAGGCCTCCTTCCACTTCTTTTCTTAGGTATCAGTGGAATACAAGGGTGTTTGCACCACACTATTGTGGCAGAGAGGTAGCAGGAAGGAGTTGAAGCTGGCTATAGTAGTCTCCTGCAGGTCTGAAATACTAACACAACAGTATGGGTGAGTGTAGATGACCATCTTAACTAAACAGTAAATGTGAGGAAGTTTATGCATGTCTTAAATGCATGGTAAAGTGCAAGCAATACAGAGGGCCATGATCACCTTCATAATATTCTATGGTTGCTGTTGCTCCACATCTAGCTACATATTGTTTGTTAAGCAGAGAAGACTTGCAACTTCTCACATTAATACAGTGCTCTATTTCTACTCCCTTGTTCTTTGTTTGGGAGAGTTTGGGACAGCTAATATGTTTCAGTGGTGGATTGTGGATTAGAATAAAAGGATATTAGAGTTGGAAGAGGCCACTAGGGCTATCTAGTCCAACTCCCTTCCATGCAGGAATACACAACAAAAGCACTCCTGAAAGATGCCCTTCCACTTCTGAAAGTCCTACAATGAAGGAGAATCCACCATGCTCCATGGGCAATCTATTTCACTGTCAAACAGTTCTTACAGTAAATAAGTTCTTCCTAATGGTTAAGTGACACCTTTTCTTGTCATTTGAATCCACTGGTTCTCATTCTCCAGAGCAGCAGAAAACTCAATCTTCTACATGACATCCCTTTAGATATTTAAAGATAGCTATCATGTAACATGTCAGTCTTCTCTTCTACAAGCTAAACCCAACTCCCTAAATTGTTGCTCACAAGGCTTGGTTTTCAGATCTTTGGTCATTTTGGTCCCCCTTCTCTGAACTTGTTTCAGTTCATCAATATACAGTTGTCCCTTCACATTCGCTGGGGTTTGGTTCCAGGACCCCCCGTGAATACCCAAATCTGTGAATACTCAAGTCCCATTATATGCAATGGCATAGCAAAATGGTGTCCCTTATATAAGATGGCAAAATTAAGGTTTGCTATTAGGATTATTATTTTTTAAAGAATATTTTCAAGCCGTGAATACTCAAATCCGTGAATGTCAAATCCGTGAATGTGGAGGGACAACTGTACTTCTGAACTGTGGTGCCCAGAACTGGATACAGTATTCCAAGTGAAGTCTGCCAAAGCAGATAAAGTGGCACTACTACTTGATCTGGAAACCATACTATTATTGATGCAGCCTAGAATTTCATTGACTTTTTTGGTTGCCTTATCACACTGTTCACTCATGTTTAGCCTGTGGTCTACTAAGATCCCTTGAACTTTTTCACACGTACTATTTTCAAAGAGATCAATCACAGATTAGCAAAGGCATATAGCACATTTGGAAGACTTTACAAAAGAGTCTGGAGTAATAAACACCTGAGGCGAAGCACAAAAATCAGTGTGTATAGAGCCATTGTACTGTCTATTCTCCTTTACGGGTCTGAAACATGGGTCACCTATCGCCACCACTTACGACACCTCGAACGCTTTCATCAGCGCTGTATACGCACAATCCTAAATATACACTGGACTGACTATGTGACGAATGTTGCTGTCCTTGAGCAAGCAGGGATCACCAGCATTGAGGCCATGAAATTGAGGACACAGCTGTGCTGGGCAGGGCACATTTATAGGATGGAGGACCATCGCCTCCCAAAAATAGTACTCTTTGGTTAACTCGCCATGGGTCAGCGTAAGAGGGGTGCTCCAAAAAAGCGATACAAGGACTCCATGAAACAACCTTTCAGGCTCGGCCAAATTGAACACCAACAATGGTCCACCTTGGCCTCACATTGGGAGGCATGGAGATGCACTATCCACAATGCTGCAGCCTTATTTGAGAACTCACACCAAACAAATCTTGAAGAGAAATGACAACACAGAAAGAATCACAATCCGGAAACATCACCCAAGGAGACCTTCTGCTGTGCTTTCTGCAATTGGACTTATTTATCTTGGATTGGCCTTTTTAGTCATCAGCATGTTTGCAGAAAGTGCGGGATGAGTCCTTCCTGAATCTTCGTTTGCGAAGAAAAGCCAACGAGATTTTCAAATCCAGGTGTCACCCATCATTAATTTATGTTTCCATGTCATCCACTCTGGGTTTTATTCTGAACTTTAGAGGAGTTATCCAGATGTAGAACTTTGAACAGCAACTTTAAAGTTCTAAATAAATCCCAGAAGCTATTCATTACCCCAACAATATTGAAACACTGGCCACCAGGATATGTTTTCAAGGGGTTAGTTATACTGGTAATTGGTGCTCTGAACCTGGTCTGGGAACTGGGCAGGGGTTGGGAGCCAATTTTTGCTCCCCTCCCTTGCAGTCCACAGCTGTGAATCCAGGCACACAACAAGTGAAGTCACATAACTTCTAACATGCTTTTAACCCCAAACTGGTGTTTGTGGTGGGTAGGGAAGCTAAATTGCTGCATTGTGGGTGTGGGCTGTTTGTTAGCATTTTGGGCCATATTTGAGCAAAAATCATGTGAAAATCACCCTTTAAATTTTAAGATATCTAAGCTGTTAATCACAACTGCAGCAGTTGTGAATGCCAGGACATGATTGTATATCGTCAAGCCAACATGGTGTAGTGGTTTGATTGTTGGACTACGACTCTGGAGACCAGGTTTCAAATCCCCACTCAGCCATAGAAACCCACTGGGTAAGCTTGAACTAGTTACACTGTCTCAGCCTCAGAAGAAGGCGAAGACAAACTCTGAACAAATCTTACCAAGAAAACTCCCATGACAGGTTCATTGTAGGGTCTCCTCAAGTTGGAAGCCACTTCAAGGCACACAGCAACAGAGTCCTTTTTTGAAAAAAATTATCTTGCTCAGCTGAATATGTTGCTAATATTTTTTTAAAAAAAGATTCAATGCATTTAAAAGCAACAATGCATCCCACCCAATTATTTATATTGATACAATCAACTATCACAGTCCCAGACCTTATCAGATTAATGTCTTCTCTCTGGTCTCTGGCTTTTCTTCACAAACGAAGATTCAGGAAGGATTCATTCCTTGCTTTGTGCAAGCGCACTGATGACTAAAAAGGCCAATCCAAGATAAACAAGTCTGGTTGCAGAAAGCACAGCAGACGGTCTCCTTGGGTGATGTTTCTGGGTTGTGATTCTTTCTGCATTGTCGTTTCTCTTCAAGACTTGTTTGGTGTGAGTTCTCAAATAAGGCTGAAGCATTGTGGATAGTGCGTCTCCATGCCTCCCAGAACATTGTTAGTGATCAATTTGGCTGAGCCTGAGATGTTGCTTCAGGGAGTCCTTGTACCGCTTTTTTGGAGCGCCACTCTTACGCTGACCCGTGGTGAGTTCACCGTAGAGTACTGTTTTTGGGAAGTGATGGTCCTCCATCCTAGAAATGTGCCCTGCCAAGCACAGCTCTGTTCTCAATATCATAGCCTCAATGCTGGTGATCCCTGCTTGCTCAACACCTGGTATTAATTTAAATTAATGTCTAAAAATGCTGCTATTCCACGAGTGAGGACAGCTGAAACATAGTGGCATTATTACACTTATTATCGCACGTTGCTGTAATCTCATGAAAGAACTGCCATGAAATTATTGCATGACCACCACTAGCACTTTAAGAATGGGACTTTACTTCTGTGATTTAGCATGGACAAGATTTCAGTGATTTTTGCAAGAATTGTAGAATCATAGAGTTGGAAGAGACCTCAAGAGCCATCCAGTCCAACCCCCAGCCATGCAGGAATACACATCCAGCCTCTGTTTAAAAACCTCCAAAGGAGACTCCGTCACACTACGAGGCAGTGTATTCCACTTCCGAACAGCTCTGACTGTCAGGAAGTTCTTCCTAATGTTTAGATGGAATCTCTTTTCGAGTAATTTGAACCCATTGCTCCGTGTGTTAGTTTCTGGAGCAGCACAAGCCTGCTCCATCCTCAGTATGACACCCCTTCAAATATTTAAACATGGCTATCATGTCCCCTCTCAACCTTCTCTTTTCCAGACTAAACATGCCCAGTTCCTTAAGCCGCTCCTCATAGGACATGGCTTCCAGACCACCCACCATCCTGGTTGTCCTCCTCTGGACACGTTCCAGCTTGTCAATATCCTTCATGAATTTTGGTGCCCAGAACTGGAAACAGTATTCCAGGTGAGGTCTGACCAAAGCAGAATACAGTGGCACTATTACTTCCCTTGATCTAGATACTATACTTCTATTAATGCAGCCTAGAAACACATTGGCTTTTTTAGCTGCTGCATCACACTGCTGACTCATGTTCAGCTTGTGGTCCACTAGGAGTCTAGATCCTTTTCGCATGTACTGCCATCAAGCCATGTGTCACCCATCCTATATCTATGCCTTTCATTTTTACTGTCCAAGTGTAGAATCCTCCATTTCTCCCTGTTGAAATTCATTTTGTTAGTTTTGGCCCAGCTTTCTAATCTGTTGAGGTAATTTTGGATTCTGATACTATCCTCTGGGGTATTAGCTACCCCGCCTAATTTGGTGTCATCTGCAAACTTGATAAGCACACTCTCTATTCCCTCATCTATGTCATTGATAAAGATGTTGAATAGCACTGGGCCCAGGATAGAACCCTTTGGCACTCCACTGGTCACATATCTCCAGGATGAAGAGGAGCCATTGGTGACTACCCTTTGGGTTCGGTCAGTCAACCAATTACAAATACATTTAACAATTGCTAACAGGTTACTAGCCAACAGGTTACTAACTTTTTTGCAAGAATATCATGGGGGACCTTGTTAAAAGCCCTACTGAAATCAAAATCCAGTATATCCACTGTGTTCCCTTCATCTATCAAGTTTGTAACTCTATCCAAAAAAGAGAGATGAGATTAGTCTGGCACGACTTGTTTTTGAGAAATCCATGTTGACTTTTTCTGATCACGACATTCTAAGTGCTTACAGACTGTCTGTTCAATGATCTGCTCTAGGATATTTCCTCATATTGATGTCAAGCTGACTGGGCAGTAATTATTTGGGTCTTCTTCTTTCCCCCTTTTAAAGATGGGGACATTTGCCCTCCTCCAGTCTGCTGGGACTTCTGTTCTCCAGGAATTCTCACTGATTATTGACAGTGGTTCTGAGATTACTTCTGCCAGTTTTTTTAATACCCTTGGATGAAGGTCATCTGGCCCTAGAGACCTGAACTCATTTATACTAGCCAAGTATTCCTGAACTACCTCTTTACCAATTCTGTGCTGTATTTCCCCTACTGCATCATCTACTCCATCTTCCCAAGGTTGAGCACTGTTCCCACTTTGGGAGAAGACTGAATTAAAGAAGGTGTTAAGTAGTTCTGCCTTTTCTCTGTCCCCTGTTAGCCTTTCTCCATCTTCTCCACGCAGCAACCCTACCATTTCCTTGTTCTTCCTTTACTACAGACATACCCCCAAAAGCACTTTTAATTGTTTTTAACCTCTCTAGCAAGCCTGAGCTCCAGCTGAGCTTTGGCTTTTCTGACTTTTCCCCTACATGAGCTGGCTACTTGTTTGAATTCTTCTTTGGTGATTTCCCCCTTTTTCCATTTCTTGCACATGTCTTTTTTTTATGTTTTAGCTCAGTTGAGAGTTCTTTCAACATCCATCCTGGTTTCTTTAGACATCTGCCATTTTCCCTCCTCCTTGGAATTGTTTGAAGTTGTGCCTTCAATATCTCACTTTTTAGAAACTCCCATCCTTCATGAACTCCTTTATCTTTTAATATTCCTGACCATGGGATCACCCCCAGTAATTCCCTAAGTTTTCTGAAATCAGCTGTCTTAAAGTCTAGAATGCAAGTCTGACTATGCTTGGCTTCCCCTTTCCCCTGTATAACAGACTCCAGGAGAACATGGTCACTCCCCCCTAAGGATCCCACCACTTCCACACCATTAACCAGGTCATCCCCATTGGTTAGGATCAGATCTAAAATAGCTGATCCCCTTGTTGCCCCTTCCACCTTCTGCACAATGAAGTTGCATGCAAGGCAAGTGAGGAATTTGTTGGACTTTAAATTCTTGGCAGAGTTGGACTTCCAACAAATATCAGGATAGTTGAAATCCCCCATTACTACTACATCTCTTCTTTCCGAATATGCAGTCATCTGTTCCAGGAAGGCATCATCCAAGTCCTCGGTTTGGTTTGGAGGCCTATAGTAGACCCCCACAATGATATCCCTCATGTTTCTCTCCCCCTTGAGTTTTACCCAGATGCTCTCAGACTGGCTCCCAGGATTTAAGTCATGGATCTGTTCACAGATGTACACATCCTTAACGTATAATGCTACTCCATCACCCTTCCTGTTTGGTCTGTTTTTCTGAAATAGGCTATACCCCTCTATTAGTACATTCCAATCATGAGACTCATCCCACCAGGTTTCTGTGATGCCAATGATATCATATTTCTTTTGCTGTGCTAAGGGTTTGATTTCATCCTGTTTATTTCGCCTGCTCTGTGCATTCGTATAGACATCTGAGACCGTGGGCCATTTCCCCATCTGCCTTTTAAAGGGTTTATTCATCCCATTGTTGGGTTGTTGTGTTATTTGCCTTGTTCTCTGTATATCATTTGGGCTATTATCTCTAGCACTCGATGAACTCCTGCCTTCAAGAGTACTCTCTCCCTCCCCCATACAGCTCAATTTAAAGCCCTCCTGATGAAATCTTTCAGACTCTTCACAAAAACATTCCTACCAACTGCTGTGAGGTGCAGCCCATCTCTTGCCAGAAGTCCACTTCCCTGAAACTGCATCCCATGGTCCAGGAAGCCAAATTGTTCCTGGCGGCACCATCTGAGTAGCCAGTTGTTCACCTTCACTATTCCTTGCTCCCTTCCTGGGCCGTGCCCTTCCCCTGGAAGGACAGACAAAATGACTATCTGTGCATCCAGGTTCTTCAGCTTCCTACCCAAAGCCTCATAATCCTTGTGATACTCTGGAGGCTATGCCTTGCAGTGTCATTGGTTCCCACATGGACCAATTATTTTACTCATTTCTTGTTCTATTTCACTCCAAAATTTTTGTACTTCACAACACTCCCACCACATATGAATGTAGTTTCCTTTGCTTCCACACCCATGCCAAAAATCAGGTTAAACATTTTTATTAATATATGCTAACTGCTGTGGTGTTCTATACCATCTTCCTATTATTTTCATCTGTAATTCTCTAACTTTATTGTTTTTAATAGTTTTAATTTCTTGTATCCATTGTTGGATTTCTTTCTTATTAGTATTCATATCCTTTCCCCATACTCCTGATATTATATTATATCGACTATCTAACAAAATCTTATAGATCCTACATCCTAACCCCTTCTTACCTTCCTGTCTTATCAATATTTCTTCTAATGGGTTTCAGCATTCTTTTATAATATTTATTTCCTGTAAAGTCTTAAATATACCTAATTGAAGCCAATATTAATTTCTTATCATTTCCATTATTTCATTTGTCATCCTTTTCCCTAAATTCTCTATAATATCACCAATTATCCTATATCCCACTTCCTTCAGTTTTCTTAATATTATTCCTTTGCCAACTTTTCCTTCCTTATTCAAATATTCCATTGGGTGCCTATAGTAATTATCTATTTTCAACCCCCCTTTTTTTCCATATTAGCCACATTGTACAAAATGGTCCTTTATTGATTTTAATTTTATCTCCTTTAGGTCTAATTCCTCACATTGATTTAAATTCCATATCATTTACCTGCTTCTCTGTCCTAACCCATCTTTTTTGAGTATCATATTCAAAGTCTAATAACCTTAATATTTGGAAGTCCTCAAAATATTTTGTCCAAATAGGGAAGTCCCCACTCTCCTTTTTCTTGGTGAGTATATAATAATGTATTAGAGATTCTGCTTTTATTTTTCCTTGAAATCCATTATTTTATTTTCCTTTTCCGATTTCTTAATACTCTCATTGGTATTTCTTCTGGAATTGTTTGAAAAAGGAATAGTAATTTAGGGAGAGTCATCATCTTGAATGCCCTAATCTGAGTTATAGTAATCCAATATTTTATCTCATTTGCTTACTTGTTTATTTATTTTCTTCCATAATTCATTATAGTTCCCTTGAACCATGTTCTTTATATTTATCATTACATTTTCTCCAAGATATTTAATTTTCTTTACACCTAACTTTAATCCTGTTATTTCCTTGATTTACTTTTGTTCCCCACAACCTGTATTTATAAACATTAGTTCTGATTTTGCTATATTAATTTTAAGTCCTCATTCATTTTCAAAATTATTCATTATTACTAATATTTTTTAAATTGTTTGATAAGGCTGTTCTGTAATAATTAGTGCAGCAGCAGCAAATAAATGTATTTTAAGTCTTCTTTTCCTATTATATAACCTTTCATTTCTTTTTCCTTTCTAATCATATCTGCTAATGGTTCAATAGCCATAGTAAATAATAATGGAGATAATGGACAGCCTTGTTTTGTGCCACTCTCCAATTTAATTACCCTCGTATAATGCCCATTTATATTTTTTCTGTGCTTGATTATTTTTCCATAACTCTCTCATTGTATTTCCAAATTTTGGTCCTTAACCAAATTCCTTAAAAATTGTATATAAATATTAATAATTTATTGAATCAAAGGCTTTGTATACATCCAGTTTCAAAATCCCAACTTTCCTATTTTTTAACTTTGCATGATAAATTACATTTATTATATTTCTAATTGGATCTCCAGTTGCTCTCCCTTTAATAAACCCATATTGATCTTTCTCTATTAATATTGGTGAAAAAAATAATCTGTTCGCCAATATCTGCAAAAATTTTATAATCTTGATTAGCCAATGTTATAGGGTGGTAGACTTCTGGGTTTGTCTTATCTTTATTGGGTTTTACAATTTGGATTATTTCTGTTGTTTTCCAAGATTTAGTTTATATCTTGGTTTTCTAACACCTCATTAAAAGTCCTTACCAGATGGGCACGTATTTCTTTCTTAAAATATTTATAAAAATTACTTGTTAGCCCATCTAAACCAGGAGATTTCAATCATTTCATTTGATCTATTGCTCTCTCAACTTCTTTTCTTATTGGATCATTTAACTGATCCTTCTGCTCTTCAGATAATTTGCAATCCAGTGCTATCTCTTGCTCTACTACCTTCCTTTCCTTATATAATTTTTCATAAAATCGTGCCATTGTTTCTCTTATTTTCTCTTTTTCTGTCACTATATCTCCATTTTCTTCCCTCATTTTGTTCATTTTCCTATTCTCTTTTCTCTTTCTTAAATATCTAGCCCATCTTTTCATCCCTTGTATATCCCATGCTTGGAATTCATTTTTAACATATAAATATTTCCTATTGACAGCTAGCTGATCCATGTCCTCTATTTCTTCTTTCTATCCCATTCTTTATTTATTTTTTCACTTTATTTTTTTCTGATATTCTATTCATAATTTTCTTGTTCTAGTTCAGTAACATATACTGGGGGGAGGGAGGGAGGAAGAGCAACTGAAGTATGCAGTCTTCCAAATGTGGTTTTGCCATAGATTTGTATAAGTGAATATACACTATTGCTATTTTTATCACCTCTCCCATTTCCTACAGGAATCTCTAGCATGGGATTTTTTTTCCATAGCTGCCACACTCTGAGTTGATACTATGAGTTACTCACCACAACCCCTAAATCTCTTTCCTTAATCTTTGCCTCACAGCATGCCTATCATACTGTAGGATTGGGAGTCCTACACTCCAGTGAAGCCTATTAAGACTTCCTCAGTGAGAAGACCAGTAACATCCATCTAGGGATGGAAAAGCAGTATGTTGGCTTCTCATTTTTCCTTTGAAAATATCCATCCCAAGACTGGCAACAAGACAAAGTGCATCTTGCTCTCAACATCCATATATTTCTGAGGCTTACAATATATTTCTGGAGAAGAAAAAAATGGGCACAACACTACAAATACCCTTGAAAAATGTGCAGAACTAAAATGTGTACGTTTTGAAAAAATGTGCAGAAGCATGCTTCTGTCAATGGGAAAAATGGCATACATTAGCAAAATGTGTATTAAGAAGGTGCACTTTAGGAAAAATATGCATTTCTGTGCAAAAAGAGGGGGAAAGTACTGCAAGTACTGAAGATACAGGATGAGAATGAGGGTGGGATTCTGAAAAACAAAATGAAAATGAATCTGATACATTTCCTCATCACTACAGCAGTCATGTTTCCTTGTAAGACAGCTGGCCTATCATTACCAGTCTTCCCCAGGGAATTTTGCATGCAGTTTCTAAAGCACACTCTCATTTCATGTGTGATCATGGTGAGACACAGCAAGACTGCTTAACAGTGTGTACGAAGTGAATATATATCCTACACACATGCACACCAAGCCTCCTTCATAACCCCCAGGACTTTGGGGGTGGCAAAATCAGTATGGAAAGGGATTCCTGAAGATCCAAACCACTGCCCTAATTGGATCTTTCTTGAGGAAAGCTAGAACATTCAAACTGCAGATGTTTTTTCTTTGTTGATGGCTGGATTATTGCTGTTTGGAATGATATTTTTGCACAAACACGCAAACATTCTGTCTGTGCAATTGCCATCAAACTCTAACTCCCTATTTAACAAACAAATGATGAGAAGCAGATGTGGTGTTGACAGCCGGCTTTTCTCACTGAGCCTCATAGTTGGTTAAATGTTTTAAGAAGGTTGTTAGCCACATCTGCATTTGTACAGTATTTAATTTTATGCCTCCTTTCCACCCGTCTTGTCAGTGGTAATGACCGCTGCTCAACAGTCCCCCTGTGGTATGACACATTTAACAATGCAACTGTGCCAAAGACAACACTTTTGGCAAGATTAGCACTGCATGGCATCTGATTTTTAAGAGTAGCTTATAGTGTCTCTGGAGAGCTCTGAGTAAATTTACTCATCTTTTCACAGATATTTCAATCAAGGCATTTTATTCTAAGATTTATATATTTAAGTTTTTCGAGAATTATATAGCATCCTTGTGTACTTAACTATAGCACTGTTCTGAACCAGCGGTCTTTCCCCTTTCTCTGGCAATGCTATCTACAACAGCATTGGTCTGATCAGGAGCTTGAAACTCTCATGGAAAGAATACTGTAGGACTTCTGGTAGAGGTCAACTCTGTTGGGCACTAAGGTGGAGTATCAGAGTGTTTGATTCTACAGGGTCAAACTAGATTATACACTTAGCACATATTTAGAAAGAGTGTCCCCTTAAGTGGGTGAAAAACATCTGTTTGTCAAAAAACATGCTTTTCCTCTCCTCTGTATCTTGCATTCCAGTGTGCTCTGCTTTATGATAAGTCACTAGCAGCTAAGTACAGGCTTAATTTGCAATCTGCTTGCCAAAGCTCAGGGGTATGAATCATGTGGTCATCCAGATAGTATTGATCTGGAATTCCTAGCATAGCTAAGGGTAAGGAACCTTTGGAATTGCAGTCTAACGGTATCTGGAGGCCACATGATTTTTACTCCTGCTCTAAGAAAAAAGGGTGAGGGAAACAGGATAATTGCAAGGAATGTGAATTCATCTTATTGCCTATTTTGAAACACAAATGGTTATGCAAGTAACAAATATCAACATCATGATTTGCTGTGGTGAGGGATTCTGGAAGGAGAGGAATTAGGCAGACAATAGTCACAAGGAAAAAATAGTGTTAACACAATAACTGAACCCATCAAACAAAGAAGGAATAAAAAGGTTTTATATATAAACTAACTTGGAGTTGATTTATGCCTTTAATTTATCTAAATCTCTGACCCAGAGACTATTGGCAGAAAACCTCAAATTCAGCAAAACTTTAAATCATTGCAGCGAATACCTGAATTTCCATTAATTGGCCTCATTCCATCGCACCATTATATTACATTTCTTGCAAAGAAAAGAATTGATCCTGGCCAATGTACTCTTGACTGGTGATTTTGGCAAGATATGAATTTTTACATTACAGAAGTGAAGTACAAATGTTGGTGGTCAAAAAAGGACAAAGAATTCTTTGGGGGTTTTCTATATTATCGTCCCTAAATGAGCAATGAGTTTCACTCACCGTGGCTCTCTGCTATTTCTAGCTCAATGGCTCCTCTAACTCACTTTATTTTCATGAAGCACAGTAAGGCACGAGATATTCATTAAAAGTAACAGGGAAGTAGCAATATTGTTCTGTGCTTCTAAATAAAGCATGCTGTGGTGGAGCCAGCTTCCTACTACAATCAGACCCAGCATGTGGAAAGTAACATAGCCAGACTGTCAGGAAAGCAAAGAGGAGTCAGGGCCTGTAAGTATGGCTTTGCTCTCCTCTCAACTTCATGCAATGGTTGAAATATGAGAGAAGAATGCCTAAAAACTATGATAACCCCTTGTGTAGGGATGAGGAACCTTTGACTGCAGATATTTTGAACTTCAGTTCCCACCAGCTCCACCAGCAATGATCAATGGTAAGTGGTGATAAGAGATAAAGTCCAAAGGAAGGCCACTGGAGACCCAAAGGTTCCCCAACCCTGGGCTAATGCAAACATGTATTTAACATACTCCTGCTCAGAAATGCCTTAGGTTACATCACATGGCCCACAGAAGAAGCTAGGTTAGCTATCAAACCTGGGAACAGAAGAGAGTGAGTCATTGGGAAGACAGCTGGGTCTCTCACTACTGATTTATAGCACTTTGATACCACATTAACTGTCATGAATCTAACCTTTGGAATCCTGGGATCTGTAGTTTCAGGAGGCATTCAGAATTTCAAGAAATGGTTGTTGTAAAATATGCAGAGTGCGTTCACTCTCTGCCCATCCGAGCAGAGATGCATGCAGTGAAATAGTGTGGGCTTTTGGGCAAAGCCATGCACACCTCTGGTATAAAAGAAAAAATAGACTTTCTTTTATGGTGTTATTAAAGCAAAGCAAAAGATGAAATATACAACAGAAGACATTAATCCATGCTTCTGTATGCTCCAAAGTTCTTCAGGAGCTAAGAGAAAAGAAAAGGAGCCCCCCAAAATGCAGGAGGCACACACTAGCTCCAAAACCCCCTCCCAGTGATATACCTTTCCAAAACATTCAATCCTTCTGAGAAGCAACAAGAAACTTGGAGCCTTTTGGTTTTGTTTCTCGCTTTCCAACTCCAAAGGACAGAGAAAAACATAACAAGAGACAGATTTATGAGTTCTAGTAGACAAGCTGGCATCTTCAATGCCTTGGTGAATAAAATTACCAAAAGGGGGGATAAACTTCTAATTACAATATCTATTTTTCCTGACAATGGTTTCCACTAATAGACTTTGTTAACAACAGCAGTAATTGATTGGAACTTCCACCTCACCAATGAGAATTCTGGAGAGGTGTATTGATATCACCTTAATATACAATTCTTCTGAGATGAGACTGAAACTTGTGATACAGTGCAAAAGCAGAAAAGAAAACCACACCCAGAGACAATCATAACCATTGTAATTGTTGTTTGTTGTTTAGATGTTATTTTTATCATACACATACAATGTAATGAATAGAACGACAAGTATTTTTTAAAAAAACAATCTCCACTGGAGAGCTCTAGTGCCTCAGCAAACTACAAATCCCAGGATTCTGTAGCATGCAGCCATGACAGTTAAAGTGGTATCAAAGATCTGTAATTACACAGTGTGAATGAGGGTGCTTCTAAACAAAAGTGGTACATATGGATGACTTAGGTTCTGTAAGGCTGGAAAACAAGAAAACCAAACTCTTGCCCTTGTTCACAGAAGGACCCCACCATGCAATTAAAGAAAAGCAGTCAAGGATATCTGACAACTGTCATCCATCACTGTCAATTGACAATATTTTACTTATCACCTGACTAGCATTCCAAAAACTGTCTTTGAATGTTGTGCCGGGCAGAAGGATGGCCCAAGCACTGGTGGTCTGTGCTCTGAGCTGGTTACTATATCTCCTCCTAGTTTTAAGGAGAGGTACCCCTTTTGCAAAGACACTTGGGGCAGCCACTCTGTAACTTTTGTGAAAGCACTTTTAGCTACTATACAGACGTGTGTGTGTGTGTGTGTGTGTGTGAGAGAGAGAGAGAGAGAGAGAGAGATTTGGCTAAAGCAGATGTAGAAGAGTAAGGATGTGGGGTATGCAGATTCCATCAATGCAGCCTCTGTCTTTTCCCTCATATGCATTGCATCCCAGCCCTAGACCTTACATATCTCCCTGGTTGGAATCTGTCCATACTTAATGCACTACTTAATTGGGTTGTCAAGGAAAACCGAATGGTGATTTTGCTCTATCAGGCCTAGTCTATTATTTACATTATCCCTCTGACCTTCTCTTCTGACTTTGAGGTCTTTCTCTGGCAGCTACTCCTTTTTCTTCATGATTTCCCTCAGCATCTTCTATTGAAAGCTTTCTTTAGACTGTGGTCATCACTCCTGGAGTACTCTCACCTCCTCCGCACCAGCCTTCCCCCTGCTATTTCTTGCCTCCTTTAGTCAGAATGTCTCTGTTAAAGCAATCTTTCTCTGCCTTATTTCATGTTTGTTCTCTGCACTAGTCTCTTCTTGCTTTCTGCATTCATTTATCAAAGCCCTTACAGTTGAAGAACTGTTCTGTGTCCTCCTTAATAATTATATCTCTCCTTTTATTCCTCTCCTCACTTACCCTGTGGAGGCTCATATGATAATTGTCCCTTACTGAGAGGCTGAGGGACCCCACTCCCATCCCCAGTTGTTTAGTAGTTGATTAACCAATGGAATTCATTATCATTTATAGGGATGGCCAATTCTTGGCATGCAGGGCTATAACTAGACATCCTAACAATGTGAAACTGCCACATTTTCAATTAGGTCTCTAAACAGGTGAATGATGAATCAATGATTTCTTTATAAGCAATAGAAACATCTATACCAGCAAGTGTCTCTTGCTGGAAGCCTATGCACCTATGTAAAGAAGGCCCATTTTGAACATTTGCTATGTAGGCCTGGGTTTTATCATTTTTTAGTTCCTCCCTTCAATGTATGCACCCCTGCTCAAGTTTGTTTCTTATTAGCATAAGCCTCACAAAGTAGCTGATGTAAAAAGGCTTGAAATGGCTAAATCCAGGCATTGTGATGCAATTGAAACAGAAGAGTGACTTTCTTGCTGAGACAAAAGTCGCCCTCCCTGTCTCATAACACTAAATTTGAAGTCAACAGCCAAGGAAATTGTCTGGAAGGTGATTTGGAAAATGTGGGGAAAAAATACTTACACCATACATATTTTATGAAGTTCATAATCACAGCTCATCTTACATGTATTTATTCACTTATTCCATTTATATCCCACCCTTCTCCCATTATGAGACTCAAAGGACTTTATCACACTACACTGTTATAGCACTATTATTCCACTTTAACTGCTGTGGCTGCCTCCTGTGCAATCTCTCGGTTAGTAGTTAGTGAGGCCTAAGAGTTCTCTTAGAGTTCTAAATGCCCTTCCCTAAACTGCAAATCCCAGGATTCCACAGGAGGCAGTCATAACAGTTAACGTGGAATAATAGCACTGTAACAGTGTAGTGCATGTAATAATCTCCCATGTAGTTACATGGCTTTACAAGGAGACAAGAAACAGTTGTGGCTGATAGCATCACCATCAGTGAAGTGGTGAATCCACTGTGGGTTTTACTCTGATTTTTAAAGAAGCTCTACAAAATATTGAACCTATGGAGGGGGTTGGGTTCAGCACCTTTTATAGTTTCTTTACATTTTAATCTAAAACCTGGAGTGGATTCACTGGTACGGGAGCCACTAGCCACAACTGGTTAGAAAATTCATGGAGTCCCAAGGGGTTCAGTGGCTACTAGTTATTATGATTATGTGAAGCCATGAGATTCAAAGGCAATATCCTATAGTTGCTGGGGAAAGCCTAGTTCGCCATTGTGGGAAATGAATGCAGAAATAGATCCAGCATGGCTTCTGCTATATTCTTAGAGGAGAATATTCACTGTCTCAGAGAGTGCCAACACTGGAAATTTGGAAACAGTAAAAAAAAAATGGAAGCTTATGCTACTTGTATGGAAATGAGTTTTTCTTCCTTTCCTCCACTTCCTGGTTTCCCCCTCCCTCTTACTAACTCTTTGCCGTAGAAGGCCACTAGAGTAAATTCATCTGCTCCAATATCACGGCTGGCATGGATTATTGACCACTTTTTGAGTGGCAGGTTTGGCACCAGAAGAGCTGACTCCTTTTGATACATCACAACATGTTCCTTCCCACAGACTCACAGAATTGCAAATTTGGAAGGAATCCCATAGGTCACCTAGTCCAACTCCCTGCCTGTGCAGCAAACCCACAGCTAAGACATGTCTGGTAGATGGCCATCCATCCTCTCATTTTAAAACTTCCAGTGAAGAAGGTCCTTGGAATGTGGTGGGCTGGAGTTCTAACACTGGAGAGGTAATTTTCAGTGGGCACAATCAGTGGAGATCTGAGGACAGATCTGTCTTTCTGAATGTGCACTATCCTTCACCCTTTGAAGGGGAGATATTTACTCTATGATGTTTGGGACACTCTCCCAAGGATCATAGGGTAATTTTAATTGCAGGTCAAAACTGGCTAAGATATCACAATAATCTCAAGCAATCTCAATGAAATTAAAAACAAAATAAAATGAACACTTTAGAGATTTTTGAAATCAGAATTCATGGTCTTCAATTACATCTGAAGAGCAAGGAGGTTGTGTGCCAATGCTCAGATTTGGGATGGTTCGTTTTAAAAAGTCATTAGAAGAGAGCATGGTCTCAATTAATAGCTATCCATACTATAGCCAAAGAGCCATTTTTTTTAGAGTAGCAGAAGTGTGAAAATCTCTCAGTTTCAATCTTACTGAATTTCTCTGAGTCCCACCTGTATTTTCTTCCCAATGTTTTGTTTTTGTTCTCACACTGTTTAAAGATATTTCCCTTACTAGTGCAGCTATACGCACAACTGACATCATTTATACCATGCTTCTCCAAAGGGTGGTCCATGGGCCAGTGCCACCCTGCAAACTGTTGGCTACCAATCTACATTGAGTTTCCAAAAAAGAAAGGAACAGTTGTAGGTGATAGGCATAAATATGGTTCTGGTCACTGGGCCACTGTGGGGAAAATACCCTGCTGGTCCCCTACCTCATATAACTAAGAAACACTGATTCATACAACATTCCCCCGATGATTAAAGCATGTTTCTGTATATGGCTTTAATTATACACATTGTGACCATCTGCATTTTTAGTATGCCCATTATTCTGTGCACACTTTATTTTGAGGAGAAAACCCTGTAGGTCTGGCAAATGTGTGAAAACTTAAAGCAAGGTATACTTTTTCTCATGAGTCTCAGGAGGAGTGAAAATGCTACTTTCACTGAGACTGTCAAGTCCAATGAAAGTTCTTTCCATCTTTAGTTTAGAGATAGATTACTTCTCACTACTAGACAAGGTTTGTGAGCTTCCCAGAGGCATCTAGCTGCCTGATCACTATTGTTAACAAAGTGATATATGCAGTAGACCTTTGGCTTTCTTGAGCAGGGTAATTCTTATGTTGTTAAAAATGAAAAAAATATTTAATTCTGCTGAAGTCTAATTCTACATTAGACTACAATTCCCAGAATGCCTTGGGATCCAGTCCAATGCATTTACTGTGAAGATTTGTGATTTGTGATTTGTGAAAGTTACTCCATGAACTTTCAGCAACTGTGCCCCAAATCGTTTTAGTTTCTTATACTATCAGTAACCCTGGTTATGTTAGAGGCAGCAACCTTAATGTGCCTATACTCAGCAGTTGCTAGTTTGTATGTCTTCCTAGCAGTTTAGGCATAGCATGTACCGTATATTACGGCGTATAAGACGACTGGGCGTATAAGATGACCCCCAAATTTTTAAGTTAAAATATAGAGTTTGGGATATACTTGCTGTATAAGACTACCTCTCCCTCTCTTATATGTCGAGTATAGTTGTGCCTTCACATTCACTGGGGTTTGGTTCCAGGACCCCCGATGAATACCCAGATCTGTGAAAACTCAAGTCCCATTATATGCGATGGCATAGCAAAATTGTGTCCCTTATATGGGATGGCAAAATCAAGGTTTCCCTTTTTGGATTATTATTTTTAAAGAATATTTTCACACCATGAATTCTTAAATCCATGAATACTCAAGTCCCATTATATGAAATGGCATAGCAAAATGGTGTCCCTTATATAAGATGGCAAAATCAAAGTTTGCTTTTTGGATTATTATTTTTTAAAGAATATTTGCAAGTTGTGAATACTTAAATCCATGAATGCCAAATCCATGGATACGGCAGGAAAACTGTATATCCAAAACTCCCCTCTCCAGCCTCCCCTCTCCAGCCACCAACCATCCACCCTTCCCAAAGCTGTGATGGGAACCTCGATTGTGGCTTTTGGAAGGGAAAGCCCCCTTGATTGTGGCTTTGGGAAGGGTGGATGCTGGCTGTAAAGACTCCCCCCTCCAGCCACAATCCATCCATCCATCCCAAAGGAATCGAGGCAGGGGAGAGGGATGAATTTAGCAGTTTGCCTCACACACCACCCATCTCCTGCGTCTTCACTCCTTCACAAAGGGATGCAGGGGACTAGGCAAAACAGGTACATTCGCCCCCTCTCCTCTGCCATCACCCCCTTTGAGAAGGAATCGAAGGTGGAGGACAGGAGCAACTGTAACGGTGGCTAGCTGGGGGCGGATTTCCAGCCACCACCACCCTCCTCGAAGCCACGGTTGGGGTTCCGATCACGGCTTCGGGGGGGTACGGAAGGGTTGCTGTCTGGGTGGGGTGTCTTCTTATAGGGCTCCCCATCATGGCTTCAGGAATGGTGGGTGCTGGCAAGCCTCCTCCCATCCAGCCACCAGTTCTTCCCAAGCCATGATGGGGAGCCCTATTCCGGCATATAAGACACCCCCTATTTTTTAAAAGATTTTGAGAAGGTTAAAGTCTTATACGCCGGAATATATGGTATTTATGTCGGTTTCTGTTTGTTGGCCTTAGACACATCCTCTCTCTTCTGCATTTATTTTGAGTTTGTCCATCCTCCATTTTGTAGTCTGCAGTCTCCCCTCTAAGTCTGAAGAGTAGATGTTACAGAGCCTGTCACCACGAGATTTTATGAAACCTTTAGTATTTCTATGTAAACCTGCATCATATGTTTTTACCAAAGAAGAGGATGCCTGCTTTATTTCTCTTCTAGATCCCGGGGGATGGTGGTGTCTGGCTGTTGCTTACCTTCTGCTTGCCAGTTCTAATTACTCCACTTGTGAAGTACATACTATTTCTCAGATTCCCCAACAGTTTGGGGACTGCCAAAACCAGCTGGGGTATGACTTCCAGTTTCAGAGTGAAGCAAACGAGATGCATAAGAATGGAGCTCTGGCTCCAAAATCAATTTTAAATGGCATCCAGGGGTAGAAACAGCTGAGAAACTCTGCTTGGTGATCCCTGAGACTGAGGGGAGCCCAGGCGCAGCCACAATCATGATTGCGATTGCCGCAAAACCGGGGTGAGGCCTCGCTATAGGGACAGAAGTGGGGAAGGAATATAGCGAAGACACACCGGGTGGCATGGCAACTACAGTGGCCATTTAAACAGCTGAAAAGTGGAGTGGAGATTCCTCCACTTGCCTGTCAGCAAGCCACCAAACCTCTCAAGAAGATCAAAGAATAAGGTGATCTTAAGAGTTTTCTCTCTGCTTGTTTAGTTTATTCCCTCATAAATCGAAAGCATTTCTTCCTTTGATTTTTTTTCTCTGAACTTCCCCCCACCCCTCCTTTTTGGATTCTTTGAAAAACAGATATCCTTTAATCTTAATAGATTATTTTTCTCTATTTACTATTTACTGGCTGATGGGATATTGACTTTTTTTCCTTTTCTTTTATATAATACTATATTGCAAATGAGGTAAGTGAGATCTGAAGGGCTGAATACAGAGGCCATTTTGCTTTGCTTCGAAAAACACTAAGAAGTGTCCTTGAAAATGCCATCTGGCAAAGAAATATCAGCGGAAAGTATTGGATACATTGAAGTAAAATAGTCCTCCTGTATAACTATAATTTACAACTTTGTAATCTTTTTTTCTTTTATTTTTTATTTTTCTTATTTTTTATTTTTTATTCTTTTTTTATCTATTATTCTTAGAAGAATAGTTTACATTACCTGGATTTTGGACTTTTGATTCCCCCCAGCTCATTTTGAAGTATAATTGTGCTGCAATAGGATTATTTTGAACATTTTGATTTTTGTAACTATTCTTATTATTTTATTTTTTCCTCTTCAATTTTTTGCCTTTCAATTGTATTTTTTTTCCATTTTTTTCTCTCCCCCCTTTTTCTTTCAAATTACTTTATTTTCTTTTTTTTCCCCCTTTAGTGTTGAATCCTTATTTTTGGACTATTGGACAATTTTGAAATATTACTTGATTACAGACACTTTTTTCTTCCTTTTGATAATTACTAATAAGATTTTTTTTTCCTTGAAAGGGAGCTGTTTTTCTTTTTCTTTTTTTTATTTGTTGCTTGTTCTGTTTTTTATTTTTTTTGTTTTTTATTGTTGCTGTAGTTGTTGTTTTTTTCTCTTTACCTTTTGGGGAAGAGAATTTTTTTTCCTTTGTCTCTCTTTTTTATTATTACTGAAGTTGAAGAAAAATTGAAGAATGTTGAGGAAATTTGGGGAAGTTGAAGGTTTGTGAAAGACAGAAGGTATATGAAAGTTGAAGAAGTTACATGAAAGTCGAAGTTGAAGAAGGTTGGCATAAGTGGATGAAGAAAGTGAATGGAAAGAGAGATGGAGAAAGAAGAAATATATTGAAGGATAAGGAAAGAGGGGAAAGGAAAAAGTGTGGAAGGTTAAGAAAAGATAAGAAAAAGAAAAATGGCTTCAGGCACGATATATAAAAATAAAGTTTATGAGTCCCAAAATACTGCAAATAGAAGAGGATCCACAGAAGAAGGAGTCCCTCAATATATGCAGAAATTCATGGAGGAGATAAGGCAATTTAGAAAAGAAACCGGCACACATTTTGAAGACATGAATACAAAATGTAATACACTAGATAACCTGTTTTTACAAGTAAAAATGGAAGTAAAAGAACAAAAGGAAGACATCCAGACATTAAGGAAAGAAAATGAAGAATTGAATGCAGAACTGGAGAGACAAAAAGATCAGAAGGCATTAATGGAACAGAGAGAGAAAGAATCCTGGATACGTCTATGAGGGATGAAGGAACAGGTAAATGAAAATACCAGAGCCAAAGTTATAGAACTGCTAGCCAGAAATTTAGAAAGGAAGGAAGAGCAGTTAGATGAAGGCTTGGATAGAGTATACAGATTGAATTAGACCTTTGGGGGGGAAAAAAAGGAATCTTCCAAGGGACATAACCATTCAATGTTCCAAGAAATTATTAAGAGATCATATTTTAGAGGTACATTATAACAAAGGAATTCAATATGAAGGGAAAACATTGATATTCAAGAACAAGAATCCTAAGAAGAAAGGAGTATAATTTTCTCATGGAAATCCTCATAAAAGTAAATATTAACTTTAGTTGGGACAAACTGGAAGGTGTGAACTTTACATATAAAAAAGAGAGACATAAAATTGATACTGTTGAAAAACCTAAGGATTTTATTAAAACGAACAAAAGAGACCTTGGAATGGCTCGAGAGAAGAATGAAGAGAAAAAAGTTAGTGAAGAAGAACCTATACAAAAACAGAGGACAGTGAAACAGAAGAAGAGGAAATAAACACGACCCATGAAAGAAGAGAGGAAAGGAAGAGAAGAGAGAGAGAAAGAAGAGAGAAAGGAAACCAAAGTCTTTTGGACTTAAGTATCTCCAAGTGAAGAAATAAAAGAAGAATAAAGTAAAAGAGTAAAGGGGGGACGGAAAGAGGGAAGGGAAGGGAAGAAAGGGAGGAAGGGGTGAAGAAAGAGAATAAATAAAATGGGATTGATAATAATAGTAACAAAAAAGAGAAGATCAAAAAGAATAATAAAATATAAAGTAATATAAAGAAATTATTAGTGATGGAAAAAAGAGTAATTACCTAGAATGTAAAAGGGTTAAATGCTGGGGGGGGGGAGAAAAATACAGTTCCATTTTCTTAAAAAAACCAATTTGGACATTTTATGTCTACAAGAACTTTGAATTAGAAAAAAAACAGGGCTATTTATTCAAACAAATAAATATAGAAGAGTTCCTATCATTAGAACAAAAAAACAGAAAAATGATATGGTGCTTTATATTAAAATTGTTTAGATCCAGTCTTGATTATATCTGATAATAAAGGTAGATTTGTAGCTGTAGAAGTTAGTATGAATAACAAGAAAATATTAATAATTGGAATATACGTGCCGAATAAAGAAAAATATACCTTCTATAAGGAATTGCAAAATATAGTAACACAACTAAACTATGAGAATTGGCTTTTACTGGGAGTTTTTAATAGAGTCGTGGAACCACGACTAGATATTCAGAAACAAAAAAAAAAAAGAAAGAAAAATCACGACAATTTGGCAAAGGAGTTTTTTGAATTAACAGAAGAATTTCAATTAGTGGATACCTGGAGACATAAAGAGGGAATAAAAAAGAATATACTTTTTTTTTCCAGATACCCTAATCCACATCTAGAATAGACATGATTTGGGCCTCAAATAATATAATTAACAATGTTTAAAAAGTAGAAATACTAGCTAAACCAATCTCAGACCATAACCCAGTCTTAGTAATATTTAAAGATAATAAGTATGAAAGAAAATGGAGATTGAATGGATTGTTGTTAGAAAGAGAAGACATAATAATTGAAAGTAAAAAAAATATTGAAGGAATACTCTGAGATTACTTTCAGTGGAGAAGTAGAAAGTAATATGGTATGGGATGCCAGTAAAGATGTTATTAGAGGCATATTTATTAAGATGAATAAGGTCTGGAAAAAGAAAAGAGTAGAATCATAGAATCATAGAATTGCAGAGTTGGAAGAGACCACGAGGGCCATCCAGTCCAACCCCCCTGCCACGCAGGAAATCACAATCAAAGCATCCCCGACAGATGGCCATCCAGCCTCTGTTTAAAGACCTCCAAGGAAGGAGACCCCACCATGCTCCGAGGGAGTGCGTTCCACTGCCAAACAGCTCTTACTGTCAAAAAGTTCCTCCTAATGTTGAGGTGGAATCTCTGTTCCTGGAGCTTGCACCCATTGCTCCGTGTTCCAGTCTCTGGAGCAGCAGAAAACAAGCCTGCTCCATCCTCAGCGTGACATCCCTTCAAATACTTAAACAGGGCTATCATATCGCCTCTAAACCGTCTTTTTTCCAGGCTAAACATACCCAGCTCCCTAAGCCTCTCCTCATAAGGCATTGTTTCCAGACCTTTCACCATTTTAGTTGCCCTTCTCTGGACATGCTCCAATTTGTCAATATCCTTTCTGAATTGTGGTGCCCAGAACTGGACACAGTATTCTAAGTGAGGTCTGACCAAGGCAGAATAGAGTGGCACTATTACTTCCCTTGATCTAGACACTATACTTCTATTGATACAGCCCAAAATTGCATTGGCCTTTTTAGCTGCCACATCACACTGTTGGCTCATGTTCAACTTGTGGTCTACTAGGACTCCTAGATCCCTTTCGCACGTAGTCTCATTCAGCCAGGTCTCTCCCATCCTATATTTATGCATTTCATTTTTCCGCCCTAAATGCAGTACTTTACATTTCTCCGTATTGAATTTCATTTTGTTAGCTTTGGCCCAGCTCTCCAGTCTATCCAGGTCATTCTGAATTTTGATCCTGTCCTCTAGGGTATTAGCTACTCCTCCCAATTTGGTGTCATCTGCAAATTTGATAAGTATGCCCCTAATTCCCTCATCTAAGTCATTGATAAAGATGTTGAATAGCACTGGGCCCAGGACAGAACCCTGTGGCACCCCACTGGTCACATCTTTCCAAGACGAAGAGGAGCCACTGCTGAGCACCCTTTGGGTTCGGCCGGTCAACCAATTACAAATCCATTGAACAGTTAACTTGTCTAGCCCACATTCTACAAGCTTGTTTGCAAGAATGTCATGGGGAACCTTGTCAAAGGCCTTACTGAAATCAAGGTATGCAATGTCCACAGCATTCCCTTCATCTACCAAGCTGGTAACTTTATCAAAAAAAGAGATCAGATTAGTCTGGCATGACTTGTTTCTCTGAAACCCATGCTGACTTTTTGTGATTATGGCATTGCCTTCTAAATGTTCACAGACTCACTGTTTAATGATCTGTTCTAGAATCTTCCCTGGTATTGATGTCAGACTAACTGGATGATAGTTGTTGGGATCCTCTTTTTTCCCCTTTTTGAAGATGGGGACAACGTTTGCCCTCCTCCAGTCTGCTGGGACTTCTCCTGTTCTCCAGGAGTTCTCAAATATTATTGCCAATGGCTCTGAGATTATATTTGCCAGCTCTTTTAATACTCTTGGATGTAGTTCATCTGGTCCTGGAGATTTAAATTCATTTAGATTAAGAAGGTATTCCTGTACTACCTCTTTACTTATTTTGAGCTGGATTTCCCCTATTGTGTCCTCTGTTCCATTCTCCTCAGGTTGGTCCTCCTTTTCCTTTTCTGAAAACACTGAGGCAAAGAAGGTGTTGAGTAATTCTGCCTTTTCTCTGTCCCCTGTTAGCATTTTGCCATCTTCTCCACGTAGCGGCCCTATCATTTCCTTCTTCCTCCTTTTGCTGCGGACATACCCAAAAAAACCCTTTTTATTGTTCTTAACCTCCCTAGCAAGCCTGAGCTCATTCTGCGCTTTAGCTTTTCTGACTTTACTCCTACACGTGTTCGCTATCTGTTTGAATTCTTCTTTGGTGATTTCCCCCCCTTTCCATTTCCTATACATGTTCCGTTTAAAACTTAGCTCCATTGAAAGTTCTTTAGTCATCCATCCTGGTTTCTTGAGACACCTCCCATTTTTCTTCCTCAATGGTACTGTTTGAAATTGTGCCTTCAGTATCTCCCTTTTGAGAAAGTCCCATCCGTCTTGAGGTCCCTTCTCTTTTAGTATTCTTGACCATGGGATCATCCCCAGTATTTCCCTGAGTTTATTGAAATCAGCTCTCCTAAAGTCAAGAATGCGTGTCTGACTATGCCTGGCTTCTCCTTTCCATTGTATAACAAACTCCAGGAGAACATGATCACTCTCACCTAAGGATCCCACCACTTGCACCCCATTAACAAGGTCGTCTCTGTTGGTTAGGATCAGATCTAAAATAGCTGACCCCCTTGTTGCCTCTTCCACCTTTTGGACCATGAAATTGTCTTCCAGGCATGTAAGGAATTTGCTAGACCTTGTAGTTTTGGCTGAGTTAGATTGCCAGCAAATATCAGGATAGTTGAAGTCACCCATCACTACTACATCTCTCCTTTCTGCATGTATGTTCATCTGTTCTAGAAAGGCAACATCCAATTCCTCCGTCTGATTTGGGGGTCTGTAGTAGAGTCCCACAATAACATCCCTGTTGTTTCCCTCCCCTTTAATTTTTATCCAGATGCTCTCCACCTGGCTTCCAGTATTGATGTCATGGATCCCTTCACTGGTGTAAATATCCCTGACATATAATGCTATTCCTCCTCCTTTCCTGTTTGGCCTCTTTCTCCTATAAAGGTTATACCCCTCTATTCCTACATTCCAATCATGAGACTCGTCCCACCAGGTTTCAGTAACGCCTATTATATCATATTTGTTTTGTAGTGCAAGGAGTTCTAGTTCATCTTGCTTATTTCCCATGCTCTGTGCATTAGTGTAGAGACATCTGAGACCATGTGTTCCCTTTACTTGCTCCCTGTGCAAGTTTTTTTGCCTCCCACTGTTGGGTCCTTGCGCTGTTCGCCTTGTTCCCTCTATGACAGTTTGACTATTTTCTCCAGCCCTTTTGCCTTCCAGAATACTGTCTCCCTCCCCCATATGACTCAGTTTAAAGCCCTCCTGATCAAATTCTTGAGACTGTTGGCAAAAATGTTTCTTCCAACTGTTGTAAGATGCACCCCATCTCTTGCCAGAAGTCCCCCCGCATGGAAGCGCAGTCCATGATCCAAGAATCCAATTTGTTCCCGGCGACACCATCTACGGAGCCAGTTGTTTACGTCGGCTATTTTCCTCTCCCTTCTTGGACCATGCCCTTCAACTGGCAGAAGAGACGAGATGACCACCTGTGCGTTCATTTCTTTCAGCTTCCTCCCCAGGGCCTCATAATCTCTTCTGATCTTGGGAAAGCTGTGCCTTGCAGTATCATTGGTTCCCACATGGACCAAAAGGAAGGGGTAATGATCCGTAGGCTTGACGAGTCTTGTCAGCCTCTCGGTCACATCACAGATCTTTGCCCCAGGGAGACAACACACCTCCCGAGTCATCTTGTCAGGCCCACATACCACTGCTTCTGTACCCCTCAGCAAGGAGTCCCCCACCACCACCACACGCCTCCGCTGAGGCTTCGCAGCTGCTGTTCCTTGCGGTGGTCCTCTCAAGGTCCCCTGCTCTACCCCTGAAGTCTGTCCATGCTGTTCTTCCTCGTTGTCCTTGATAAGGGAAAGGGCTTCGAATCGATTCTGTAGCTGCAAGCTGCTGGAAGAATCCCTGGATTTTCTTGTTCTGTGTGTGACATTCCTCCAGCTGTCTACTTCCTGTGTCCGTGAAGTGACCCTCTCCTCCACAGCCACTTCCTCTGTGCGGTCCCCATCCAAGACTGTTCGTTCTGTTCTGTCCAGGAAAACCTCTTGCTCACGAATCTGTTGAAGTGTAGCTACCCGTGTCTCCAGCTGCTGTACTTTCTCCTCCAAGAGGGCTACCAGCTTGCATTTGGTGCATGTGAAGTTCTCCACGTCTGTAGACAAGAATACAAACATCGCACATGTGTTGCAAGTGACTGCTGCAGTCCCCTCAGTGTCCATGATGAGAGCTTTTAGGTAATCTAAGAACTCTTAGTTAACACTGAGAATGCTAAGCTGTACTTTTAGGTCTGCTGTATTTTTGTTTGGTTACTGAAATTCAGCAACAAGCAGCCTCTCCCAACAGTTTTTTAAAAAAATTCAATCTCCCCAGTCAGAATGGCTGTTCAGAAGTTGCTTCCTTCTTCTCCCTGGCAGGAAACTGGCAGGAAACTTGCTGTCCAGAAGCTGCTCTCCTTCTCTCTGGCAGGAAACTGAGTAGAAATGATGGAAAAACTTATGGAAAAAATTAAATGAGAAGAACAAAAATTAGTAATGTCTCCTACTGATAAAAAAATCACAAGTCAAATAAATTTATTACAAAAACAATTAGAAATGGTAATGATGGAAGAAATGACAAGAAAATTAGATTTTATAAAACATTTTTTTTAAATGCTAATAAACCAAGTAGGTGGCTGGCATATAAACTAAGGAAGGAAAGAACAAAAAGGAAGATATTGAAATTGAAAGTGGGTGATAGAGAAATAACAACTGAAGATGAAATTCAAAAAACATTTAGAATTTATTTTAAAACAATATATCAAAAACAAAAAATATCCCAGGAATCAATGAAAGAATATATACAAAAATTGAATTAAAATTCAAAAAGAAGTATTAAATAAAAATATATCAGAAGAAATAATGGAGGCAATTAAAAAATGGATGATATATTACAAAAGAAACAGATACCTAATAGCTAGAAAGAAGCAAATATAGTCCTAATCCATAAAGAAAATAGAGATCCAAATTCAATAGAAAATTATAGACCATTTTCCCTTATAAAATTATAAAATTTTTGCGAAAATATTGGCAAATAGACTTAAATCGATATTACAAAATTATATACATAAAGACCAGAATGGCTTTTGCCAAAAAGACAGATAAAAGATAATCCCAGGGCGGTCCTAAATGTATTAGAATATTTAAGTTATCACAATGAGATAAAGGAGCATTAATTTTTTTAGACGTGGAGAAAGCTTTCGATAATTTAAATTGGCAGTTTCTATTAGAAGTGACAAATGACATGGAATTAGGAGAAAAATTTTGTAAATGGGTACAGGCAATTTATACAAATCAAAAGGCTAAATTAATAATCAATGATAGTTCAACAGAAACAATCAAAATAGTAAAAGATACTAGGCAGGGATGCCCACTATCTCCATTATTATTTTTACTAGCATTAGAAATCTTTAAAAAATATATAAGAAGGGAGGAGAGAATTAGAAGAATTAAAGTTAGAAAAGAAGAACATAAATTGAAAGCTTTCACTGAGGATGTAGTTATAACATTAAAAGACCCCTTAAAAAGCATTGACCCATTGATAGAAAAGACAGGAGAATTTGAAAAAATTGCTGGATTTAAAGTAAACAAAGAGAAACCAAAAATCCTAGTAAAAAATATGGACGAAACAGAGAAAGAAAAATTAAATAGAAAAACAGGTTTTGAAATAGGAAACATGGTTAAATATCTGGGTATAAACATTACAGACAAAACACAACAATTATTTGCCAATAACTGTGAAAAGATTTGGAAAGAAATCAGTCAAGATTTAATTAGATGGAAAGATATAAACCTGTCTTTGATGGGTAAACTCTCTGTGGTTAAAATGAATATACTACTAAGATTACTATACTTATTTCAAACCATACCAATTGTAATGTCAAATAAAATATTTAAAAATGGCAAAGGGAAATAACTAAATTTATATGGAATGGAAGAAAACTAGGATTAAATGGAAATTATGATTGATACAAAAGAAAGGGGTGGGCTAGGACTACCAGATATAAAGACTTATTATGAGGCAACATGATTAACATGGATAAGACAATGGATTACATTGGAAAATAGAAGAGAGATTGAGAAGGGCACAATGTAAGAATGGGATGGCATGGATACCTCTGGTATGGAAAAGTCAAAATTAATGCAGAATTTAAGAATCATATCATTAGAAAATCATTAATTAGGATTTGGAATAAAAATAAAAAGCAGTTATGTTTAAATATGCCAGGATGGTTGTCACCACAGGAAGCTTTCTGTAAAAAGAATTAAGGATAGAAAAATGGTTGAGATATAGAGATATTGGGGGGCGGGGGGAGAAGGTAATTGGAAAATTAAAGACAAGCAACAATTAGAAGAGGGGGGAATAACAATGCAATGGCTGAACTATTACCAACTATGAGAAAAGTTAGAGAAGATTTGAGACAATTTCCATATGAGGGTGAAAAATCAGAATTTGAAAAATTATTATGCTCAGAAGAAAAGCATTTGATTAGCAGAATGTATAAATTATTATTGAGATTTAATACGGAAGAAGAACAGATAAAAATGCACGATAGAATGGGCACAGAATTTGGGGCATCATATACAATTGGAACAATGGGAAGAAATTTGGAACAGAGGATTAAAATTTATAAGTTCATATCATATAATATTAAAGAAAATTTATATAAAATGTATAAATGGCATTAACCCCCACCTAATTAGCAAAAATGTATAAATAAAATTCAAACAAATGTTGGAAATGTCAAAATCAGGTAGGATCATATTACCACATGTGGTAGAAATGTTAAAAAAAGCAAAAAAAAGGTTAAACATTAATAAATGGATAGAAAAAATATTAAAAATTAAATTGGAATGCATACCTATGGTATGGAAAAGTGAAAGAAAACAGAGATTTTAATAATCACTATATTAGGAAAGCATTCCTAAAAGTCTGGATGAGTCTGAAGAAAAAACATTACAGGAAAATCCCAGCATGGATCTCATCTGAAGAGGCTTTCTTTGGAAGAATTAAGAACATAAATGAACCCTGGCTTAGGTATAAAAATATTTTGGTGAAAGATAAGATGGATCTTAGGATAAAAAGTAGAGAAGAACTAGCGGATGAGGGACATACTTTAAATTGGTTCCTATACAAACAGTTATATGAATGGTATAAAATGGATGGCAAATTGGAGGGGTTTGAAACAGATCAAAATTCGATAGATAAAATAATTTGGGATAACAAGAAACAACATATAGCCAAATATTATAACATTATATTAGAAAGAAAACTAGAAACGGAATATATAAAGGAATCAATGATAAAGTGGGCACAGGATATAGGATATGACATTGAATTAGTAAGATGGGAAAAGACATGGCGCCACACACAGAAGTTCACAGCTTCCCAAAATTTAAAAGAAAATTTTCTGAAAATATTTCACCGTTGGTTCTTAACACCTGTAAAGTTAAATAAGATGTACAATAAAGGAAGTAATTTACGTTGGAAATGCAAACAGGCAAAAGGCACTCTATTTCACATGTGGTGGAATTGTCAATTCGCAAAAACGTATTGGAAAAAAAATCATGGAGCTGTGACTGAAATACTAGGAGTCAGGTTCCCCATGGACCCTGAAGTATATTTGTGATAGACAAAATCAGGGGAAAAAATAGTAATTTGAAATGGAAGATCATATTATATATGGTCTCCGCAGTGAGGCTGCTATATGCCTCTAAATGGAAAATGAAAGAGAACCCTACTCTAGAGAAATGGCTGATCAAACTCCATGATGGACATGGATATTCTAACCACTACAATTAAGGGAAAATTGATAGATGAAGTTAAAGAAGGATGGAAACCTATAAAAAGTTTTTGGGAAAAAGAAATGGAGAGGACCAGATAAATTTGACTTGTCATGAGATTAACATAAATATCCCAATTAATTACATGGTATAATATTAAGTTCTACTTCACAAATGAGATTTAATAATTTAGTCAAATTTAACACGGGTCAAGGAAAAAAGATTTAGGAGAGCGAGTTGCATACAAGGTATGGGAAACGGAGATCAAAATAATACTTATTGACATGTTGTACTTTGGTTCTAGAAGGGAAGACAAAGGGAAATATGGAAGTAAGAAATTTGGAATATAGAAATAGAAGAATTCAATGTAGTATTGGATCCAATATTATATATTATATAATATATTATATATATTACAAATATGTAATGAAGCTTTGTAAATTTTGATTTTTAGACATTGTGAAAATCACATATGTTTTGTTTGATGCTTTGAATTAACTTGGAAGAGAATTCTTTTAATAAAAAGTATATAAAAAATTAAATTGGAACGTAGATCTGAATTATATTTATTGAATATGATGAATTTGGAAAATGAAATGGAGAAAAAAATATAGAATTTTAATTTGTTATCTAGTAACAGCTGCCAGATTGGTTTATGCAAGAAAACAGAAAATGAATGATTTCGCAACATATGAAGAATGGATGCGAAAAGTTGTGGAGCTTGCAACAATGGATAAACTCACCAATTTAATAAAAAATAAGTCAAATGAGAAAATTATCAAAATTGGGAACCTTTTATAGTTAGTGAGGCAAAATAATGGGGATATTGGAACTTTAGGGTTTGTAATATAATGATTAAAAATTGTTTAGATAATATCATGTGAAAGAAATGTCTTTGATTATTGTTAGTATATAAAGAATGTTTTATTTATTAAGTCATTGATAAAGGTGAGGTTAATAATTTAAAATATATAAAAACAATCAGAGAAAAGTGGGAAGTCAATTTTAAGGATGGGGAAGGGAAGGGAGGGGTTGATGTGTTGAATGTTGTCTTATGTATTTTCAATTTGTTTTATATGTATGTTTAATATGTTTGTTTGTCTAACTGTTCATTTTAATAAATAAAATAAATATTATATTTGGGGGAAAAAACCAACCAGCTGGGGTGTGTGTGTGTGTCAAATGCTACATCCTATGGGCAGCATATGCCTCGTCATATAATATGAATACAGTCCGACCTCCATATCCATGAGGGTTCAGTTCCCAGACTTAGGACTTTATCAGACACATAAAATACTGTTTCATAATGACGCTACATAACTGCAAAAAGACGGGTGATATCGCCCTTTCGCAGTTACATCCTTGCCAAAACCTGCGGGGTTTTTTTATTGATAGCTTAAGCTGTCAATAGATCTCCCGTGGTGCTTTTGTGCCGGCATTGCTAGCATGTGAAACCTTGTGCCATTGTACTCATGTCAATGCAGCATCAATGGCCGGTCTGGTGTGAACATTCCTGGGTGAGATCACAACAACCAGGTAAGTGACACACTTTTTATGACCCTCCCTGGGTTACTTGGAAGTGTTTTAGTGTGTTTAGGTGCTTGGTGTAATTTTTTTAGTGTTATTTTTGTTTTATTTTTGAATTTCCCACACTATGTATTCTCTCTAGAGCTCTGTTCACTTCCTTTTTCATTGCCGGGGAAGCTTTTTCTGGGATTAGAGGTAAGTGCGGTGTGGGATGTTCTTTTGCTGGCATAAAAATGGGTTTTTTTATGCCAGCAAAAGAACACTTTTAAGGGGTCATCTGATAAAGTCCTCTCTGCAGATAGGGGAAACCACAGGTAACAGCAAACCATATTAAAAGAAAGGACTTCTGTTAAAAAACAACAACCCATACATTTGTGTTGGCTGACTTAGAAGATGCCTTGAGAGGGCCCCTCTTTAGGCATTTTCCTGCACAACTCTATGGTATGTGTCCTGATTTTCTGTCCTGTGGATAACTGAAACTGTGGATGTGGGGGTCCAACTATACTGTTCAACAGTAGATGTTGGTTTTTATTTATGGATTCACATGGCTACCTATGTTTTTATTTTATAAAGAAAAGATTCCTGTAACCTCTAACATAGATTTTTTTTATTAAAATAGTTATTAAAATAGTTATATCCCACCCTATATCCAAAGATCTTTTAGACGTATTGTTAGTGTTCTAATTAAACTAAAGTCTTTTCTAATTAAATTAAAGTTTAAATATTATTGTATTAATTTCATTCGAGCAATAGTTTTTGACTGGTTATACTGTATGCTAGTGTGATAGTGGGCTCTCCCCTTATCTGGTCAACAAAGTTAAAGGATGTTGCTGCTCTTCCAGGCAGACAAAGAGTTGATATGATGGGATAGATTACATTTATCAGGTAGGATCAACACACATCGTGAGAGACAATGGACTTTTTTGGACGCTGAAAAATAACGCAAGCAGCCTCGTCAGCTTGCGAGGCTGCTGCGCTGTAAAGCGTCAGTTTCGGATGACGCTCGCCCCTGCCGGTACTGTTGCGGTACCACAGGGAGAGTTGAGCGTCATATTTCCTTGATTTTTACTCACGAAAGTTGATTGTGATTAAAAATCAAGGAAATATGATGCTCAACTCTCCCCGCGGTACCGCAACAGTACCGGCAGGGGCTAGCGTCATCCGAAACTGACGCTTTGCAGCGCAGCAGCCTCGCAAGCTGATGAGGCTGCTTGCATTACTTTTTAAACGTCCAAAAAAGTCCAATGAGGGTGACCAGCTTTTCAGAGATATGAAAGTTTTCAGACACTTAGAAGATAAGAGGCTATAAAACATGATTCCATGAGGTGCAAAGGAGAGGGACGTTTGGGACTGATTGATGTGTAGGAGAGTTTCAGCCTGCCTCATCTTCCCTAGGGAAGCTAGACAAAAAGGTCGAAACTCCTAGCTTCCTATGATTATCCCAAGATCAACTGTATCATGAGTAGAACAGGAAGTGGTAGGTGGTAGTGTTAGAGATTATATTTTTAATCTCATCTGAATATGATTTACACCTTTTTGTAATCTTGTAACTATTCTTACATAATGCCTGTAGCAAGATCCCTTCATGTACTGTATGTGATACTTGTGCTCATGTGAGATTTACTTGCCTACAATAAAAGCTTTCCTTAGAAATTCTCCTCCTTCCACTTTCTCTCCACAAGTCTTGTGTGTGTAAGTGTGTATAGGATCCCTCATCTACCAAGGAAGGGAAGGGGAGTCTTGGTAGACTCAGAGCTGGAAGAAGGCAAGTTAACCCACAGTGACTTCCGACTAGGTCACTGGGTCTTGGGCTGAAAACATTAGCAGGTGGTGACAGCTTATAGAATTTTGCGATGTAGGTCCTCTCTCTCCTACTCAAGAGCAGGAGATGGGGAGAAACCCTTAACAGCTAGTTATACAAATGGATTCTTTCTTTTTCTTTTTTGAACTAAATATTTTGCTGTTGCATAAAAGGAAGGCAGTGTTGATTTGGTAGCCAAGAAACAACCCTTTTAGATGCAAAAAGTAACCGTGTAGTGTATGGTTCTTTCTCCAGGCTTGCCTCCTTGTATTTTTTTTTGGGGGGGGTGTATGCATGGCAGGGTTGAGGGTAAAATACAGAATACACACAAGCACACAGTATGTAGAAAAAGAATGTGGTTCAAAATCCAGGAAAACAGAGTTGGAAGGGGCCTCATAGCCCATTAAGTCCCAACTCCATGTAGAAACTCAAGTTAGAGCATCTCCAGCAGGTAGCTGTCCAGACTTTTCTTTTTAAAAGAGACCCCACCACTTCACTAGGCAATTGCCTCATTGCTGAACCACTCTTGTCTAGAAGTTCCTTCTAATGTTCAACCAAAATCTACTCTCCTGTAGCTTAAACCCAATAGACCTGGTCCTGCCTCTGGAGCAGCAAGAACAAACCTGCACTCTCTTTGTGACAGCCTTAGACATATTTAAAGTGTACAATCATGTCACCTCTCAGTCTTCTCTTCACGAGGCTGAACATGCCCAGCTCCTTCAACCATTCCTCTACGTTTTGGTCTCTGTACCTTGTATCATCCTTGTTGCCCTTCTCAGAACTTGCTCCAACTTGTCCATATCCTTCTTAAAATGAGAAAAGTAAAATATTTGTGAATGGATAAGTGGTGGGGAGAAGACCATCCCCATCTAGGCATAAACAAACTGGTTCCTGATATATTTACAATTAGTGGAAGGGCTTCTCTAAATGTAAAGCCTTCAAAGGACATTTGTTGTCTTATTAATACTCAGGGAGGCTCAAATTATTTCATTATTTATTTGGGAGACAGACTTTGACAAGCCTGGATCTCTCTATTCAACAGGAGAATGTTAAATAACACATGGAAATATGAAGAAGTAAACAATTCTAATTTCCTGAGCCAGTTGTTGTGAGGTTTCTTTGATGTGGGACTTGCTTCCTCTGTATATAAGAGAGCAAGTAATAGCTGCCTGGTCAAAGGAAAATACTGTTAAGTGGCAGATGATATATGGTTTATAATTAAGTAGCAATGTTAAGCTGACATGCACTGGGAAGAAGTCAGACTCACAATAGTGAGCAAGTGAGTTGATGATGCAAAACTTGATTGTAATGACAGATTCATGATGTTAAGAATAACTGTGATAAGCACTTGGGGACATTCCATCAATAACCAAGTGAATACAGAAAATGATCTTCAAGAATTTGTTTAAAAAAAAAACAAAGGAAGAAAGTTAACCTCAACAAAGAAAGACCAGCTATCTTGCATGTATAAATGAGGGAAAGGTTTTTATGTGAGGTCAGAGTAGGCCATCCTGGGCTGAATGGATTTAAGAGAGCTTCTCTAATAACTGTTCATCCTGTTGATTTGCTTGCAGAAAAAAACAAAACAGCTTTGGACAAAGGAGCTGACTTTTCTACTCTATGTGCGATAACCATGGTCACCTACTTAGCCTATCTGTTGCCCCAAACACTCAGGGGTTGTGAAGACCCTCTAGATATCGATATTAAATTGGGGAATTAATATATTCAACTTGGCAATGCAAGGGGGGGTAATGGCAGGCCCTTGTGACCAACTGTACCACTACTAAGGAGGAGACATAAGCCAGATAGTACAATAAATTATCTTTATTTGAGAAAAAAACAATAAGAACAACATTCATGCACACATCTAGACATCAAGCATTCATGCAATACTAGTGAATAAAGTGGGGAGTATTGGGATATAGGAATAGCAAAAGGAGTTTCCAGTGGGTGATACAACACCTTTTCCTATAGAAATGAGCTCGCAGAAGAAACCAGCAGAGTGGGGGTCCCGATCTGGAATGGCTGTACAGATGGATGTAGTGTCCTTAGAATGGGGATGTGTGAACCTGGCTGCACAGTCTGACATGGAAAAGATAGGAAGGTGAACTGTGAGGACTTGGGTGGAATTTTGGAAGGGTTTTTATTGTCAGTATTTGCCTTCTGGGGATGGGATTTAGAGTTAGAAGACAATGTTTCTCAGAGTTGCTCAAGGTGAGACAAAGGCACTCCGGGTATGTTAATGGGATTTTAATGGGTGGATACTTTGCAACTGAAAGGGAGGAAGCAACTTCCTTTGTTTGGTAAGGGTAAACTAATGAGGGTCATTTACAGGTTTGAGTTTGCCAGCCTTGGCAGATGGGATTAGCCAGGTGTACATGCCTTCAGTTGCCTTACAAATTAACATTTCTTTGGAATTTAGATGGCCTCTCTTTAAGTGCATTCCTAACTGAACAATGTTTGTTTTTGGGTTTCCTAGCTGGGGAATTTCCCAAGTTTATATTAATGGTTGCACTGCATGGAAGACCACATGTTGACCTAATTATTAAATATTGCCAATTATTAATATAGATATGGGGCTGGGGGTGTCAGGGTAGGTAACATATGGAAGCCAGACTGAGGGAGCTGTGGAGCTTATAACTGTGGAGGACTTCTCTGGGAGACTTTGAAACAAATTGGCTGCTCATTGGTGTCAAGAAGGATTTCAAGTGTGCTCTGGATATGGAAAGTGATGTGATGTATGCAAGATGCTGATGAAAATCAAGGGGCTGAAATACCTTCAGTTATTACATTGCTTGGATTTATGAATGGAAAAAATGGCAAATCTGCAATTTTTAGAATACATGGGTGTAAGATCAACTACATATTTTAGTGTGTTGTGCTCTAAGTGTTAGAATAATGGATGTATAATAAATACTGTAATAATTTATTTTTCTTAAAATATTGTAGTAACTTTATATATTTTCAAATCTAGGAAACACATTCAGGAGTAGCTGTGTTGGCCATGCAGCAAAGCAAAATCCAAAATTCACAAAATAGTGATAGATTTATTGACCAATGAAGGTATCAGGATTTGTTTGCTTTTTGGTGGACTTTGGATTTTATATCATTTTTCAGGGGTGGAGGAAGAGATATGTTGGTAGACTTCCATTCTGAGAATTGGACAAATTTTCCCTTGTGGATGACTGCTAAAAGAACATGCCCCTCACCACACACTTGGGCCAGGAATATGGAGATCTATAACATCTGCATCTGTGGATCTTCACATATGGTCCAGGTTTATTTATTTATTTATTTATACCCCACTCTTCAGCCACAAGGCTATCAGAGCAGCTTACAAATTGTTTTAAGAAATAGCAATTTACACATCTACACTGCATTAAGCAGTTTCCACTGTGTGTGTTAGCTAATGTGTGTGTTAGGTCGATTGGGGAGCAGGTGTTGTGGGGTATTTTTAATGGGATGAGATTCAATTCATTCCTTAGTCATTCCCCGCCTCCAAATGTGAGCATGCCTGTGTGCATGTTTTAAATTTTACCCATTGCTGAAGCACATTCTTTGCCACCCAACTAAAAGTGCATCCACACTGATTAAAAAGACCAGATACTCCTGTTCTTTCTGATTTTATTTTACAGACCCATACACATTTTGTTTATCCCAGAATTTTTTCTGTCAGCTCCCGATAGCATCAGAAACTTTTTATACCAGCTCCCCAGGTTGGTTTATTTTAACCCAACATAAAATCTGAAGGAACAGGAACAAAATCTGGGACTTTCAATCAGTTTGGATGCACCCTAAAGTGTTTTTAAGCCAGGTTTTTGAAATACATGCTCCCCCCCCCATTTTTTTTCACAAGCATTTGTCTCTATGAGGATTCCTTGGGGCTGGGACTTAATTCAGATCCTTCACACTTCCTTAGTGGGAGTGACTAGCAACCTGTGACTAGCAATCTGCATGTGAGGATGAAAAAAATTGACGATTGTCATACCCAGCTTCCAGAACTTGGAAATGGACTCTAACTCAGAGACTGAAGCAGTGGACAAGCCAGGACCTGCTGAACCAGAGTCAGAAGATGTCCCAGAGCCATAGGCCTCAGAGACAGACAGTAGTGCAGTAATAACTCTGGTAGAGGGTTCTGCCACTTCAGATACAGAGGACAACTGACCTATACCTACCTTCTCAGTATGGAGACAACAAAAGGAAGGCTTAAGACAGTCTCAGTGTATTTATAGCAAGCAGCTAAGCAGTAGCTGCATTAACTGCTGAGCTATAAATACACAGCCTTGACCTCCAAGCATTGTCAGATTATCTGACCTACCTGGTGACCCATCATTTTCCTGCTTGCTGTGTTTGGCCCAGACTGTGTTTGTTACTCTGAAATCTGTTTGTCTGACTTGGATTCAGCTGAACTACTCTGTACTCTGTTTGCCAGACCTATGCCTTGTTATTTTGATTTTGCTTATATTTGCTTACTAGTAAAGCAAGTGTATGACTTCACACTGCCTTGATTCCTTTGCCATTAATTAGCTTGACTGTGCTGTGCCTCTGCTATCTGCTGTGTAGTAATCAGTCTTTGGCTGGTTGCCTGGATAAGGAATCACATCCATATTCCACAGCCTAGTGGGCACTGGGAGTTTAAGTGTTGCAATCAATGGTGGTCATGGAGCATGCTTGTGGCAGGGGCATCACACTCCCAAGTGGTGGATGGCAGTTGGTCCACAACAGCTTGTGTTTGTAGTCATTCGGAAGACTTGTAACTTCAGGAAGATCATAGGTCTTTGGCCCCACAGCTATTTCAGTCATGAGGCCCTGTAATACTACAGGGCACATAAGAGGAAGTAGGTGAGCAGGAATCCTTCCTTTCTTCTACTTTTGTCATTCTCTGCACGTGCCAGTAAATAAAGGGAAGATCTTGGGGGGGGGCACTCCTAGGCTGTTGAACTTTCTGTCAAGGTGGGCTAGGCTATTGCCATCACCATGCCACCTTGTTAATACCTTGCCAGGCAAAAATCTTTGTTTTCAGACAGGCTTTGGGTGGTTTAGCTGTGTTACTGTGGAAGAGGTTTTTAACCTACCCGGTGCTACTATTTATGTTATTGACATTTTACAACATTGTGTTAAGGATCAAAAGGGGTAAGGGGAAAAGGCAGAGGGGAAACCAACAACCTTTTTCAAGCCTGGAGAAGGATTGGGAGGGATACTTGAGAGCTCACTTTTGGGATGACAGTGTTCAGGTCCTGTAAATAGCTGTTACATTAATGTTGAAATGCTACATAGTGTGTTTTTCGTTGATTAGTTGGGAAGACTATGACAAAAATATGTTTCAGGATTTCTAGCTGTTCTCTCTCTGTATGTGCATGTGTGTTCATAGAAAAAGGAGGGCTTTGAAAGAATCAGGAAGGCCACATCTATAAATCCATCATCCATTAATGATTTGTCACAGTTGCTGTGGAGAAATTGGCCCAGGAGGACTGGAACAGACTCCCATGTGATGATGAAGGGAAATAATGTGAACTCATAAAGGATCTCAGTTGGAATGAAATAAAGGCTGAAATACAACTTTGTAATGTCTGCTGGCCCAACCCAACCCCAAGTCCACTTTAAGAGCCAGCTGCTGAATCAGGTGAAGGAGATCCGTTCACCTGGAAATCTGAGTGCAAGGAGGAGGATCCTCCAGCAAGCAAGGCTGTGACAATCAGAACCAGGTCCCCTGTCATAATTGCATCCTTGCTTGCTGGTGGTGGGGGAATGGAAGCATCATCTTCCATGTGCCCCAGTCACCAGCTGAATGGGCCTCCTTTGCAAGATTTGGTGGCTGGCTCTTAATGTGGACTGGGGGGTGCTAGCTGTTAAGGTGGGCTGTGACTGTGTAGGATTAGTGAATGCCATTAAAGATCCATTAATTCTAGGTTATAGATCCATAACAGCTATACTGAATACCAGCCAATAACTTTTTAAATGCTTTTACTTCTGTCCTTTTAAATGCTTTTATGTGTATTTGTTTTATTTTTTTGTAAGGTGACTTGAATCCTATTATTGGGGAAATGGCAGAATATAAGTGAAATAACAACAGCAGCAGCAATAGATGTGCTGGACCACAACACCCACATCCAGTTAGAGAAGGCTGAATATTCAAAGAAAACCAACTTATTTTGGGAGGTACAGGAAGCTGTCATCCTATGGAATCCTGGGATTTGAAGTTAGGTGAGTTACTTGGGACTCTCTCCTAGAGAGCTATAGTTTCTGTCTACAATACCTCACCCAACTACAAATCCCAGGATTCCATAGGTGGTGCTATGACAGTTAAAGTGATATGAAGCTTATATAACTTTATAATTCAGTTCAGTCTGATGGCTTGTCTAGACCAGTCAGAATATGCTGGCTTCTGACCGATGTACTCTGGCCTCAGAGGTGGCCTGTACCCACTCACCCCCATTTCCATGACAAAATGGGCAGAAGTACGCAGGGTCCCACCAGCCGCAGCACGCACATGCTGGCCAGTGTCAGCAGGCATCTCCTCCACTATAGCATGTCACAGTTTCTGAAGACAGGAAGAAGGCCCTCAGCATGTGATCAAGGCTGGTCACATGCAGGGGCCTTTATCACATGCAGGGGGCCTCCTTCCGGCTGCAGAGCAATTCCACCAGCAGTGGCCAGCTACAAGGTCTATCTATTAAATAATGAAACTGGTAAAATAACCCATCTTTATTTATACATATGCAATTCTAGTGTTTGTACCCTTCAATATACTTCCCATTCACACTCACACACTTATGCAGTCTTGTTTTTCACTGGTCAAAGTGTGGAACAGATCAGTTTCTGTCAGCTGTTTCAACACATCTGCTGTTTTCTTCTTTACAGATGAACAGACGAGAGTGTTGATGTTTGTTATGCAGGTTCAGACATGTTCAAGGTCCCCACTCAAACATTCACAATCAGTTCTCCCTGATTTGTCTGAAAGGGAGAAACACAGTCTTGTTATTTAATAGACATACCTCATACATGAGCCAGTGTGTAGGTTCCCGAGCTGGACCCACCCAGGTTTTCCTACATAACATGGGATTCTTGGGTATTAATTCAAAATGTTTTAAAAGGCTTTACTCCAGCTTCTCACCACCACCTTTGCCTTGGGCATTGTCAGGACTACCTGGAGGGGAAACGGGGCGTTGTTTGGACTGCAGGGTTCCAAGCTGGGGGAAAGTCAGGGTAAATTGTCCATCTAGACAAGCCTCAAGTTACACCTTTGAGGTGTCTATTTTAATACTATCCACACTGACAAGCAACACTTTTCCAGGGTTTCAGACAAAGATCTCTCTCCATAGTGATGCCAGGATAAATCCTGACATCTTCTGCATGAAGATTATATGCATGTTGCCTTCTCCTTTATCATCCAAATTCAGCATTGCTGTATCTCATGTTTTATGTTGCATTAATCATATTCACAAATGGAAGTATTTTTATCACTTGTATGAATGTATAAGCTGAGATGACATATTTTAACATTTGGCTTTTAAAACATTTAAGTTATGCTTCAATATTATAGAAACATCCAGCTTTAGCTTTCTACCTTACACCAAAGAGTAAAGAAGTACCTGGAATTATAGCACTGGAAGGGATCACTTTTGCGGGTTGTCATTTAATTGCACTCAAGATTGTTAGGAAACAACAACATGGCTATGTCTTTGAATAATACCCCCCTGCATAGCCATTCTGAACATCATGAGGAGCTGGCAGGATTGGCAAGTTTCTGGCTGTGTCCCTGAAGCCAGACATAAAATGATTGCCATGGTGCTAATACCTCTGGAGGTCCCTGGATGATCTCAGTGTTGATGTATAGTGGGCCCTTGATATCCGCTGGGGTTTGGTTCCAGGATCCCCCATAGATGCCAATCCATGGATGCTCAAGTCTCATTATATACAATGGTACAGTAAAATGGCATCTCTTATATAAAATGGCAAAATCAAGGTTTGCTTTTTGAGTTTTTTTTTTCAAGCTGTGGGTGGTTGAATCTGTGGATGCCAAATTCGTGGATACAGAGGGCATCTGTGGATACAGATTACAAAATGTAAACATTTTGTATCTGGCTGCAGGAACATAACCAGATGCTTCTCTGAAATGCAGGCTGTGAAGGGGAGGTGTGAAGGGGGAGAGGGTTTCAGAGACTTTATGATTAGTCTGGGGTGGGTGGTAGATCTTGGAATATGGCTCAGCCTAGTGTAGATCTGCATGTTGAATTACTATGCTAGGCTGAGCCATACAGGATTGCAGCCAGGAGCACAAACCTTCCATCAGAGAGGTTGCATACTTTCATCCCATGGACCTATTTAAATTGTCTCAGATATCTACTGAAACTATGGATTTTCTTTCAAAATAGTAAATATAACAGTAATGAACATTGTCAACCAGGATTATTTTAAAAGAATTCTTTGTACTACATCTGTTTCTGGTTGTTGAAACCTGCAAATTTGTTTTCCACTTTTGCTTCTGACATTTTTTCTGTATGTAGTCTGGAGTTTTTGGCTGAATGAAATGTGTTAAGTAGTAATAGCTCATGTTTACAATCCAGTTTATTAATTTTGCTTGGCTTCACAATACCCTAACGCCACTCTGTTGGTTGACATATAAGGCATGTTTTGGCACAAATAAGCCTGTTCATTCAAAGTTGCTATTAACTTTTGTGACTGAAATTCTGTAAACAATTTCATAAATCTCCTGGAAAAATCCAGCCGAATTCCAAACAAATCAGCCCACACTCTGTTAAGCACTGGCAGTAAATCCTTGTTTGATCACCATAGACCATTTACATTTGCCTCAAGGCTCAAAATGTTATGAGAAGAAATTATTTTTCTGCTCCTTGGTGACTAGCTGTCACAAAATTAAAGTGTCTAGTGAATTTAATTGTGAGGACCTCAGTTTAACATTCTTCATCTTCGTCTAGGCAAATAGTAGGAGGCATTATGCCCATTTGCCATTATGCAAGCCTTGAAATACCAATCTTTTAAAAACACACCAAACCAATGCTTTGGATATAGGCTGAAATGCATCAATATGCAAATTTATTTCAGACAAATTACTCTGTGTAAGAGTTGTGGGTGTAGAATTGGCTTACATGTGTAGGACATTCCATACATTTGTGGTGTATAAACCAAATAGTATATCCACCTTGTGTGTAGACCTTAGAAAACTTACTTTTATGTCCCATAACTCTTAAAAATCCTCAGCCAGCACAGCAACTAGCCACGTGGGTTGCAGGATTTTGGGAACTGTGGTTCAAAAAGGTAACATGTCAGCATTCTGTGTGTATGGTTATAATTTAGTAGTAAATGCACCCAGGGTTGTCCAGCTTGATGTTAATAATTTTGCTTAATATTTGAATGAAACAAGCATTTGAGTCGGAGTGCCTACAATCCTTAAAATTTGTTTCATGCCAGGCGTCATGAAAAATATAGGTCAAAGCTAGCAATATTCTGAAAAAGCCAGTGATTTCTGAAAAAGCCAAAGTTTGCTAATTGGTACAAAAGTTCAGTGAAAACTGCTGGAATGTCAACTGAAGTATAAATATCAGGTTTGGTCAAAACTGCTTCATAATTACGCTTTCTAGAGCCAACGCCTTCCATAAAAAAAAAACCAAGCGATTCAGCAAATTTGTTTGGACATTACCCAAAGTAGTTGATAACTGGATTGCAAACCTTGCTATAGACTTAGGACTTTATCAGACATGGCAAATGTGGCATCATAACGACGCCCAAAGAACGCGAAAGGGCATCCATTTTGCACGACATTGTGCTATGGTGTTCTGCTGCTGTGATAAAGGCATACTTTTTTATTGATGGGCCAAGCAGTCAATTGATTTGCCATGGCATATATTTTTTTCCATAGAATTGTGAGTGTCTGAAACCGTGTCCTGTTGTGCTGGTATGATTACAGAGTCAATGTGTGGTCCCCGCCGGAATTTTTCCATGTGAAAACACGAAAACTAGGTATGGGATGCTCTTTTCATGAACCTCCTCATTTTGCAGGCAAGTTTTTAAGTGTGTTTCAGTGCTTGTGTGTTCAATTTTTTTTAATTAGCTGTTTTTAGACTTTTAAGTGTGCTTGTGTCTTCTCACAAGAACTGCCGAAATCATGTGCACCTGCCAATGTGGAAGTAGACAGTCCTGGTGGTCATGCTCCCATAAATCTGGGTGTTCTTTTTGTTTGTTTGTTTGTTTTTTTGCTATTACGACAATGATTGATAAAAAGAGTTATTTTGCCGGGACACTTACACTTTAAAATATGGTAGGACAGAAACATTTTTAGAAGCTTGTCTAATAAAATCCTTCGTTTGGGGGCCCTTTAGATAACTGAAGATTAATCTAGGATATTCAACATTACAAAAAGAAAATTAAAGAACAACTCTGTGAGATCAACAACCACCCATACCTCACCACAGCTCTTTCACAATCTGCTGCTGATGGGAAATGAAGAATGAAGAGGAGATTATTTAGGCTCTGTCGGTACAAGATGGAGGGGGGACATAGTGCCCTGAAGTAATAGCAAGTTGCAGCAGCTGTGACTTGTTTTAATGGTGTTTTTGCCCCCAGCATCCCCATAAGCTTCACATCCAAGATGACAGCCACTGTCCTCCCTTCCCCAATCCCCATAGTGGTGGAGGCATGGGGGGCGGGAACTGGGGAAGGGGGAGAGGATGACTGTCCTCCCTTACCTCATCCCCGATCACTTGCTAAGGTGAAAAAATGGCGGCCATGGGTGCTTACTTTGTTAGCAAGCCCCACCCCCTGTGCTTGTTCAGCCAAGCAGGGCTGCACTTCCACTACTATCAGACAGTGATTTCTATCAAATTGCTGTTCTAATGAAGGGGAATATGCATCCCTCTCTGTTTTTCAAAAACTCTGAGAAAAGCTGCAAAGGCTTTTTCCTCAGAATTTTTGCTGGTTTGCCCCCCCTCCTTCCGAATATGGCATAACCACATGGATACCCATTAAGAAAGGTAGGCTTCTCCTCAAATTCCTCAAGGAGTATTTTCACCATTTAGAATAATTTCTATAATTTCGGTGATCTCAGATAATTCCTTGTTGGAAACACTGTGACTGGAGAGTACTAGTAAGATTCAAACTGAACATTAGAGTTGTCAGTGAACACATCCCAGCTTCTTCCCCCTCCCCTTGCCATGTGCATCACACCCCAGCCTTGGGGGTCTTTCCTACCTGTGCATGTTGAAGACATGCTGTCTGTGTATTTTCTGCTCATTTGTGATGTCCATATTAGTCCAAAGTACTTTGGATTGTGCTGTTCCACACCAGGACCAAACTGAGTGGATCCAGTACATTCTGGAACTGATCCAAATCAGTCTGATTCACTTCAGTGTTCAGGATTTGGCTGAAGTGGTTGCACAGCCCTAATAGAAACCTGTTTAAAAAAAAAAGAGAGAGAGAGAGAGAGGAGAGGATATTTTGTTTTTTTTGTCTTAAGCAGTTGGGTCAAAATTTAATATTTGGAATTGGCATGCCATAACCCACAAATCAGAGGTGCTACATGAAACACACGAAGGGGAAATTAAAAGTTCTGAAGCTGTTTCTGACAGATAATGTTCCTCTGAACATTTGCCTAGGTGTCAGAATGTTTGCTTCTCAACTCCAGTTCTCCTCAACACATGTCGTCTCTCTGTGCTGCCATCTGCTCATGCCACCCGAAGAAAGATGGGGAAGTACTACAGAAGTGGGTCTGTTTTTCAGCCTTCAGATCTGTTTTTGTATCAGGTTCCAGATTCTTCACTAGACATTCTTCCTGGCAAAAAGAATTGTAAAAATGTGTGAGCAGTCTCTCTGTCTTTCCCCTTCCCCAATTTGTGTAATTTACTTAAAATATTTCAGTTTCTCTTGAAATTCTTCAGATGTTTTGTTTAAACAAGAACTTCCACATTCTTCAGCTTGAGATGCTATTTTAGGTAAAAGGTGGCATTTTTAGCTGTTAATTCTATTTCATTCTTGGTTCTCAGTTATGCGGACACTATCATCTTTATTTATATACCTCCTTTCCCCCAAGATTAGTATTCAAGCTGGCTTACAAATGAAAGTAATACAATATAATTTAAAATATATGGAAAATCAGCATTAGAATAGAATTAAACTCAGTCCACAGCACATTGCCCCAGCTCGTACTTCCTGTCCCTTTCTGGCTATTTTTTAAAATTCTTTTAAACTGTTTCAGTTCAGGGGGATGGTTTTAATTTGATAGTGTAGATGATGATAGTGGTGGTGACCAAAGCTGAGTGGCAGTTATGATGTTGTAACAGTTTGGTATTCACATTTACAACATCATAACATGATTGTGGTACCATTGCCACAAGCTGAAATGCCCTCATAACTCACTTAAAAGCCAAGCACCTGTGCAAAGCAAAAGAGTTTGGCTGTGTTGGCAAGCAGGGTGCTGAAGGATGATGTATCCAGTCCTCTCCTCCCAGTGAGCCATAAGGTGACAAGAGGTTGCAACAGGATCCTGCAGGGGTCACACTGTGGTTTACTGGTGGGAGGCAGATGGACACGTCATCCTTCAATGCCCTGCTTCCTAGTGCCAAAGAACTCCTTTGCTTAGTTGTCAAGATCGGTTTCTGGCGTAATGTGTTCCTGCCATTTTAAGTGTTCTTTTGTAACCTTGCTGTTAATTATGTTTTCTTTTCTTTATGCTTGTTAACAAGTGTTCTGTGGCAATGGTGAAAGGGGAGTATAACGGTTGCTAGTGGGAATGGAAAGATAAGCCTACAGCTGCAGAATTGGCTTGGAAAAATGGGATGGGTGTTGTATGAGAAGAGGAGGTCAGGGGATAAAGGATAACCAATAGTATTGAAGCCTGTCAGATTTCATAGATTGTAATATGCTTTTAGTATACTGTCCACATTTTAAGTTTCATTTCTGAGCAACAACCTTGTATGATATGCTTTCTGTATTTCTGTGCCAATAAAGTTTTCTGTTTAACTCTGAAACTGCTGGTCACTTTGTCTGGGAAGGCAAGTACATGAAAGCAGGACAGTTGCCTGCCTATTATGGTGGGTTTTAGGGTGTTGGATCAGGAGATAGATCATAGTTCTGTCTCATGGTTTTTTTCCGTCTTTATTGATACCATACCTTATCTCCAAAATTAGGATTAAAAAGATTTTATGAATTAAAACAAATACAACATGGTTAAAAATAAAATACAAACACCAACATTACAATAGAATCAAACTAGTCATAATGTCAATACAATTTAAAACATACTCCTAAAAAGGGTAACAAACAGTTTAAAAGGAATTTAATACAAACAATACAGTGCCCTTTAAAGCCCTTTCTTTTAATAAAAATCGGTTCTAAAAACCTGCTGGAGAAAAAAAAAGTATTTACCTTCCAACAGAAGTAGGACTATTAGGGGCCATTCTGGCCTCTCTGGGAAGACAGTTCTGGAGCCCTGGGGCCTCCACTAAGGAGGCTGCATCACATGTCTCCATCAGCTGTGGCTGAGAAGATGGTGGGGTTGTGAGAAGGGCATCTCCAAAGCATCTCAGTGCCAGTCCAGATTCATATGGGAAGAACATGCTTTCTTAAATTGTTCTTCAGTGTCATAACTTACTGGTTTTAGCTGTATTTTGTTATAGTTTTTATTGTAAATCATCTTGGGTCCTGTACTGGTAAAAAGGTGGGACATAAATTAAATATATGAATAATTAGGACCTTCCTTTCCAAATATTGTTAGTGTCTCACATTTTCTTCTGCTAGCATTTCCATTTCTGAGCAAACATCTTTATTGTGGAACCATAACAAGTGCAACGGGAAGTCTCAACTGATGCCCCATAATCCCAAAAACATCCTATGAGCAGCCACTTCTCATAACAGAAACTGCACACAAGGCAATATATCCATCAACTGTGGCTGGCATCCACCAGGCTCATACAATTTTTATGTTGATTATATAAATTTTGTCTTAATGAAATGCAAATTGGCTGTCTAAGCCCAGTTCATTATAGCATGTTTCTAGTATGGCCCTGGGCAAGAACAGCCTGCTGCACTATTTTAGGATAGAGCCATGGACAGGAGCATGAAGCAGCACATAGAAGGCAGCCAGCTCTGCACCATCTGACAATGAAGCTTTGAAGAACTCTGTGGACCTCAAGTGTGGTAAATGAATAAGATTTATATGAAAGGAAGAACACTGTTAGGACTTTGTACAAGACAACCACCAAGCTCATCTGAATGTGTAAAGCTGAGGGACCCAATTGCCACAGTAAATAGGGGATGATATACATTATTGTTAATTCACTGGGCTTTTTGCTGGAATTGTCATCTCATCCTTCTGCTGATTCTGTTTCAGTATCTTTTATATATCTGGCATTTTTATGAGGTGCTACTGATTTAATTCTACTTTTGTTTGGAAGCAATTTTGCAGACAATAATTTCAGTTAAGGTGAGCATACCCTCTCTGCTACTTCGTGAGATATCAAATCCATCTCCAAAAAGCAAGTGACTTTATTACTTGCCAATGGTAAGTTGCTCAGGTTTTTATTGTTTCTATTTATTCAATGCTTTTAAATGCATGCCCATCCTTTCCATTTACATAAACATTTCCTTTGCTCCTTGCTTACTTCCCTCCAGCATCCCAGTGCACATCAGCAATTCAGTTTTTCCCTAGCCAAATTATTGTCAATGATGTCACATCCCGAATGGTGTCACATTTAGTACATTCAGGTGAGGAAAGTGATCTCACAGTCTTTTCTCTCACCTGATCTCAATGTTCAGTCAAAGGAAGCATTTGGGGGGGACCTAAAAAGCTTTTAGCCCCTACTTTGATATGTTTTGGTTGGTTCTTGTAAAATATTATGCTATTGTAACTTTTTCAGGGCCAAACAGGGAACCCTGGTAGCACAGTGGTTAAATGCCAGTACTGCAAGTCACCACATTGCAAGTTCAATTCCAGAAGGCTCCAAGGTTCATTCAGGCTTCGATCCTTTCATAGTTTGGTAAAAATGAGTACCTGGCTTGTGGGGGCAATTAGCTAATACACATTGGAAACTGCTTAATGCAGTGTATATGTGTAAATTGCTATTGCTTAACAATTTGTAAGCTGCTTTGATAGCCTTTGTGGCTGAAGAGAGGGATATAAATATCTAATTTAAAAATAAATTTAAAAAACCAGCTATTATTTGCATTTATTCCCAAGAATTCTTCTGGACTCTTCTGTCTTCTAGGCAGATCAGTCAGAATGAGTCAAACTACACAACAGATTTTCCCCATGTTACTTGCAAAAAAATATTAATGGAAAGGGAAAAAAAGTATCAATGGAAAAGAATGGAGATGAGGAAAATGGAAACAAAAACATAATACATGCTATGGGAGAAAACAAGCCAATAAGCTATTATCCAACAATAAGTGTCTTTGATTTAAGTGGAAATAATATCTAAATAGCTGTGAAGCACTGCATTCTACATGATTAAAGGATGTTTTAATTATGATTACTTTTAATACTACATTCTATTAAAACTCAGTGAATGACACATATTCAGTTTCAATTACTAGTTTTCTTTTGACTAGAGAATCACACTAGAACAATCACTATCTCTCCTTCCACTAAAAGCAAACATAATTTCTATTTGGTAGGATTCATGCATGTGAAGTTAGTCTGTTTAACACTGCAGGTCCAGTATTTCCCACCAAAGAAACATATACAGCATTCTTGAAAGACTTAGATGCACATTATGGTAATAGGGTTTCAATACCATGCCTGCATAGTATCTTTAAACCAGAGGCATGAATCACATAGCCCCAGAGTTGTTCATGGACTATGGTTCCCAGAGGTCCTAGCCACCACAGGTAGAATGAGAAATGTTAGGCGTTGCAGTCCAGTTGTCTACAGAATTAAAAACATATAAAACATTAATTTAAAAGTACAGTATATACTAAAAACAGTACAGCCCTAGAACAGAAAAGCCATTGTATAAACCAATCAGTTCCCAAATAGTTGTTGGAATAGAAAGGTCTTCCACTGACAACAAAAGGACAGCAAGGAAGGAACTAGTTTTAGATTTTATATGTTTTAATTTGATTTTATAATATTTAATTGTATATATTGTATTTTTTAAAAAAAATCTGTTGTTTTATGGAAGCCATCTTGGATCCCATCTTGGGAGAAAGGGGGCATATAGATGAAATAAATAAAAATATTCCTAGGAAGGGAGTTCCAGAGTCTGGGAACAGCCACTGAGAAGGCCCTCTCACCAAACATGCCTCTGTGGGTAATGGAATTGAGAGAAACACCTTCTCCAAAGATCACAGAGTTTGGATAGGCCCATATGGGAAGATATAGTCCAGATAGCCTGGCCACAAGCTGTATGGTACTGAAAGGATTCCCACCCACTACATCACTTTCTGTAGTGATGGCTAGGGAATCATACAGAGAAAGCAATTAACCCAGTTTAGCACAGGTAAGGCCACCCTGAGTAATGCTCATGGCTGGACACAGTAGGAGGTGCAGTACAGTAGGACCCCTATATCCACTGATTCATTATCCACTGATTCAATAATCCATGGGACACAAATCAGCACACCTACCGTAGAGTCTTCTTAGAAAATGTGTCCTCTCTAGCCATTTTCTAGGTCCTCCGAGGCAACTCTATGGTATTTTAAACCAGAAGTCCCATTATTTTTATTTTTATTTTTATAATACAATTGTATTATAGGTTGATTTTAATTTGTATTGATTTAATAATGTTTTAAGGGGGGGAAGGGATTTTGAGTTGTTTTATATTATGTATTATTTTACTGTTGTAAGCCGCCCCGATTGTTCGCAGAGGGGCGGGATATAAATAAATATTATTATTATTATTATTATTATTATTATTATCATCAATGGTGTTTGCTATTATCCATAGTTTTTGGTATCCAAGACCCCCCCCCCCCTCCCCGAACCAATCCCAGCAAATATAGGGATCCAACTGTAATTCATTGTTTCATTTTGCAGCCCAGGCTTTGAGCCAGGAGTAGACAAGCGAGTTAGGAAGATGGCTTGAATTCAGTTTTCCACTGAAACATTTTCTTTCCAACAGGATTTAGGTCATTGTCAGCAGCATGGGCCTACCATTAGACAGACTGAGGCAGCCACCTCAAAAAGAAGATTCTGGGCATCCTGAAAGGGCAGCAAGTTTGTAGTGGCTTTATTACATTACTGGTTCATTATTGTTCACAATTGATTTTGTGTGTGTGTGTGTTGGGGGGAGGTTCCTCAAACAACTTGGTTAGCCTTAAGAGCTGGGCACCATGATTTGGTGGAGGAAGGCACCATTAGCTTATTTCTCATACAACTATCTTAAGGCAGCTCTGATGTGTGACATGAGGTTATTCACTCCAGTTTACTTGATTTTTACACTGGGCAGACTGTACACAGCACACTGTAGTCCTTGTTGTAGTAATTATCACCCCTCCTTCCCTCCCTTTCTTTATCATAGAATCATAGAGTTGGAAGAGACCTCCAGGGCCATCCAGTACAACCCACTGCCATGCAGGAATACACAATCAAATCATTCCCAGCAGATGGCCATCCAGCCTCTGTTTAAAAACCTCCAAAGAAGAAGACTCCAAAAGACAGCTTATGAAAGAGAGAAAATAAATGTTATTTAAAACACACATTTTACAAAACATGTTATGGCCTATGTTACAAAACATATATGCAACATACAAAATGTAAATTTTTGTATGTTAAAAACATTTAAAAAGTTGAGATTAAAAGATTATTAAACTAATAACAAAATTGAAATCATTTAAAACAATGCTTTAAAACAAAGAATAAAATCAGTACAGCACCATAATAAGCCCTTTCTTTGTAACGGTTTATCTTCTCATTCTCCCGCTTTCTCAGTGCAGCGTTTTGCCTCAGACTTCAGGCAAAAAGTCTTCCCCAGTAGTTCACATTCAATCAATAAAATATGACCGTCCCTGCCCATCAGCTAACAATCTAAAAGATATCAGACAAAAGGAAAAGAGGGCACAGGAAGAGTCCACTTCTTAAAAGTGAAATAGTAGTTCTTATAAAGATCAGTTGAGATGGATACAGTTTGGGGAGAGCAGGAGCCAGATAAACCTGGTAGTGTATTTCAGTAATGCCGATGGAGTGGTCCTTGCTTCTCATCTCCTTGTTTTTCAGCTTGATGCAATGGCTGCTACCTAGAGAGGGCTGAGGGAAGAGCCTGATGGAACTGGTATTTCAAAAGAGTTGATAATCAGATAGGAGTTAGAATGGATTGTGTGTGGTCAACACAGCTGGTCAAGTCTGAAGTGGATGAAGCAGTGTGTTTAAGACCCCTTTCCCACTGCATCCCAAATCAGAGATGGACAAAGTACTTCAAGGTGCTGTTAGACTGCAGCTCCCCTCAATTCTTACCAGCATAGCTAACAATGAGGAATGCTGGGAGTTGTAGTCCAGCAACATCCAAAGGGTTTCACTTTCCCTACCCAGACCCTCAATATATCATGTAGTGGAAATACCTGAATTGTGTGTGTGTGTTTCATTTCTGCTCGGAATAGGTTCACTCTAGTTTTTTTTTAAATACCCCATGTCTGGCTTTCAGTGCCTGGGATTCTGAGTTTTGTGAATTCATCAAGCATTCTGAGCTAGTTCCATCTTTCTGAGAAGGCTCTGAAACACATCCCTAGGTACATTTTCCCCAGCGCTGGTCACCTTTGTAAAGTCATTCCTACCAGCTTTTTTGGGGACAGGGCTGTACATCATTGCCAGCTGTATGCAAGTTATTGATGGCTTCTGCACTGATTTTATTGTTTAAAAATAAACTTTAGGTATAAACTTCCTTGACAAATAAATCAAGTTTACCCCCTTTTAGCAGTCCTCCCTCACTCTTTTAAAAAAAACAACAACAATATTTTTGTATCTGGTTTATATGAGTCATATCTGAAGTCACTTTTCAAATAAACTTTTAGCTAGGTCAAGGACAAGAAGTTTTGATTCCTCTCTCTACCTACCTATATCTTTAGTTACATATCCCATGGAATCTCCATGGCTTGTGATGCTGGGGAACTTCAATATTCATGCTGAGCTACCCTGTTCGGAGTGACTCAGGACTTCATGTCCACAATGATAACCAAGAGTCTGGCCCAAGTGATATCTGGTGCCACAAATGCTGCTGGGCACACTCTGGACCTTGTTTTCCATATTGGTGTGGGGTATGATCTGGGAATTGAGGAGCTTTTTATCATTCGTTGTCACGGACAGATCGCTTCTTGGTCAGATTTAGACTTGTTGGGACTTTGCAGGTGTAGTGGACAGGACACATTAATATGGTCTGCCCCAGAAGGTTTATGGATTCAGATGGGTTCCTGATGGCTCTAGGGGAGTTTCCTGCTGCCTTGGCAGGTGATCCTGTCAAAACCCTGGTTGATTGCAATGCAGGAATCATGATCAAAGCATCCCCGACAGATGGCCATCCAGCTTCTGTTTAAAGACCTCCAAGGAAGGAGACCCCACCACACTCTGAGGGAGTGTGTTCCACTCACAACAGCTCTTACTGTCAGAAAGTTCCTCCTCATGTTGAGGTGGAATCTCTGTTCCTGGAGAATATAAGAGAGGAATTATATGGAATGAAAATTTCATGGATTAATTGCATACAGTTAGAACAATGGATAAAAAATTGGAAAAAGAATAATAAAGAAATAAGGGAGTTTACAAAATTTGAAGATTTGGTGAAAGAAGGTGTGGTAAGGTGGCCCTCTTCAAGTGGGAAGAGAAGGCTTCCAGCTTATTTGTACAATCTGAAAACATACTCTCAAGGGTTCTTCTAGTCTAGAAATTCCTTTCTAAGGTAAAGCCACCACCACTCGCTGAGTTAACCTTTTCCTTTTTGTTTAGCGCAGCGAGAAGCCAGACAGGTTGAGTTAAAATATCAACAATGACCTTTTTCTCTAACCCAGAGAAGTTCTGATAGCTGACCAAGAAAAAGGCACGTAACCATGGAGGTTAGGAAATAACAGAAAAAGCTTTATTTTAGTTCCACAGGCTTAAGGCTACTTGGAGGACAACATGCCCCCAGGATTTAGCTTAGGATTTATAAGAAAAGATACATTCAGTCCAGAGTACTAAAATGAAATCATAAAGGTTAACACAACTAGTTAGACGTTCCTTAAGCTAAGAATAATAGTGACTTATAATTTATGATGTCCATCATCATCAGTCCCAATGGGATGGCTGGGCCAGGCTCACTCTAGCCACCCCCCTTTAGTCTCTGGAGATGGAATTCAGAATCCTTTTGGATAGAAGCATCCTCCTGAGGTTTCAGATATCATTTTGGGGCCTTATTGATGTTATCAAGCCCATGAGAACGAGATTGGCTTCCCCCAACCTCTGTTATCACAGTTTAGCATCTTGCTAGTTAGCAAGAGTCTCAACCATGTGGCTCTCAGCATGACCCCTACATCTCTCCCAGCCATGTGTCTCCCAAGAACAAAGGGAGGTCAGAACTTAAAAGTCCTCTGGTCAGATTTCTGATTGGTTCTGCATTGCCAAGCCTGATAGGCTCTCCAGTCAGGTGATGTGATATCATGTTTAGGAAATGAGGTTCCCACCCCCCTTACCCATACCTGATGGTATGGAATCCAAACAATGGAATTTTCCACTGCTGTGAACTACAGTTTGAGATGAAGTCTCCATGATGGCTGGGCAGGACATCATGACAGAAGGTGAAAAGATGGATAATAATGAAAGTCTGAAAGGTATTACCAGTGAATTATATAAAACTAGTTGGACCCAGCATACCATACCCCATTAAAAAACTCTGCCCCCTGCTACCCCTCCTCCATTTGTTTTGTCCCCTGCCAACCCCCTCCATTTGTTCAGCCCCCTGCCACCCCCTCTGTTTGTTCTGCCCCATGCCACCCCTCCTCCATTTGTTCTGCCCCCTGCCACCCCTCTTCTGTTTGTTCTTCCCCCTGCCATCCCTCCTCCATTTGTTCTGCCCCTTGCCACCCTCCCTCTGTTTGTTCTGCCCCCTGCCACCCCCCTCCATTTGTTCTTCCCCCTGCCACCCTCCCTCTGTTTGTTCTGCCCCCTACCATTCCCCTCTGTTTGTTCTGCCCCCTACCATTCCCCTCTGTTTGTTCTGCCCCCTGCCACCCTTCCTCCATTTGTTCTACCCCCCTGCCACCTCCCTCTGCTTGTTCTGCCCCCTCCACTCATTCTGCCCCTTGGCCCCCACCCCCTGCACTGCAGCACACACCACATCCACCCCCATGCTGCTCCCTCTCCCTCTCCAGCAGCCATGTTTGGAATCTACATGGTCCCACCACCAGTGTGCTGATTGGCTGCCCAACAGACCTGTGATTGGTTGGTCAGGTCCCTAAACAGCCAATCAGCACACTAGAAACGGCAACATACTGAAGAGAATTATATAAAAAAATAAGGATAATAAATACAAGGTAGAATATTTAAGGAGAATATGGGAGGAAGATTTGAAACAAAAAATTGGAGATTATGAACGGGATACGATTTGGAAACAAAGACAACTAAAATATGTCAATATGGATAAAAGAAAATTATTATAAAATAATATGGAGATGGTATTTGACACCAGCAAGATTGCATAATATAGATAAGAAAAACTCTAAATATTGTTGGAGAGGTTGTCAAGAAATAGGTACATATATGCATATGTGGTGAAATTATAAATATGTACAGCAGTTTTGGGAAATGGTCTTTATAGTAATAGAGAATATTTTGAATATAAATATAGAAAGGAAACCGAACATAGCATTGACGTCAATTTATAATGGAGAAAATGGGAATCAAGCAGAAAAGGATTTAATAACAACTTTATTAACAGCAACAAGATTAATTTTAGCAAGATACTGGAAAATGCAAATAAAAGTACAAGTGGAGGAGTGGTATAAAGAAGTTTGGGAAATGGCAATAAATGATAAGTTAACATGTAGAATTAAAGTAAGAAGGGGAATATGGAAAGAAAGTGATTTTGATTAAATTTGGAAAGTATTTGTAAAAAAAGTATTACAGACAAAGGATGGTTACCTCAATGAGAAGAAATGAGATTCTGGAAAGATTATGTAAGGAATAATGGCTCCGGTGAAGAGGAGCACTGTGGTGGGAGGGGGGTAGGGAATTTAATATTCTTGAAAAGAATCATAGTAAAGAACTTACTTATGTTAATTTTTGAAATTAGTTAATAGAAATATTGTTATAGGTAATATTATGTGCTTTAGTAAATATGTATTGATTGGATATTATAATGTATGATTATAAAATTAATTTTAAAAAATATGAAAAAAAATCCAGAAGTCACCACACAATGGACTTTTTTGGACGCTGAAAAATAACGCAAGCAGCCTCGTCACGTTGCGAGGCTGCTGCGCTGCAAAGCATCAGTTTGGATGACACTCGCCCCTTCCGGTACTGTTGCGGTACCACGGGGAGAGTTGAGCGTCATATTTCGTTGATTTTTACTCACGAAAGTTGATCGTGATTAAAAATCAACAAAATATGACGCTCAACTCTCCCTGCGGTACTTTAATACTTTAATATTTAATGTTTTCTTTTACAAATGTTTAATTGTTTTTAAATATTATATTTACATTTTAATTTTGACTTTTGTATGGTTTTAATTTGTATTGTGTTAAATATGTTGTTAGTGGCCTTGAGTCTCATTGTCAGGAGAAAGGCAGGATATAAATGAATAAAATAATTATAACACTATCTGCAGATTTTGAAGCAGGGCCCACCCTGGGAAAACTAGTGACCTGGGCAAGAGATGTCTTTATCACTCCCCTCCCCAACACCAGTAAATTTTACAGTTTTGCCAGATTGTGCTCATTGTGGTCTTCATAGTAGCATTTGTAGTTCCCACTGTGATCAGTAGCACTACCTGATAATAAAATACTGTTGTTCGAGAGCTAGGCTGGGCAAAGTATGGCCTGCAGTCTGCATGCAGACCACCTGTAGCCCCACAGACCCCCCCACCAAACACACTTTTAAAAATGTGTAATAATTGTACAAGTTTTGCCACTAAACCTTGGTAAAATTCCCTAGTCATGTGAAAACAAATAAAAATACCACCATCTCACTTCCGTACGTATCCCAGAACCTTATATTAGCCTCAATTACTTCCTTTTTCTTCTGCTGTATCTCTCAAAATAGTGACAGGAAGTGACAACATCTCTTCCTCTCACCATTTTAAGAGGGACTGCAGAAGAAAACAGGGGTATTTGGGATTGTGTGGTGTGTGGAGCAGGAAGTTGTCACCTTCTCCCCAAAGAGTCTCCCCCCCCACCTCTGTAATAGAGCAAATAGCATCAAAGCAAAAACAAAAACAAAATCCTGAGGTAGAAACAATTCAAAGTTAATAAATGGATCTGGCCATTGTCACTTCTTTCACCTATTCTGCAGTGATGGCTTTTGGCTCTGCTATCAGAGGGCTGCTTTGGATTTTAGTTTGATCTTTAAATGTCATGTTGTCCTGTTGCTTAGTCCCAACTAGAGTAGACTCATTCAAGCAATTGTTGAATGGTGAGCCAACACATAAGTAAATCCCATTTATTCAAGGGATCTATTGTAGTCAGGATTAATAAGAGGATTTATGCCCATGTCTGTTCTAGCTCAGAATGACATGAGAGTGAGGTTATTGTTATTTACCCTGATATCCCCCATCTTGGAATATCTAATAAATGGCTATATTTAATAATTTGGCTTAAGGTGGCCATCCATGTGGTCGCAGGTAAACCAGGGACCCCAAAAACCATGGTGGGATTCATACCAACCCAAGGGAAGCGGTGTTGGAAATTCCGCAAAGCAAATACTCTGATTAGGACTCAACACCTGGGGGTGAATTAATCACTAATCCACTGAATGATACCAAGAGACCTCAATGCTTGTAAAATGGGTTCTTCCTCTTCTACTCCCCTCCAACAAAAGACCTTGCCTGTTTCCTATTCAATTCCAAAAGCACTGACTATTAGCAATCATTAACTCTTCCTGAGTACCCTTTGTTTGGCCTGGGAACCTCCGAGAACCATTGTATTTCACTCAAACTCTTATCCCTTCAGGGAAATTATTTCATATAAATATCCCCTCCAAACCACCACCATAGTGCACATAGTTCCACTTCCTTTCGACTCCATGTCACACTGTGTAGCTGCCCCATCTTCTGGACCCCTTCACTGCCAGTTTTCTTCATGATCTCTGCTCTGCCGCACAGGTACGGTATAACCTGCAACCCCCTCACTCTATTCCTCTATCCAAAAACTTCCATCTACCTTTGATAGCTTTGTGTGAGTGTCAGAAGCCTGAGTGTTTGCGTGGCTGCTGTTGATATTAATTTCCAATAAAGACCATTTAATTGTATCCTTTGGCTTAGAGTCTCCTCCATTATTACTGGTATACATAGGTTAAAAGGTCCTGCTGTTGCCTGACCTCTCGCTGCCATAATTGAGCTAATTAATACTCCTTATAAATAATTTTGGATATTCATAGAATCATAGAATTATAGAGTTGGAAGAGACCAAGGGGGCCATCCAGTCCAACACCCTGCCACGCAGGAAATCTTAATCAAAGCATCCCCGACAGATGGCCATCCAGCCTCTGTTTAAAGATCTCCAAGGAAGGAGACCCCACCACGCTCCAAGGGTGTGTGTTCCCCTGCCAAACAGCTCTTACTGTCAAAAAGTTCCTCCTAATGTTGAGGTGGAATCTCTGTTCTGGGAGCTTGCATCCATTGCTCCGTGTTCCAGTCTCTGGAGCAGCAGAAAACAAGCCTGCTCCATCCTCAACATGACACCCCTTCAAATATTTAAACAGGGCTATCATATCGCCTCTTAACCACCTTTTTCCAGGCTAAACATATCCAGCTCCCTAAGTCTCTCCTTATAAGGCATGGTTTACAGACCTTTCACCATTTTAGTTGCCCTTCTTTGCACACACTCCATCACATCACAGATCTTTGCCCCAGGGAGACAACACACCTCCCAAGACTTCTTGTCAGGCCCACAAACCACTGCTTCTGTACCCTGCAGCAAGGAGTCCCCACCACCACCACCAGACGCCTCCCTCGAGGCTTCGCAGCTGCTGTTCCTTGTGGTGGTACTCTCAGGGTCCCCTGCTCTGCCCCTGAAGTCTGTCCATGCTGTTCTTCCTCATTGTCCTTGATTAGGGAGAGGGCTTCGAATCGATTCTGGAGCTGCAAGCTGCTCGAAGAATCCCTGGATTTTCTTGTTCTGTGTGTGACATTCCTCCAGCTGTCTACCTCCTGTGTCTGTGAAGTGACCCTCTCCTCCACAGCCACTTCCTCTGTGCGATCCCCATCCAAGAGAGTTTGTTCTGTTCTGTCCAGGGAAACCTCTTGCTCCCGAATCTGTTGAAGTGGAGCTACCCATGTCTCCAGCTGCTGGACTTTCTCCTCCAAGAGGGCTACCAACTTGCACTTGGTGCATCTGAAGTTCCCCACGTCTGTAGACAAGAAGACAAACATCCCACAAGTGTTGCAGGTGACTGCAGCAGTCCCCTCAGTGTCCATAGTGAGAGTTTTTAGGTAATCTAAGAACTCTTAGGTAATGCTGAGAATTCTAAGCTGTACTTTTAGGTATGTGACTCACAGAAGCTCCACCCTCTCAGCAACAAGCAGCCTCTCCCAACAGTTTTTTTTTAAAAAAATCAAACTCATGCACTCAAAATGGCTGTCCAGATGCTGCTCTCCTTCTTCTCCCTGGCAGGAAACTGGCCTGGAAATCCTCTGCACAGAGTTATATAGAGCTAGGCTCCCAGCTCCACCCCCTAGTGACTCACAAATGTGACTCACAGAAGCTCCACCCCCTCCCTCCTCCTCTCCCTCCCTCACTGAATCACCAGAAAAGGGAAGAAAGGCTTAGCTGTGAGGAATGGTGAATTGAGCAGCAGATATTCACAACCTGCTTCAAGACAAGATGATCTCCTCCTTTCCCCTTGGAATTTCCTTGAGTAAGGCAGAAAAGAAGGGAGGCGATCGGGGTGGGGCAATAGTAGGTGCTGCTTCCTTTTGAAAATGAAACCGTCCATCCTTAAAAAAGAAGTCCTGTTAGTCTGTGTTGCAGTAAAAAGATAAACAAAGGGGGAGAGGAAAAAAGGAATCTAGAAGTCCTTTTAAGACTGATTTATATTTATAAAGTGGATATCAATTTACTTCCTTAGATGCAATGACAGAGGAAGTGGATTGATATCCACAAAAGCTCATGCTTAAATATAAATCAGTCTTAAAAGGGCTGTAGATTCCTTTCCCCCCTCCTCTCCTCTTGTTTTTTCATTTGCCCGTGTGTGTGTGTGTGTGTGTGTGTATGTTCAATTTGCCTGTTGACTTATGGCAACCCCATGAATTTCATAGGGCTTTCTTAGGCAAGAAATACTCAGAGGTGGTTTTGCCAATTCCTTTCTCTGAAATACAGCCTCCAGCACTTGGTCTTCATTGGCAGTCTTCCATCCAAGTACTAACCAGGGCTGATCCTGCTTAGCTTCCAAGGTCAGATGGGTTCTGGTGCCTTTAGGGTATTTAGGCCCTTGAGTCATTATTTTCCATTTTCAGCATCTTTTCTTCCTTGCAGAATGGTGAGTACAGTGGAGATTTCAAGAGTTTGGGGAGTAATTATCCAAGGCTTCTATTGTAGGCCTCTCATATGATTGGACTGGCCAGATTAAATCCAGATTCTAGATATTCTACCCAGCACCTGTTTGGGTCATTACCTAGCCTGGATTATAAGATGTAATTTAAAAAATAAGGACGATATAACCATAACCCAAGATTATGTCCCATGCACAGAGGCAGAAGAAGTTGAAAGATTCTGTGCTGGAGTCCATTGATCACACACCTAAACAGGATAAATTAGTAATCCATTGGCATGCAAAAGTAGGAAACAAAGCAAAAACAAAGATTGTTGGAGAATTTGGTTTAGGATCAAGAAAAGAAGCAGGACAGCAACTGATTGATTTGTTGTTGTTGTTGAGGCCAATAGTTTGTTCATTGCAAACACATTCTTCATGCAACTAAAGAAACAACTGTATACATGGATGTCTCCTGATGGCTAATACAGAAATCAAATAGACTACATAATTGGGAGCAGAAGATGGAGAAGCTCCCTTCTCTCTGTAAAAACAAGATCAGGATCAGTTGTGGCACTGACCATAAACTGCTAATATATAAAAAAAATAGACTAAAGCTAAAGAAGAACACTAAATCAATCATCATACAAAAATGCAACCTCAAAAACATCCCTGTAGAAGTTAAAGATATTGTGGTGGTGGTGATGATGATGATGATTGCACTATTAAGCCTAATTGACTGGGAGGCAGAAGAACTCTTTACTGAAGTCAGGAACGTTGTGAAGGAAGAATGGAAAAAAAAACTATCTGCAGCAAAAAAGAAAGAAAAGACTCATTGGATGACAGATAAAACTCTTCAAACAGTTAAGGGTAGACAAGAAGCAAAAGTAAAAGGTGACAGAAATAGGATCAGAATTCTGAATGCAACAGTTCTGCAACTTGTGCACAGGGACAAAGAGAACTACTCTAATAAATCAATGCAGAGAAATAGAAGACAACAAAAAGGTATAATACAAGGCCTCTTCTGCAAAATCTGAGAAATCAAAGGTAAATTTAAAGAAAGAGTGGGGATGCTATATGACCAGCAAGAGAACACACTACATGATCAAGAAAAAAAAAAAAGCTGATGGAAACTACACACTGAAGAACTATATAAAAGAGAGGAAAAGATAACAGATTCATTCAAGGAATAACCATTTGACGATGAAACTCCAATGTTAGAAAGTAAAGTAAAAGCTGCACTTAAGACATTTGAGAGAAAGAAATCACCAGTAACAGCTGGCATGCCAATAGAGCTGTTTCAAGCTACAGAGGCAAAATCCACTCACATTTTAGCTAAAATCTACCAGTAAATATGGAAAACAAAGCAATGGCTCACAGACTGCAAATGCTCAATATATATTCCAGTCCCCCAAAAGGGGAACACGAGGGATTGTCATAAACACCAAACCATTGCATTAATCTCCGATACAAGCAAAGTGATGATCAAAAAAGAGATAGAAAAGACTTTTACCATACATGGATTGAGAAATGCCAGATATCCAAGCTAGATTCAGAAAAAGAAGAGGTACTAGGGATCATACTGCAAACCTATGTTGGATAATAAATAGAACACACCAATGAATTTCAGAAGAAAATCAGCCCGTACTCTATAGATTATAACAAAGACTTTGATTGTCTCTCTCTCTGGCTTTTCTTCGCAAACGAAGATTCAAAAAGGACACATCCCGCACTTTCTGCAAGCGCACTGATGACTAAAAAGGCCAATCCAAGATAAACAAGTCTGGTTGCAAAAAGCACAGCAGAAGGTCTCCTTGGGTGATGTTTTTGGGTTGTGATTCTTTCTGCGTTGTCGTTTCTCTTCAAGACTTGTTCGGCGTGAGTTCTCAAATAAGGCTGCAGCATTGTGGATAGTGCGTCTCCATGCCTCCCGATGTGAGGCCAGGGCGGACCACTGTTGGTGATCAATTTGGCCGAGCCTGAGATGTTGTTTCAGGGAGTCTTTGTATCACTTTTTTGGAGCGCCCCTCTTACGCTGACCCGTGGCGAGTTCACCGTAGAGTAGTATTTTTGGGAGGTGATGGTCCTCCATCCTAGAAATGTGCCCTACCCAGCGCAGCTGTGTTCTCAATATCATGGCCTTAATACTGGTGATCCCTGCTTGCTCAAGGACAGCAACATTCGTCACATAGTAAGTCCAGTGTATATTTAGGATTGTGCGTAGACAGCGCTGATGAAAGCGCTCGAGGAGTCGTAGGTGGTGGCGATAGGTGACCCATGTTTCAGATCCATAAAGGAGGATAGACAGTACGATGGCTCTATACACACTGATTTTTGTGCTTTACCTCGGGTGTTTATTGCTCCAGACTCTTTTGTGAAGTCTTCCAAATGCACTATATGCCTTTGATTGTATCGATCATGAAAAGCTATATATCGGTCTTAAGGAAATGGGTGTGCCACAACATTTGATTGTCTGGATATGTAACCTGTACTCAGGACCATTAGAACAGAATACAGAGAAACAGAATGGTTCCCAATCAAAGAGGAGATCAGGTAAGGCAGCATTCTATCATCCTGTCTGTTTAACTTGCACTCTGAACATATCATACATAAAGCAGGATTAGATGTGGAGAAAGGAGGCATGGAAGAAGAAACATCTACAATTTACAAGACTACAATCTACAATTTACAATCTACAATAGGCCACTGTCAAGTCAGAATACAGAGAAACAGAACAGTTTACCATTGGCAAGGGTGTCTGGAAAGGCACCATAGCTAAATTATCACCCTAACTAATTTGTACATTAAATACACCATAAAGAAAGCTGGATTAGAGATGGAGAAAGGAGATTGGAGGAAGAAACATTAAAATATGAAGGTGACACCATACTACTAGCAAAAATTAGCAAAGACTTGGAATAGCTATTGAAAAAAGCCAACAAATAAAGTGCAAAGGCAGGGTTACAGTTTGTATTTACTGGCATGATTTACAGTATTTGCAAGGTTCAATAGAAGAGAATTTTCACTGCCTACATTTCTTTTCTGGCCATTATTATTATTATAGTAGGACCCTCATATCCACTGGTTCATTATCCACTGATTCAATTATACACGGGACACAAAACAGTACACCTACCATAGAGTCTTCCTAGAAAATGTATCCTCTCTAGCCATTTTCTAGGTCCTCCAAGGCACCTCTATAGCACTTTATACCAGACGTCCTACTATTTTCAATACAATTTCTTATTATCTACAGTTGTTTTGTATCCGCGGGAGCCCCCAGAACCAATCCCCAGCGGATACAGGGGTCCTACTGTATTAGTTCATTCCATGATTGTTACTGGAAATAATTTTGCTGTAAAGAAGAATGGATGTTAAAAAATTATCCACACCATCTGTCAAATATATTATGTACATTACTGCAACCAGGGCTTATGCTGGCATAGTGCATCAACAGGATTCTAGTCTCTGTGTTTTATTCTTGGCTGCTAGGGGTACAGAATATGCACTTTCTTGGATATACCCATAGTCCCAAACCAGGAATGGATTCTCTGCTCCACTGACATGGAAGGCACCAACCACCCCTGGTTAGACCATCTAACCAGGCACCCTTTGTTTTGTGAATATATTTTCCATTGCCCACTATCCATGTTCTGATAACTCCTAGGCCTTATGGATTTCAGAGGATTTTTTTTTTCTTATAGTACAACAGTTATCTTTGTTTTTGATGTATTGCTGGGAATCAGTGTTTCCATACCCAACCATGGATAATGAACTGTCCTCTTTTTACCAAACATACCTGAGAACAATAGAGGGTTTTGGTTTGGATGTAGGCATAGACTTCAAGCACCCACAAAATTTGGGAAGAATAGTAAAAACAAACAATTTAAGTATTCATTAGTTAAATGCCTGCACTTCATTTTTAGCATACGTGCTCCCACATTTGTGTGTGTGTGTGTGTGTGTGTGAGAGAGAGAGAGTGTGTGTAGGGGGAGGAGTCACAATGAAAGAACTGAATAATACAATAAACCTCATGAAGTTGATAAACAGCAGAAGAAACCAAATAAACAGAAATTAAACATGGCAAACAAACATCTCCAAAGTAGTCTAAAAAATGTGAAGTCGAAGGCTTTCATGGCTGGCATCCATAGATTTTTCTTATTTTTTTCCAGGCTGTGAGGCCATGTTCTGGAATAGTTTCTTTCTGGCATTTCGCCTGCATCTGTGGCTGGCATCTTCTGAGAATGGTTGGGTAAGTGTGTGTGTGGAGTTTATATGCTGTGAACCCCTGGAGAATATGTAAATTTGTGTAACTGAATGATTAGTTTCTGGGTATAGAAATGCAACTCGTTAGTGTCTGTTTAGCTAATGGTTGGTTGATGGGCCATTATCTGCTGGGAATCCCCCTGTCCCTTGGTGGAATTCCTTTGTAAGTGTTGAGTTTTAATTCTATTGGTTTTCAAAACTGGGAGCCAGATTTTGTTTGTTTTTAAGGTTTCGTCTTTCCTGTGAAGTTGTCCAAGTGTTTGTGGATTTCAATAGATTGTCTATGCATTCTGATATGATAGTTGTTGGCCTGGTCCAGAATTTTGGTGTTTTTAAATAGCATTTTGTGTCCAGGTTGGTTTATAACATGTTCTGCTACTGCTGGTTTTTCTGGCTGGCCCAGTCTGCAGTGTCTCTCATGTTCCTTGATTCGTGTTTGCACATTGCATTTAGTGGTCCCTATGTAAACTCGTCCACAGCTGCATAGTATGCGGTAAACTCCTGCAGCTGTGAGAGGGTAGATCTTTAAAGCTCAGAATAAAAGTCAGATTGGTTTCACTGCTCCTTTGACAAGGTAGCCACCAGTCAGCAATTGATTTGTCTATCAAGGTGAGTTCTTAACTCTTAGAAGTCTAGGTCTGAACCCCTTTGTAATCAGTCATGCTAATGTTGAATTAAGGTTGCCACCTCTTTTCTTCTAAGAGGCTTCCTTATCACATATATCACAGGCAGGTACAAAATGCTCCCCTCTGAAAAATGGGATTGCTGCAAAAAAACATCCCTATTGTAGTTGGGGAAGGATTTTGTTTACTTCATTTTTGAAGGAAAAAAATGCAACTTTCGTCACATTCAAAATGGAAAGAACTTGAGATTTTTAAAAAACAAAAATCTATATGGGGAAAACATTTTCCCATCCCACACTGACTCACACTTTTCTGTGGAACATCTGTAGCACCCAAGCAACATCTTTATGGGTTTGGGGAAAAGGTTTAGGAAACATGCCCCCACCACCTTTTTCCTCCTTAAAAAAGAATGTCAAAAGTCAGAATCAAGAGGAAAGGGAATTCTCCCACTACTAGCATAGAGCAGTCACTGCGTCCCAACCATGAGCTGTCAAGAGTTTTAAGTCACTCAATATGTCTCACTATTCTACCTTATCCCTACTGCCTGAAGTAGATGGTGTACATTTGAACTGAGGGAAAAACTTGCCCTGACATGCCTGCCAGCATGAAGGCAGCCTGAGGGTATCCCCAGAGAGCAATAGAGCCAGCTGCACTTAGATACAGAAGAAGCGTTTGACACTCCCATGCAGACATATAAACACATAGCAGGCAGCAGAGACACTTGATCTATGCTTTCCCCTTCCTTTCAGAGCCAGGGCCCTGCCATAGCTGTTTCTTTCACCCTCACTGACCCATCTTAAACTCTTGGCAGGTTCCCCAGTTGAGTAGTCTTCTGGAAAGTTTTCTCTGCATTTCTGCAAACCAGAGACTAGTGTTCCAGGCTTTTCTTTCAATGATCAACCATTGAATAATGAGACCAGACACAGAGAATCAGATTGAAACAAGGGCCACTTTATTTGACCTATAACCTATTTAAGCTGGGTTGAAGCTGGAAAAAGGCAAGGGGGGAACTTGTGCAGCACCAGGTGTCACCCCTTGACCACCTCAGCCTTCACTTGGATGAAACACCTGACCCCAAGGGCAATCCAACAACTGGGTTGCTCTCCAGATGGCCGGAAGATTCTGGAAGGCAGACCTGAGGCACCCCCCCCCAAGTCCTAGGACTTAAAATGAGAGCAAAATCTCCAGGTCAAACTCAAGGGTAGGTCCCTTCCACACCCCTGGGGCCTTGGCCCTAAAGAGGCAGATCCAGAGCCTTGCCCTTCACCAAAAGGGTGCCAAGGTATATACTGAAACACTTACTTTATATCTCCCCCCAACCCACTACCTGCCACAGACAAGGAAAAGTATATGCTTAGTCCCTTTCTTCCACCAGGCCAGCCAATATGGCTCTCATCCCCTGTTGCTGGTCTACCAGCCACAACATATTACCCACTTCTGAGAAATGCATGCTGTCAGCCGTGAAGAACTCTGGCCAATGAAAAACTATGGTGGGCTGTGAAAGGAAGTGACTTAACTTCCTTTGCATTCTAGTTCCCTATTTGCCCTATGGGCTAGGTCATGGCATTGGGACATCCACCTCATCTCACCAAACTGGGCATGGCAGAATAGTAGACTATACAAGGATGGTACCTGGCCATCTGCTCTAAATAAAATGAGGGCTTTGCCCTTCAGCAAGCCCAAGTCATTCCCACTGAGGTGATTGACTAAAACATGTGGAGGAGGCCCAGTAGACTCTTCAGATAAAAGAAACAATAAACCATTCTGATGAAGGCCTTTTCTTCCCAGCCACTCCACTGTAGCAGTCTTGCTCAACCCCAGCTGAGCCCCCAAAATGGCAATTTCAGGCCTGGCATATTGCCCAGTACACTATATATGGCCACAGATCAGGACCCATTGCCTCTCCAGACAGAATCTAGAAAAACAACATTAGTAAACAGGAACATGACTACAACTGGAGAGGATGCATGTACCTCTTGAAAGCCAAGGATCACCAATGCACAATATGCTGGATGGACTGCTGGCCCAGGCCCATGGCAAAAGCCATAGAGGCAGCTCCAATCCTAAATGAATGGATTCCAAATTTAATCCCTTGCAGGCCCAAGCACTGCAAGACTTTAAAGGTGACAGTCCAAAATTGATACCTAGTAAGGGGGGGGAAAAGTCCTCCACTGAAGGGAGGATATGGACCAAGCAACTTTCAACACTCCGTGGACTCCCTGTGAGGACATCATAGACTCCTGAGGGTCCCGGTCCCAGGATACAAACCACTGGTTTAGACTGAAGAGCCTTCCCCAGTCTGCTTCAAGCCTTTGTCTTTCAAATTCAGGCCAGTTTTCAGAGCTCAGAGTTTGACACAAGGGCTCAGTCTTCCCATACATGAGCTTGTCTTTACAGCTTGCAGAAACTGCTGGTGTGTATAGCAAGTGGAGAAAGGGAATCCACCAAGGTGTTACTCGGAGATAATTTGCAGCTGCAGGTAACATGTCTAGTGGGATCCTGAGGAGATGAGCTCTCTTGCACCTTTAGATTCCCCTGGAAATTAGCATTGGCAGGAGCAACATCTGAGCAGGTGTGAGAGAAAGCACTATAGTGGATGCGAAGTACTCTTTTGTTCCTCTCAATGAGGTCAAGAACCAGGGCAGGGAAAAGAATCAAAGGAATCCGGTCTATTTTATACTGTCTCCCCATTACTCAATTCAACATAACATTAGTTTTTGTTCAACTTGTCATCTGCAGTGGCAGCATCTGTCACTGTCAGGGTTTATAGTGCTGTTAATTTCATTGTGTGTTGAATGGTACTTCGCTGAACAAGAGCTATACTGTAGCCCTGTTGAGACATTCACTTGAATACACATGGAGATAATACTGGGGATGGAAATATGCACAAGCCCCTACCAATCTCCCTGAGCATCCTTTTTGTTCCTTCAGCACAAAGATCTGAAGAGGGCACATCTAATTACATTCTGTGATTAGAAACTATGATGAGGTTGTATTCCCACGCATGGAAGCTTTATAACTAAACTGAGCTGAATGTGGTTACAGAGCCTTCTTCAGACCTTTGCACTTAAGGTGCAAAGCTCTGACTTCCAGGTGTTCAGGGATTTTGGGATGTGTGTGCTAAGTGCCACTTATGTGCCCACCCCAGTTATAGCACTACATATACTCAGGCAAATGCCTGGACCCACCTTGTGTCTCACAAGAATCTGCCCTCTGTCCAAATCTGATGCTGCCTCCATTGCTGAAATATTGTACCACCAATGACCAAATTGCCTTCCTATTTTTCTTGGCCTTCATGACCCTTCTCTAGCCCTGTACACCTCCGAGGTATTCAAAATACCTCATACCTCTATCCTGCTCTCTTCTGGAGTAATCCCCCATTTTACTTACCATGGTATGATGCTCAACCTATTAATTTTATAATCCAGCAGTAAAAAAAAAGCACTGGGCTCTCCAGTTGGCTTGGCCTACAACACCTGTCACCCATTCCATGATAGTAAATATTAACAGACTCTGGGCATTGTTTAAGCTTAAACTTCTGCAGGGCCTGTGTTATATGCCTGGCATATTTCTGGGTGTCACAACTTGTAACTTATTCCTAGGGTCTTTTTCATCCACTTTGGAAATATGAAACGAAAGAAGTACTGCCTTTGCAAGAAATAGTATTATTTTACTATGAATTGCTTAAACCTTCATACTGATGTAGACATCTTTAAGCTTGGGGAGGGGGGCAAATTAATATAAATATAGCAATTAATTAAATAAGTAAACAAATATGGATACACCATCAAATAATACAAATATGACAATGTATAGGAGCCTTGATGTCCACACACAACTGCTGCACTAGATTCAAGGGATCCATGTGTTGAAAAGAGCTGTACAGTTGTCTTTTCATATTCATTAGGGCTTGCTTCCAGGACCCCCCGTGGATACCAAAATCCATGAATGCTCAAGTCCCATCGTATGCAATGGCATAGCAAAATGGTGTCCTTTATATAAAATGGTAAAATCAAGGTTTGCTTTTGGGATTATTATTTTTTAAAATACTTCAATACTTAAATCCGTGGATACAGAGGGACAACTGTAATATTAAGCTTTGCTACACCAAAGATCATGGTCAGTTCAGAGGTCCCAGCCATTTTATCTCGGATTGGCCTTTTTAGTCATCAGCGTGCTTGCAGAAAGCGTGGGATGAGTCCTTCCTGAATTTTTGTTTGCGAAGAAAAGCCAGAGAGAGAAAAGATAGTATGTTTGTATGGGTTTGTCCACCATAGCTCCAAGAACATGCAGTCTAGAAAACTGAAACCTATGGATACTAAAGGGACTCCAAGTGTATGAATCTCAGGGATATGTTGATTTTAAAAAGGATTTTGGTTATTTTAATTAATTAAAACCTGTAGCTTGTAACGCCACATAGATTCTGCCACTGGGGGATAGAATCTAGGCTCCTCCAAAGTAAGAGAACACCTCAAGAGTAGAGGTCTCCTCAAGAGAAGGAAGCCTTGCGATTTAGTCCACATATTTGAATCTAATTATTGGTAGGGCTACTTAAACCTATTGTATCTCTACTTCTGACCTCTCCACTGCTGGAACAGCACAGGCCCTACTGAAGTATAACCCAGCTGCCTGCTGGACCATGCCCGTTCTTGATTCCCTCCCTCTCTCTGTGCATTGGAGCTTGAGAATATTACTCTTGTGAATCAGGAACAGGCCTTGCTGGCTATTGGATTCTGGGAGATATGGTCCCCTCCAAAAAGTAATATTTCCACACTCGAGTATGGCTGCCTTGATTTTGGAAGTGAGATAGGGCACCTTAAAAGGGGTGGGGTGGGGAGGAAAGATTTCTGCTGCCCCCCTCAAGCTTTCTGTATGGCCCATGTCCACCTGGCCTTGGAAGAAGGGGCCCTCACTGACTTCAGCTATACCGATAGTTGATTTTATAGTTGCTTTTGTTGATGGTACCTAGACACCATGAGAATGGGGCTTGACAGAGCCCCAGGTGGAAGAACTGAGATGGAGCACAAGGTCGAGAGAATAGATCCCAGTACTCCATCCAAAAGGGGACATACGTGTACTTGTGCATACACATGTGAGTAACAGGCTGCTACCCACAGTATTTATTACTGTGAAATGTTGATTGCATGACTATTTAAATTTTGAGTTATAATTTATCTGAGCAATGCTGTTATGCATTATGTAACTTTTTTTCTGATGTCTCTCCTTGAGCATGGTTTTGTCATAGAAAAATGCTATGCAAGTAACCTTGATGCTAGTGATAATGATTCTTAGTATAAGCACAGTTGGGCATATTTAGATGCTACCAGTAGGATATCTGTTGAAAAACCACATTTCTTGCAGTTCTCCAGGATCTCTATATGGAGAAAGGGGGACAAAAAAGGTGATAAATAAAAAAGTTTGGGGGATACACAAAACAGCCCAGACAGCAGGTTGTACATCTGTGATGAACTCGCTAACACTCGCTGAGACAACTTCCATTCAAACTAAACAGTTTATTGATCAGGATAGTGTAGTAATGCAATATCATGCCAAATATCTGAGGGCACCAGGTAGAACAGACAGATATTACCCTCCAATTCAGTTTCGATTTACCCCCCCCCCAAAGCTTAATGAGCATACATTTCAACCAGGATATTCTCACAGCAGTAATTGGGCATTCGACCTTAGTTCCCAGACACCAGAAATAACACCCCTGCAGTGGGCTGGAAGGATTCCCAGCCAGCTGCAACATGTACCCATCATGCCTCCAGACTCATGTCAAGGCCTGGTGTGACGGTTGGGCCTGTAAGGCCAACCCATGAGCGAAACAACCATTATACCCAGTATTCACACCAGGATGTGATAACATCTCTGCATTATTAGCAAAGATTCTAAAAAAACTCAAACATCTGTTTTAAATCTCTGAAGCAAATTTGAACAGAGTGCCTTTACATGGGAAGTGAGTTGTGAGCATGCTGGTCAATCTTTTCATCACCTTCCCCATGGTTTTCAAATAAACTGCATACTGTAGAAATATGGCTCCCTGGATTTGGGGTGCTGGAATAATAGAATCATAGAATTGTAGAGTTGGAAGAGACCACGAGGGCCATCCAGTCCAACCCCTGCCACGCAGGAAATCTTGATCAAAGCATTCCCGACAGATGGCAATCCAGACTCTGTTTAAAGACCTCCAAGGAAGGAGACCCCACCACGCTCCGAGTGAGTGTGTTCCACTGCCAAACAACTCTTACTGTCAAAAAGTTCCTCCTAATATTGAGGTGGAATCTCTGTTCCTGGAGCTTGCATCCATTGCTCCGTGTTCCAGTCTCTGGAGCAGCAGAAAACAAGCCTGCTCCATCCTCAATGTGACACCCCTTCAAATACTTAAACAGGGCTATCATATCGACTCTTAACCATCTTTTTTCCAGGATAAACACACCCAGCTCCCTAAGTCTTTCCTCATAAGGCATAGTTTCCAGACCTTTCACCATTTTAGTTGCCCTTCTCTGGACATGCTCCAGTTTGTCAATATCCTTTTTGAATTGTGGTGCCCAGAACTGGACATAGTATTCTAGGTGAGATCTGACCAAGGCAGAATAGAGCGGCACTATTACCCTTTGGGTTCGGCCGGTCAACCAATTACAGATCCATTTAACAGTTAACTTGTCTAGCCCACATTTTACAAGCTTGTTTGCAAGAATGTCATGGGGAACCTTGTCAAAGGCCTTACTGAAATCAAGGTATGCGATGTCCACAGCGTTTCCTTCATCTACCAAGCTGGTAACTTTAGGAAAAAAAAGAGATCAGATTAGTCTGGCATGACTTGTTTCTCTGAAACCCATGTTGACTTTTTGTGATTATGGCATTGCGTTCTAAATGTTCACAGACTCTCTGTTTAATGATCTGCTCTAGAATCTTCCCTGGTATTGATGTCAGACTACATGGACGATAATTGTTGGGATCCTCTTTTTTCCCCTTTTTGAAGATGGGGACAACGTTTGCCCTCCTCCAGTCTGCTGGGACTTCTCCTGTTCTCCAAGAGTTCTCAAAGATTATTGCCAATGGCTCTGAGATCACATTTGCCAGCTCTTTTAATAATCTTGGATGTAGTTCATCTGGTCCTGGAGATTTAAATTCATTTAGATTAAGAAGGTATTCCTGTATTACCTCTTTGCTTATTCTGAGCTGGATTTCCCCTATTGTGTCCTCTGTTTCATTCTCCCCAGGTTGGTCCCCCTTTTCCTTTTCTGAAAACACTGAGGCAAAGAAGGTGTTGGTAATTCTGCCTTTTCTCTCTCCCCTGTTAGCATTTTGCCATCTTCTCCACATAGTGGCCCTATCATTTCCTTCTTCCTCCTTTTGCTGCTGACATACCCCAAAAAAACCCTTTTTATTGTTCTTAACCTCCCTAGCAAGCCTGAGCTCATTCTGCACTTTAGCTTTTCTGACTTTACTCCTACACGTGTTCACTATACGATTTTACTCCTACACGTTGAATTCTTCTTTGGTGATTTCACCCTTTCTCCATTTCCTATACATGTTCCATTTAAAACTTAGCTCCATTGAAAGTTCTTTACTCATCCATCCTGGTTTCTTGAAACACCTCCCATTTTTCTTCCTCATTGGTACTTTTTGAAATTGTGCCTTCAATATCTCCCTCTCGAGAAAGTCCCATCCGTCTTGAGGTCTCTTCTCTTTTAGTATTCCTGACCATGGGATCACCCCCAGTATTTCCCTGAGTTTATTGAAATCAGCTCTCCTAAAGTCAAGAATGCGTGTCTGACTATGCCTGGCTTCTCCTTTCCATTGTATAACAAACTCCAGGAGAACACGATCACTCTCACCTAAGGATCCCACCACTTGCACCCCATTAACCAGGTCATCTCTGTTGGTTAGGATCAGATCTAAAATAGCTGAACCCCTTGTTGCCTCTTCTACCTTTTGGACCATGAAATTGTCTTCCAGACAAGTCAGGAATTTGCTAGACCTTGAAGTTTTGGTTGAGTTAGTTTGCCAGCAAATATCAGGATAGTTAAAGTCACCCATCACTATTACATCTCTCCTTTTTGCATGTGTGTTCATCTGTTCTAGAAAGGCATCATCCAGTTCCTCCGTCTGACTTAGGGGTCTGTAGTAGACTCCCACAATAGCATCCCTGTTGTTTCCCTCCTCTTTAATTTTTATCCAGATGCTCTCCACCTGGCTTCCAGTACTGATGTCATCGGTCTCTTCACTAGTGTAAATATCCCAGTCATATAATGCTATTCCTCCTCCTTTCCTGTTTGGCTTGTTTCTCTTATAAAGGTTATACCCCTCTATTCCTACATTCCTAGCATGCGACTCATCCAACCAGGTTTCAGTAATGTCTATTATATCATACTTGCTTTGTAGTGCTAGGAGTTCAAGTTCATCTTGCTTATTTCCCATGCTCTGTGCATTAGTGTAGAGACATCTAAGACCATGTGTTCCCTTTACTTGCTGCCTGTGCAAATTTTGTTGCCTCCCACTGTTGGGTCCTTGCACTGTTTGCCTTGTTCCCTCTATGACAGTTTGACTATTTTCTCCAGCCCTTTTGCCTTCCAGAATACTATATCCCTCCCCCATATGACTCAGTTTAAAGCCCTCCTGATCAAATTCTTGAGACTGTTGGCAAAAATGTTTCTGCCAACTGTCGTGAGATGCACCCCATCTCTTGCCAGAAGTCCCCCCTCATGGAAGCGCAGCCCATGATCCAAGAATCCAAATTGTTCTCAGCGACACCATCTACGGAGCCAGTTGTTTACGTCGACTATTTTCCTCTCCCTTCTGGACCATGCCCTTCAACTGGCAGAAGAGACGAGATGACAACCTGTGCATCCATTTCTTTCAGTTTCCTCCCCAGAGCCTCATAATCTCTTCTGATCTTTGGAAAGCTGTGCCTTGCAGTATCATTGGTTCCCACATGGATCAAAAGGAAGGGGTAATGATCCGTAGGCTTGACAAGTCTTGTCAGCCTCTCGGTCACATCACCGATCTTTGCTCCAGAGAGACAACACACCTCCCGAGACATCTTGTCAGGCCCACAAATATGACAATTGAGAGAGGCTGGTAAACCTGGGCTTGGTAAGGTGGGGAAGAAAGTTAGGAAATGAAAAGGGTGTCTGAAGACTGGGGTAGGGAGAAGGAAAGAGAGGATGAGGGGAGAACAGAAACAGTAATAGGGTGAGAGGCAGAATGTGGTTTCTACCTCAGGCAGAGATGCTACAGGCTGAATGATTATCAGGATGAGGAGCAAGAAAACATAGTATCACAGCCTTCTCCCGAAAAGAGAACAGTACTTCACCTGGGGAAAATGGTGCAGATGAGGCAGTAGGAGAAATTCAGCACATAATAGGGGCCATCTAAATAGTGAAAATACCCCTCATAGGATTCACTGGGAATCCTACCTGTCTAAATGGGATCCAGAACCAATCCACACTATTCAGAAGGGGGGGGGAACAGCAAAAACAACGCAGTAAAAACTATCACAGATTTTGCTGTACTTTTTCAAAAACTGTAAGGAGTGTGTGGATTCCTGATCTATCGAACAACAGGAAATTTGATGGGAAGCACAAAGCTGACTGGCTGGGCAAGAGCAGGGGCAGAGCTTGCTAGCAGGGCAAGTGCCCACTGCCACCATATTGGATTTTCACCTTAATGATCACTCACTAAGATGATAAAACGGGATGAATATTTTCTGTTTTGCTTTCCTATTAAATTGAAAAATCACTCTATCGCACCAGCATACCTTGGATGACATAAAAAAAACAGTGGTGGTGAAGTCTCTCTCTCTGGCTTTTCTTCGCAAATGAAGATTCAGGAAGTACTCATCCTGCACATTCTACAAGCACGCTGATGACTAAAAAGGCCAATCCGAGATAAGCAAGTCCAGTTGCAGAAAGCACAGCAAAAGGTCTCCTTGGGTGATTTTTCCGGGTTGTGATTCTTTCTGTGTTTTCGTTTCTTTTCAGGACTTGTTCAGCGTGAGTTCTCAAATAAGGCTGCAGCATTGTGGATAGTGTATCTCCATGCCTCTCAATGTGAGGCCAGGGCAGACCATTGTTGGTGATCAATTTGGCTGAGCCTGAGATGTTGTTTCAGAGAGTCCTTGTATCGCTTTTTTGGAGCGCCCCTTACACTGACCCATGGCGAATTAAGCGAAGAGTACTATTTTTGGGAGGTGATGGTCCTCCATCCTAGAAACATGCCCTGACCAGCACAGCTGGTTCTCAATATCATGGCCTCAATGCTGGTGAATCCTGCTTGCTCAAGGACAGCAACATTCGTCACATAGTCAGTCCAGTGTATATTTAGGATTGTGTGTAGACAGCGCTGATGAAGCTTTCGAGGAGTCGTAAGTGCTGGTGATAGGTGACCCATATTTCAGACCCATAAAGGAGAATAGACAGTACAATGGCTCTATACACACTGATTTTTGTGCTTCGCCTCAGGTGTTTATTACTCCAGACTCTTTTGTGAAGTCTTTCAAATGCTCTATATGCCTTTGCTAATCTGTGATCGGTCTCTTTGTCAATCTTGGCATCTGAGGAGATGATGCTTCCCAGGTAGGTGAACTGCTGAATGGACTTAAGCACAGATTTGCTGATGGCAATGTGGGGATGGTGATGTTCGTCCTGTGGTGCAGGCTGGTAAAGAACTTCTGTTTTCTTAAGGTTGACTTCCAGCCCAAACAGCTCTGCAGCTCTTGCAAAGCAGGATGTTAGGCGCTGCAGAGCTGCTTCTATGTGGGCAACAAGGGCAGCAGTACTAATGTGAGGAAATCTCTCACGGCCACCATCACGAATGCAAGGCGTATGGGGGCTTTTGAGGCCAGAAAAAAAAAACATTTAGACGTGTTGCTGCTGCTGCGAGATACCAATACTATGAGGTACTTTGGATATTTTCCCTAGTGTAGATGGGCCCTAGGCAAAGAGGTAGTTCAGGAATACCTGGCCAGTATAAATGAATTCATGTCTCCAGGGCCAGATGAACTACATCCAAGGGTACAAAAGGAAATGGCAGAAGTAATCTGAGAACAACTGTTAATATTTTTTGAGAACTAGCTATACTTGGCATAACATACACCATTATCTACATATATAAAATGCTTCAGTATATTTCCGTTCCCACTCTGCTGATTGACCACTTAGGAAACATGTCAAGAATACAATCATTTGATGCATTAATATATAACCTTTCAAATCAACTATAATGGCTAGTTTCATGCTGAGAGCCCCTCCACAACCACTATGCAACTGCATGTACAAACAGACACATATACACACACAAAATGCGAGACACACACACACCATGCGTACCAGGATGTGAGAGCCCCTCTGCCATCATGGAATTGTGTGTACACACCATGCCCCACACTATGCCCCACAATACACCCCACACGCTACACACACACGTCACACACACACACACCCCACATGCACCAGGATGTGGTGCCCCTCCACTGCCATGTTTAGAAAGGACTTGCAGCTTTCCACATGTTTCCACCTCAAGGCCTAAGACCAAGGAGTGGTTACAGAAAACATAGGAGGCCCAAGGCCCAGTTACAGACAGCACAGAAGACCCAAGGCCCAGCTACAGACAGCACAGAAGGCCCGAGGCCCAGCTACAGATGGCGCAGAAGGCCCAAGGCCCTCTGTCATCCCCTGTGAGCCTGATGAGGCTATAAAAGCAGAGGAGGACATGGCAGGGAACAGCCCTAGGGACCCTAGCACAGGTTTATTTACATTTGTGCCAGCAAGGAACCCTCCCAACCTAGAGGCTTGAGCACAGGAAGAGCCTGATCCAAGGGGGTTGGGATCAGTTCCAGCAGGGAGTCCTACCCATTCAGATAAGGATGAAGAAAAAGAGAGGGACTCACCTCTACTATCATATACCCAGCAGCAATCTCAAAAGGAAGCCTCTGAGACTTTATGAGAAAAACCAACTCATTAAGAAACACCTGACAAAGCCTTAATTGCTTTATATATGCTGGGAGAGGCGATGGAGGTTTTGTCAGAGATCAACTGATCTTCCTGGTGAAAGCCTCCTGATAACTTCGGTGCCTGGATTCCAGTTATCTTGACTTCTGTTACCTTGACTCGTGTATAGACCATGGACTGTCCCTGACTACTCTGCTGCCTGCTCCTGTTGCCCCTCGGACTGCTTTGGACCATGCTGACTGGTGGCTGTAAGCCTCTGAGCTGTTGGACTGTGTTTGCATTCCTGTGAGCTAATTAACAGTTGGCTCCCTTCCCAGACTAGTGCTGTTTATACTTTGCTGGTACCTAGTTGCTTTTCAGACACCCTGCTACAGACAGCACAGAAGGCCCAAGGCCGAGTTACAGAAAGTACAGAAGGCCTGTGGCCCAGCTACAGAAAGCACAGAAGGCCCATGGCCAAGCTACAGAAAGCGCAGAAGGCCCCAAGACCAGCTACAGAAAACAATGAAGGCCCATGGCCAAGCTACAAAAAGCACAGAAGGCCCGTGGCCCAACTACAAAAAGCACAGAAGGCCCGTGGCCCAGCTACAGACAGCACAGAAGGCCCAAGACCCAGCTACAGGCAGAATGGCCAAAGGCCAAGGCACAGAACGGCCAAAGGCCAAGGCCCAGCTGCAGGCAGCACAGAATGCCCCAAGGCCCAGCTGCAGACAGCACAGAAGGCCCCAAGGCCCAGGTGCAGGCAGCACAGAAGGCCCCAAGGCCCAGCTAGAGACAGCATGGAAAACCCAAGGCTCACCTACAGGCAGCACACAAGGGCCAAGGCCCAGCTACAGAAACCACAGAAGGCCCCAAGGCCCAGCTACAGGCAGCACAGAAGGCCCAAGGCCTGAGGTCCAGCTATAGGCAGCACAGAAGGCCCCAAGGCCCAGCTAGAGATAGCACAGAAGGCCCCAAGGCCCAGCTACAGGCAGCCAAGGCCCAGCTACAGACAGCACAGAAAGCCTAATGTCCAAGGCCCAACTACATACAGCACAGAAAGCCCGAGCTACAGAAGACCCAAGGCCCAGCTACAGACAGCACAGAACAACTGAGGCTCAGTGATAGACAGCACAGAAGCCTGAGGCCCACCTACAGAAAGCCCGAGATCCCAACCCAAAAGCAAATAACAGCTACCGACAGCACAGAAAACCATGTTGTGGTAGCCAAGGCTGAATGCTACTGTTAAAGAGCAGTTTCCCAGGCTGCTTCAGGTGTGCTGCATGATTGCAGCCAGCTGCATCTGATAGCTTGGCCCTGGTTCTTCCAAGCTCCCACAGCCAGGGCCTGAGTCTACAAAGAGGCTGTGCTGGCTGCTGCAGCCAGGGACCTAGTCCTGTGAGGAGAGTCAGATCCTAACACCTAAGCAGCCAATCAGCACACTGAAATGTCAACATACCCAAGATAATTATATATCTATACATCCCTGGAGAACAGGAGAGGTCCTAGCAGACTAGAGGATGGCAAATGTCCCCATATTTTGAAAGGGGGTGAAAGAAGACCCAAATAATTACCGCCCGGTCAGCCTGACATCAGTATTAGCAAAGATTCTAGAGCAGATCATTGAACAGACAATCTGTAAGCATTTAGAAAGGAATGCTGTGATCACTAAAAGCCAACATGGGTTTTTCAAAAGCAAGTCATGCCAGACTAAACTTATCTCTTTTTTTGATAGTTACAAACTTGGTAGATGAAGGGAACGCTGTGGCTGTAGTGTATCTTGATTTCAGTAAGGCTTTTGACAAGGTGCCTCATTATACCCTTGCAAAAACCTGTGGGCTAGACAATGCAACCATTAGGTGGATTTGTAATTGGTTATCTGACAGAACCCAAAGGATGGTCACCAATGGCTCCTCTTCATCCTGGAGAGAAGTGACTACTGGGATGCCACAGGGTTCTGTCCTGGGCCCAGTGCTATTCAACATCTTTATCAATGACTTGGATGAGGGAATAGAGGGCATTCTCATCAAGTTTGCAGATGACACCAAATTAGGAGGGGTAGTTAACACCCCAGAGGACAGGATCAGAATTCAAAATAACCTTGACAGATTAGAAAGCTGGGCCAAAACTAACAAAATGTATTTAAACAGGGAGAAATGTAGGCTACTACACTGGGCAGTAAAAATAAAAAGCACAGATAAAGGATGGGTGACACCTGGCTTGGTGGCAGAAAGGCATCTAGGAGTCTTAGTGGACCACAAGCTGAACATGAGTCAGCAGTGTGATGCGACAGCCAGAAAAACCAATGTGATTCTCGGCTGCATCAATAGGAGTATAGTGTCTAGATCGAGGGAAATAATACTGCCACTCTATTCTGCTTTGGTCAGACCTCACCTGGAATACTGTGCCCAGTTCCAGGCACCACAATTCAAGAAGGATTTTGGCAAGCTGGAGAGTGTCCAGAGGAGGGTGACCAAAATGGTAAAAGGTCTAGAAACCAGGCCCTATGAAGAGCGGCTTAGGGAGCTGGGCATGTTTAGCCTGCAGAAGGTTAAGAGGGGATATGATAGCCATGTTTAAATATTTTAAGGGATGTCATATTGAGGATGAAACCAGCTTGTTTTCTGCTGTTCCAGAGGCTAGGACACAGAACAATGGGTTCAGACTACAGGAAAAGAGATTCCACCTAAACATTAGGAAGAATGTCTTAATAGTAAGAACTGTTTGGAAGTGGAACACGCTGCCTCAGAGTGTGGTGGAGTCTCTTTCTTTGAAGGTGTTTAAGCAGAGGCTGGATGGCCATCTGTTGGGCATGTTTTGATTTTTTTGTTCCTGCATGGTAGGGGGTTGGACTGGATGGCCATTGTGGTCTCTTCCAACTCTACAATTCTATGAAATAAGAGTTTGGGGGAAGGGGAGACAAAGAGCCAAATGATAGGACTAAAGTTTTATTTTTTTTTTCTTTTAACCCAAGCGAAGCCAGATAACTTCCACTAGTATATATTTATATTACATAGTAAAATATAATGGTGGCTAAGGAGACATTAAAAGTCTTTCAAGAGACTACATTACTTTTTATACTGCCCTCTGTGCTGGCTGACATCTCTGAATCACAGCAAAAAGTGTTACTGCTGCTGGCCTTGTTTGTTTCTGTTATTGCTCTGGAACATATGGTAATTTTCTCCTTCTTCCTCCATCATCATCATCATCATCATTGTCGTCCTTGTCCCATATCAGAGATCCAGAATACTAAATTCTGCTGTTCATAAGCTGCATATTTGTGATTCAATGAAGGAATACAATAGATGACATTGTTTGTGGTTTGCAGCCAGGTGTGAGCCTTATAGTGAATTCAGCCTTGTATTCTATTTTATAGACTGCAGTACCAGCTTCTGTAACATGCCTTTGTGCCAAGATGCTGTACTTACTGGAAATGATGCACCCTGATCCTAAACGTGTTTACTTAGAAGTGAATCTCATTTAATTCAAAGACTTGACTTCAAGTAAGCATATAAAGACAGTCTCATGTTGTGTATGTTTACCTGGAAGCATGCCCTAGTGAGATCAGTAGGCTTTGCTCCCAAGTAAGTGTACATAGGATTTGAATGTCATTATTGCCAGGATAATATATGAGAAAAGGGGGGAGGGAAAACTTGAGTTCATTCCTGTAAATGACCACTTAAAGTTGTTGGCGTCAGATAAACGACTGCAATAAATTGTTCTTCATGTCAAGCCCTCATGGTAGGATAGGACACTGAGGAAGGAGGAAGCATTTTAGTCTTTCCCATCACATCCTGCACTATTTCAGAATTAGAAGATGTGGTGTGCTGTCAGGCAAACATAGACACTGATTTGTGTATAATGATCCTCAAAGATTCTTACAAGGGAAATTTAGGCTGCAGTCCTGCACACAGTTACCCAGAAGTAACCCCCTCCAAATGGGATGGGACTTAACTTCTAATGAGATATGAACAGGGTTGGACTGTTAGGTGCACATATTCCTGCTTTCTCTATTGCCACTGAAATGGGAAATAAAAGTAATTGATATTGGCTAGCTTGAGCCAGTTTTGAAAATGCAGTCAGTGTGGGGACTCTCTCCCTCTCCTAACAAATCCTCTATTTGTCCAAGTCATCATTGTTTCCTAACTTATCATTTATTTTTTTATTTATTTAATTTATAGACTACTTTACTACCACATGGGAGCCAAAGTGGCTGTCATATCCAACATTCATTAACATCAAACAGGTGTGATTAAAAAAAAGGGAGTCAATTTGATGATAATCTGTATCAGGATAGGCAAAGTGCAGCCCCCATGGGCTGTTTTTGTGCCCCCCCAGTGTTCCCCAGAGCAATATATATATATTTGCCTCAAAATGTTCCCAATGCCCTCTTTATGAAGGCCTAAAAACATGCCCCCATGTCCTCTAGATGGTGTTTGGGAACAAAAATGTATAGGATGCAGCAATCTGAGGGAATGTTTGAAAGTACAGTATATACAACATCAGAGATGTGTTATCCTGACTGTGATTGTCAGTGATCACTTGAGTATGTCCATTAAATTAGGAGCTATATATATATTTCTTGAGAGAGAGAGAGAGAGAGAGAGGTGTGTGCACCAGTGTAGTGTAGTGTAGTGTAGTGTAGTGGCTTGACTGTTGGACTATGAATCTGGAGACCAGGGTTCGGATCCCCATTCAGCCATAGAAACCCACTGGATGGCCTTGAGCAAGACACCCTCAGAGGAAGGCAATGGCAAATCCTATCTGAACAAATCTTGCCAAGAAAGCCCTGTGATATGTTTGCTTTAGGGTCACCATAAGTCAGAAGTGACTTGAAGGCACATGCCAACAACAAATAAATGCATGCACGCACCCACCTACCCACCCACCCACACACACACTAAATTCACAGAATTCATATAGAATTGACAGCTTTACAAACTGAGTGCCAATCATTGTGAAATTTTGGCTATTCATTGGAATAGAAGTAAGTAATCAAAATTATTTGCCCATTTTCATATACCCATTATGTGCCCCATTTCCATATATATAGCCAAGTGGGGAAAATGGCATTATCAGCATCAGATTTCTGTAATTATCTGTAGAGAGGGTAGTTGTGGAAGGCTGCTGAGACAAAATGGAAACAAACAAAAACTCTGAAAGAGTCTTATGTCAGCTTACATATAACAGGACTATCGTGTTCATGGACCATTAGTGTCTATAGTAGAAAGTGTTATAATGCAGCCCATACCTTTGATGAGGTGGACTTTAGTCCATAACTGGGATATTTGTTCATATGTGTCTTCAGGTTGACTTGACTTAGGCAGCCTGCTCATAGGTGGGTTTTTTGTTTTGTTTTGTTTTTTGGCAGATATGGTCAGGGGAGTTTTGCCTTGCCTTCCTCTGAGGCTGACAGAGTATGATGCCCAAAATCCCCCAGTGGGTACCCATGGCCAAATAGGGGTTCAAGCGTAGTCTAGGACTAGTCCTAGTCAAACAATGAAACCACTGCAACATTCTGACTCATACCTAAAATTGTGCCCGTAAAAAAAAAAAAAAAAAAAAAAAAAGCTAAGTCTTGAAGATGCTACAAGGCTGTTATATCTATTTGGGGGTAAAGCATGGGATGGTGGTGGTGTTCATCCACATATCTCTCTGAAATGGCCAGCATTTGCAGACCAGTATACCAACTTTCTAGAATCTTAGCAGCTACAAGGGAGGTTTTATTCTGGATCCCACCATTGTCACAGTCTTGCTTGGTGAGGGCCAGCAAAAGCCTGCTGGGTGACTTCTCACATCTTCTGGAACTCCCTTCCACAGGAGGCTAGGCTGGTCCCCTCCCTGCTCTCCTTTCACCGGCAGGCAAACATCTTTCTATTTAAGCAGGCTTTTAAGGTGTACAGTAGGACCCCCATATCCATGGGGGGTTGGTTTTAGGCCCCACCATGGATAAAGAAATCCGTGGATAATAGTGAATGTCATTGAAAATAAATGGAACTTCTGGTTTAAAATACCATAGTGTTACCTTGGAGGACCTAAAAAATGGCTAGAGAGGATGCATTTTTTAAGGAAGACTCTATGGTAGTTGTGCTGAAACTGAAACCATGGATAACTGAATCAGTGGATAATGAATCAGTGGCTACAGGGGCCCTACTGTAATCACTGGCAGAGAGGCGCCTTACTGTTATTTTTTAATTGGTAAGTTTTACTGCTAGTTGTTTTAATTAATATTATGTTTATAGGTTAATGTGTTGTTCCCTGCCTCGATCCACAGGGAGAGGAGGGTAAGAAATGATGATGATGATGATGATGATGATGATGTTTTTGTGGGAGGGGGTTTCCGCAGGACCAGTTTAAGGAATTTTGGGGTCCTCTGCAATGCTTTATTTTGGGGCCCCCATATGTTTACCTCAGGTCGATGTAACCTAACTCAACCTAAGCTATTCATAGTACAGGATATTCAGATTACTACTAATAATGTTTTTGCAGGAGGAGGGTTACTATGGGGGGCCCCACAATGATGGGGCCCCCTGTGGATGCTGATGCTGCCAGTGCCTTAAACCAGCCCTGGGTTTCCGGACTGTGAGGCTGTGAGAAGATTCATTCTCTGAAGATGCCAGCCACAGATGCAGATGAAACGTCAGGAATAAACTCTTCTAGAACACGGCCTCACAGCCCGGAAAAAAAACCACAAAAAAACCAATGGATGCTGGCCCCGAAAGCCTTTGACTTCATAATGATGATGATGATGATGATGATAGGCTTTACTTGTTAACTTTGGTATGCCTTTAATTAACATTATGCTGTTTTAACGCGATGGTTTTAATGCTCCCCCCACACACATTTTACTGCTGGGTGTTCATTGATCCCTTTTCTGAGACGCCTTGGGTCCCTCTCCCAGAGTCTTTCTTTCTCTCTCTGGCTTTTCTTCGCAAACGAAGATTCAGGAAGGACTCATCCTGTGCTTTCTGCAAGCGCACTGATGACTAAAAAGGCCAATCCGAGATAAACGAGCCTGATTGCAGAAAGCACAGCAGAAGGTCTCCTTGGGTGATGTTTCCAGGTTGTGATTCTTTCTGCATTGTTGTTTCTCTAGAAACATGCCCTGCCCAACACAGCTGTGTTCTCAATATCATGGCCTCAATGCTGGTGATCCCTGCTTGCTCAAGGACAGCAACATTCGTCACATAGTCAGTCCAGTGTATATTTAGGATTGTGCGTATACAGTGCTGATGAAAGTGTTTGAGGAATCGTAAGTGTTGGCAATAGGTGACCCATGTTTCAGACCCGTAAAGGAGAATAGACAGTACAATGGCTCTATACACACTGATTTTTGTGTTTCGCCTCAAGTGTTTATTACTCCAGACTCTCTGGTAAAGTCTTCCAAAATCTGCTAATTTGTGATCGATCTCTTTGTCAATCTTGGCATCTGAGGAGATGATATCAATGAAATGAAGAAAACATGACCCTTCACAAAGGTCCGGGCCTCGTCTGCCACATATGGACCCACAAGACATGTGCCTTGGGATCAGGACCGCTTTAAGGAATTTGGGGTCCCCTTGCAAAGGTTTATTTTTTTGGGGGGGTATGTTTCTCTCAGGTCAATGTCACCTAACTCAACCTAAGCTACTCACAGTACAGGACATTCAGATTATTACCAATAATGTTTTTGCAGGAGGAGGGTTAGGACGTCCCCCCCATAATGATGGACCCCCCTGCGGATGCTGACGCAGCTGGTGCCTCAAACCGGCCCTAGAGAAGACCCATTGAACCAGGACCGGTTTAAGGAAATTTGGGGGGCCCTGCAATGCTTTATTTTGGGGGCCCATATGTTTATCTCAGGTCAGTGTATCCTAACTGGACCTAAACTATTCACAGTACAGGATATTCAGATTATTACCAATCATGTTTTTGCAGGAGGAGGGTTACTATGGGGCCCTCCCACAATGATGGGATGCTGACACTGCGGCCCTGTTTGGGATCTGAGTCCCGGGGGGTGACTAAGGTGGCGCCCTTTTCTCTCGCCCTCTGGGGGGGGGGTCGGAGTGGCTTTCCCGCCCAAAGCTCCTGCTCTCCTCTTTCCTCTCCCTTTCCTTTGCCATTAGGGGGAGGCGGAAGGCAGAGTGGCTGTGTGTGAGAGAAAGAAAGAGAGCGACAGACCCGCTTGGCGTTGCCCCGAGGGCGGCTGCCTTGCCGTGAACGCTCAGCCGGGCCGGTCTTTCCAAGCAGCCCCGTCCGGGCTGAGGAGGAGAGGGCGGCTGGGTGGCGGGCGGGCAACGCGAGGCGCGGGCGTGGAGCGTGAGCGGGTCGTATCCCTTTAAGACCTGTGAGCCTTCCCGGAGCCAGGGAGGTATTGGCATCGAGGCTCACTGGCGGTACTTAAGCCTACTGGAGAAGCGATCGGGGCTTTTCTTCTTCCTTCCCCTACATCTCTGTGAATTTTTACTCCGCGCTGGAGAGTGGAAGGCGAGTGTGGGAGGAAAAAAAAAAAAGAGGCTGGTATTATACCTCCACCGATCCGCCTGTTTTTTGGTGTGTGTTTTTAAAGTGATCTGAAGGATCTCAAGATCACTTCGAAGGTCTCCTCGAGCGGGAGGTGCCGCTCCCGAGCTGATCGATGTCAAGGTGAAAAGCGAAGGCGGGAAAGCCCCCAAAAAAGGAGGGGAAAAAAAAGACCAAGATGACAAGCTGGCCACCCTTTCAAGCTCGGGCACTTTTCTGACAGCCGGAGAGAAACCCAGATCGGAGCTCTCAACCCAGGTTTTCCCGAGACTCCTGGAAGAGGATTGTCTTCCATCCAAACAGGAGGGAGGAGAGGGGGTGAAAACACACACCCACACCCACGGGAGACAACTCTCACTCCAAATAAATAAATCAATAAATCATCATCACCCAAGCGCCGGACAACATTTGGGAGGGGTGGGTCCTGAAGGAAGGAAATCCTGATCAAGACGATTCTGGAGGAAGCTGCTTTGCTTCTGCCTACCCCTCTCTCCTTTCTCTCCTTTTCCTTTTTTTTTTTTTTTAAATTATGTCTTTTTTAAGCCCCCTCATTGTGGCGCAAATGGATTTGACAAAGTGGTAAAAGCGTTTCCAATGACCGCTCCTGGCGCGCTTTGCTTGGGGTTGGACGACTCAGGTAAGGCAGGCGGCGCGGGGTGGCCTCGGCACGGGAGGGAAGGGAAAGGAAGGGAAGGGAAAGGAAGCGTCCCGGAGCTGTCCTGTGGGGGAGCCGCGACGGGCAGGGCGCGGGGTGGCCTCGGCTCGGAAGGGAAAGGAGGCGCCCCGGAGCTGTCCTGTGGGGGACCCGAAGGGTCAGCCCAGCCCAGCCCAGCCCAGCCCGGCTTGGCAAGGGAGGAGCGGGGCTGTTGGGGAAAGGGCGCCTTCAAAGTAGCAGCCCTGAAGTACAGGATAACATCCACCAGAGAGAAGGGGAGAGATCACCACCAGAAGCTTGGAAAGTTTGGGGGTTGAATCCGATTTTAACTTTTCTCCCACTTGCTAGGCTGCTTTTAAAGGCCCGGTGGAAAAATTCTGAATCTGTCTGGATTTGGGACAGTTGTCGCTTCGTATTCGCGGGGGTTTCATCCCAGGATACACCCCCTCCCCCGTGGATACCCAAATCCGTGAATACTCCATTCCCATTCTATGCAATGGCATAGCAAAATGGGTGTCCCTTCTATAAGATCATGGTGAAATCAAGGTTTGCTTTTTTGGATTATTATTAGTATATTTTTAAAAGAATATTTTCAAGCCCTGAATACTTAAATCTGTGGAGACCAAATCCGTGGATACGGAGGGACAACTGTATATGAGTCAGCTAAAAGCCCCACCCCTTTCTCTTTCCTTTCTTTGCTGGTTGCATTTGATGATGATGATGATGATCAAGGAACAAAACGCTCCAGCTTTGTCTACACACAACAGGGCAGTTCATTGGCCAGGTGTGAAAAGGAGCCAATTGTTTGCTGGGATGTTTTGTGGGTGAGGTGGAAAAGAAAGCAGAAGGGTGTAAGGTGGCTGTAGGTGCAGAGAAAGGGAGAGCATAGACAAAAGTGAACAGCAGGCAGGACAAGTATTTATTTATAGACCAAATAAGTACAGCAGATACACAGAGAAAGGGAATTAAGCAGCATCCTGCTGATAACAACCATGTTTTGCTAGTTTGCAGTTCATTATATCTTCCCTTTGAGTTAAAAAAGAAAAAAGAAAGAAAAAAAGAAGTTGCATTTGATCCATCTAGCTTAGTCTTTTCCCCCCCAAAGGAGCAGTTTACAGAGCTCATATCAATAGTAATAACAGTAATAATATCCAGTACACTGTGAGGTCAAGAATAATCACAGTAATAATGATGATGCCACCAATGGTGTTTTGGTCTGCATTTGACACACACCACAGCTGACGTGAACCTATTCTAACAATGGGTCACTTCTGACTGCCTTTGTAGGCTACACCCAATCTCCATACAAACAAAAGTGTCATTTAGCATGAGAAAAGAGGTTTCCTTTTTTTTTTTTTGGCTTGAAAATCTTTTTCCCCCTTCCTGAGGAGTGGGGGCAGGTGTTGTGGGTAGGTGGTGGTGGGGAAATGATGTACAGCTGATTGGATTATTAGATACAACATGCTATCTTGTCATTGGCTGACGGAGGTGTGTGCCTGAAGTTTGATTAATCTGGCAATCTGAAATGCAGCAGAAGGTGTTGTTAAGAATTGGACGATCCAAACACAGCCAAGCCTTGAAAAATCTGGCAATTCTTGAAGCCTTTGAGGCAAGGGTGTTTAAGTTGTGAAGTTTATGGATATCAATCACACACACACACATACACAAACTTATAAGAGCAATTGGGAGAATGCTAGTTACAGCTACAGAAATGCACAGCTCCAGAATGGTACAGAATGGTACTGACACATAACATGTCACTCATCACTGGCAAACCAAAATCTCTTGTTTTTATAGTGAGATTTCCATCAGAGTTTTGATTCAGTTCAATTTCTGAAAATAGCACCCTTATCCCTTTCTCTGTTACCTTTCAAATCCAGTCTTACAACTGGTCTTTAGATGCTCTTGGGCTCAAGATTAAGAAAAGGGGAAAAATCTGGGAGTTAGAGGAACATGATTCTGAGAAACAATTACTTTGGTTAGCAGACAACATTGCAATTAAAAATTAATGGCCTTAGAAGTTAAAAATGATTCAGTCCCTTCCAGAGAGATATTAGACTTGCTGGGTTGTGAAGGGAGAATATGTTTAAAATGCATCCTGGCGCAGATTGTCAAGTTATTATTTACAATGTGCTTTACAATGTCTTGAGATTGCTCACCCAAATTAGTTTTTCTCTGCATGCAGCTAGGCTCCTTAAAGGTTGTGAGATGCAACCTTCACATGCAAAGGGCACACTTACAGCTGGGATTCGCAGTGTACCTAGTCAACAGGCAGCAATAACTTGTGGTGGCCTGGGATTCAACCTTTGTCCTCCACATTGCTGTGCTCTGGAGTGGATTAAATCTTGAAAATAAATCCGTTGCCTATCAATGTGTTGTAGTTGAAACAGTTGCCTGACAAAAACCAAAAACAAAGCAAGAAACCTATAGCTGTTTCCACTGAAGTTATATGTAACTGCAATTTTCCCCTACCTTCTCAAGATATAAATAGCAGGGACATTTTTTTTTGAGCTTCTGTTGTAAGAGTGTCCTGTGGAACCTTAAAGACTGACCCATTTGTTGTGACAGAAGCTTTTATAGGCTCAATCCTACCTCCAGCAGAAGCATTTAGGCTTTTGTTAACTATAGGCTTCCTCTAGTGACAATTTCATGTACACCTCTGAATTATTAAAAGTTAATCTAGAAGCAGACATCTTTGCTTTGGCTCCCTTGGATGTTCTCTTTGTCATATGACAATTGCAGCCTGGAGGAAGAGATAAAGTATAGGTACCCCACCAGGGTGCCCCTTCCAGCATGATTGAGAAGCCAAATAGGATCTGAGGCGATACAGAAGGTGGATTTGCTTGCTGTGGATTGCTAATTCTTGTCTAACCTCTCCTTTAGAGAATGGCCATGGTCTCTGCAATGTCCTGGGTCCTGTATTTGTGGATAAGTGCCTGTGCCATGCTGCTCTGTCAGGGCTCCCTCCATCATACCTTTCAGCAGCATCACCTGCACAGACCAGGTAGGACCAGTCACATGGTGGATATTGTTAGATGAATCACTTTGTCATTTTGGAAGAGAACTGAGATGCATGAATACCTGTGTGAATATGTATGTATTATGAGTATGTCTCTTTCTCTCTGAATTCTGTTTTACATCTGAAACTGTATAAGTTATCTTCCTGTATGACACCATAATGAACTTAATAATTGATCACCTGATGTAGAAATACACTATCTATTTAGGGCTGTATGTGTGTGTGTGCATGCGCGCGCGCACGTTTCAGTCAGCTTTCTCATATTATAAAGAAGGGCCACCTTTTAATCATTTCTCATTATACTATAGTGTTTGTGTGAGTGGAAAGAGAATAAGCTTGTGGAGAAATCACAGAGTTATGTAACTTAAGATGCTTTACATTTGTCAATTAAGGGACAAGTTTCCCTCCCCTTACATATGTACACATGAAAGATCAGTTCTTGCATATAGAAGAGCCTGCTTGCCCACGTTAGCTGGGGGCTGAGAGAAAATGTAAAGGCAGTTACATATTTTCAGTAGCAAGTCTTGTCCAAGTGGAAAGACTCAGAGAAAAAAAGAAAGAAAGAAAACAGAACCTTGCATTAAATGACTGCAATAAGCACAGTGGATTCAAGAACATGGTGTGTGAGTGGGGATGGGTGGGGACATAACAACCTTTAATTAAATTACAGCACAATTGTATGCACATTTACTCAGAAGTACACCCCCCTGTGCTCAGTGGGATTTACTTCCAGGTAAGTGTGCCTAAGGCTATAGCCAAACTGACTCCTTTGAAGCCCTTCCAGTCTTATGAAACTATTTATTATTCTCACACTACTTGCAGTTGGCATAAATAATGGTGAGTTTTGTCAAAGATTTCTGTTTGTGGGCTTTGGAGGTGTGTGCTTATGTGATAAAGTGAACGCTATTTTTGATGATATGCTGTGCATTAGTTTCAATGATGCTCAACGGTTGAAGGAGCAGAAAGGATTTTTGTGTTGGTAACAGAAATTGATTAAGGCAAGATTGAGTCTACGGCATTTCATTACGTTGCCATTCCTCAAGTGGAGATCAACAGTGTAATATTTCAAGGCTGACTATTCTTTTGGAACTTGCTCCATGAGCTTATTATCCAGGAAGTTTCCAGGAAGTGATCGATTTGTATTTGCTTGTATTTACAAACTAGAGATGGATACAACCCTGGACATGTCTTTCCTTAGGTGAAATGGAGCAATGATGAAATTTCAATATGCCATGTAAAAACAAATTAATTTGGGAATATGGACGGAGACAATCATGAGATCACACACCATAAACCTCGTGAATGTTACTATAACACCAAGAGATGGTGGATTCAGTTTTAAGTCTCAAGGGTTTTCGAAGCTATTCTCCAGGCAATAAAGTACTAGCCTAGGAATCTGACTTTACTGAGGTCTTAGCGAGTGGATGAAATGATTGACAAGAATTTTGTTCTTAAAGCTGTGCTTGTATGCCCATAATGCTTATGGATCCCAGTGGTTTGCATGTTAACTCTCATATTTTAAGCCTCAAACTTTGGTGAATCATGTTACGTTGTCATTTTAATTGTTAGGAGTAGAACAACCAGTTTGTGTGTCTTCCTTTGAGAGTCATTAAGAGAAGTACACAAATACACCTACAGAAACAGAAAGATACTAGAATTGCTATCCATGAAATGACAGGACTAGCAGCACAATGGATAAACAAGCCCCTAAATAAATAAATAGTCAAAAGGAAAATCTAATCTCATTTTTGCACATCAGTTGAAAACAAGTGACATGATGATAAAAAATGAGGGATAGACATTCTGGTGGTTTGCAGCATTTGCCTAAGATTGAAAAATCACCTCCTTTATGAAGCTAGAAGAGCATGACACAAGGCGCATACAAAGTACTGGAGAAATGGGGAATATGACATATCTTTTACAGGGGCTGTGATACAGATGGAGTGAAGGTTTTACAGCTGCCTCATCACCTGCTTAGGAACAGCAGAGCTTTTCCTCTTGTGAGACTTTCCGAGGCAGCCAGCCTGCCCCCTACATGAGTAAGATTGATGGTATTCTGATCCAAGGCAGCCAATTCCAGCCTCTCAAGAAATAATCCACTGCTTTGACAGATGAGTGGGATCTGACAGGAATGTAACACCATAGATCCAGTTTGCCTTATCTGGACAGGGCAAGATACTGAGGGTGCTTTAGGAAGATAACACTTAGAGGTTTCCCCTTCCTTCCTTCCTTTTTTTTGGGGGGGGGGCATGGGGAGATTTTGTTTGTCAGGTGATGAAAAATTTACATTTTATGCATATGTATGTATCTATGTATTTGTGGTCTGATATGAGAATGCAAGAGCACATTAAGAGGAATGAAAATGTGTTAACGATGAAAACGAACAGGGATTTTAATATATTCAATGTGTAGTCCCTGAGCAATTGCTATTTTTCATATTTATATTATTAGGAATGCATCATTTACTTTGAGTTAGCCACTTTGAGTTAGCCACTGTTTAAGGAAGATTAAAACACTGCATCAAGGAAAAAAGTGAATAAAAAATGGGGGAAGATGAATCGATGCACAATTTTCTAATTTAACATGGTTGTTTTAGAAGGCTTCTTCTCTATTTTTTAATAAGGGGGAAACTATTGTAATTCATCGTCTAGCATATTTCCATCCCAAATGCCATGCACTCCCAGTACTTCATAATCATTCCTGTGGTACTTAATTTATATGAGTTAGCAGGCCTTCCAAACAATTGCACTTGACTGTTGAGCTATTATAGTGAAGGGAAATGAAAGAAAGACAAGTTTTCTGTAGTCTTTGTGGTCCTCGACTTCATAAATCAAAGATCTTCTTTAAAGACCTGTGCAGAGCATTTTAAATATCATATCATTTGGCAGACTCAAATATATTGCTCTTGAACTTAGGTAGAAGTGAAGTTGTGTGGAGAGATTTTTTTTTTAACTGGATGCTTTGCATAGAGATTTTGAAACAAAAATAGAAGAGTTTCAGGGTTTTGCATTCAATTTATATTTACTAAACATGTGCTCTTGCAAAATAAGCTAGGCTGTATAGTATACATGATGTGACTCATCCATCCCTTCATTCTGGAAAGTGATTTTTTCCCTCCAACACAGCATTCTGTTTTAGCTTGGCCCACTTCACCCCATCTAGCATCCTGTTTCTGTACAGGGGTGGCTGCTATTGAACTGGAGTGGTAAACCTTTTGGCAAAGAAGGGCAGTTTGGGAGGGTATGTCACCACGGCATTATTTATACAGATTGATTATCATGATGCATTCAAACAATGTATTACTGACATACATCATCTGCTCTAAATAGCTGTGGCTTCATGTGACATGAAAAGGTTTAAATGGCTGTGGATACTCATCTTGTCACTTGTTTTCTTGGGCCTTCTTTCCCCATTTGGTACCAATATCTTCTTGCTTCCTGCCTGTTGCACAATTCTTTTTAGTATTATGTGAATCTATAGAAATGGAAAGAGATGAAACAAACAAGAAAAGGCCAGTTTGAGAAAAGGTGGCATACAGTCGGCCCTCTGTATCTACAGATTTGGCATCCATGGATTTCACCATCCATGGCTTGAAAATATTCCAAAGAAAAATAAATTCCAAGAAGCAAACCTTAATTTTGCCATTTTATATAAAGGGCACCATTTTACTAGCCCACTGTATATAATGGGACTTGAGCATCAATGGATTTTTGTATCCACAGGGGGTCTTGGAACCAAACCCCAGCAGATGCCAAGGGCCCACTGTACAAGCAAACTGCACCTGTATATCTTGACAGTCAGTCATTTGCTGCAAATTTCCATAGGTTCATGAGAAGAGGTTTGTTGCCAACTTGGTGTAAGCCATCAAGATGGGACGTATGTAACATTACATTGGAAGATCTCTCTGTGTAGGTATTACCTTGTCATAACAGATGGATGCTTGTAGCTTCTGGATAGGGCAAGGCACTATCCAATTTAGTACCAAAATTCAATACAGACTAACTCTCAACTCATGGAGAATAGCATAGTACCTGGACCTCCAGGGATGAGAAGTACAAATGGAATTCTTGAGTATGGCCATGGCTGCCATCTTCTCTGTCATAGGAAGGGACTGGGATCCGAGTAAGGAGCAGCAGGAGATTTGGTTTAGCTGATGGTCTGTGGCAACCCCCTTGCCAGGCCAATGACAGCTACACTGATTGGTTTATCTCAAATGATAATGCATGCATTTTAAAACTGTTTCTAATCTGTTTTAACATGTTATTTAAGTTTAATATGATTTTAATTCATTTAAATTATTTTTATTGTTTTAAGCTATTTTAATTTATGTGCTGCCCCAAGAGCAATACAGGGTAGAAATAGAAATAGGAAGAAGACTGCCCCCTGCTTGGAGACACACACTATTCAGGTTTTACCCCTCCATCAGGTTTTGTACTTTGAAATGGTTGATAGAGTTCTTAGTTCAAAACACATTTCAAAACGCATTGGAAAATGCACATTCTGAGAGAAAGTGCATTCAAAAATCTTATTTAATACATAAGTATTAAATGTACTTATTTAGTACATAAATGCAAACATGTATGGGTTTTTTAAAAAATACAAATCACAGATGACTATAGAAATGGAATAGAACAAGCTTATGAAAAAACAGCTTCATGGGATATGGATCAGGAAAAGACCAGTTCATCCATCTGTGCTGGAGAATGTATTATTGATTGACTGGTGACATTGGTATGTCACACTATAAAATACATTTCTCTGTGTGGCTTAACAGAAACAAACTTACAAATGGTGCAAACACAAAACAAGGTACAAGATCATCAAATCAAAGGAGGCTATTCATCACCTCTTCCTTAAAGCATCTCTAAGGTTTGCCACTCTGGAATCTTTGATTGGTCATTTGTCCCTGCTGACCTATGACATCTGTGGTGACACTAACCCTAAGGGTGTTAGCTTTCTCCAGACCTTAGTTAACCCTTTGTTACTTGATTGCTGAGCTGGCAGATAATGGGAAATGGGGTCTTCCCATTATCACAACAAAACTGACACCTCTTTAACATTCTCTTCTCCAGACTAAACATATCCAGCTGTCTAAACCACTCCCCATAGGGCATGGTTTCCAGATCTTTCACCATTTTGGTCACCCTCCCCTGAACCCTTACCAGCTTCTCAATATCCTTCTTGAATTGTGGTGCCCAGAACTGGACACAGTATTCAAGATGAAGTCTGGCCAAAGCAAAATCAAGTGGTACTATTACTTCCCTCAATCTAGACACTATACTTCTATTGGCCTTTTTAGTTGCTGCATCACACTGTTGCCTCATGCTCGGCTTGTGGTCTATTAAGACTTCTAAATCCTTTTCACATGTACTGTTGTCAAGCTAAATGCCTGTTGGCCTTGCCTCTTAGCCAAGCTCCTATTCGCCAAGCTCCAGGGACTGGTGCTACAGCTGTACAGAGAGCTAGTGGCTGCTAGCTCCTTGCCCAACTTAGGACTTTATAAAATGCAGCAAAACCCACAACATAACAATGGGAAAATAACACAAAAGGGCAAAATTATCAGACAACATCATCCAGTCATTGTGTAGCTGTAGCATGGGTGTGAATAAGGTGTCACTTTTTATTGATGGCTTTTCCTGTCAATAAAAATGTGATGCCTTATTCACGGCCATGAGGATGTGGGTGCCTGATAATTTTGCCCTTTGGGCTATGATGCGATTTTGGACTCAGTTTTTTGCCGCATTTTACTGTGTCTGATAAGGTCCCAAGTCTCTGACTTCTTCTCAGCAGTTGTCTCCCCCAACCCCCAAGACCATGTGCTCAGGCAGAAAACTGGGGCCTACACACAAAATAACAGTAGAACACTAATGAGCACACTAGCAAGCCTCCACTCAGCTCACACAGACAATCAGCCTTAACCCAACAGGCACAAGTTCACCAAAACACAATAGAAACACAATAAACAAAACACAAAAGAACACTAACTAGCACACAAGCAAGGCTTCCCCCACAAACAGACAGCCTTACCCCAATAGACACAACAGCTTTAACCCAACAAACTCTTCCAAAAGGCTCTCCGGGACTGTGGAGATTAAACCCAACAGACACAAGCTCATAGTAGGCAGATGTAGCCATGTTTAGTATAGGACAAATTCCAAAGTCCAAACAAAAGGCACATATTTCCCTGTGCAAGCTTTTAAAGCACAGATGCTTCCTCAAAAATCTACACAAAAGAATTTTGGGCCTTTTTAGTTGGTTCTCTAGGGGCTTAGCACTATGTTCTATGTGCCCTTTGGAACCATCAAATTATGGCTAAAATGTACAAGTTATTGTACCTGAAGGACACAGATAAGATATATCTGTGCACCACAAATATGACACTATTGTTGTTATAGCACAACACTATAAGAGACAAGACATAGCATAGTATTTCTGCTATGGTCTTGCAAACTCAGGGATTTATTTTTCTTGACTTAATCCACCTGTGTTGTCTTTCTCTTTTTTGTACTATCTTCAGCTTGACCTAGCATTTTTGTCTACTAATGAGTCATGTCATGGCTTCTAGTGAGAGTTCAGGCTTGATTTGCTCTTGGATCCATTAAATTGTCTTTTTGGCAGTCTGTGGTGTACATAGAGCTCTCTTCCAACACACGTATCAAATGAGTTGATGATCTTTTTGTCTGTCTAGATTTCACAACGATACACAGAAATCAGAAATATTATGGTGTGGACAATACTGACTTGGATTGTTAATAATATATCTTTATGCTTGAGGATCTTATCTAGTTCCTTCAAGACTGCCCTTCCAATTCTCAGTCTTCTTCTAATTTCTTGACTGCAGTCTCCAATTTGATTAATGACTAAGCCAAAGTATAGAAAATCTTTTAACTATTTCTATGTCTTAATTATCTTTGTTTGCAGTCATTATTTTTGTTTTCTTAAGTTTAAATTGTAACCCTGCTTTTGCACTTTCTTCCTTGATTTTCATCAATAGTTGTTCCAAGCCTTTGTGATTTAATAATATACTGCTGGGCATGTCTAAAGAAATACTTCTTCGGCTGCTGTGGGAGAATGAGAAACTGATTTTTTTAACCTCACATGCAGGAATAGAAGATATTTTCTAACAGTCATGTCTTGAGAGGGCATTTGCATTTACAAGAACTTTTTTTTTTTTGCATAAATTGCAAACCTTGTGCAAAATTGCATAGCTATGACAGCACCTGTCCTGTTGCATGAATGTTTGACGCTTGGGGCTTGACTACACAGGGGGTAAAAATCCGGCTGAAATTTGAACTACTTTGGCCCACAGCTGCAGTGCATTAAATTCAGGTTATTCTGGCCCATGTTTAAGTGTCCTACCTGCCAAAGCCTGAATCTGTATGTTTGCTTCCATTCACAACTGTTACTCACACTTGACTCTGAGCACCAGGAAAAGGAAAGCTCCAGTGGAAGCCACCCAATCTGGCTTCAGAAAGGGTGACTATCATTGGGGCATTGCTTACAATCATCCCTCTGAGCTCTGAGAAAAGTGAAGTGCCAATGGTATTTGCCTCTCTGAAGCCAGATTGGGTGGCTACCATGTGCTTTCTGGAGCACAATTGCTCCTCCAAGCTCTGGGAAAAGTAAAGGGCCAGTGGTAGCCACCACTCTGAAGCCAGATCTCGTGGCTAGCCTCACAATGGTGGGGCTTGCTGTGAGTTCTGAACTCAGAAGGAGTGACTACAGCAGGGGCTCTTCTTTTAGAATGAGAAGTGGTGCTGAGGAGGGGAGAAATGGTGGTGCCTGAGACAGTGATGGTCTTTCCTCTCCTCCCCACCTGAATCTAGGATTAAGGGAGTATTCCCTGAGGCTGGTGCAAATAGGCTCCTACAGCATACAATCGTGCCAGATTTGTGGATTTGTGGCTGATGTAGTCAAGTCCTTGGAAACACTGGATGGGTTATTTCCATCTTTTTGATCAGTCAGTCTGCTTGTGTGGCTGTGTGCATTTCTACACAATGGGAAAAGAATGGGTTTTGTGCAGAGATATTTTGCATCTATTTCAGAAAGCTTGACAGGGAAAAAAAAGCAGGACTTATTGCATCATTCTTCCACTGGAAATCTCATGAGACAGAATGGATATAATTGCAATTTAATAACATATTATATTTCATGTTGTTTTTGTATAACTGCTCAGTCACTGCATGAGAATTACTAAGAAGGCAATGAACTTGGTTTTAAACTGTTGTAGATTGTTCCAGCTCTCTTTGAAAACCTCTCCTTTTTATATAGACTGAATATACAGCATATAAAAGAAACAGTATTTAGGAGATCTTCAGTCAATCTTTGTTTCCACATGGAAATGTTTTGTAAAATATTACAGGTTTGGAGGAGGTGCTAGACAATACCAAGATGAAAAACTACAGGTGGTTCTAATACAATACGGGTTGGGGGGAGCATGAAACTACTGTGGTTGTACAAAATACCTTTAAATATCTACAGTGGGAAATGCAGGGAATGGAAATGAGAATGATGTCACTGAAGATACATGTAAAGCAACCGAACAAGCATGTTAAGCCAGTAGCAGAAAGGCAAAGGCAAACCAACAAAGGACTGACAACTATCAAGGGATATATAAGAAATAAAAGCACGAGGAACATGAAGGGAAATGTAAGCCTCTGTAAAAGTGGATATGCTTAAAGGACAAATGGTTTTAATTTCTTTGCTTCAGCCCCAAATAAAATAACACAGCAGCATTCCACAAACAATTGTGAAATATCACAGTGATCATAGTTCAGAATTCAAAGTTGTTGACTTTTACCTAAGGTTGCTAATTCTGATGTCAAAAAGTACTGGGTGGGAACTGGACCACAGAGCTAGATTAGGGCAAAGCTGTGAAAACATTTCAGTAGTTCCTTACAAGGTTTCATGTACTGTACTTATTAATTCTCTCTGTACATACAATGGTGATAATGATGGCCATTAATTTAGATAACTCTAAAATTGATGGGAGTCATAGGGTCCTCCAGATGTTGCTTCACTGCAACTTCCAGCATGTGTCTCTATTGACTACACCACCCAAGGGGTGCTGGCAGTTGCAGTCCAACAACATCTGGGGGACTGCACGATTCCTAGTCTTGCTCTTAAGTAATATTCATAAAGAAGACAAGAGGCTACTTTTAGAACAGAATATGGGGAAACAGAATGGTTACCAATCAGCAAGGGGGAAGGCTGCATTTTATCATCCTACCTGTTTAACCTGTATCTGGACACATTAAATGTAAAGTAGGATTAGACTGGAGGGAAGCAGGAGTGAAAATTAGACAAAGGAACAACTACATGCAGATGACACCATACTACTAGTAGAAAATAGCAAAGACTTGAAGTGATTACTGAAAAAAGTCAAGGCAGAAAGTGCAAAGGCAGGTTTATAGTTGAACATTTTTTTAAAAATGACCACAGTTGATTTACATCACTTTAAAGCAGACGATGAAGCATTGAAACAGTAGTGTGCTCTGTTTCCCAGCTGGAGAGGACTCCTGAAAACTGGAGACTGAGGGCCAGCCCTGAGATCTGGCAACCCTACACAGCAATCCCTTTTTTATATATCAACATTGTACAAGGAAAGCACACACTTTCACGCTGAGCCAGAGAGTCAATGCTCATTTGTTTGTGAGACATTTTGTTTCTATGTTGTCTCATGAATTGATCCAAGTAAAATCTTGTAAAAGACACACACACACACACACACACACACACACACAGAGTTCATCTGGGATAGAGTAGAAACAGCTTTAAAAATATGCAGTTGTTTTTTGTTAAAAAAAAATCACACACACATAACATGCTCTTCATCTCCAGTGCTCCTCACCATGAGATTTGTCTCCTCACCTGCAGACCAGCAGGGTGGGGAGGGATACTACAATTCCCTAAAACTTCATTCCATGCCCTGAGACCTGGTTCTTTTGAAACCTTGCCATTAGGAATGATGGTGAAGTATCTAGTAGTTAATCTCTCCTATAGAGACACTGCAAACCTAGCTTTCTTCAAGTACAAGTCTGGAAGCCTGTGTGAGTCAACCAGGATTTTTCAATGCTCTGAGCTATTGTTGTGCATTGCTGTCATAGTGCTGCAAGAAGGTATGCTTTGATGCTTAAGGCCTCAGGAAAATGAAGCACCTATAAATTCCTCCCTCAGAGGTGAGATCCACCATGTTCTCTGTACCAGCTGTTTCAGATTATTGTCTTTAATTATCAGCCTACACAAACCAATTTGTGTGTTAAAAGAGTGCATTTTCTTTTTAAGACATGAATGAGTTCTTCCTCCTATTATCTTATTGTTTCAGTCTTTTCTCCTCTTGTATTCTTAGTGCTATGTTTGTTGTTGGCCTCCCCCCACCCCAGTTTTGAATGTTTCCATTTCCTTTCTGTCCTGGTGAAACAGATTTGCTAAGAGCAAGGTTTTGGCTTCTTTGGGGATTTTACTTTTTCATTGGCTTCAAATGGAATAAACAGAGTTATTCTCTGGAGTTAAGCTTATGTTGGCATTGACACTGGCTCTGGAAACTCCTGATTGTGCTTTGGGACAGAAAACAGCAGCTTGGCCTGCAGAGTCCCTTTGATCTAAGTTTTAAAGTTTTAGCCAATGGGATCTTGGATATGAAGAAGAGTAAATGAATATAAATATACATGTATGTCCTATAAACCTGGACAAGATATCTGAAAGATCATCTCTACCTGCCAGTTATTATCTTCAACAGGGGCCCTGTTCTGTGTCCAACCAACCTGAGAGGCTAGGTTTGTGAGGACATAAGACAGGGCTTTCTTTGTCAAAGCCTCTCAACTGTGAAACTCCTTCCAAGTCAACTGTAGCTCCATCCTTGCTTTTGCTTCTGAATCATAGAATTGTAGAGTTGGAAGAGACCATGAGGGCCATCCAGTCCAACCCCCTGCCACGCAGGAATCACGATCAAAACATCCCTGACAGATGGCCATCCAGACTCTGTTTAAAGACCTCCAAGGAAGGAGACCCCACCACACTCCGAGGGAGTGTGTTCCACTGCTGAACAGCTCTTACTGTCAAAAAGTTCTTCCTACTGTTGAGGTGGAATCTCTGGTGGGTGCTGAAAACCTTGGCCTATTCTTAAATAATTTAAAAATCTATTTTATTGGGAGGACATACTTCTGAAGTAACTCTGTGAATTCAGATGATGTTCTTATATTCAGTCGACAGACATTGGCCTTATTGAGAGGGAATGATCCTGGACATAGAAATATTGCTAATGAGCTATGTGGTCCACTCCCTTCCTTTTCATCATTCCTAGCACCTCAATTTTAGTGAAATATTTCCTGGTTTCTTAAAACTAGTTTCTCATGCCATTTGAATTGGTAGTGCTATGGCTTACAATAGGGCCCAGGACCAAATTTTCTGCCCCTGGGACTTTAAAGGCCAGATAGACTGCCAAAAATGCCAAACGAGAAAACAAATCAAACAAAACTCTCTCCTACTATAGATAATACAGAAAACATATGGATTATTTTTTAAACTGTGATATAGCATACCCTCCGACTGTCCTAATTCGGCAAGGACAGTTCTTACTAGTCCTCTTGTCATCCCACTTTTCCCAGCTGCTTTAAAATGTCTCTACTTCTTCCCACTCCTCCCATGTTCTCTTTGTTTTCAGCTTACTTCAGTTGCTACAAGCTGAGTTCACAAAGTGCAAAAGTAGCTTGCACTCCATTAACTCTGCAGAAAGAAGAGAGGGAGGTGGGGATGGGATCTTGCTCTTCCCTGTAGGTTCAAGCAAAAGCAAACTGCTGCAGCCTTTCCTAGCTTGTCTGTTCTTCCTCATTAATAATTTTTGCCACACTCTGATGTTGCTTGTCCACAAGTTCCCTTGTTTTTTTCAGTGAAATTTTGTAGGGTATGATATAGTACAGGGAGGTCCCTTTTCTATTGAGAGGATGAGCATCACTCATTCTGGAGACTCACAGGGGAGCCAATGCTCCCTTCAGGGAACAGCCTTTGGGAGCCACACATAGACTCAAGCATGTAGTTTGCCACCCCTAGTTTTCCCTTCAGACTAGGCTAGCAAACCAAAATCAGATCCATGATGTGGAGATTTATGTCCAAACCAGGGAGAGGTTTGAACATAGAGGTTAATGTGACCTGGCTAAACTCTAATTAGATAGGCCACATTGTCCTACACTTTGCTCTGTAGGAATGGGGTTGATTCAAGCCAAGGAGATGACTGTATCCTTTCCTTCATAACTCTAAACATCTCTTTGACTGCCTTGACTTTGGACTTTATCAGATGGGCCCTTAAAACCCGTTCCTGTTCCATTACCTACCCACCCACCCTCCTCCCATCCCTGTAACTGAATTTTAAAAAAATGTTCACACACTTACCTTAATCCTGGGATAGAAACTGCTCCCCCCCCCCTCTGGCTGTCCAGGAAGGGAATGGAGCTCTCACAGAGCCCCCTCCCCTTCCTAGAGACCAAACCCCCCTCCCCTTCCTGGAGACCAAATCTCGTGGGCTATTTAAAAATTTAAAATCCCCCAAACCTCAAAGAAGTATACCAAGCACCTAAACACCCTTAAAAAAAACCTAGGAACCTGGAGAGGGAACAAAAAAAAGAGCTGTCACTGACCTCTTTGTCCCAATCGAAATAGGAGGTGTTTTATAGGACCTCCCAGGATCTTGCAGGGAGCCCTGCATTGTGCAGGGAATTAAAAACAAAAAACAAAACCCCAGACATCAAAATATTAAAGCAATCACCTAAACAGCCTATAAAAGAAACAAATAAACAGGGGAGGGTACAAAAACATCTGTCACTTACCTGGATGTCCAGATCTCCACCAGAAGTGTTCTCTACTTACCTTCCAGGACCTTAAAGAGGCAGACAGGCAGCGGGGGTGGAATTTAAAAAATACAAATACAGGCAGACTTCTAAAAATTAAAAAAAAGCACCAAAACACTTTTAAAGCTTTAAAAGCAACATGGGGAGGGTACAGAAAAGGCTGTCACTCACCTGGATGTCACGATCATACCCGGAAGTGTTTTAACATCATGCTAGCATAACGGCAAACAGTTCACACACCCGTGATTCCGTTACAGAAATGGAATGGGAGATCTATAGATGACGTTTCCCCATGAATAAAACAAAACGGAAAGCACATGGGGTCAGAACAGGTGAGGAGGATGTCGTCTGGAAAAAAACCCACCTCTTTAGCGATCCTGTGGTATTTCTGTTCCATTTCATTAAGCCCGTCTGATAAAGTCCTAAAAGTAATCAAGTTGCTTCAAAAACTTTAAAGAGACACCAAAGGCTTGTGATGGGTATAATGTATCAGAAATTGTAGAATTAAATGACTGACAGTCTAGATACTTAGGACTGCAGTGTTACTATGGGTGTATCAACATTATTTCTTCTGTAGTTCTTAAAAGAGGGTGAATTTCACAAATAGGAATAGTGATTACAATAGACATCCAGAACAAACTCTTATCAGCTATGTAGGCAGCTGTGGCCTTCAAATTTTTTTTGGGGGGGGGTAGAAAACTCTGGACCTATTCAGCATAGCAAGGGGTACAGGATTATGGGAGTTATAATCTGAAAATATCTGGAATGCCACAATTATCAGTCAGGAGGGAGGTCAGTGGAGAATGAAATATGAGAAATACAAACATTAAAGTTTGGGTGTATGTAAAATAATTATAGTGAAAATGTATAAAGCTGTGTTCATAAATTTATGGAATTCTTATTTTGATTTTTTTAAAAAATATAGCTTTGATTCAAGCCACAGGTGGCAGAATGGAGTTCATTCTTGATCAGATTTAAATTAATTGTTTCTAATTGATTTCTCCCTTTGAAGTTTCTTTGTTCAAGAAGAGGCACCTTAAGGTCTCTTCATGTCAGAACACTGCCCGTTCTGATAAGAATTGTCCTAGTTATTCTCTTGTGTAGAGACTGGCCTGTTTTGTTCTTTATCGAATGCAGAAAGGCACTGCTGGCTGATCATACAGAAGATGAGCAGGGGAGGAAACCCTTGATGTTGTGGTCCACATTATTACATCCTTTACTGCTATTGCAGTAGTGTATTTGGGGATAGATTTGGCAAATGAACATGGGGAAGAGAAGAGACTACCTAAATTGCCATGAGGTAACAAGTCCACTTGTTGGTAGTAATGCACAAACTGAGTTGTGTGTGCATTCCTTGGGGAAACCTGTGGTCCATTTGAAGAAGACCCTGCACATCCAGTGGGTCTTAAAGTTCCCTTGGCTTGAGTTCTTGTTTTAGCAATGTTTTTCTAAACTAGATCAAGACTGATGGAAATGATAGAATCATAGAGTTGGAAGAGACCACAAGGGCCATCCAGTCCAACCCCCTGCCATGAAGGAACACCCAGTCAAAGCATTCCCAACAGATGGCCATCCAGCCTCTGTTTAAAAAAACCCAGAGAAGGAGACTCTACCACACTCCAAGGTAGCACATTCCACTGCAGAACACCTCTTATTGTCAGCAAGTTCCTCCTAATGTTTAGGTGGAATCTCTTTTCCTGTAGTTTGAACCCATTGCCTCATTTCCTACTTTCCAGAGCAGTAGAAAACAAGCTCGCTCCACTCTCAGTATGATATCTCTTCAAATATTTAAACATGGCTATTATCTCCCCTCTTAAACCTTCTCTTCCCAAGGCTAAACATACCCAGCTCCCTAAGCCACTTCTCATAAGGCATGGCTTCCAGACCTCCCACCATTTTGGCCACCCTCCTCTGGACAAACTCCAGCTTGTTAATATCCTTCTTGAATTGTGGAGCCCAGAACTGGACACAGGTATTCCAGGTGAGCAGAGAGTCCCATAGCCTGTCTCCACATAATATATAGCTCCCATTTTTGAGACACAGGGGAGGGTCTCCTATGCAAATATCAGTGCCTGATAGATACATACAGGGAGGAGTGCTCGCTTGAATATCAAGGCCCCATGTCACTTTTAATTATTGTTGCTATTTTGTATTACTTTTGGTTTTTGAAACCACCTTGAACATTTCCATAGTGGTAGCTAGAAGAAATATAATCCAAATAGGCATGATTCCAAGTACTGTATAAACTCGATGTCTTACTTCTGGGATGTGTGGCTAGAAAACAGGCATTGACAAAATGCAAAACAATGAGAAAATGTCCTAAACTGTCTGCCTTCCTTGGCATTCATATGTATTTCTTTGCTAGGACTAGGGAATCATGCAAAAACAGTGGTAGAAGATTTATCCCTTCGGAGAGAAACTTCTAGTGCAGCAACACATACATAGACATGCTGGAAGGCATATCCTCTCCCAAAAACAAGCAAGATGCATAAAGCAAGTTTGATGGTTGCAATGTTCCTTTGGATCTCAAAAACTGCTTGCAGCTTCTTTACAGATTTGGAGCAAAGCTGCTTATTTCTATGTGATGATGTACACTCAGGATGGAAAGAATATGAGTGTCAGGAAACCCTGACAAGGAAAATCCAGGACTGACTAGAATCTTTGTAGTTTGGGACTTATTCTACATGAGATCTTCTTGTCTGGAAAACAGTATTTTCTGTGCTAGAAATGTCCACTATTTTCTGCATGGGAAACAGCATTTTTGGTGCAAAAATTGCTGTTCCCTGTGCAGAAAATAGTGGAGATTTAAGGCTGATGGTCTGGAGCCAAGTTGATGCTCTCTTCATGTCTTGGGCTGGTCCTGGAAAAGTTTAAGAGCTGGTAGTACCTTATCTACTCTGAACCCAAGTTCTTTAGGGCTTTATGAATACTAACAAGCAGTTTGAATTCTGCCACAGAGCAGTCGCTTCAAATTGAAAAGGAGCTCCGCTGGGGCCGTATTAGTGCCCAGTGCTTTCAGAGGCCCTGTTCAACTTAGAGCACCTATGGGAGGAGAGGCAGCAGTGAAACCCTGCCCTGCAGCATTGGATGCAATGGCCACCCCTGGCAAATTGGTTTCCAGTGTTTCTGACTTGACTGCACAAGGCTTCCCAACCTTGGATCCCCAGCTGATGATGAATGTCAATTCCCAGAACCTCCAGTTAGAATGGCAAATGGTAAGGGATTCTGGGAATTGTAGTTGAATATCTGGAGGCTCACGGGTAGGGGAGTATTGCATTAAACCATCTGGAGAAGTAATTTCCATTTACTTAAAAGGAAAAGACGAGGGTTCTTCACTGAACCCAGAATTGCGATTTTGATTTGATATTTAGCAATGGGGTAGAAGTCTGGCTTTGGAATCATTCATGTCAAGCCACTCTTTCGCCTTGTAATACCTAGGGTGCTGTAGTCATATCACCGGAACGGTGCTGGTTTTTAGAATGTGTTTTGTCTACCTGGTGTGTTGGAAATTGCTATCCCTTGGGCTAAAAGCCATCACATTCTCCGAGAAGGTGTCCAATCACATATTGATCCTGTTACAGTTTATACCATTTTCAACTTCTTTCTTTTTCTTTTAAATTCTGATAAATAGATGTTCTTTTCTGTTCTCCCTCCCCTTCCTCTGTTCTTCCTCCCCTTTCTCTGTTTCTTTTCTAGTTGGCAGGCAGAGTAATCAGTTATGGATCAAATGAAACCATTTGTCATGGATTAAGGCATGTAAATGCCTTGGTGACAGCAGGAGACAACAGTTACATAAGGAACTAGATGCTGATTTGGATTTTTTAAAAAATTATTAATTAACGTCAGTATCAGTTTTGGAAAACCTCCCACCTCCTTACAATTTGATATTTTTCTATGAAAAGGTGTACAGTTGTCCCTCCATATCCATGGATCTGGTATCCACGGATTTAAGTATTCACAGCTTGAAAATGTTCTTAAAAAAATAATAATCCAAAAAGCAAACCTTGATGTTGCCATCTTATACAAGGGACACCATTTTGCTATGCCATTGCATATAATGGGACTTGGGTACTCATGGATTTTGGTATCCACGGAGAGTCCTGGAACCAAACCCCAGTGAATATGAAGGGGCAACTATACTTAGTATTTGTTCTTATGTGCCTTCAGTCAACTCCAGTCCCATGGTGACCCTGTCATAGGGTTTTCTTGGCAAGATTTATTTGGAGGAGGTTTGCCATTGCCTTTCTGTTAGGCTGAGAGAGTTTGACTTGCCCAATTTCCATGGTTGAGTGGGATCAAACCCTGGTCTCCTGGACTCCTAGTCCAGCACTCAAATCACTACACTATGCAGACTCATGTACAGTACTTAGTATAATGGAGTCTTTAAAAAAAAAAGCAAAGAAACAAGCTTTCTTGTCCTCTTTAATTGATCGGTATAATAGGGAACGGTGATCTCTGCTTAGAGAATGAATGTGGAAACCTTGCCTCTCTCAATATCTGGGATTACAACTCCCACAATTCCTTGCTATTGTCCATATTCAGTGGGCCTGGAGTGATTTGTAGTGCAGTTCCCCTCCCCTGTCCTAACGGTTTTTGCACCAGCAGCTTTGTAAGAGCCATTTCTCTTCCACTATGGTCATGATTTAGCACTGTTTGCAGAGAGATGGGATGGGGGCATTGTTTCTAAGTGTTCATAGGGCAGTGTGAACAAATTGATTCACTTTCCTTGTACACTCTGAAGGGCTGGAAACATATCAAGATTTCATGTTTCACTTTTTGAACATGGTCCTTTGGACTAGACCCCTGTCAGTAGCTGCTTTGGACCAAGGTACAGGTTGAGTATCTCCTATCTGGAATTCCAAAATCCTCTAAAATACAATATTTCCCACATGGGTGGTTGAGATAATGATACCTCTGCTTTCTCATGGTTCAATGTGCATAAACTTGGTTTCATGCACAAAATTATTTAAAAAATATTGTGTATAGAATAACCTACGGGGTATGTGTATATGTGCACTTCTTCGCTGTCATCTTGCCCAGTCATTGATGTGGAGGAGACACTTCTGGTAGTTCCACAAGAGCCTGAGGTCTGGAGCTTGTCTATACAAGCTCAAAAAACTCAGAGTGCCCCACAGTAATGGCATTTAGCAGAAGCAGCTACTTGTCTTAACGGTGTTTTTGCCCCCATAAGTTTTGCATACAAGATGGCGGCCACAAGTGATTTACTTATGTTTGTACTTAGCTACTGCTTAACATTTTTTTTAAAAAAAGTGATGTCCAAGGTGTGCTACAGTGATTTTTCAATTAAACAGGACAGAAAAAAAACCATGAACAAACCACACCCCATTTTATCACCTTAGTGATTGCTCGCTAAGGTGAAAATCCAACATAGTGACAGCGGGTGCTTGCCCAGTTAGCAAGCCCTGCCCCCGTGCGTACCTGGCCAATCAGCTTTGTGCTTCCTCTCCCATGGGGAAGTGATTCAGAGTGAATAGCTTGTCCCAACATAGTTTTTTTTTTTTTTTTAAAAACTATGGAGGCTTTTGCTGCATTTTTGCCGTTTTGGGCCCCTCCTTTTACGACTGCTTGAACACTTTCATCACCACTGTATATGCACAATCCTAAATATACACTGGACTGACTATGTGATGAATGTCGCTGTCCTTGAGCAAGCAGGGATCACCAGCATTGAGGCCATGATATTGAGAACACAGCTGCGCTGGGCAGGGCACATTTCTAGGATGGAGGACCATCGCCTCCCAAAAATACTACTCTACAGTGAACTTGCCACTGGTCAGTGTAAGAGGGGAGCTCCAAAAAAGCGATACAAGGACTCCCTGAAACAACATCTCAGGCTCAGCCAAATTGATCACCAACAGTGATCCGCCATGGCCTCACATCAGCTGAACAAGTCTTGAAGAGAAACGACAACGCAGAAAGAATCACAACCCGGAATCATCACCCAAGGAGACCTTCTGCTGTGCTTTCTGCAACCGGACATGTTTTTCTTGGATTGGCTTTTTCAGTCATCAGCGCACTTGCAGAAAGCGCGGGATGAGTCCTTCCTGAATCTTCGTTTGCAATGAAAAGCCAGAGAGAGATTTTTACCATTTAGACAACCCCCTGATTAGAGCCCACCCATAGTAGAACCTTTAGGCCAAGATCCTATTGGTGTAACTCTTGGTTTGGTTTGGACAGTGTATGTACTTTGATAGATGTTTCACAGGGAGGTATCTACTACCTCCTTGCACAACACCCCTTCAGTGATGTTGCATAGCTTGACAGCACATCCACATGGCCAAGGAGAAGTTGGGGAGGGCAGGGAGGTGCCTGGTCACTGTCCAACTGTCATTGGGCAGCAGGAAGGAAAAAGGGACAACTCTTGCCTCTCTGAAATTCCATCCTAAAATCTAAAGCACAGTGCAGGCAATCTGGGAGGACAATGGTTCTTCCTTTTCCCAAGCTTTCTCACTGCTGCCTCCACTACAAATTGGCCACGAGAATGGATCCTGGCAGTATCAAGTTGTGTTGTACAGCTGAAGAACACAGAAGCCCAGTGTAATAGTGTTGATAGACCTTGGTAGTCCAAACTCAAACCACTACACTATGCTGGCTCATGGATATTGATTATAAATTCTGTCACTAAATAAATGCAAGATGTGATATATTTAAATACTCCCTCAAAGGAAGAGCAGTGGTTTAATCAGCTTGCTTAAATTATAAAGTGACAGTGTACTATTCCATGCAATCCTATATTTAAACCTCAATTTCTAGGGTTTTTGTTTTGGTAAATATTTAGATTTACTTACCGTATATATTAAATAAATTAGGTTTTACATTAGAAAAAAAAAACACACCACCCAACTAATCCCAACACCCAAACATGCTTTATGCATAGGACCCAAATTTTAAAAGATTTCAACAGCATCCCATGCCACTTAAGGGTTGAGGAAAAGGAAATCAGAGTGTGATGCTGAGCATGAATGGAATCTCAACACTGAATTTACATCCAAGTGTACATTCTGAAGAATCTTATTGAAATCATCCTGAAAATATGTCTTCTCCCATGTGCCTCTGTCTAATTATCAATATCGTCTCCAAAGGATTTTCTTTGAAGATTATCTTCTTCAAAGGATTTACTCAAAACAATGTGATGGGTAAAGAGTCTTCTCTGCTGTGGCTCCCTGTCAGGGAGCACCCTCTTTAGGGAGATCCACCATTGGAAATATTCCTCTTTCTGCAGACATTACATCCTTGGTCGCTTTTAGTATTTAACGTTAAGTGCTGGCCATCAATATCCTAGTCTTTCAACATATGGATATTGGTTGACTTGCTTATATATACATTTATTGATCCCCCCTTTTATATTTGTAAACTACCTGAAGGACATTTATAGGTTGGGCACTATATTATGTGTAGGTGTATATTAACAGGTTGCCCCCTCTATCTGTTGAACCAATATCCACAGTTTCTGTTATCAATGGCTGAAAAAATAGGGACCCACACCATAGAGTCATGCTAGAAAATATCTAGAGATATGTCCTCTCTAAGAATCACTAAATCCTCCAACACAACTCTATGGTATGTTTGTACTGGTACTCCTTTATTTTAATAGGGTTTATTATTATCTGCAGTTTCACTTATAAATGATAAGTCCTGTATATACAAATGCTACAAAATATAAGGCTAGCATCCTGTTGATTACTCCCTACTAGAGTAGATCATTCAGTCCATTGTTGAACGGTGAGCCAACATGTTGATAAATCCCCTTTATTTTTATTTATTTATTTATTTATACCCCGCTCTTCAGCCACAAGGCTATCAGAGTGGCTTACAAATTGTTTTAAGCAATAGCTATTTACACATCTACACTGCATTAAGCAGTTTCCAATGTGTATTAGCTAATTTATAGCTAATATTGTATATTATATGTATATATATATATATATATATATATAGCTAATATTGTATAGCTTTATACAATGGGTCTACTCTTGTCAGGACTAGCAGCAGGATTTAGGCCTAAGAGTGTAACTGAAGGTTATAAATCATAGAAATGGTCTGTCCTTCCAGTGGTCTTTCTCCAGATCATATTCATATGGGAGAAACAAAACTGAGAAACAAACCATTTCCATGAACAATTTCTCTTTGAACTACTGGGTACATGTCATTATTTTGTGGTTTTATCACTGCTTCTCCCCATCCCCAGCGTGGATCTTGAACCTTCAGTTGTTATGGTGGTGTGTTTTCAAATCTTTTTAGACTTATGGCAACCCTAAGGTGAACCTATCACAAGGTTTTCTTGGCAAGATTCCTTCAGAGGGGTTTTTCCATTGTTTTCCTCTGAGTCTGAGAGACTGTGATTTGCCCAAGGTCACTCAGTGGATTTCATAGCTGGGCAGAAATTCGAACCCTGCTCTCCAGAGTCCTTATCCAAAGCACAAACCACAACACCACACTGCCTCTCTGAATATCCAGTTACACTCTTATATTTTGGAACATATAGTATCTTTAGTATCCTTTTTTTTTTCAATTTTGAAAAAAACAAACAAACCCAGACACTTCAAATAGTTGATTTTCCACCTAAGCCAAACAAACAAATAAATACATAAATTCAAATTCAAATATAGAGAATATCCAGCAGTTCTCATTGTTTATCCTTTCCCCAAATGCTGCAAGTGACCCTGCCTATTGTTAAATGAAATTTGAAAGCCATTTGAGACTTTTTGCTGTATACAAAAGCAATTATCCTTTCGTCATTATTGGATTAACCTTTGCCTTTGTCTAGTTGTGCTTGAATAAAAATGTTTAGCTGTTTTGTTTGGCTTTGTTTCGTTTCTGCCTTCCCTCTGCTTTGATCCTGCTGTGAAATTATAATGTTATAAGTGTAACAGTAGATTATAATGTTGTAAAGGTAATACTATTACTATCCACTGAAGTCAGTTAGTTCTGAGCGCAGGGGCAATGCAGGGCTTTATCTTGGTTAGATGCTCAAGTGCAAAGAGGTGGCTTAAAAAACCACATTTCTTTGAATAATAATATTGATGATGATGATGATCATGATGATACGGGTCTTTTAAAAATGAAAAATAATGTTGCCAAAATATGAAGTGTAGATAGTTAATGGAGGCCGGTCCAACATTTGAACTATATCCCACTAGCAAGATAAAATGGGCTATTAAGGTTCTGACAGAACTCATGTATTTCCCATCAGGTAGTACAAATAGAGGAGTGTAGTGACTTGGGACAGTCATGCTCTGGGCAAGTCATCATATGGCTATTTAGCTTAATGGATCACAAGTTGTGCTCCCTTTGTAATTAACTATTAGTTGATGGCTAAGGGGAGACTTCAGAGAAACAGAGACCCCATTGGGTGTTCTTAGGATAGTCTTCAAGCCAGAGCCTGTCCCCCCTCTTTGGCTTTTCTTCGCAAACGAAGATTCAGGAAGGACTCATCCCGCGCTTTCTGCAAGCGCGCTGATGACTAAAAAGGCCAATCCGAAATAAACAAGTCTGGTTGCAAAAAAGCACAGCAGAAGGTCTCCTTGGGTGATGTTTTTGGGTTGTGATTCTTTCTGCGTTGTCGTTTCTCTTCAAGACTTGTTCGGCGTGAGTTCTCAAATAAGGCTGCAGCATTGTGGATAGTGCGTCTCCATGCCTCCCGATGTGAGGCCAGGGCGGACCACTGTTGGTGATCAATTTGGCCAAGCCTGAGATGTTGTTTCAGGGAGTCTTTGTATCGCTTTTTTGGAGCACCCCTCTTACGCTGACCCGTGGCGAGTTCACCGTAGAGTAGTATTTTTGGGAGGCGATGGTCCTCCATCCTAGAAACGTGCCCTGCCCAGCGCAGCTGTGTTCTCAATATCATGGCCTCAATGCTGGTGATCCCTGCTTGCTCAAGGACAGCAACATTCGTCACATAGTCAGTCCAGTGTATATTTAGAATTGTGCGTAGACAGCGCTGATGAAAGCGCTCGAGGAGTCGTAGGTTGTCGCGATAGGTGACCCATGTTTCAAGGTTGGGGGGAAGACAACCTCTCTCCTGGGCCTGATAACATCAAAGGGAAACTAAATGATATCCAAAGTCTAAGGGGAGTCTTCCATCCAAAAGGACTCTGAATTCCATCTCTAGAGACTAAACCAGACTGGCTATGAGAGCCTGGCTAGCCATCCCAATTAGGAAATGGACTGATTGCACGGACATCATAAATGATAAGTTACTATTATCTTAGCTTAGGTAACAACTCTAGCTAGTATGCGTTAGCTTTTATGATTTCATTTTAGTACTCTGGCTGAATGTGTATCTTCTATAAATCTAAGCTGAAATCCTGGAGGCGTGTTTTCCCTCCATGCTAGCCTTAAGCCTTTGGAACTAAAATAAAGCTTTTTCTGTTTTCTAATCTCCATGGTCACATGCCTTTCTTGGTCAGCTATCTGAACTTCTTTGGGATAGAGAAAAAGGTCATTGTTGATATTTTAACACAACCTGCCTGGCTTCTCACTGTGCTAGACAAAGGAAAGGGTTAACTAAGGAAGTGGTGGTGGCTTTACCTTAGAAAAGGACTTCTAGACTAGAGGAAACCTTGATAGTGTGTCTTCAGATTGTACAAATAGGCTGGGAGCCTTCCCTTCCTGCAGGAAGAGAAGGGCCAGCTTATCACAATCATCTTAAAGCATACTCATATACCACTATCACCACCAACATGAGTGTACCAGGACACAGATTACCAGAACATTGGCCCATGTTAATTTGTATGAATGGTGCAACAGATGAATGGATGCAAGTAGTGCTGTAATTTAAATATAAATGCTCAGCGTTAGGAAGATTATTTTTTAAAAATTATATACAGTATTTCCTTTATGGTATTTTAAAATAACGCACTGCTGTTACTTGTTTCAAAGCTGAAAAAATAACCTTCTGTTGCACTGCTCATTACATCTCTATTACTATCATTAGCTTTTTGAGAGGAAAGACAGAGCAGAGAATGATATAAAACATGAAAAATTCCAATCAGAATGCCTCTGAAAATTCCCTGTGAAAATAGCTTTTAAAGTGACTACAAATTGTTACTAATTGGACTAAGAAAGTAACTTCATTCTTATCCATTACCTTGTTTTTGAAATGTAATTTCATTACCTCACTTTTGAAGTGTTATCTTATTTTTAAATGTAACTTTTGATATGCAGTTTCCTACTTTTAAATGTAATTTCATCACCAAAATGCAACTTGTTACACATAGTGATGTTACTTAGAACTATGCATTAGTTCCAAGCTCTGAAAAATGCAACATCTCTCACTGTAGTGGGGAAGACTGTGAGCAGTAGTCCTTTCAAACTACACATATAGCAATACGATTCCACTCTAAGTGCCATGAGGCCTGTTCATACTGCACACTTATAGTGCTACACACTGCACAGTTATAGTGTGACTTTAACTATCATGGTTTCATCCTATGAGATCTTGGGATTCACAGTTTAGGGAGGAGTATTTGGAGTTCTCAGCCACAGAGCTCTGAGTACTTCACAAAACTACAAACTACAGAATTTCATAGGCTGCGTCTATGGCAACTGTAGTGGAATCATAGTGCTATAGTTGTGTAGTGTGAAAGGGACTCAAGTGACCTGTGTCCAGTTCTGGGCACCACAATTCAAGCAAGATATTGACAAGCTGGAATGTGTCCAGAGGAGGGCAACCAAAATGGTGGAAGGTCTGGAAGCCATGCCCTATGAGGAGCAGCTTAGGGAGCTGGGTATGTTTAGCCTGGAGAGGAGAAGGTTAAGAGGTGACATGATAGCCATGTTTAAGTATTTGAAGGGATGTCATACTGAGGATGGAGCAAGCTTGTTTTCTCCTGCTCCAGAGACTAGGACACAGAGCAATGGACTCAAACTACAGAAAAAGAGATTCCATCTAAACATTAGGAAGAACTTCCTGACAGTAAGAGATGTTTGGCAGTGGGATGCGCTGCCTCAGAATGTGCTGGAGTCTCCTTCTTTGGAGGTTTTTAAACAGAGGCTGGATGGCCATCTGTTGGGAATGCCTTGATTGTGTCTTCCTGCAGAGCAGAATGGGGTTGGACTAGATGGCCCCTGTGGTCTCTTCAAACTCTATGATTATATGACCTATGTTACTGCCTTCTCAGCCTGCTATCTAGTCACTATGAACTATGGAGGGCCCATGATGGTCTTCCTTCTTATGTTTATTCACCTTTCTATTGAATTTGGACTGCATGTTCCTTCAAGGGTGGGGGAGAGAGAGAACCTTAAAACAAAAGTAATAAGAGATAGAGGGCAATTTCAGGTAGAGGGGGTAGAAGATAGATATAATATTCTAATTAGTTTTTAACTGTTTTAATTTAATCTAATATAAATTAAAACAATTGTGTGTGTTGTACTTTCCAGAGAGCTACTGCAATGTCAGAACAGGCAATACTGGAGTAGATGACAAACCATCTGATTTTATACAAGGCATAGTTTTCCTAAGGTCCAAAGGGTCTACTAGGACTGGACTTTGGGGCATGAATCCAGCGCCCTGCAGCTTGGGAGGAAGGAACCAACAGTAACAGTGAGAGGATCAGATAAGGAGGAGGACAAGGAATGAGTGCAGTATTTCTGATATGGAAAACCACAAATCCTGGAGTCAATGCCTGTTGCTTCACTTCAAACTTCCCTGTGTCCCTCTCCCCATGTTTTTAGCAGTGAACAGATGTGCTACACAGCAAAGAAGTGCTGCTGAGGCTTGTCACGCTTTCCATCTTCACTTGCCTAAAGTGTCTCTGTGCAAATGGAGATTGTGGGCACAGGTAGAGCTTTGGCTGCCAGCATGAATGCTTTAAAAAGAAGAAAGAGAGAGAATAAAAACAAGGTATGGAATTCTATCACTGCAGGAATGAGAACAGTATAACCAGTAGGGATGTAAATCTCACCTTTGTGCATCCTTGTGCAGTAAATGATAAAATACAGATCTCTCTCACTGTCTCTCACCTGCCATCCCATCTATATTCTCCTCGATACAAGAGAGTGATTTTTAAAAAATCAGAGACTGTTAAAAAGAAATGGCCTTTGGGTGTGTTATTGCCATATTTCTGACAGAATCATAGAATCATAGATTTGGAAGAGACCACAAAGGCCATCCAGTCCAACCCCATTCTGTCCTGCAGAATACACAATCAAAGCATTCCCAACAGATGGCCATCCAGACTCTGTTTAAAAACTTCCAAAGAAGGTGACTCCACCACACTACGAGGCAGCATATTCCTCTGTTGGAACAGCTCTTACTGCCAGGAAGTTACTTTATATGTTATAAGTTAATGAAGGTATGACACAGTCACACTTCAGAAATAATGTAATGAGTAAGCATGAAGTTATTTTGCAATGGTGCAATGATGGGGTGAATAAAGTGGGGGCTCAGGTGCTGCTGGATTACAATTCTCATCAGTCCTTGCCAGCATAGCCATTGGTGAGTTATTCTGGAAGCTGCAGGTCAGCAATATCAGGTCAGCCACACTTTTGCCTACCCTCAGTGAAACAGTGATAGTTTCTTGTTACTTTCAAAGATTAGTTTCAAAGGTCATTTTTAGAAGCATTTTGACAAGAATTTTTCAACTGTTATGCCATTTTCTTATCAAGCTTAAGATCCTCTCTCTCTCCACCCCCCCCCTCTCTCTCAGAAATAGTGATAGGAAATAATGGAAAGGAAATAAGCAGTGCAACATGCAATGTAGCAAGTTTCTTTTATTCAACACTATAGCAAGAGAAACAAGTTACTTTACAAGTACTCTAACAAGTAATGGGAATGAATTACTTTTAAAAAATCAACTTTCCAAGTTCTGAGGAAAAAACACTAGTTTGGGCACAGAGAAATTCAGCGGCGGTTGGTGACTTCCATAAAAGTAGGACAGGGAACCCACTGCACGGCTTAGTGCCAGTTTGAAGGGTCTGTCCAAGAATCTGAATCCTGTGCACAAAATAGATTCAGCACCTTGGATAGTTCCTTAGACTTCTGCAACAAAGCTGGAATGGATTACGGTAAGCACCCTACTGATATGGAAGCCAGCAAAAGCCACTGGAAACATTTTATGCAAATAGCAAACAGCAGAAAACATAAAGGGAAAAAAGTTCTTGGTGTTTCAGTTTCATGCTGGAGATGGTCCTGTTGGGGAGCTTGGGGATTCCTCGAAATGCTCTCTCAATGTGTTGAGGTGACCTACCTCTACCAAAATGTCATGTATTAAGGGACTTGTTTTTCATAATCTGACTACTCAAGGGAGAAGACGAAGGTAAAAGAGCATATTTGGGAAGAAGCATGGTAGCATCTGTTAACAGACCAGGGAAGCATATGGGGCTAAGCCTCCCACCCCTTGCTCAAGACTTTTCAATCCTGGAAGACCTATAGCACATGCAACCCACATAGGTCTGACTAAACAGCAGGGAACAGAAACAGGAGCAAAGTTGGGGCCACCAAACAAAGAAACTGCTTGTGTTCTTCAGCGGATGTTGCAATATTCTGTACTTGTCTCTTAGTATTGTTAGTTGTGCTGCCATTTATTTATTTTTGCAAGCAGTTCCAAGGCAGAGATGTCATTTACTTCATGTGCATATGTTTGAATTGGATGGTAGTGTATACTGTGAGCCAGCCTGCAGAATTTAAATGAATTCAATCTCATTATGTATAGGCCTGTTTGGGGGTCATCAGGCTTACCAAAGCAGCCTTTAACTGCCTAATTGCTTTCTTCTAGAGGCAAAAACACATCCTGCTTGTTCTGAAGGATAAGACCCTTTCTTTCTAAGCATACTTTCCCACTCACAGTGCTTTGTGATCTGCCTGGATTCCTAATCCACATACTGCATGGTTTGATAGACAGCATATCCATGGTTTCTGCATAACTCAAAGTTTAATAACATGTCTGACTTGCAGATCTTGTTAACAGGATTTTATTATCTCAAATGTGCTTTAAGCCCAGTTTCAGCCACTTACAATCATGTGTTATAAATTGTGACCTTTATAAATCAAGCGCAGGGAATCAAACGATATGATGCCTTCTTTGCTTTCAAAATGCTTGGCTGCCAGATTGATCAGCCCACATTGCATTCTCAGTGTGTGGGGGGCAATGTTGTTTGGCCATTCAAATGTGCAGATCTTTACAAATTCCTCCCATTCAGCCAGTACTTTATGCCACAGTAGGAATGTTTGTTTTCAAAATTCAGTCAAGGACAACAACTGTAATTTAATCACTTTATTGTTGGATGTTATAGCAAAAATAACTTTGAACCAATTGCCCACCAAATTGGTACCTGGACTTCCTCCACTTGATGCTTTTTAGGTATGGCAGACTAAGCCATGTGTTAAGGGTTGTGATTTCTTCACACTTCCTGTGAAGTGAAGTGGGATCAATATGAAGATAGAAAAGGAATTAACTGTGAAATAACATACAAGTTCCTCAAATGGTCCCTTCAAATCCAGTGTCCATTTGTGTTCCAAGACAAGGATGGCCCAAGACATATTACTGTCTGAGGGAGAGCAACAAATGTCTCCTCCTTTAAAGTACATGTTTCTGGGGATGCGGGAGGGCTGAAGGAATACAAGAGCTAAAACTGGTGTGGCAACGGTCAGTCAGGGAAGAATGGGGGGCAGCCCCGCCCTCCAGAGTTCAGCTTGCTCAGGATTCCTCAGACCTAAGAGAGTTACAGTGCATGCTTACACAAGACCCAGCAAATTATCTGGTGCACCAAATTATTTGGCCACTTAGGCCAAGAAGTCCTCTCTCCTCTAACTGGCAGTAAATGAATAACCAAAATAAATTGAAGATTGTGTGTTGTGTGTGATCACTAACCTTTTATGACACCTCAAATTAGCTGCCTTAGGCAGTCTCCTTTTCCTAATGGTGGGGAGTGAGTCCTGTTTTCTAAAAAAATAGTGCCCATAAGATTCCCCACCCAACCCCAAAATATGTCCTGATTAAACAAAGACAATGGGGAAATCCTGCCTTCTTTTGCATCATCTTTATTTATGACATTCCCCCACTATAAACAAGACTCATAGGACATTTACAGGACATGGATATGTATAGCTTGTTTCTCCATGATATTATTTTGGTGAAGCAAGTACAGGAAGAGGGACCCTGTAATTTCAAATGTATGTGCGAAAGGAATCTCTAACACTGACCTGACTTGTCTTTGGATTCTTGAGGCCCATTTCTATGTAGTAAAGAGTGAACACAGGACTTTACAGTATGGCAGGTTGGCATTGGGACCCAGTCTCATGACTGACATTTCCAGGTTAGTTTTGCCTCCAAAGTGTAGCCCATGATGTGGTTATGTAGTACACTGATGTTTGGTAACTGAAATAGCAACATTTATTTTACTCCATGCACAAGTGACATTTTGCGCATGCAGAAAAAAGTACCAGTTGGGACAACTACAACATGTTTAGACAAAGAAAAATGTACACAAAATGGTGCACATATTTGAAAAATCAGTGGGGAAATGCACTAAGACTGAAGCATGTACAGTAGGAAATATGTTAAAAAATACACAGAAATGCTTACTTTAGGAAAACACTGTGTAACAAAGATGCACACTTTTCCATGCAGAAACTAAAAAGTATCACAACTCGCCATAGAAATGGGGAGAGATGAGAAATGCAACAAAAACTGCCAGATTTTCATATCTCTAGCTTTTGTATATGGACGGGGTGGTTGTGATTGTATAGAGCTAGTCGGTTTCATTCTATGCATAGTTGCTTTGTTGTGACAGTGCCCTTTCAGTGACCTGCACACCTCTCCTGACCCACAGCTGGCTTTTTCCCTGGACCATCAAAATCCCCAGAGCCACCAAGGACTCTACAAGGAGATCAAAACATTCTTGCAGCAATAGGGTGGGAAGGACTAGGCTGCTGATATTAATTTACAAGTAAACAACAACAAAAGAATGAATGGAGCGAAAGTCTTAGAATCATGAGCCTAAAAGGGTTAGAACAAACACAAATCTAAAAAAAGGTCTTTACAGCAAATTTTTTTTTTTTAAAAAAAATAGGTATGTAATGTTTTGAAAGACTGGGTCCCAATGCCAACCTGCCATACTGTAAAGTCCCATTTTCCTTTGGGAAAATGGATTTTGATGTTTTCTCTTTTGTTTCTGAAGAAACAGCTGAAACATTGCATGAAAAATATAAAACATGTACATTATGCACTGGAATTTCTATCACTTTATTTTGTAGCCTTACTTGAAACTTGGAATATTTTTTCTTCATAGTGACATTTTCCCCCTGAATGTAAGAGGTGAAAGAAGGATGCACATCAACTTTAGTAGTTCAAGTGTGAATTTCATTAACAATGTTCAACATTTTATACATATTGCTCTCTCTCCTCTCTCTCTCTCTTTCCCATTCTCCCCACTCTGCTTCTATCTGCCAAGTGTCCTTTTGTACCTGTACATTTTGGAAACATTTATAACCTTTTGATAATGTGCAAAATGGAGGCTCCAGTAAATGTAGGTTTGGATTGTTTTGTGTAATTATGGGAATGGATGTGGCAGTATTTAGCTAAATTTACAGTCATCATGAGATCTTCTCTAGTGAGGCAATTTCACTATTCCAAGGAAGGTAGTTGCCAAAGTCAGAAAGTCTCTCCAAGCTCTTCTCAGAGTACAGTTTCTTGCTTCACCTCAAGGAGCCAGACTACAAAGTATCTAACAATATTAGTGGAAATATAGGCCTAAAACCAATTGCTAGTCCCAACTAAAAAAGCTAATTGAATTAATAGGATTTACATAAATGTTGATCCAGTGGGTCCATTTTAATTGAGACCAGCAATTGGATTTGGGTCATAGTGATTTTTATGGCTAGGTTTGGGTGCTTTGTTCCCACACCTGATGAGAATTAACTAAGAGTGAGAAATAGAGAGAAGTGCCATGCTCACTGATTCCACTTCTCTGCCTTATCACGGTGCCTGCCCCACTGTTATCAGGAAGACTTAAAGTGGAGAGCCTGCTTTACATGTAAATCTCCATGGGAGATGTAGAAGCTACAGCTTAAGTCCACGCAATATGAAGGACTGTATTCTCTCATAAGTGTCTTACCAGGCTTTGAGATATTGGGAGAGGTGCTACCATCCTCAAAAAGCATATTCTGGTGGGGACACAACAAAAGGCTCTTCCAAGGTTCTGGAATGGTGGCCAGGATTTCCATCTCCCTGTTGGCTTTATGTTGACATGCAAAGTACCTTCAATTCAGGTGGATTTGGGCTGGATTCACTGAGCTGCAACTCTCACCACAACCATTGACTGTGCTGGCTAGGGCTGACAGGAGTTGCAGTCCAACAAAGTTGGGTGTGGTGGTCACAATTTGTCCCGTGTTGTGTCGAGTATTTATACCTTGTGGCATATGGAGCGGAAGAGTACTGAATAGGTACACTTGCCTTCCTACTAACAAGCTGGTGGAGACACTCACTCTGGGAGAGCAATGCAGATTTGCACAAATGTCACCCAGTCACTGCATTGTTCTCACTCATGAAAAAATGGAGTTGCTTTGGGGTGACAAAATGAAAACCTTCCCTTCTTTGGTTGTATTGCTGCTGCTGTTGTTGTTGTGTGCCTTCGAGTCATTTCTGGCTTATAGTAACCCTGAGGCAAACGTATCACAGGGTTTTCCTAGCAAGATTTGTTCAGAGGGGGTTTGCCTTTGCCTTCTTTTGAGGTTGGGGAGTGGGTTTCCATCGCCAGGCAGGGATTGAACCCTGGTCTCCAGAGTCCTAGTCCAAGACTTAAACCACTACGCCATGCTGGCTCTTGTTGTTAGCCTTTATTTATTCATGTTAGTTGTGAATCCATTAGAAAGCAAGTGATGATTAACTTAATAGATTATCAGTGAGGTAGGAAATAGTTTGTTCCAAACATGTGGTCACTACAGCGAACATAAGCTTTATGGGGCTGTCCTTCCTTAATAATGTTTGGACCTGACTAAAGGGGAAATGATAAGATTCCTGCTTTCTGTTAAAGATGTTTTCTCTGGTTGAAAGAAGTGCCATTTGTACAGGTCGTGCTGTGTCTAATCCCCCTTACTGACTTTTGCCCTCTGAAGAACTGACCACAAATGACCTAGCAACTGGTATCTAAGTAGCGTCTGTGCTAGATTCCATTTTCTGCTTGTCAGGGGGTTCATTGAATTTCCATCCTGCTTTTGAGCTTTACACCTCCACTGAATGGAAGTAAGAAATATAATCGGTCACAACACCATGTTCTACCTCTAAAATGCAATGGCGATTGATTTCACATATACATAGTTAAGGACAGTGTAAGGTTCTCCTGATCCAATAACCAGGCAGCAAACTGCAGTTGTTATGAGAAGAGAAGCTACCACCTCACCTTGGACTTTTAAGTAGCCGCTGCCAGCCATAAGATGTTGAGCTGAACAAGGGATGTTACTGAAGATGGATGAGAATTCAGTGTGGTCAATTTTTGATACGAACTCTCTAAAATTAATGAATTCTCTCATAAATTGGACAAAACAAAAGTGAGCTTTAAAAACCTGAATGTGGGAGAATGCAAAGTTTGAATGCTTACTTCTTAAAGGCCTGGTTTCAAACCCATGCTTAATCATCCATGTTTGTGGTGATTATAGTTGCCACCTTCCTTTTTCCTGCCAGGTTCCTCATCTTTACCTGCTACCTGTTCTTCTCCATTTTGGGAATAACTGTTGTTGTTAAATTTTGCTAGGGCAGATAGCATGTCCTGCAGCATTTCATAGATGCAAACCAGGATATGTGTGACCAAGCAACATGAGAGTGTGGTCAAGATGCAAATGTCATTAGTGAGGAAGAGCACTCAAGCTAGGAGAAACTGCAGCAGTTTGCTTTTGCTTGAGCCTACTGAGAAGGGCAAGATTATTCCTTCTCTTCTCTTCTCTTCTCTTCTCTTCTCTTCTCCTCCCTACTGAGTTAATTGAGTGCAGATGACTTTTGCACTTCGTACTCAGTTTGCAGCCACTGAGGTAAGGTGAGGATGAAGGGGACAATGGAAGAAGGAAAGCTAAACTGGGGCATCTTAAAAACAGCTGAAAACCTGGGATGACAGATAATTAATTGGGACTGTCCCTGAAAAACTGGGATACAGTTGTCTCTTCATATTTGCTGGGGTTTGGTTCCAGGACCCTCTGTGGATACCAAAATCTGTGAATACTCAAGTCCCATTATATGCAATGGCATACCAAAATGGTGTCCCTTATATAAGATGGCAAAATCAAGGTTTGCTTTTTGGATTATTATTTTTTAAAGAATATTTTCAAGCCTTGAATACTTAAATCTGTGAATACCAAATCCGTGGATACGGAGGGACAACTGTAGTTGGAGGATATGAGATAGCTGAGGATTTTCATTTGTTTTTGTTTTTTTAAATAAGTATTTACCAGTACTAATGCATTTGATTGGGGTGGGATGAGTTTTTTTTTTTTAAAGAGCAAATGTGGAGAAAACCAAAACAGATAGCTTTATCCATCCCTAGATCTTATTTCTGGGTCTCTTCACATAATTGCTGAATGGATTGCTTAATGAGGATATAATGTTGATGGTAATAGTATTATACTTTGTTAATTGAGCTACTGTTATGTTTTATACTCAGACTTGATGGGCTTTAAGCAAACTATTAATTGTTGAACTATCAAAGGAATATTATCAGTGGCAATATAATTTTTATTGGGGGTTATAGATGTCTGTATTATGGCTATTGTGCTATAGCTGTGAGCACAATATATCTGCAGAAACCATGGGATATAAACAGGCCGAGTGTGACTCTAGCTGCTGCTCCCTGCCATGTCCTAGCCTAGTTACATTCACAAGGAATTCAGGCTCCTCGCTCACCAATATCAAAGAGAACCCCAGAAAGTTTATTATCACCACAGATTTTAGGTGGGCATGGATGCTAAAGGGATGAGTATTTAGGCAAGTGGCACATTGGAACAAGGAGAAGCTTCAGATTATGAGAGAAGATGAAAGCCAATGGTATTTAGCAACTTGTCTGAAATCTGGGCCAGTTTTTTTGGTGCTGATGGTGGTGTTGTGACTGAATGTAGCTTGTAGCCCAGAACATGCCTTGTGATTTGCTGCACAGAAGCAGTGTAAATCACCTGTTTAGTCACTATGCTGGAAGCACAGGAAGTTGATACATACACAGAAAGTTGGGATCTAAAGTCATTCCACTTTGCTACCCATTCTCTAGTGAAGCTCTCATTGTGGAGATATTTCGCCACCATCAAAGCCACCACCATCATTTCCCACCAACACAGCAAAATAGCATTACAGAATTCCTTGGCAGAGAAGAAAGTGTTTCACTTAATTCAGTGTCCATTTCTCTATTGCCCATTCAGTCACAACCTTTGCTTCCTTTCTATTAAAATCCACCTGGCCATTTGTGCATGAAATGGCAAGCGGGAGTAGTAACTACGAAAGTAATTATGACATCTATTGTTCTCATGCTGTTCAGACTGCAGGGCACCATCCTTAACTGTCTACTTGTTAAGTAGGGGACAAGTGGGAGACCACTGTAGGGTTAAAGTGATAACACACGGCAATATGTGTTATACAAATATCCCTCCCCTCAAAACCTCCATATTTCCAAACGTCAGTTACCTCTTTCCTGGTATACAGGCCTCCTCCAAAAGCCTGGTTGTTTGGTTTTACTCTCAGAATAAGGTTGCTTCTTGTAAATTCCTCATTTTCCGATGCATTTGCATTGCTGAGCACAAATAAAGATTAAGCAGATAGTCCTCCAGTTTTTAGTGAGGTACTTACAATCACAAGAAATTGTGCCTAAGTATATGAAAGATGGCAGGATTATAGGTAGCATTCTGTTTGTCGCTCCTATTTTATAAACAGTCTCCTAATTGGATGATTCGGTCCTATATTTTAACTGCAAGGGCTGAACTCAAATCTAAGCAATTTATCAACGTAAAGTAGAGAAAATAAGACCAATCGGAAAATATTATACAGCCACAATGTGCTGCTTTACAGTGAAAATACTTAATTCCAATGGATGTGAAACTCCTGCTGTAAACAAAAATGATGCTTAGCTAGCAGATTGGATTTATTGGGAGCCATATATGCTATATGCATATTCATTAAAGGCCAAATTCTTGGTTAATTTACTACCTCTGCAATCCTATTAAATCGAGGGGAAGTTATGGCATGAAAAAAAGATGGTTCAGTATAGTTTGCTCTGCTGTACAATGCCAGATTTGATGTACTAAAAGATTTGCTGAAAAATTGGTTTACCTCTGGCAAGGGGAGATGCATTACAAACAATCTTCATGGTTTCCATTGTTTTCTGAGTGATTTATAATCCAAGCAAGGCTATGTGTCATTTCACCATTTTGTGGGGAGGTTTTCCGCTCCCCAACTCAGACCATGGGCCACCCTTCCAAATATTATGGCAATACACAAGTCAGTACAGAATAGCTTACTGATGTATGTGCATTGCTTGATAATCTGGCATATCAGTAACTAAACCACCTTCTCCCATTTATTTGCCCATTTTTAACTCTCACTTCAATATAGAGTACCCTCACTTGAATTTTACAGGTTTTTACCTGTTGTCCATAACTTCAGAGAACCTAGTGGGCTGGAGATTGTTATATAAATACTTTAAGTAAATCTTTGGCTTTTCTTCACAAATAAAGATTTAGGAAGGACTCATCCCGTGCTTTCTGCAAGCGCGCTGATGACTAAAAAGGCCAGTCTGAGATAAACAAGTCCGGTTGCAGAAAGCACAGCAGAAAGTCTCCTTGGGTGATGTTTCCGGGTTGTGATTCTTTCTGCGTTGTCATTTCTCTTCAAGACTTGTTCGGCGTGAGTTCTCAAATAAGGCTGCAGCATTGTGGATAGTGAGTTTCCATGCCTCCTGCTGTGAGGCCAGGGCGGACCATTGTTAGTGATCAATTTGGCCGAGCCTGAGATGTTGTTTCAGGGAGTCCTTGTATCGCTTTTTTGGAGCGCCCGTCTTATGCTGACCCATGGCAAGTTCACCGTAGAGTACTATTTTTGGGAGGCGATGGTCCTCCATCCTAAAAATGTGCCCTGCCCAGCACAGCTGTGTTCTCAATATCATGGCCATTGTACTGTCTATTCTCCTTTACAGGTCCGAAACATGGGTCACCTATTGCCAACACTTACGACTCCTCGAACTTTTTCATCAGCGCTGTATACGTACAATCCTAAATATACACTGGATTGACTAAGTAAATAATAAATTAATAAATTAACAAAACTGGCAATCATTACCATAATCACACTGTCCATTTTCTGCTCCATTCTTCCAAGGTGGATGCCATTAATTTAAGATTCCCGCCCACCCCAACAGGAGCCAGTGTGGTATAGTGGTTTGAGTGTTGGACTGCGACTTTGGAGACTAGGGTTCAAATCCCTGCTTGGCCATGAAAACCCACTGGGTGACCTTGGGCGAGCCACACAATCTGAGCCTCAGAAAACCCCATGATAAGTTCACCTTAGGGTTACCATAAGTTGGAAATGACTTGAAAGCACACAGCAGCAACCCCCAATCTCCCGTTGTTTGTGATTGAATTTTCATAGCACAAGCTGCTCATAAAGCCATAGTGTAGCAGTCTGCAATAATGCAACTATATTTTGAAAGACCAAGGACTTTGTCAGATGCTCTAAAAGAACTCCATGGAGGTCAGGAGGAGGACAGTGCTGTCCTGCTTCCGGTGATTGATTTTGCACGGCCTGTCCTCCTCCCGTCCTTCCTCCATCCTTCCTCCATGCTGGAGGGACAAGAAAGGCAGTACTTTTCATTGATGGAAGTTTCGGTCAAAGAAAAGTGACTCCTTTCTTGTCCCTCCAGCACAGAGGAAGCATGAACGAACGACAGGAAGAGGACAGTGTTGTGTGAAATCGATCACTGGAAGCGGGATAGCGCCATCCTCCTCCCGTCCTCCGTGGGTTTTTTTAAGAGCATCTGAAAAAGTCCCAAGTGATGAAAATATTTTTTTTCTTACCTGCAGCTGGATATTACAAATGCGTTCTTAGCAATCCTCTGCATGCTAGATGTTTTATTTTTTAATTTTTGTAAAAGGAAAGCTATGATCTTTGGGATTTCAGGGGAGAGCCAAGGAGATTCTGAGTTAGAGGCAAGTTTTGAAAATAATTGACACATAAGTGCAGCCATAACCAGTTGCCATTTGCTTCAGGAAAATGAAAGACAAGACACAGGCATACTCCTCAATTGCTTCGATTTGGCAGGAGCAGTCCTGATTAATCCTATTTTGTTCTATTTTTTCAGCTTCTTTTAAAATGTATCAATTTTTCTCTTCTCCTCCCACTTCATCCCTTCGTTCTCAGCTTACTTCAATTGCTGAAAACTGAGTTCAAAGTGCAAAAGTAGTTTGTACTCATGTAACTCAGCAGGAGAAGGGGAGAGGAGGCGACAGAATCTTGACCTTCCCAGTAGGCTCAGGCAAAAGCAAACTGCTGCAGCCTCTCCTAGCTTGTGCATTCTTTCCAACTTTTGCCATCTTAACTGATGTTACTTGGCCATGTATCCAAGTTTCCATCAGTGAAATATTGGAGGATATGCACAGTTACCCTGAAGGATGGAAGCCTATTTGTTTATCCCAACTAGAACAGACTTATTAAATCAATTGTTTAATAGTGAATCAACACATAGGTAACTCCAGCTGATTCAATGGTTCTATGCTAGTCAAAACTAACAGTAGGATTTAGGCCTGAAGCAATATTTCTCTGTATGATACTTTGTGGCTGCTATGGAGAACTTGGTTTATCGGTTGGGTTTTTTGGATTTAACTAAGAACAGAAGAATATATTTCACACACAGTTCTTATTATAGTATTCCAGAGATAGAAACAAATAGCTTTATTTTCACCCAGAGATGTACAGCCTCTGACTGGCTTCGAGACGCCTTTGCAGTGAACACAGAGAGAAGGAAGAACTGATTAGACTCTGGGAACTATTGGGTCATTCCTACCAAGACTGACTATTGAAGACAGATCATATGGCTAGGCTTTCTTGACAGGCTGGTGTTTGGGGGCATGCTAAAGTAAAAGAATAAGATCAATGAGTTGATAGCAGAATCTGGCAAGCAGAATTGCTTCCAATAGTTGCTGGCATCAACTGTTATAGGGGAAAGGTTAAGAGAAGCCAAAGGATAATGTACAGATTAATGAGAATGCAGGCATGCTTGCACAGACAGAAAATGTATGTAACTGATTATATTCCACTCAATTTGTAGAATTGCTTAATTCTACAAATAAATAAAAGGTTACTTTAAAAATGAAGTCAGAAACACATCCAACTGATTCAAATATCTGCCTGCCAAATATTTGACAAATGACGTCTTCTGATGAATTCAGAAAAGTATGAAAGTATCATTAACTGTTGGAGAGTGTGGTGCAGTGGTTTGAGTATCAGATTAGGACCCTGGAGACCAGGGTTCAAATCCCTACTTGGCCAATGAACTCCACTGGGTAACCTTGGGCAGATCACACTCTTTCAGAGGAAGGCAAAGTCCCTCTGAACAAATCTTGCCAAGAAAACTCCATGATAGATTCACCTTAGGGTCACCATAACTCAGAAATGACTTGAAGGCACACAACAACATGATCAACTGTTATGAGTGTTGACACAGTGGTAAGGTGGATGGAAAGACAGCATGCCAGTGCCTTGCAGCATACGTGAAACCCACTTGTTGACCTTGGGCAAGTCACATTCTCTCAGCCTCAGAGGAATGCAAAGGCAAACCCCTAGTCAAGTATCAGCATTCCCAAACACATATAGCACAAGCTTCAGGGTTTATCAGAAAGCTTTATGGCCAGAAATCCAGGAAGCATACAATACAAAGTCGTTGCTGGAACTGATAACCTGAGACGGTTACACTCTACGTTAAACGCATTTACAACCAACAAAATCTGGTGGGCTGTATAACTATTAGTCCATCATCCACTGATGCAAAAATTCCTTAAACTGAAGGTTACCCTGTTCCCAGCATCTCTAGCCTTGAAACTAAAGCCATTAATTGCACATGCCTTGTTACCTCCTTTCCCAAGCAAAGCCCAAACAGTTACACATACAGCATTTCACCCCTTCACAAACTGCTATGCACACTCTGCACCAAGGTCACAGGGAAACTAATGAATATGGCAGGAGAAAAAGGGACTGATCCTGACACTTGCCAAGTGACACTTGCCAAGAAAATCCCAGGATAGGTTCTCCTTAGCATCCCCATAAGTCTTGACTTGAAGGCAGAAAACAGCAAGTATGGGTAACAACCAGAAGCAAAGGAAGATAATGGGTGACCAAACTCCCCCATCCAGTCTGAAATAAATAGCCATTAGGGCCTGGCATGGTGTCCTCTATAGGCATCCATCCATGCACCCTCTTTCTAAATAGCTAGGGATGTGAAAATTATTTAATTTGAAAAACAAAGAAATAATTATTTAATTACAGTTGTCCCTTCATATTCACTGGGGTTTGGTTCCAGGACCTCCTGTGGATACCAAAATCTGTGAATACTCAAGTCCCATTATATGCAATGGTATAGCAAAATGGTCTCCCTTACATAAGATGGCAAAATCAAGGTTTGCTTTTTGGATTATTATTTTTAAAAGAATAATCAATAATTTGTCAAGCCGTGAATACTTAAATCCATGGATATCAAGCCTGTGGATACAGAGAGACAACTGCATTTAGTTTTCACATCCAAGTGAATGTTTCACATCATTCCAACTCCATGTCAACTTGTGAGGTTTGTGTGCACTTACTGCACAAAGATTTGCATGTTCTATTTTATCTTCTCTGTATTATGCCTGTTTCTCAGTATGGGGCCCAAGGCAGCTTACAGAAAGGCTAAAAAAAGATGGAACTAAAAATCTGATGATAAGACATAATTACACTAGTCATCATATTAAATAAAACACCATTAACTTAAAAAAATGTAAAATCCTTTTAAAACTTAACAATAAAGATAAAAGTACAGCATACACACATTCCATTAAAAAAACCTTCTGCACAACCAGTTAATTATCAAATGCCTATTTAAATAAAACTGGTACAGCAAGGAGAACATGGGGGGCAACCAAGCTTCCCATGGAAGAGAATTCCAAAGACTGGGAGAAGCAACCAAGAAGGCCATCTCCCATGTCTTCATCAGACAGGTCTGTGACAGTGGTAGGGCTGAGAGAAAGGCTTCCCCTGAGCATCTTAAGATTTGGGCAGGTTCATATAAGGATTTTTTTTTAAAAAAAGATATTAATTATTTACATAGTCAAAATATTCTCATTTTAACTCATTGTGAAGTGTATGTTATGCTCATGTTTTGAACTTGTACAATTCTCATACAAATTTTCCAAATGTACAGATTTCTCAATTGTACTTTTGCTGCACTAATTCAATTTTTTTTTCATGAACCACTTCAGCAGCTTGAAAATATGTGGACTTCAGACTGTGTTTGGGTCCATAATTAGTTCTGGGAAGCTTCAATGAGATAAATTCCAGCCAAAGCCAAGCTGAAGTAAATTTCTTACTCATCTGTATTTGTAGCATGATATTATATGTGATGGGGAGTATCACAAGGTGGAAGGAACTTGTGGTTTTTTTTTTAAATACAAGATGCATTTAAGTTCACTCTACTAGCAAATTGACTTATGAAAGGTTGTTTATCCTACGAACACCCATCTTATTTCTTCTACAACATTTCGTTCCACCAGACATTTTGGACTTCAAGAAATGAGTTCTGCTATCATCTTCAAGAGATAATGGTCTATATCCCAAATATGTCAAATAATAACTAAATTTGTAAAGGAGCGGCAACATGTATGACATTTGTTCTTTTGATGTTCTTTTCTGTTTGTTGTTTTACTTTTCTGCATTATTAAATTGGTATGGTTGGAGAAAGATGATGACTTTTATTTCCCTGATTTGGTTTCATTTCACATCACAAATACATCAATTACATTTTTATTTCCTAGCATTCAAAGTACTTTTATAAAAAAGTAGAAAGTAAGTGATCACTTGTTATGCTGGAAGTGTTCTTGCAATAGTTGCAGTAGTGACATTAATAGGAATATTTTGGACAAATCTATGCAGGTAGGTTCAACCTGCAGGTTCTGGTTATGGCATATAAAGCCCTATATGGCTCAGATCAAGGTTATCTGAAGGGCCGCATTGTCCCGTGTGAACTTGCCCATGGTTTGGGATCTTTTGGTGAGACCCTTCCCTCTGAGCTTGTCTACATGGGCAATTTACCCCGTCTTGCCACCATCTTGCAGTCCTGACAACACAGGGCTTTTGCCCCACTTTGCTCCTGGACAGTCCTCACAACCCCTGGGGCAAAGGTGGGGTAGGGCCCAATAAAATGTTTTAAAATGATACCTGCAGAAATCTGTTCTAGCCAGGGAAAAAAATGGATCAGGCCGTATGTGACTGCAGGAGCCTGTTCTGGCATGCTGATCCACCATCTTCACAGTTACCCCTCAGGTTCTCACAGGTAGTAAGATACGTCTTCCCAGTGACTGCTCCCAGGCTGTAGAAAGCCCTTCCAAAAGAGGTTAGACTTTTACCCTCCTTCCTATCCTTCTGTAAGCAGGTGAAGATCTTCTTGTTTCACCCAGCTGTTGAGGGCTGATTGCTAGGGGCAAAAGCAGCTTTCATTTTTCAGCTTTCATTTTTCAGTTGATACTGAATTATTTTGGAGATTTATGACCAGCTGTTTGTAATTGTAAAGCTGTTTTTTTAAAAGGCAGATTTGTTCTTTATTTGCTAGAATCCAAATAACTGCATGGCTAGTTCTGCATACCCAAGAAATCTGGGCTAGTGTTTCTTGAATTGTAATGCCCCAACTGACTTAACAAAAGCTGGAATGTGTTCAAAGGAAGCCATGCCTAAGGGAGCTGGGTATGTTTATCCTGGAGAAGAGAAGGTTAAGAGGTGGCATGATAGCCATGTTTAAATATTTGAAGGGATGTCCTACTGAGGATGGAGAAAGCTTGTTTTCTGCTGCTCCGGAGACAAGGACACGGAGCAATGGACTCAAAGTACAGGAAAAGCGATTCCACCTAAACATTAGGAAGAATGTTCTGATGGTAAGAGCTGTTCGACAGTGGAATACACTTCCTCAGAGTGTGGTGGAATCTCCTCCTTTGGAGGTTTTTAAACAGAGGCTCAATGGCCATTTGTCAGGTGTGCTTTGATTGGGTATTCCTGCATAGCAGGGGTTGGACTATATGGCCCTTGTGGTTTCTTCCAACTCTATGATTATATGAATCTGTTATATTGTTTATATTTGTTGTTTTATCTTTAATGGCAATGCTTTTAAATGCTTTCAATTCTATTGTTAGTTTAATTATATTTTTAACTTTTGTATGATGTGAACTTTTAGCTGTATCTGTTTAACTCTTTGTAAGCCTCTTTGAGTCCTTGACTGGGAAAGAGGAAGGAATAACCACCACCACAACAAAAGCTGCAAAAGCCAGGGAGGTGAAGGGGATGGAGTGCTTAAGAATAGCCAACAAAATCAGGGTCAAAAACTTGTATGAGCTAACCATGCTTAAAACAGAGGGTGGGCAATTTCCCATGGCCAGGTGTTGAATTGGACACCCAGCCCAACTACTGTGAACTCTTCACTTTGTTCCTAAAGAAAAACTCAGCTTTTGCCAAATTTTGTCTAAGCTGTTGCAAATTCTTAAAGAAAAAATGGGATTTCCCATGTCACTTTATTCTTCTTATATGCTTTCAAATCAATTCTGAGTTATGGTGGCTGTATTCTCTGGTTTCTTCTGAGGAGGTTTGCCATTTCTTTCCTTTGAGGCTAAGAGAATGCGACTTGCCCAACGTCACCGGTGGGCTTCCGTGAGTCAGCAGGGATTCAGATCCTCCTGGACACATATGAGATTTTCAGACATGGCAAAAACCACTTCAAAAGATCATGACAAGGACAGCAATGGGTTAGATTATCAAATGACGTCATCCTTCCGGGGGCATAGCACTGGCATGAATAAGTATATTGGTGGCTTAACCCCATCAATGAAAAGGGAAGCCTCATCCATGGCAGCGCTATACCCTGGGAAAAGCTGAGGACATGGGTGTCTGATAATGGCTCCCTTTCTGTTCCCATCATGTTCTTTTGATGTGGTTTGGAATGCAGTTTTTTGCTATGTTTCACTGTGTCTGATAATCTCCCTAGTCCAGCACTCAAATCACTACACCAGACCGTCACATAGCCATTCTATGACACCAAGTCATCTGTGGTGGTAGGACTTTGGATATGGGCAAGAGAGTTGCATGTGGACTCCATTTCGAACTCCATTTGGGGCATGAGAGGAAGCTGTGGTTCCCTTAAAAGCAGGTGCAACTACTGATTGCACAGCTATGCCAGATGGGAGCGGGGAGGCAAGAACACAAGAGTCCATTGTGAGAGTTCATTGACATAATCCTAAATGACAGGATTGCATTGCCTCCCAATACCTCTCTCTCTCTCTGGCTTTTCTTCGCAAACGAAGATTCAGGAAGGACTCATCCCGCATTTTCTGCAAGCGCGCTGATGACTAAAAAGACCAATCCGAGATAGATAAGTCCGGTTGCAGAAAGCACAGCAGAAGGTTTCCTCGGGTGATGCTACCGGGTTGTGATTCTTTCTGCGTTGCCGTTTCTCTTCAAGACTTGTTCGGCATGAGTTCTCAAATAAGGCTGCAGCATTGTGAATAGTGTGTCTCCATGCCTCCCGATGTGAGGCCAGGGCGGACCTCCCAATACCAATACTTTGTGAATCCATGATAGTCTTGCTAAGATAACATAGCTATAGCAACATGTTTTATGGGAGCATCCTCTGAAAGTGTAGAAGGAGGCCAGTTCACAGATACTTTGTGAATCTTTGCCACTCTTTCAAAGGTAACATAGATGATGTTATATGAGATCAGCCCCTGAAGGTATTGAAGTAGGTCAGTGTTTGAGTCACACAGAGCTCTTTGTCACACAGAACAATGACCCAATAGGGAAGTCTGAGCTTGTGTTTCTTGAATTGTAATGCCCCATCTGGCATAGCAAAATGCTCAAAAGGGGATTTGAAATATCATCATCATGAAGCCAAGTCATCTGTTTAAAGAGAGAGAATAATATATATTTATGGGTGTGCCCAATCTAAGTCAATCTTTAAATCCGAATCACTATAAGATGGACGATACCACTGGAAAGAGTGAGGCTAGTATCTCAGCTGGCAGATGCTGAGAGGTACCAGAGAAAAGAACTGTACACCACACAACCTCTCCTATGTCCCCTAAAATTTTCTGCTGCACACTGGAGGATACTACCTCATGCCCAGTGTTGAAGATAGATTAAGCTATCAGTCCAAGTGGGATTTTAAAACATTATTTTTATGTATTAATTAAAATATTTATATCTTTCCTATGTTGCAAGATCTCAGGAGGGGACATATGGGGTGCAATTTAAACAGTTGTAAATAATTTAAGTCGTTTAAAGCAATTTAAAATTAGAATAATGAACAATTTAATCAAACTAAAAACATATTCAACAATTTATCAGGTTAATACAGCTAACAAGGTTAAAACCATGTTTAAAAAGCATGTAGTGTACATTTTTGAAGAAATCAATAAGTCCCCTAAAGAGCTATGTTTTAACTTAGCACTGGAATAAAACCAATGTCAGTAGCAGTCGCCCCTTCAAGGGATGACGGCATTCCAGAAATGGAGTGCTATGGCACAGAAGGTTAAAAGGTGACATGATAGCCATGTTTAAATATTTGAAGGGATGTCATACACCTAAACATTAGGAAGAACTTCTTGACAGTAAAAGCTGTTTGGCAATGGAATGTACTGCCTTGGAGTGTGGTGGAGTCTCCTTTTTTGGAGGTTTTTAAACAGATGGATGGCCATCTGTCGGGAGTGCATTGGTTGTGTAAATTTCCTGCAGGGCAGGGGGTTGAACTAGATGACCCTTGTGGTCTTTTCCAGCTCTATGATTCTATGATTCTCATGTCTTCCTCCCCTCACCTCTGCCCAAGAGCATTACTTCATCTGTTGGAAGACTATAAAATGTCTTGGGCTCTGGCTCTTGTCGTTGACAATGGCAGGATTGTATCTGCCATTTTGTATCTGAGCAAATAATTCAAAGTAGTGTATACTTGGGCAGATATGTTTGTTGAACTGCCCCATTTATGTTTTGCCACCTGAAGCCACTTTTGAACAGCAGCTTGCCTCTCAGTGGAGTTTTACAGCATCTAGCTGTTCCTCTTCCCCCAGGGAAAAAGATGCTTTTAAAAACTGGGAGAAGGCATGGGGCGGGGGAGCCCTGCGACATGGATGGTTTTCATCTACCCTTGTCAAGCTGTGCATTGAGTTGTTCCCACTATGCCCTGCTGCTCTGTCAGGACTGGATGGCAGATCCAAAATCAGCTGTCTTCCTGTAAACAGGTTTTTTGCCATCACATTTAGCTGGATAGATCTGTTGTTTCAAATACAAGGGACGTGTGTGTGTGTGTGTGTGTATCTTGGTGACATGTAATTGCTTAGGGAAATGGGTTTCAGTAGGTTACCCTTACATGGATAAATCCAGAATCCAAAGTTATGTCTGGTGATAATACTGACCTCAATAGTGTGCTCGAAGGCCGCAACCTGAATCCTTCCATTTAAAGTTGTTGTATGCCTTTCAAGTCATTTCTGACTTATGGTGACCCTATCAAGGGGTTTTCTGAGGCTGAGAGTATCTGACTTGCCCAAGTGGGTTTTCATGGCCGAGTGGGGATTCGAACCCTGGTCTCCAAAGACATAGTCCAACACTCAAATCACTATACCATATCAGCAACTCCCCAATTAGAGTAGACCCATGGAATCAATTGTTGACTAGTGAGTCAACACATAGGTAAAACCAATTGAATCAATATGTCTACTCTAGAAGGGACTAGCTATAGCATGTAGGTCTGTAACAATGACCTTCTTATAAAATATCTGTCATTAATGCCATTGGATGAATCAAAGAATTGTTGTTGGGATTTTCTGTGTCATCTAGTCTAATCCTTTATTTGTGCAGGAAATCTGCTGCTACACCTCCCTGGTAGGTGGCCATCCATGTGTGGTTTAAAAACCTCTAATAAAAAAAAAAGTTCACTGCAAGACAGAGTTGCACCATAAAACAGCTCAGTGCATGGAGAAAGTCTTAAAATCATGCACTCTAGTCCAACCCCCTGCCCTGCAGGAATACCCAATCAAACCACTCCTGACAGATGGCCATCTTACCTCTCTTTAAAAACCTCCAAAGAAGGGGACTCCACCACACTCCGAGGTGGTGCATTCCACTGTTTAGTCAAAATCACCTTTCTTGAAATTTAAACCAGTTGCTTTGGGTCCTGTCTTCTGCAGTAACTTAATCCCTTGTCAGTCTTCCAAATATCTGTATCTATCTATCTATCTATCTATCTTGGTCTTAGGTATGTTGCCAGTGCTGATTGGCTGCTTAGGGAACTGACCAACCAATCAAAGCTTTGTTGGGCAACCAATCAGCACACTGGGGGCGGGGCCATGTGGAAGTTTCACTCCTTTCTAAAGATGGCGGAAGCAGAGGGGGTGTGAGTAGCATGGGAGGGTGTGGTGTGTGTGTGTAGCATGGATGTGCCTGAGCGTGGGGTGGAGATGGGATGCAATCCTGGTGTTAGGGGGAGGGGGCCTGATCCTGGTGGGGGGAGGGTGCCCAATGCTGGCAGTGGGAGGAGGGGCCCCGATCCTGGTGGGGGGAGGGGTGTGATCCTGATGGTGGGGGGAGGAGTGCGATCATGGGGGGAGGGGGCTCGATCCTGGTAGGAGGGGCTGTGGGGGGCAGGGGAATTTGAAGGTGTATGTTACACCAGGTATAGCTAGTATCATAGAATAACAGAGTTGGAAGGGATTGCAAGGGCCCCCTGGCACGCAGGAATGCACAACTAAAAAAACTCCTGTAAGGTTCTTCAACTTCTCTGTTGAAGAACTGCCAAAGAGAGAGAATCTATTCCTGCTGCCCGCAGTCTGTTCCACTGTTGAATAGCTCTTACCATCAGCGAGTTCTTCCCAATGCACAGGTGGAATCATTTTTCTTGTAACTGGATAATGACAACAATATCATCACCTCTTAATCACCTCTTTTCTGGACTAAACATGAATGGGTTTAAGTCTACAGTTGGCCCTCTGTATCCACGGATTCTGCACCCATAGATTCCACCATCCACAGCTTGAAAATTTTCTGGGGGGAAAAAATTCCTCCAAGCAAACCTTGATTTTGCCATTTTGTACAAGGGACACCATTTTACTATGCCACTGCATATAATGGGACTTGAGCATCCACAGATTTTGGTATCCATGGAGGTCCTAGAACCAAACCACAGCAGATACTGAGGGCCCACTCTATAAATGCTTAAGCTGTTGTGAATCTGCTAGTCTCCAAAGTTTCATAGGGCACTTTGTGGATTTTGCAGTGAAGGACAAACAATTCATCTCGCCATGGTTTCACAGTAAAACATGGGATTAGTGTCCATAAAATACATTGATTTCACTGTGTCCTGTACACTGTTTGACCTATAGAAATGCAGCATAATCTCTTCCTTCTCTTGCAACCATCTCTGCGAAAAGATTGGCTCAAAACTTTCTTTGCCGAGTTTCTGGATTCCCTTATTTTTATTTTATTTTATTTTTGCTGGCATCTCTTTTCTTTGTAGACTTTGCTAATTAATTACTTATCTGCAGGTCCTCTACTTTTTGTGCAAAAGTAATTGGTGCATGTAGCTGATTGGGTACTTTTTTTATTTTCCCTAGAGAAACTGAAGTCATTTATGTACGACTTATCTAAATGTCCAATCAGTTAAATTAATACTAATTATAATTTCTTACACTCTCATGTATTGTTCGCTTTGTGGAGGAGGAGAACTGATTTTTAAAAAATGGTCTGAGATGATGCTATAAAATCTCACAGTAATCTTTGGTTCTTTGATGACTAAAAATTGATACCTCACATAATTTGGGTTCACTCCTTTTGTCTCTCAGGTGGCAGATCTTAAACTTCCACACTATTCATGTTCTGTAACTTGTCACTAAATAGAGGCCCCTGTCAGCTCTCTCAGTACAAGCCATGGTTTGTATCACTGCAGCAAGCAGGGTGAAGACAGCAATTATGGATGACCCAATCATTAGGCAGAGTGAGGCAGCCAGTGCATCCACATTTTAGGAAAAGCAGTTAGTTTTTCCTTCTTCTTCAGGTGGAGGGGGGGTGGACAGTGAATGTGTCTTTTTAACTTTGGTACTGGAATGTCATGAAGACATTTTTCCAGAGTTGTTTGAGTACTAAATATAAAAATGAACATCCATTAGTTTGTTTTAAAGTATTTTCTTTCTCGCTTTCCAGTTTGACATCATTTTTTTCTAGATAAAAAGCAAACGAATAGTGGTTTACTTTGAGGCAACATTACCAAGTACATTCTCTCTCTCTCTCTCTCTCTCTCTCTCTCTCTCTGGCTTTTCTTCGCAAACGAAGATTCAGGAAGGACTCATCCTGCGCTTTCTGCAAGCGTGCTGATGACTAAAAAGGCCAATCCAAGATAATCAAGTCCGGTTGCAGAAAGCACAGCAGAAGGTCTCCTTGGGTGATGTTTCTGGATTGTGATTCTTTCTGCGTTGTCGTTTCTCTTCAAGACTTGTTTGTCGTGAGTTCTCAAATAAGGCTGCAGCATTGTGGATAGTGCATCTCCATGTCTCCCGATGTGAGGCCAGGGCATCAATTTGGCCGAGCCTGAGATGTTGTTTCAGGGAGTCCTTGTATCGTATTTTTGGAGCACCCCTTTTACGCAACATTACCAAGTACTCTCTCTCTCTGGCTTTTCTTCGCAAACGAAGATTCAGGAAGGACTCGTCCCGCGCTTTCTGCAAGCGCGCTGATGACTAAAAAGGCCAATCCGAGATAAACAAGTCCGGTTGCAAAAAGCACAGCAGAAGGTCTCCTTGGGTGATGTTTTTGGGTTGTGATTCTTTCTGCGTTGTCGTTTCTCTTCAAGACTTGTTCGTTGTGAGTTCTCAAATAAGGCTGCAGCATTGTGGATAGTGCGTCTCCATGCCTCCCGATGTGAGGCCAGGGCGGACCACTGTTGGTGATCAATTTGGCCAAGCCTGAGATGTTGTTAATACTATAAAACTATAAATATATATTTTTTAAAAAAGCTGTAAGCTGATTGGTTGAGTTGGCTCAAAGGGCAATTTTTACCCAGGCTGCTAATGGATGGGTTTATCTTAGAGGCAGTTTTCCATCCTTTTGACTAGAGATGCTTGAGGTATTGATCTTTGCCAGTTCAGATAGGAACCTGAATCTGACCTCAAACTCCTGGACTAATATGTAAGTCAGTTTATTTTTCTCCCCTAACTCAACACAATATGTATTGTGGGAGAAAATACGTGCAATTCCCATATTTTAATATGTATTTAAAACTAAATTAGGGACATTTTTTAAAAAGAAATAAAAATCCAACAACACAGAACAGACCTCTGGATGAAAACAACTGAAAGCAGCTTCTTGGAAATATTGATTTACCATCTCTCCCTCAAGTTCTCTTGGTAAGGAGATTTTGGGGTTTTTTGTTTTGTTTTTTGCTTTTTTTGGCCTGCTATTCCCAGAATACTGCAGCAAGACCTAACCAGCTGTCCAAGAAAGGTTCTCTGCATTCTGAATATGGTTTATCATCAGAGTTGTTAACAATGATAGTTACATTATTTACGGTCTTCATCAGACACTCAAAATATGGCATCACAATGACCCATAACCATGAAAGGATGCGCAGATCATACGACATTGCCCTTTCATGGTTAAAATCAGCCCCAAACCAGTACCATTTAATTGACAGCTTAAGCCATCAATAGATCCCCCTGCTGTTTTTGTGCTGGCATTGCTTGCGAAACCTCTGGCCATTTAAATCTTGTACTTACCTTGACAATGACTGGACCGGCCAGGACACTTCTGGGTGATTTTCCTTGGGTTTTTTTCCGGGCTGTGAGGCTGTGTTCTGGAATAGTTTCTTTCTGATGTTTCGCCTGCATCTGTGGCTGGCATCCTCAGAGAATGCCAGATGCAGGCAAAACGTCAGAATCAAACTCTTCCAGAACATGGCCTCACAGCCCGGAAAAAAAACAAAGAAAATCACCCAGAAGTATTGCTGGCTTTCAGTTTTGAAATATAATAGAATCAAAACTCAACACTTACAAAAGAATTCCACCCAGGGACAGGGGGATTCCCAGCAGATAATGGCCCATCAACCAACCATTAGCCAAACAGACACTAACAAGCCTTGCATTTCTATACCCAGAAACTAACCATTCAACTACACAAAATTACATATACTCTCCCCTACAGGGGTTCACAGCACATAAACTCCACACACACCCCTACCCAACCATTCTCTGAGGATGCCAGCCACAGACCTGGCAACCCTATACAGCGACCATTTCACAGTGTACAATTATAACACTGTGAAGTCGAAGGCTTTCACAGCTGACATCCATAGATTTTCCTTGGTTTTTTTCCAGGCTGTGGGGCCATGTTCTGGAAGAGTTTATTTCTGACGTTTTGCCTGCATCTGAAGATGCCAGCCCAGCTTGTTTGGGGCAATAAGCTAAAAAACATTATAAACCGCTTAGGAAGATGCTGTTTTCTTTGCAAAACAACCATGTGCAAATTGGGGGTAGATTAAGTCTTGGGTTGTGAATAGTCTTTGAAAACTGCACAGATCTCGCCACAAGAAGAAAATTGCTAAAATTAGTCATTGCTTTCTTTGAGTTGAAAGTAGTGAAGAATTATATCCTTAGTCAACCATACATTTGTGGAATGTGGTAAGTATTTGCTACACATCCCTTTTCTTCAGACTTTCTCTTGTCTGTATTGCCAGCAGTGGATGTAGACTAGATGCAGTCTAGAATAAATAAGCCTTTATATTGCCAAATGGCTACAATGCATCTGATAGAATGCAGACATTGGAAATGGACATGCAGACAAATACATACACTTCAAATGTGTGCAAAATCCCAGTGCAAACTCAATTTAGTCAATGGAAGGATATGTACAAGCAGATACAACTTGAAAATGTGAACAAAGATGCCTTATTAAAAATCTGTCACTTTTCAAAAGGTTTGGAAACTATAAGCATAACAAGTATTAGAAATAACTTTTACAAAATATTTTACCGTTGGTATTTCGCTCCTGATAGACTTGCTAAAATGTATGGCAATTATAGCAACATATGTTGGAAATGTAAAGAAGAAAAAGGAACCTTTTACCATCTATGGTGGGATGTAAAGAAACAAAACAAAACAAAAAAAGATTGAAAAAGATTCACACACCGATGCTGAAAGTATTTAAATACAATATTCAGTTCAAACCAGAACTGTACTTCCTAAACATGATGGAAGATTCATATGTAAAATCAAAGGAAAAGATACTGTTATATCTGATAACAGCAGCTAGATTAGTGTTTGCTCAAAATAGGAGAACGGATGAAATTCCAACTATAGGTGAATGGATCACGAAAGTCTTAGACATCTTCCAGATAGATAAACTTGCCTGTTATTTAAAATAAAAGGCATTAACCAAACATCAAGAGAGTTGGAAAGAAAAAATAAATTACACAGAAAAGCAATTGGGTCAAAATATAATAATTAATCAATTAAAATAGCAATATAGAAAGAGGAATAGGATAATTAATTTAACAAAAGAAAGCAAGAGTATGCGATCCTAAATCATGACTAAAATATATGTAAATTATCTATTGTAAAGTTAGTGATATAAAGTGGAGTAGATGGATGATCATTTATCATCAGGAGTGGCAGGGTGGGAAGTTTCATGAATCTATGGTGTGTTATATCTTTCTCATTGGTAGTAAGAATACATAGAAATTTTAGTAATTATTGAGAAATGTATACACTAATTAATAGTAAAGGCATGAGAAACTAATGAGTATAAGAAATACATTTGACAAGAAGATATAATTATCTTGTAGAAGTTTCTTATGGAGCAACAATTGATTTTCTTATAGATGGAAAATGTTTTATTGTATTTTTATAAAACTATAATATATCCTCTTACATGCTGGTGCTAAATAAAGAATCACTTTCCATTAAAAAAATCTGTCAGTTTCCTTCTGGGGATTTCAACCTTTGAAAGTAACAACAGCAACAACAACAACAAAATGGATGGGAAGAAGATGAAGGAAGGAAGGTACTAAAAAGGAGGAAATCCACAGATGCAGACCTGACAGATGTGCAAATTGCTAGCTTGTGCCATATCTCACTAGCTGTGTGTGCATTTATCTGTACCATTTAGTCGATGGGTAAGAAAATCCTATCCATTAGAAGGCAATTTTCAATGGCAGGCCTATTGCACACCTTGGCAGCAATTAGCTAGAATTTAATTACCAATGAGCACCCTGCCCTCAGTCAGATAAGCCTTCAAGAGTGACCTTCAAGGAACAGGGGGGAAAAAACCTAAAGAAATCAGACACTTTTAATCTTCTAATTAGTGAGTTGGGGCTAATGGATGAATGGCGACACATTAATTCTACACAAACTATTTCAGTTCTACTAGGATTCTTCCAACTCCCTCTTGTGTATTGATTGTATCTTTATCCCAAAGAACCAACAGACAGTATGTAACAGATCTATTTTGCTCATAGGATCACAGCAGTTTTCTACAAAGCAAAGTATTTTGTAATGTAACTTTCCAGAACCGAGTTTCTGACCCCTGAACCTCCAGTTCAAAAGACTTACAGTGCAATCCGTGTACAGAAGCATGTTTAGGTTATCAATCTTGAAAGCAAAGCCTTTATGTGGAGCAGGCTCAATACTGGTTTGAGCCAGGGGTTGAAATGATATGCTTCCCCCCTCCAGATATTGCTGGACTGCAGTTTTTGGCAGCTCTAGCCAATATGGTTAATAATGAGGAGTGGCAGAACAACATCTAGAACAGTGTTTTCCAAACTTTGGCCCTCCAGATATTTTGGACTTTATCTGCCAGAAGCCCTAGCCACTTTGGCCAATAGTCAGGACTTCTGGGAGATGAAGTCCAAAACATCTGGAAGACCAAAGTTTGGGAACAACTGATCTAGAGGGCTGTATGGTTCCCACCTGTGGCTTAAGTGAAGTCATGTTAAAATGTAAAAAATTCGCAGTATATTTATGAAAAAAAATTCTTGGAATAAGGTTCCGTCCAAATGGTGAAAATAATCAAAATGGCAATCACATGGAAGGCAATCTGTCTAAATGGACATTCACATCAATACATCTCATTCAGAAGGGGGGGTAGCCAAATCCACCATAAATCCATCGGAGTTTTAAAAAAGCTCTGTAGGGCATGCAAATGTGTGATCATTAGGACAGTCACATTTGCATTGCTGCGACAAAGTAACATAAGCTGATTGGCTGGATGAGCATGGAGGTGGGGCTAGCAAACAGGAAAAGTACCTGCTGCTATCATGTTGGATTTTTGGCTAAGAAAGCAATCAGTAAGGAGATAAAACAGCAATCTTTCTCTTTTCTTATTTTTTCTTTTGTAAATATGAAGTATCACTTGTGTGCACCATGTTAAACAGGTTTTTTTTTTTTTTAATCAGCAGTGGCAGTTTTAAAACAGCGAGTAAATCACTTGTGGCCACCATCTTGGCTAGGAGGCATGCAAAGTTTAGGGGGGCTCTTCTGACCATTAAGAGAGGTCACAGTGCTGTGAACTGCTGTTTCTTAGGAGGAGATCATATCCCCCCCTGTAAACAGGACACAATACAAGACACTACTTCAATGATCAAGACACCAAGTGGTGGCAATCCTAAACATATTTATTCTTAGCTAAGGGAAACACTCTACCATTGGTACTCTACCTTATGAGATGCAACCATCTTATTAGGGGGTACAGTGCTAGCATTGTGTATAGCAACATAATTTGTCTAAAGCACAAAAGAAAGGACAGGAACGGTGCAAAAGCAACTATCTATTGGTGGCAACAATTGGACTTAGATTAATGTATTCTTAATACTACCAGCTGAGCATGTATACAATTGCGTGAACAATGAGAAACCACAGAATTCCCCCCTCCTTCCCTGTGAGAGATTTTTCTGTTGGCCTCAAAAGAGTTTTCACATATGTGGGGATTATTTTTGCACAAATTGCATAAATGATGTAAATTGTAGAAAAGAATTTAACCTTGATTGCTGCTGCCTTGCTTATTTATTAAGTGCTACCATGTAAACAAGGCACTCCATGATCAATTATCAGTAGCCTTATTGCATGGAGTGTTAAATTTTTTTGTGCAAAGACAGTTTGGGAAAATTGTGTAAAGCTTCATGGGGGAAAAGTGCTTGTCTCAGTTTTTTACTGGATGCAATAAAAATCGTGGGCCTAGTGATATTTCAGGCAGGCTGTCTTGACGGGTTGAGACTACCTGTCTCTGAAAATGACTAATCTAGTGAGATTTCCCTGCTCTTGGCCATATAGTCTTTGTTTAGTAAATTGCCAGTTATTCATCCAGATTAAGAGACAAAATTGAGAATCTATCTTGTGTGAATGCTTAGTAGAGCAAGACCTACCCAGCCAGATGAGAGGGGTAGAAATGAGAGTCTTTGCATAAAGGAATAATCTAACAGTTGCCCTTGAAATGGCTTCTTGATTGGGGTAGAAGGGAGCGCACAAAAGGCTAAATGAGATGAAAGTTCTCTGTTATATAATTCTCCTGTCCATGGCTCTGTCTACACTAGTGAAAAAAATCGGCTCACTTCTAAATCTGGCCCAATAGGGCCACACTATGTGTGGCATTATCCATGAATCTGGTGTGATAAGGCCACATGATGTCTGGCCTTAGCTGCACCAAACTCAGGGCGTGACACTTTAATTTGGGTTTTTAAAACTTGAACAATGCATCTGCCATGGATTTGGGGGGTTAGCAAGAAGGACAAGCACTGCCTGGCAGGTGTGCTCCTCAGCATCAGTTTCTCATTCCAATGTGGCCAGGAAGGCAGAGCCCTGCACTTATTTGCTCACTCTGAGGTCAGAAGGAGCAGCCATCCATCCAATTATGTGGCTGGCTGGCTGCCTTGTTCTGACCCCAGAGCAAGCAACTGCATGCCAGTGGTGACATCACGACTGCCTGGGGGAAAGTTGGGGCAAAAGCCCTGTGTCCTTAGGACAGAAAGGCTCCAAGATGGAGCCAAGTTGGAATAAATAGCCTGTCTAGACAAGGCCTACGAGAGGCTTCAGCAGTTTGCTTTTGCCTGAGCCTACTGGGAAGGGCAAGGTCCCACTCCTTCCCCTCCTCTCCCACCACTGAATTAATTGAGTATAAACTATTTTTGCACTTTGAGCTCAGTTTGCAACAACTTAAGTAAGCTGAAGACAAAGGGGGAAAAGTTGGAGGAGGAGAGAGAAACTGGGACATGTTAAAAGCAGCAGAGAAAGTGGGATGACAGAGGATTCATTGAAACTGTCCCTGCTAAACTGGCATAGTTGGTGGGAATGTAGTGCTTAATTACAAACATGCTTGTACACCGAAGAAAGCCTTGCTGTGTTTAGCACTATTTGCTCACAATTAGATGTGTATATAACTGCAGCATGATGATTCGTATTTTATCACACTACACTGTTATAGCACTATTATTCCACTTTAACTGCTTTGACTGCCTCCTGTGGAATTCTGGGAATTGTAATTTAGTGAGGCCAAAGAGCTCTCTGGTTGAGAGTTCTAAATGCTACCCAAACTACAAATCCCAGGATTCCACAGGAGGCAGCCTGGGCTGTTAAAATGGAATAATAGCACTATAACAGGGTAGTGTGATAATCTCCTAGTCTACTGCTCACCCTAAAAAAAACCCTTCTAGTCCTTGAATTCCTATTGTTTGCTCAAAGCTCTGCAAGGCATTATCATCTGTTTGGAAGTAAAGTTGTCCCTTCACATTCATGGGGGTTAGGGCCGCCAGACCCCCGTGAATGTGAAAAAACCACAAATAACAATCGCCCTCTCCTGGGCTTTTCCCCTCCCTGCAAAGGGAGTGAAGGCTCAGCAGAGGGGTGGTTTAAGAGGTTTCGCCTCACTCCCTCGACTTCCCTGGGTCTTCCTTCCCTTTGTGAAGAGAAGTGAAGACCCAGGAAACAGGCGGTGGGTGAGGGAAAACCATGAATAGTCAAAACCGCGACTGTCAAAGCCGCGAGTGTGAAAGGACAACTGTAATGATGGCGGCCAGTGGCAGGAAGCAATGCCAGTTACGTCTAAGCAAAGGCCCAGATGGGTTAGACATCTTGTGAATACATTGGTAAGTTTCACAAAAACCATAGTCCCAATAGTACAGCTGAAGCCTTGACAATGAAGACCTACATTATATGAATATTAGGAAGAACCAATTCAAGCATTAGAGTATAAAATGTGTGGCTGTTTAATCCAGAAGATAAGTACTTTTTTAATACAGTTCCTGGTATTTATTAACCTGTAGCAACTGTCAGTTTCAAATGGGGTGGGGGTGGGGGCAGCTGTTACAAATGGAAATTATTTCCAAAGTTCAGCTGCTGCTAAATGAGATGTTGGGCTTCCTATGTTTAGAAATGCTTAACATAAATTATGACCTAATTAACATTTGCATGGCAATCTAGACTTCCTACAGCTTATTCTGCTAATTAACGCATGACAAATGATTAGGCATTAATATTTCATTCAACATAACTTGTCCAAGAAAGCCGATTCATGTGGCTGAGCATGCTTCCATTGTCTTATATTTTTATATCTGAAAAGGGTTTTGTTATAATTGGAAACATTAGGTATATTTTTAGTCATTAAAAGCATGCCCAATTGTGTGTGTGTGTGTGTGTGTGTTTAAAATTAAACTAATGGGTAAAAAGGCTGCAGGCATTTCACAATGGCTTTTCTATCCTTTCCCCCTGCAGGTCTCTTTAATAATAAATTAATAAATGTCATGAAGTGATCTTCTTAGGTAATTAGAATTTGGATTCCTAGGCATCATTCAGGGTAATGGATTTCAGCACCTGAAGAATGGAATGCAGCCTAGTTGCCCTCAGTTACAACAAGTGTGTGTGGAAGAAAGAACCTGGCAACACAAGAATCACTGAGCATTGAGACATTCTGGAGATATAATGCTTACCTGGATTTGGTTTCATAAGAACAGGGATGGACAAATTGCAGCCCACAAGCTGAATGCTGCATCTGGACCCCACTGTTCTGACCTTTAAAGCCCCCCACAAATCCCCCAAAGTTCCCTTACCCACCCTTTTACTAAAAATATTGGGATATTTTCAGATAACCTGGCCCCAAAATTACACAGTCTCTCTGGCTTTTCTTCACAAACGAAGATTCAGGAAGGACTCATCCCATGCTTTCTGCAAGCGCACTGATGACTAAAAAGGCCAATCCGAGATAAACAAGTCCGGTTGCAGAAAGCACAGCAGAAGGTCTCCTTGGGTGATGTTTCCAGGTTATGATGGATTTTTTTATGCCAGCAAAAGAATGCTTTAAGGGGCTCATCTGATAAAGTCCATAGTCATTCTATAATGCTTTTACTGTATATTAAACATTGTATTCCGGATCTTCATTCAGACCTAATGACACTTAGTGTCACCATTTTGAGAGGGACTGCAGAAGAAAATTTAGGTATTTGGGCTTGCTCTGGAAGGGTGCATCCTGTGGGATGTGTGCACAAAGGAAATTGGCCCCTTGTCTGAATCTGCTCCAACTTGTCTACATCCTTCTTAAAATAAGGCACCCAGAATTAAACACAATATGAGGCCTGACCAGTGCAGAATATAGTGGGACTATTACTTCCCTTGACTTGGAAACTATGCTTCTATTAATTCCAGGTAAAATATCATTCACCTTGTGAAGCCAAAGGCTTTCACAGCTGGCATCCATAGGTTTTTCGTGGTTTTTTTCTGACCTGTGAGCGCGTGGTCTGGGAGAGTTTTTTTCCTGACGTTTTGCCTGCATCTGTGCATTAGCCAAACAAACACCAATTCTCCTTGCATATCCTCCCACCCTAGAAACTAGCCATTCAAATACACAAATTTACATATCCTCTCCAACAGGGACTCACAGTATATAAACCCCACACACCCCTACACCACAATTCTCTGAAGATGCCAGGCACAGATGCAGGCAAAATGTCAGGGGGAAAAAACTCTTCCCGAACATTGCCTCACAGCTTGGAAAAAAACCACAAAAAACCTATCATTCACCTTCTTTGCTGTAGTGTCACACTACTGACTCATGTTCAATGTATGATAAACTATAATCCCAATAATCCCTTTTCACATGTAATACTGCGGAGCCATGTATCCCCCATCCTATTGTGCATTTGTTTTCTGTGGCCTAATTGTAGAATTTTGCATTTCTATCTATTCATGTTATTAATTTCTGCCCAATTTTCTAGTTTATCTAGGTCCTTTGGAATTCTGTTCCTGTCTTCCAATGTGTTAACCCAAATTTTGTGGCATCTGAAAACTTGATAAGGATTCCCTCCATCCCATCAACTAGATCATTGATAAAAAAATATTGAAGACTAATGGCCCTAGGATAGAACAATGGGTGAAATCCAAAGTCATGTAAACAGGCCTTTCCACTCCACTCCTCTGCAGCTTCTTTTGCCTCCCCGAGATCTGTTCAGAAAGTCCCAACCTTTCAGGACAGATTTTTGGTGGAGAGGAGGGTACACTGGAGCCTCCAGGGAGAGGGGGAATCATCCCTCCTTGTTCCACTGATGGAAACAGTTCTTTCAGAAGGAATGGACTGTTGTTGTTGTTGTTGTTGTTGCTGCTGTGTGCCTTCAAGTTATCTCCAACTTACAGTGACTCTAAGGCAAACCTATCATGGGGTTTTCTTGGCAAAATTTATTCAGAGGGGGTTTCCCTTTGCCTTCCTGTGAGTCTGAGAGAGTGTGACTGGCCCTGTGCAATTCCATGGCCGAGCAGGGATTCAAACCCTGGTCTTCAGTGTTATACAGTAGTTGAACTCTCAAACCACTACACCACACTGGCTCTTATAGGAATGGACACAACCCAATATTTTAAATGACTCGATTGAACTGATCTTAGTAAGTGGCTGAGAAGTTATTCAGAGTCACTTAAAAGGCATATGCTGCACTGCTGCCTGTAGATAATTAAAAATGAAATAATCATTAGAAGTAAACCATGCAACCAGGATAAGAAAGGTTTACATTACCATGATCAATAAGACACCAAGGACAGTGAAGTTGCTTCTCAGGTGCTGGAGCCAGTGCAATTCAATAAAAGAACCCAAGAAGAGTAATGCAGGATTAGAACAAAGGTCTAATCCAGTCTAGCAGTCTCTTCAAATGGAACTGGAAGACATAAGCAGCTGATGAATGCAACAGAAGAGTAAAAGTAAATACATAAAATTTATTTCATTTGTTTTCCTACATCATGGGCATAGGTGAGACCCTTGTTGCCTTAGCAGAACATGAGGCAACTGAATAGACTGATGGGGCTTGAAATAGTACAGTGTGATATTTTAAAGAGAATTAAGTAACTTGATCACTTGATTTCTGGGAACAGAAGCATCCTGACCTGTAATATTAATAACTGGGTAAAGGTAGTGATGTGTGACTCTTTACAACAAGGCATCATTCCATTGTACATGAAAGAGGAAAAGCTTAAACCTTGGTTTAAAATGTCCTCTCAGATTGATACCATATTGGATAATGTTTAACCACTTTGGGGTAGGTTGCTGGAACATGAAGTGATGTCTCAGGGCTTCACTACAGTGGCGGGAAACCCCACATCTACCTCATAGCTGGGGCTATCCACAGTGGCCCCATCAATGCCACACTCATTGGGGCTTGTCTGATTGTAGATCAGAGTGTCCTGTCACATTGTAATCTGCATCAGAGTAAAGGGGTGGCCCTATCCTGATCACATGACCTTTACATTGTATTATTTCCAGCCCCATGGCTGGGCTGCTCCGGGGTTGTTGTTTTTTTTCTGTTCACTCGTGCAAGCAAATATACCTTGTCCTGGAGTACTGTATTACTGGATGAGCAAAGATATCCTTATCCAGATATGCATATAATCAAGTGGAAAAAAGGCACCAAAACAGAATCCCATCCCCTGGAAGTCCCACCCCCCGCTTTACACCAAAGCCAATTCGTGGCTGCCACATGGCCAATGATCCAGGTTTTCCCCTGAAATGTGGAGCAAACCATGAATCTTTCGGAACCAGAGTATCCTGCAGAAATCCCAATGAAGATACAAATTATTTAAAATGTCATATGGTAAACACTGCCATGAAATGGGGTGACTTTGGGGCTTTTGCCCATGTAAACAGACCTAGGGGTTTCTGTATCCAGTCCAGTCTTGCGTTTGGTTTGCTTATGGGACAGAAACTCATTTTGTCACCTAGATGGGCCATCTACTCCAGGAACTAGACTGGCGAACTGTATTCCTGTTGGTTTAGCAGGATGTCTCAGCACCTTTTAATACCATTAAACATGGTACCCTTCTAAATAATCTGTCTTTGGGACTGGGCTTGGAGGCACTGCTTTATGGTGGCTCTAGTTATTCCTGAAATGATGAATTTGGAAAGAGGGCTGGTTGTCCACTTGAAAGCTATGTCCATTAGTCTGTCATATTCCCCAGGCTTTTATCTTGTGCTCAATGATATTTAACAATTTTTATGAAAGTGCTGGCAAAGGTTGCTGAGAGTTTGGGGGAGGTTATGCCAACAGTATGCATATGATATCCAACTCTCTCTCTCCCATAATAGACCATATGAGTGGGGAGAGAGAGAGGAATATAATCCTGATAATACCTTTGAAAAGCAGGTCAGGGGGAAAGAATGTGGCCTGAGTTAGTTGGGTTTACATTCTCTTTGAAGATTTCAAATAATTAGCTCTGAACCTTGAGGCACATGTTTTGGCAGTAACCAGGAGTGTGTGTACACAGTTATGGCTAATGTACCGATGGTTCCTCTCTCTGGAGATGCTGGAAATGGTTACAGTGCAACATGCCTTAGTTACATGCTGTTTGGACTGCTGTCAACATGCTATACGTGGGGCTTGTCTTAAAAAAAAACTGTGCTGTTGTGTGCTTCAAGTCACTTCTAACTTATGGCAACCCTAAGGCGAATCTATCACAGGGGGTTCTTGGCAAGATTTATTCACAGGAAGTTTGCCTTTGTCTTCTTATGAGGCTGAGAGAACATGACTTGCCCATGGTCCTGATCAGGGATTCAAACACTGGTCTCCATAGTCCAGCACTTAAACCACTACACCACGCTGGCTTTCTTTCAAAAAGTACATATAGAAAATAATAAACACACTTGAGTTAAACTATCTGCAGTTCCCTCTCTAGTCTACATACCTGGTGGCACAGAGAGCTATGAATCAGTGCCTCACTCACAGGACTTTTGGACTTAAATCCTATTTAAAGGGTGTTCAGCAGTGGCTCCTCTTCGTCTTGGAAAAATGTGACCAGTGGGGTGCCACAGGGTTCTGTCCTGGGCCCAGTGCTATTCAACATCTTTATCAATGACTTGGATGAGGGAATTAGGGGCATACTTATCAAATTTGCAGATGACACCAAATTAGGAGGAGTAGCTAATACCCTAGAGGACAGGATCAAAATTCAGAATGACCTGGAGAGACTGGAGAGCTGGGCCAAAGCTAACAAAATGAAATTCAATATGGAGAAATGTAAAGTACTGCATTTAGGGTGGAAAAATGAAATGCATAAATATAGGATGGGAGAGACCTGGCTGAATGAGACTACGTGCGAAAGGGATCTAGGAGTCCTAGTAGACCACAAGTTGAACATGAGTCAACAGTGTGATGCGGCAGCTAAAAAGGCGAATGAGATTTTGGGCTGCATCAATAGAAGTATAGTGTCTAGATCAAGGGAAGTGATAGTGCTGCTTGGTCAGGCCTCACCTAGAATACTGTGTCCAGTTCTGGGCACCACAATTCAAAAAAGATATTGACAAATTGGAGCGTGTCCAGAGAAGGGCGACTAAAATGGTGAAAGGTCTGGAAACCATGCCTTATGAGGAGAGACTTAGGGAGCTGGGTATGTTTAGCCTGGAAAAAAGACGGTTAAGGGGTGATATGATAGCCCTGTTTAAGTATTTGAAGGGGTGTCACATTGAGGATGGAGCAAGCTTGTTTTCTGCTGCTCCAGAGACTAGAACACGGAGCAATGGATGCAAGCTCCAGGAACAGAGATTCCAGCTCAACATTAGGAGGAACTTTTTGACAGTAAGAGCTGTTCAGCAGTGGAACACACTCCCTTGGAGCGTGGTGGGGTCTCCTTCCTTGGAGGTCTTTAAACAGAGGCTGGATGGCCATCTGTTGGGGATGTTTTGATTGTGATATTCTGCATGGCAGGAGGTTGGACTGGATGGCCATCGTGGTCTCTTCCAACTCCACAATTCTATGATTCTATGATTGTATGTTAGTCATTGTGTCAATGGTAACTTAGTAAGTCAACTTTCATTGTTATCTGGGGCTTACCATAGGATCCAGGCCCTAGTATGTCACTTTTAATATTTGACCCAATTCCATTACTGCATATTTGTGGCAGTGATGTTTTAGCAAATTGTTGGGGACACATATCCATGCTCTGTTACCTGGTCTTGACCTAGAAAACTCCAAGGTATCAGTTTTCATCAGCAAGGATATCTGTCATCACTCATCCATCAACTGTTATATGCCTTCAAGTTCACTCTGGCTCATGGTGACCCTATCATAGAGCTTTCTTGCCAAGAATTATTCAGAGGAGATTTGACATTGCCTTCTTCTTAGGCTAAGAGGGTGTGAGTTGCCCAATGTCACCCAGCGGGTTTCCATAGCTGAGTGGGCATTCAAACCCTGGTTTCCTGGCGTCCTGCTTCAGCACTCAAACCACTGTACCACACTGGTTCCATCCATCAACTACCATAGCTTAATTGCCATGATTCTCATTTTGGTACAAAACTTCCTACTGAGATATGTGTAGTACAAATAGAAGTTCATATTAATCATCTTCCACCACAGGAACACTTCAGCATCTTCTTTTGAATAGCATCCAGCAAAATTTGCCGATCCAGTACATGAATAATGAGCCCCTTATGTCTGTGTTAGATTCTAAAGGTGATTTCTTCCACGCCCTTGTTGGGTCACCCAGTCTTGAAACTCAGCAAAGCATCAGAAAACCTGAAGCATAGCTCCCATGAAAACATTTCACGCCTTCACATTGTCTCATTGACCTTGAAGAAAGATGAATGCTTTCATTTCCTTTTCTTTTCTGCAGTACAACAAGAACCTATGGATAATATAGATATTGTGCTTTGTTGCTCCTGCATTGGGGTCTTTGATGGGTATGAACTGGTCCAGTTCTTCTCAAACTGTCCTGAAAGTACAAAAACTTCAGAACTGCTCAGCCAAATCTTTCTTTTTGTTACCTATTGGAAAGTTAGATTTTTGAATGAAGAAAAAGCGGGGGGGGGGGGAAGGATAGCTATCCTCTAGTTCATCTGTCTGTCTCAGATTATTCCAGGGCTGCCTGAAAATGAGCAAACCTTTTATTTATTGTAGAGTTTGTTGTAATCCATTTAATTACATTTTATTATTATTTTTCTATGTAAAAAAATATCCAAAGAGATATAAATCCATTGAATCAAATCATTTGTTTTCACCAAGGACAAATGTTTACCCATCAACGTACACTTGGAATGCCCTCTAAGAGGGATGAAATAAATAGCACTACACAATCTAAAAAAATGTGATGATATGTGGGCAGGATTGTGGGCAGATAGTTGGATTTTTATTTCCCAGACATATGAGGTATATTTGGTTCCAATAAGAACATTGTCTCTCAGCCCCTGGGAACTGAATGAGAGAAGAGCTGACTGTAATTGTAACTCACTTGACAATAAAACAACAACACTCCAGTCACTTAGAACTGTCATACAGAGTTCTGTATACAGTGCTGTGCTGTATTCATTTGTTGCTCCATTTTCTGTATTGCTTTGTAACAGAACAAACTTGTGATTGATCCTATTTCGTTTGGCCTTCTAGTACATGGGAGCAAACAGGCAGTGGCTTTCTGTTGGCAAATATGTCTGGAGAGATACTAAGTTTGGAAGCATACCCCATACATTACATCATTCCCAGGAGTGCAGAAGCTTTGGCTCACCAGATGCTTTAGACTTCCAAGTCCCAGAAGGCCCAGCCAAGATGGCCAATGAATAGGTATTGGTAGAAAGAGAGGAAACACAGGCAGAGTACATTCCTTCCCAGCCTTAGCCTGCCCAATCCTTTTAAATGAAATAAACAGTATCCTTCAGTTTTTGGTTGCTTTGCTGCTTTACAAAGCAAACATAATTTTCTTTAGAATTTCTTTACGTAGACTGAGAATGTGGAGAAACAGCTTTCTGCCTTTGCAGTCCTGAGACTGGGGCTGAGGAAAGGATGATGAGGTATTGTCTAATCAGACGTGGTTGTAGTGGAGGATAGATCATGTGCTTCTGTCATGTACTTGCATCCCCAGATGCTGTGACCAACAGTTTTGGAGCGATTAGAAAACTTCACTGGCACAGAAATCCAAGAAGCATATCATACAAGGTTGTTGCTGAGAAATGAAACTTAAGGGCTACACACTATAACAAAAACATATTACAACCTGTAAAATCTGGCTAGCTCTAATGCCATTGGCTAACCATCTCCCCCTGACATGACATTTCCTTACACCTACCAGCCTCCTTTCCCAAGCTGAAGAAGCATGGTCTGGAAACCACGCCTTATGATGAGAGACTTAGGGAGCTGGGTATGTTTAGCCTGGAAAAAACACGATTAAGAGGCAATATGATAGCCTTGTTTAAGTATTTGAAGGGGTGTCACATTGAGGATGGAGCAAGCTTGTTTTCTGCTGCTCCAGAGATTGGAACACGGAGCAATGGATGCAAGCTCCAGGAACAGAGATTCCACCTCAACATTAGGAGGAACTTTTTGACAGTAAGAGCTGTTTGGCAGTGGAACGCACTCCCTCAGAGCGTGGTGGGGTCTCCTTCCTTGGAGGTCTTTAAACAGAGGCTGGATGGCCATCTGTCGGGGATGCTTTGATCGTGATTTCCTGCATGGCAGGGGGTTAGACTGGATGGCCCTCGTGGTCTCTTCCAACTCTGCAATTCTATGATTCTATGATTCTAACTGTTACCACCTCTCTCCACAGTTGGCAAAGAACACTCATTAGCAAGTACAAAAAAGCAAATCACAATGAGTATCGGTTACAGAAAAATATCTGAAAATGGCAGGATTAGGCACTGTCAGGGACCGATCCTGACAGCTTCACTATAGCTCCAGCACTGGCATATACTTCAGGCCCATGTTGGAAAGATCAAAAGGCAATGGATCCTACCAAGTTTAGCCTTCCCAATCTGCCCCAGACTACTAGCAGTGGATGGCCCCCATTTTAGTGGGGTGCTGTGTCCATTCTGGATTTTAGTCAGAATTTTAAAGGCGCTATCAGTACCCAGCTTGTGGGGGCAATTAGCGAACACACATTGGAAACTGCTTAATGCAGTGTAGATGTGTAAATTGCTGTTGCTTAAAATAATTTGTAAGCCGCTCTGATAGCATTCTGGCTGAAGAGCGGGTATAAATAAATAAATAAAAATAATATCCAAGCTGCTGAACTGTTTTTAGGAAATAAGGCTTTCTGCCGTGAACATCTCCTTTAAAGTTCAGACTAGATTCTACACCACTTTGCCTTTGAAAATCTGAAGATGCTCAGTGTGGAAGAGCATCATCTCAGACTGGGACAGCAGAACAATCATCTGCCGATACAGCCCTGCCCTTAAGCTGGGTGAAGCGAACTCCTCAGGCAGATGAACTAGGTGCCATTACAGGGCAAGAAGTGGTTGGTCATTTAATTTATAATTATTGTATTTTAGTGGCAGGGAAAAAGAATAGGCTTATGAAATTTTTCTGCAGGGAGAGACAAAATGACTAGATCAGCCTTGGATAATATGCTTTATGATTTGTGGGGAGGCCATATTCTGCTCTCTCTAAGGCAACAACATATCTTGTGCTGATCCTCATAAATGCAAATATTTGGTCAAGATTTTGGAAGAAGAAAATAGAAAAGAGGACACAAAAAGGATTGGTAGCATATCTCTGCTGCTAACTCTGGCAGATTTCCGCTAAAATTCCTGCAGCCACTTATTGAACTCCATTTTAATTTTAACTACAATTCTGTTTATGTCTACTCAGACCTAAGTCTCATTGAGTTCAATGAGATTTAGGTCTCAGTAGACATAAATAGAATTGTAGTTAAAATTAAAATAACTTGAAAGGCCTAACAACATTTTGCATATAACAAGTAAAATAAATAAAAGCTACAGAACAATATTTGAAAACAAGAGGTTGCATTTCAGTTTTAGTAACAGCTGAGGATGGGACATAACAAACAATATATACAATCTGCTACCATCCCCACAGCCTTTTGCATGGGTCCATGGTTCCAGTGCCATTATTTTCAGTGGCCACATGATTCCTTGTTTAAAGTAAGAAGAAAACTTTGGGGGAATCCACACTACACAAATAAACCAGTTTGAAACTGGATTATTTCCATGGCTCCTTCCTATGGAATCCTGGGATTTGTAGTTTTATAAGGTTTTTAGCCTTCTCTGCCAAAGAGTGCTATAAATCCCAGGATTCCATAGGAAGGAGTCATGCAAATAATCCCATTTCAACCTGGATTATTTCTCTAGTATGGATGCCCCTTTTAAGGCAGAGTGTGGCAAAATACAGCTTTCCTGGGGGCCTTTCATGGTACACAGTTATACCACTGTGATCCCACTTTAACTCATTGGCTGCATTCCATGGAATTGTGGAAGTTGTAGTTTGATGAGGCCCTTGAATGCTCTCGCTGAGAATTCTAAATGCCCTTCTCTAAATGGCCAATCCCAAGATTCATAGGTCAGACATAGCCATTAAAGTAGAACCATAGTGTTATAACTGTGAAAGGGCCCCACATATTTGCTGGATTGCAATTCCCATCAGCATAGCTAAAGTAGCCATTGGTGAGAAATCCTGGGAGTTGTAGACATCTGGAAGGCCACACTTTGCCTACCCCTGCTTTAACCAAATTAAAGCCCATGTTAAAAGTGACACCTTTGCCTGAACCCTGTCACAGAGTTAAACTGTGATTTTATAAAAGTGTGCCTTGGAAAAGGCCCCATTGAAAACAATGAGATTCTTTTCTGAAGTAGGCACACATAGGATTATGCTGTAAATCAGGGGTGGAAAGCTTTTGGTCCTTCACAGGTCTGGAACCTCTGTTCTGAGATAAGAACTTGGGGGATTTTTGTCCAAAACCTAAGTGTGGCCAAAGGGTTCCCCATCCTTGCTGTAAATGAAGTTGTTGTAGAACTCAGAGTCTACCTTGATTTTCACAGAAGTTACAGAACTTCTGTGGGATCCTGAGCCTTTTTTAATTTTAGGAGCCCTGGTGGCACAGTGGTTAAATGCCAGTAGTGCATGTCACCACATTTCAAGTTTGATTCCAGAGGGATCCAAGGTTTATTCAGCCTTCCATCCTTTTGTAGATCAGTAAAATGAGTACCCGGCTTGTGGGGGCAATTAGCTATCATACATTGGAAACAACTTAATGTGGTGTAGATGTGTAAAGTGCTATTGCTTAACCATTTGTAAGCTGCTCTGATAGCCTTTGTGGCTGAAGAGCAGGGTATAAGTACCCAATTTTTTAAAATTAAAATTAAATTTGGGGAGGTTCTAGAGCCCCTTGGCTAAAAATTCTAAATACCCCTTTCTAAACTGCAGGTTTTAACAGAATGGGACCTTGGCAATTAAAGTGAAACTAGCTGTACCTGGCGTAACATACACCATTATAATAGATTTGTGAGAGTTGGTCATTAATGAGTCAAGTAATCGTACAGTTGAGAGAGCAATTATATAGTTGCCCGTGACTGGTGAGTGGCTGAGGGTGTGAGAGGAGGGAGGGGCCCATGTAAGGCTGGGGGTGTAGATGCAGATTGAGTGCCAGGAGTGGCTGGTGAGGAGGAGAGGGAATTTGCATGTGGGTGGTGATTGGCTTAGGGAGTGAAAAGAGGGAGGGGATTGGTTGAGTATGTTTCCTGAGCAGCCAATCAGCACACTGGGAGTGGAAACATACCCAAGCATTATATATATACTAGCTAGACCGACATACCATATGCTGTTAAAAAAAAGCTCCCCCCAAAACACCCAGTAGACCTCACGACAACCCTGTAAGGTAGGTTGGTGGATTTAAATTCCTCCTCCCCCTTCTCAGCATTCCATATTTTTCCTGGAATTGCTGAAGGTGACTCTCTCTGTTACACTTCCGTGGCCGCCACCAATTGACTGCCTGGGTCCCGTTGCAGTGCAGTAGCCGTGTCCCGCCACCACTGCCAGTTGACTGCCTAGGTCCCAAGCTGGGCCACAGACTGAATGGCAGGAGTGGATTGTGAGGTGGAGAGGGAATTTGCATGTGGGAGGTGATTGGTTGGGTGTGTTTCCTAAGCAGCCAGTCAGCACACTGGGAATGGCAACATACCCAAGAGAATTGTGTATATAGATTATATCTCTCTGGCTTTTCTTCGCAAACGAAGATTCAGGAAGGACTCATCCCATAGTTTCTGCAAGCGCTCTGATAACTAAAAAGGCTAATCTGATATAAACAAGTCCGGTTGCAGAAAGCACAGCAGAAGGTCTCCTTGGGTGATGTTTCCGGGTTGTGATTCTTTCTGCGTTGTTGTTTCTCTTCAAGACTTGTTCGGCGTGAGTTCTCAAATAAGGCTGCAGCATTGTGGATAGCGCATCGCCATGCCTCCCAATGTGAGGCCAGGGCGGACCATTGTTGGTGATCAATTTGGCCGAGCCTGAGATGTTGTTTCAGGGAGTCCTTGTTTCGCTTTTTTGGAGTGCCTCTCTTACGCTGACCCATGGCGAGTTCACCGTAGAGTAGTATTTTTGGGATGTGTAATGTGAAAGGGGGCCAGGGTAGGCATCATGACACTCTTCCATTGTTGTTGGATTGCGATTTCCTCACTATTATCCATTCTGGCTTGAGCTGCCAGGAGTTGTAGTCCAACAACATCTGATTTCCACTCCTGTAAGGCACCCCACACCCTTTTTGAACAATCTTGCCTCACACCTTTTGGAAAGTGAAGCAGGCAAGCCTAAAGCCTCTGGGATAGAAATACAGTAGCTTGAACTCTGAGATTTAGTCCTCTTGCGATAAAAATCCCTGGTGCTTTCTGTGAAGCTGCACATGGTTCTCCCTTAACTGCAAGGCTATAAACCTAACAAGCAGTGTAAAGGGCCAGTAGCCCTATTTATAAAGAAATAGGAAGTCATTAGTCATGGCACCTGAGAAATATGGAGCACTGACCTGAACAAAAACATAGCTTACAATTGGGTGGTCTAAATGTAATTAAATACTGCTAGATTTTTCCACAAAATGGTTAAATTGTTGGTGTCATCCTCTGGTAGAAAAAAGAAGATACCTCATGTTATTGAGGGCATTGTTCATTTCCTCCTGTCAGATAAGAAACCTGTCTGGCCATCATGTGTCACTAACTGTCAGGCAAATCAGAGATGTGCCTGGACTTCTGAGATGCAAAATGTTTGATGCTTTAGTAACACTACCCCCTCCCAACTTCTGAGTACACCCCTCTCAGAAAACAGCATTTGCTATTAAGCAGCAGGTTGTTTCCTGTCACCAGAGACAATCATCAAATGGTCAGTTAAATCAGGAAGAGCCAAAAATGGATTTCAGTCCATGGCAATTCAGCTGTTAGGGTGTTTGATGCCGGCCAGGCTTGTCCTTCCTTGCAAGTCACTTACCATGAATTTATATAAATCAATATACAGTATTCTTTTGCTGCCAAAGTAAGAGTTGCCACTGAAGGCTGTGGCTTGGACAAACTGACCAAGGAAGCCATTTGCAGCCAAACTGATGGTTGTGCTACTTAAAAGAATGTACAATCTCAGCAGTCACCCTAGCTCTGCCTGTTATGGAATCATTATTCAGAGTTCTGTCCAAAGTAGTTTCAGAGTTGGCTCGGGTTAATACTATGCATACCTCAGCTCATGCATTTAGTTTTGTTTTTAAATGAGCTTCCTTGAAGAGTCTTCCATCATACAGCATAATCCACTAACAAAGGGAAGAGTGCCTGTGTGAATACAGCCTTTAGGAGTCAGTCTTTGTGAATGGACTTGATTGACACCTCCTAGACTAATACAATTCAGAAGACCATTAACCTTTGGATTTTGCAGTTCTCCTAATTTTGTAATGCATTTTTAAAAATGTATTTTAATATGCAGAGTTTAAACTAGAGTGCATCTAGGCGTGCATGGACTTTTATGAAAAACATGGGGGCTTCCTGCTTGCTGGTGGGCCATTTTGCGGCCCGGCCAGCACACCCAAATGGAACCCCACCCCACCCCTGCTCACCCCCCCCTATTTTCCATGGGGGGTGGCAGGGTGGGCAACCACATGGGCGGTTGCCATGGGGGACACCATTAGTCCCCCGTCTCTCTCCCAGCGCCCCCTGCGGCTGGGAGAGGCAGGAAGGTGGCAGCCAATTGGGGTGGGCCTGCCCACCTCCGATTGGCTACATGGCTGCCGGAGGGGAGGGTCATCCGGCCGCGCTATGGTGCGGTTGGATAAAGTGCTCAGCTGCGACGGAGCTGTTAAAATGCAGCTCTGCTGCAGATGCGCAGCATTCTGGCTTCAAGGAGCCGAAGACCCACCCACCCTCCCTAGGTTACTACACTTCATCCATGTCACAATTTGTTGGGTGGATGGCATGGGTCGTGATCATGGAGTGAGGCATAGAGTGGTCTCCATCAAGTTCAAGTTCTAGAACTAAGTCAAGTTCAAGGGAGACCACGCCTTAAGCTGTTAACGGTTACTTGTTTTCGGGGGAGGAGAGAGAGTCAGGTGGGTCGGGTCGGCCATCATCTCTCTCCTCCAAGGGAGTCAGGATTGACCGATGTATGTCCATTGGTCCACATGGGTGGAGCCAATGAGAGATCACGACCCATGCATTTTCGCCAACCATTTATTTGCAAGTTGCGGCCTTTTATTGCCAATTATGTCTTACTAACCTGTATTTAAACAATGTTTTCTGAATATGTAATCAATACATTTATAAGAAAAAGACATGGTGTTGGAGTTTTCTTTAGGGGGGTGGATGGGTTGTACGGTCTTGGGTCTGCAAATAGAAATCTGTATTTTGTGAGATATGTTTAGAACACATATGTAGACATGCATTTATTGATGATCCAGGGTCCTGGTTACTTTAATCTGGTTTGAGGTTGATTTTTTGTTTGATAGTTTTTTTAAATTACAGTAGGACCCCCATATCCACTGATTCATTATCCACTGATTCAATTATGCACAGGACACAAAACAGCACATCTACCATAGAGGCTTCCTAGAAAATGTGCCCTCTCTAGACATTTTCTGGTTCCTCCAAGGCAACTCTATGGTATTTTAAATTGCAAGTCCCATTATTTTTAATAGTGTTCCTAATTATCCACAGTTTTCGGTATCCACACACCCACCCACCCCAGAACCAATCCCCAGTGGATACGGGGATCCTACTGTGTGTACATTCATCCAAGAATGGAATGGTGGAAACTTCAAAATTAAAATGTGAGAATGTATTTATCCACTCCTTGTAGCCCTATATGTCCGATTCCTGGTGCCTGTTCTTTTGTGCACTTCATCACAGCTGCCTTTATCCAAGATGGTAAATGCCCCACAACTTTTCAATATTTTTATTTATTTATTTTTAGTCACATAGACTTAATTTTTCAATACTAGCTCCACCAGAGAACAATGGTTTCTTTGGTTGGCTTTGTCTCTGTAAGAAACATAATAATCTAGCTGCTGCCAGTTACAATAGCTCTCATCAAATTGGTTGCTTGCTAAATACATTTTTGAAATCCATATTTTGCCAAGGGGGAAGTTTTTTCTTAGGGGGAAGCACATGCTTTTCACACACAAGATCTCAGGCTTAGTTCCTGGCAACCACACAGAACTCTAAACTTAAGAATCAAAGTGTGAAAAAGACAGCATAGAGCTGGTGGCAGTCAGTGGAGACAACGCTGAGTAAATTATTTAATTCAGTGCATGACCACTCTCATATTTTATTTTATTTGTATCTTGTTTTTCTCCTGACATGGCAGCTTACAACAAGGCTGTAATCGTTGGACTGCAATCCTGTTGGTAGCATATGTTGCCAATGGTTGTACTTTGTGTGTGTGTGGTGGGGGGAGTGGCTCCAAGGACATAACTGGCTCATGGTTGTACAAGCAAAGTTCCACTAGTGTAAATATTAAACAAACATTTGCAATTTTCAACACAGCTATGAAATGGCATCTCCTAGTACAAACTGAAAATTTCTGCTATACTACTTATCTCTTGGAGTGCACATTTGATAGGTTCAAGACAAGGTGCACAATGTTGCAATCCTGGGTAAAAGCTACATAGCACAAGCACCATGAAACTCTGCAGGTAGAAATGTACAGTACTCTACACTATTATAAAATGAAAGAAAACATATTGCCTGGCATCCTGTTAGCGATTCAGTCCAGTTTACACCATTGTAAGTCACTTTTTTGGTTATGCAGAGATAAGAATTCTCCACTCGGGATCCTGTGGAGGTCACAGTGCATGATGTCCTTGTTTTGCATCTGGCTATAGGAGCACTGGCAGATGTTTCTCCAAGACCACTAAATCAACATGGTGTGGGGTGGGGTGGGTCTGGCTGCAGTTACAAATTGGGTTTGAGGGAAGAACAGAAGGGAAAGGTAGCCTAATTCCCAGTGAAGAACCTTTACACTATGTCTCTACAGTGCAAGATTTGGGCCATTCATTTAGAACTCTGATGTGTATTTCAGTAGAAAATAAGTTTTGGTGAAGCTGGCAAATACATCACATATACCTTTGGACCTGGGATTATTCTGAAGAATGGCCTAATTATATTCTAGCAGAGTGCAAAAGGAACAAGAATGATAGTAGCTCATAAAATGTTGTTTATCCAGATCAGCTGGGTAAGCTGAATTATGAAGCACTCAGGAAAACTTTTTGCTTTTGCGTCTTATCAAAAAGCATTGAACTCTTCAGTATGACACTTTTTTCAGCTCCAAGAAATGCATGTCATTACCACAGTGTCCTGCTGAAGAATGTGATTCACCTCCCTATATCACAGACTAGGCCCTATCAATGTTTTACAGCAATCTTAAACCTTGTTCTGGAAGTCAATGAGAAACAAATACCTGAGTTCAACTAGAAGAAAAAAAATGCTACCTGACTATGAAGGGGCATTCTGCTACTGTCTGCTTCTCAGGAACAGAGTGACAGGGGATTCGAGTCTTGTACTTTCTTCATTCCATACACATCCGAGAAACAGATATTTATTTTCTGCTAGAATAAAACTAAAGCTACAAGAGTTGAAGGAAGTCTGGAAGAGGGTTATAATAGTTGCTCATCTCTAATCATACCACACATCACTTTTAGGATGCTACCCCATCCACCCCCACACATATTCCCCCCTAATTTTCACCTTTTGCCCTAGTTATTTGTTCATTTTTATTCCATTTCTTTGCTGCAAAATGCTGCCAGATTGGCTGAGTATCAGCAGACATACAACCTGAAAGAAAATGGCATAAAAGGAAATGAGATTGGGAAGAAGGACAATTCCCCTCCCTTATTTCCTCCAATGTCCCCCCGCATATAAGGTATACTAAAATTATTTGGGTTTCACTAAACACTGTTTATGGAATCGCAATCTATCTCTCTTGTTATTGAACTGTGTCTTCTAGGATCTGCCTTATATATGGAGGAGAATGAGGCTGTGGAATCTCCAAGTGGTAGAGTAGAGTAGTCAATGCAAGATGAAAGGAAAATACAACTTTTGGATCTTCCCTGTATTAAAAGTTAAACAAATTAAAAACATCTCAAGGAAAAAAGTTCCAACTCAGATACATTCAACTTCTTATTTGCTGGGATATATTTTTTTTCAAAAGTAGAGAAGCATGCAAAGGTGTGTTTCCATCTGTCCAATCTACTGTTCATTCTTCCATCTCAAACTGCTCTCTTGTTATTCTTAGTTCATATTTGGTATAATTGTAAATATTCAGTTTCCAGACAAAAAAGGTTGCTCTCAAGTGTCTAGTATTCATGAAGAGGAGAATCATGGATGGATGAGAATTTCACAATTTGAGACTTATTCTGTGTAAAAAATTCACATTTGTGTGTGTGTGCAGAAAATGCGCAGAAAGATTATTTTCCCATGCAGAAAGCAAAGTTCCTATACAGAAAACTCGATTTTCTACATAGAAAACAGCATTTTGGCAGAGAAAATGCTGTTTTCTATGTAAACAACCCCTACATGTTACTTCTTTGCAGGATAAGTCTTGAACTGTGACTAGTCCTTGAAAACTGTCAAGTGTAAAAAACTTGACCAATAAAATGTCCAATAAAATTTTTGTCCATGAGAATGAAGTTTATAAAGGTTACATAACTAGTGTAGAGTAGGGATTCTGCTTTGGTAGCAGAACTTCAGAGCTTTGAACAAAATTGTAAATTTCAAAGAAATAGAATAAATGAGTTCAGAGGGACTCCATTGTGTGTTGAAAACTTGTCCAGAGGGGTTCGTGGGGTCATGCCACCAGGATATGTGCTGACCACACGCACTAAACTGGTGGCCACACATTTTGCAAATATATGACAGAATCCTGTGTGCTTACAAACACTTATCCACGTTGGGGAAGACTTGGGTCAATACTCAGCTGAGATGTGTGGCATGTTGAAAGAGCTAGTTAGCCCATCTTGGCACACACACTCCCAATGCACCATGTGCCAGGGGATTGATGAGACAGAAACAGAGACAATAGTGACTGGAGAGACCAGCAGTTTTGTTTAAATGTGTCCTTGTAGAATTCCTGGAAACTCTTTCTTGAAACACCATCAGTAGGAACCATGTGGCAGCATGTTGAATTGTGGGAGAAGAAGAGATTTGAGAGAGGGATGCCTTTGATCAAAGTGAATGCACAGAGATGTTGGATCTATTTGCCAGCAAAAATCATCCTGTGATTTATTCAACAACACTACAAAAAACCCCAAACCCAAATCAGCCAGCCAGCCCCAGTTGTTAATATTTGCTCAACATGTATTATACAAAATGGCCAGTTGCTAAAATGCTTGGGGAACCCCATTTCTCCACAGCATGTGGGGTATCATTTTCTTAAGAAATAGCATATCAGATATAAACCAGATCCATCCTTTCTAATCAGCAAGATAAAAGCTGAAATGAAAAATGTTTGAATGCTGCCCTGCTTTGTAAACTCGAAGAGGCTGTTATTGGGAACATCCTGAATGAAAGGGCTCTTTTCAACAAGATCCCCCACAAATCCCAAGGCTGCAATTACATTCTGGGAGATGGAAGCTTTGGATGTTTTCACACACTTTAGAGTTTGGCATTTGTGGCTTTTAGAGCAGCATGAAATATTTATGTGTTGTTCAAATGGCACTGCTTAGTTACTATTGGATACCTACTGTGGTACAAGGATTGAATATAGAATTATGCTGAATCTGATTTGCAGAATACATAATCTGCCTCTGCACATATTAATGAGTCTCAGCCTGTCATCTGTGGCATGCAGATTCCTGGTTTTGTTGATGTTTGGAGTGAAGGTTCAGGTTTATAGTAGATACTCTTTGATTTATTGTAGTGTCGCTCTGATTCTACGAAGGCATCGGGTTGGATCCAGGCACTGATCTAAATCTAATTTCTATCTCCCCAACTAGAGAAGACCCAAACTATGGACTTTATCAGACAAACCTGCCTAAACATTTCTTTCCCACCATATTTTGTAGCATTTTTCTGCTGGCAAAATAACCCTTTTTATCAGACCTACTTTCAATAGCATCCCTAAGCAGCCCCAGAATTACTGGAGCACAAACAGAGCTTTGTTTACTTCCACGTTCGACATCTTGGCAATTCTTGCGAGAAGACGCGAGCGCGGTAAAAATAAAAAATACAGCAAAATAAAGACTCAAAACAAGCACAGAAACACACTTTAAAACTTCAAAGTAAACTGGGGAGGTTCATAAAAATAATGTCCCCTACATGGCTTTCATATTCTCACCCATAAGTATTCTGGCAGGGCTGTCCATTGATGATGTAATCACGAGACAAAAATGGCATACATTTTCAAATGCTAGAAATACCGGCAAAAAACCACCACAGGAGATCTATTGATAGCTTGGTCCAGCAGTAAAAAAGAACACCTTGTTCCCTACACATAATCACGAAAGCACGACATCACTGGATATGTGCACCCTTTTGCATTTATTAGGTGTCATTATGACACCATATTTGATAAAGTTCTATGTCTACATTTTGGTTAGTCCAATCGATTCAGTGGATCTGCTTTGGGTGGGTACCAACACTAGGATTTAGGTCTTAGGTCTTAGTCATTCTTTAAAACCCACTGGAATAATTAAAGATTCAGTTAGCCATGATTAACTCTAGTCCCACTGAATTCAGTGGACCTGCTCTGAACTGTGCATTCCTAATTGGATATGGTGTCCAAGGTTCAACTGACCTTACACTAGGACAGCTACAGCTGTAATGAAGACAAACAATCCCCAGCCTAGGGGTATTAGAAGTTACTTAGGTGTTCAGAGAAGATTTGGTTCTGATGTAACTAAGCTCCTCCCTGCAGTGAGTGAGAGAGTAAGGGTAGTGTGGAGGTCAAGGTAGTGGTGGGTAGAGGCTTCCAAGTCAATGGGACAGTGCATCTGCTCTAGATTTTAGTCTGAACTTTAAAGGTGATATCCAAGAGACAGGGTCTACTTTGAGGATAGCGTGAAGCACATTAGATAACTCCCCTAAAGCCAGTGGTGCACTGAATCCACTCTGTTTTTAATCTGAACTTTAGTCTGAACCTTGCTTGGTCAGGACTGGAGAGAGTACCTTCTCAGTGGCTGCTCCCACACTTTGGAACGCCCTTCCATGGGAGGCTAGGCTGGCCCCTTTCCAGATTTCTTTTTGCCGGTAGGCAAAGACTTTTCTTTTCAAGCAGGCCTGCTTAGTGTATAAGTAGCAGGGCTTGTTATATCTGGTGTGTGTTAGATTTTATATGATGTAATATGATTTTAAAAAACATTTTAATTGTATATATTGTATTTTTAATGTGTTGTTTTATGGAAGCTGCCTTGGGTCCCATCTTGGGGGAAAGGTGGCATACAAATGAAATAAATAAATATATACAATTGTCCCTCCATATCTACGGATTTGTTATCCACGGATTTAAGTATTCACGGCTTGAAAAAAAAAATCTTTAAAAAATAATCCAAAAAGCAAACCTTGATTTTGCCATCTTATATAATGGACACCATTTTGCTATGCCATTGCAAATGTTGCAACCTTATTTGAGAACTTACGCTGAACAAGTCTTGAAGAGAAACGATAACGCAGAAAGAATCACAACCCGGAAACATCACCCAAGGAGACCTTCTGCTGTGCTTTCTGCAACCGGACTTGTTTATCTCGGATTGGCCTTTCTAGTCATCAGTGTGCTTGCAGAAAGCGCAGGATGAGTCCTTCCTGAATCTTCGTTTGCAAAGAAAAGTCAGAGAGATCATATAATGGGACTTGAGTATTCATGGATTTTGGTATCCAAGGGGGGGGGGGCTGGAACCAAATCCAAGCGAATGTGAAGGGACAACTGTATATATAATAAATGAGCTATCTAAGATTTTGGGGTGGGGGTTCAGCACCTTGGATAGCTCCTTTTAAAGTTCAGGCTAAAATTTGGAGTGGCTCCACCACCTCATTGACATGGAAGTCACCAATTGCCAGAAGACCAAGCTAATGCCCAAATATGCCCAAGAGTATTGTTGCTGTCTATGCCACCCAGCTTTCTTTCAACAGAGAGAATAATACCCCTATTTGCCTTCCTTTTTTCTATGCAATAGACAGATAAAAACTGAAGAGAAAACAAGTACTAATCTTCCCCATTTTCCCTGTAGAGAAACAGCATTACTCTAAATTGATAATGTATGTGAAGCTCTTTGAACACTGCCAAGCCCTATATGGATGCTAATTAGTATTAATAGTATTTTTTATGGGAAGCTTATTAATTCCCCTTGCATAGTATCCAAGCAGCCATGCAAAGCATACCCTTGAATAAACAGCCCAAACCATTTCACCTGAAATGTTCAGATAATCACTTTTCCCAATGCAGTTTTTGCTTTCCATTTTGTGTTTTCACTGTAGCATCCATTTAGAAATCTGTCTGAATATTGCTTCCCAGCATTACTGAAGTATTTGTGTGTGTGTGTGTTCTTTTTTGGAATTATGTGAGCCTAAATAGATCCATCCTTTCCCCAGGGATGCATGTAACTGTCTCTATTGTAAAAAAAAGTGGTTGATTTGTTCAATCAAGTGTGAAGAGATCCCTAATAATGATAAATGCATGAGAATGTCAGATTTTTGTAAGATTTAGCATACTGAATAAAGACTTGCATAAACGGCTTTTCCTGTGCTTGCTCAATTGTGGTCATTTGATCCCTTTTGTGCTGGTTGAGATGGGAAGGGTATCTCCTTTATATCTGTTCTTTCAGATCCCCTGTTGTCAAGCATCAAAGCCATTATTGGGAGAAATGAAAAAGTAAGTGCCATTAGTGCCATTCTGTACACTTTATTTATATATTTATTAAAGAGTGTTTATGGTGATTACATTCTGACTGCAATTGTGCTTTAATTTACAGTTGCCCTGGGTGCTTGATAGATGTGTCCTAAACTAGAGAGCAATTGCAGATTATAGATAGATGTAGATTATAGGTAGATGTAGATATAGATGATATACTGCAGATATGGGGAAGTTTACTTGCTTACCATCCAAGATTCCTGCATGGTAGGGCTGGAGCAGATTTCAGACTTACAGGGTCAGATTGTTATTAAAGTTACAGTGAGCCCACTGTATACATATATTCTGCATCCATGGTTACAACCAGCCACAGTTTGAAAATATTTTTTTTAAAAAAAATAATAATTCCAAAAAGCATATGTATGGGTTAGGTATAGTATGTGTTTCTTTTTATTTTGTGTTTAGTGGTATATCATATGTATTAGATGTTAAAAAACATACACACACAAAATAAACCTTGCTTTTGCCATTTTATAGAAGGAATACTATTTTACTATGCCATTGTATCTAATGGGACTTAATCATCCACAGATTTTGGTATCCAAGGGGGCCCCTAGAACCAAACCCCAGTGGATAGTAAGGGCCCACTGTATTTTTTAACTACAGCTCTGGCTGTGATTCATAGTCCAAAAAGGTAAATTCCTCAACTTTTATAACACGATCTCTTTGTTTTTTTTTTTGTTTTGTTTTGCTTACTACAATGCTAGATTCTGTTCACCCAGTGCTACTACATCCCAGGAACCATGCATAGCAACACACACACACACACACACAGAGAGAGAGAGAGAGAGATCTATACATCTAAGTCACCATATGTCAAAGATTTTAATGCATCATTCTAAAACTGGTTAGCAGAGTTAAACAAAGTCTTGACAGAAGGCAACCTATTTATACACTTATTTTACCAATGAGGAAAAATGAGGCTAAGAGATATGTAGTTCGCACAATTCCAGGCACATCAGTGGTTTGTTGTTGTTTTATTCCTTCACTCAAATTAAGTACAGTAGAACCGCCCATATGCTGATTTACCATCACTGATTCACTTATCTGCAGATAGTGGTCGTGGTGGTGGGGTGGATGGAGGAGGGAGGCGGGGGGGACAGTTTGTCTCCCTTCTCCCTTTTCCATGGGGCTTCCAGCAGCATGGTGGAGCTGGTGAGGGGTTGGATGGGGAAGGGAGGGAGGAGAAGAGCTCACCTCCTTTCTCCCTTTTCTCTTTGTGTGGGGGCTTCCGGTGGCATGGTGGAGCTGGCAGAGGGGTGGATGGGAAAGGGAAGGAGGAGGAGTGTTCACCTCCTTTCTCTGTGAGGTGGCTTCCGGTGGCATGGCGGAGCTGGCAGAGGGGTGGACAGGGAAGGGAGGGAGGAGGACTACTCACCTCCTTTCTCCCTTCTCCGTGGAGCTTCCAGTGATGGCAGCAAGGGAAGTCTGACATTCTCTATTATCTGCAGGCCCCTCAGAACCAATCCCCCCTGGATACAGGGGTCCTACTTACAGCAGTCCTCAGAGATCTACAGTAAAATATTCCAGATATACTGGTAGATTCTTACCTATATCCTACCTGCCCAAGCTGTATGGGAAGTGGCAGAGAGGAGCTTACCACATTATCAAGGTGGCACAGGTTCTGCTGGGAAAATCTGTACATGAGATAATTCATGCAAAGACCTACCATAATTTTGTGCCACTTTTGCTCCTTTTAAAAAAACAATTAAAGACCATGCAAATTAAGCACATAGGCATTCTTCTTAAAACTGGCAAGAATGGTTTTGCTTGCAATATTTCCCACGTATTTCATGATTTGACCAAATATGTGTGAAATCAAGTCAGGATGTTGAGGGAAGGTAGTTTTATACAATGCCACCCAACTCAGCTTTACTTTGCTGATTCATTTTTCTGATTCATTAGCACATTTGCTGAGAGTAAGTCCCACTGAGCACAGCATAGTTTGTTTCTTACTAGACAGGCACAGAATTGCACTGTTAAATTCTGATTCCTCTCTTCTTTGTGGCTTTCCCAAGCAAAATTCAGCATGGGATCTTTGATTGTCTTTCAGATTTGGTTCTTAGATAGTTGGATCTGGCTTTCAAATTAAGGATCTTTGGGGTTTTGCAAGAAATTCTTAATTATTTTGCTAAAGACCTGGGGAATCAAAACACCCAATTTCAGTATGAGGCTTTGAAACATCTTGGGCTGAGAGAAAGGCAGGATGCTAAATGAGTAAATAAGTAAATAAATAAATGTACATTGCCATTTTGAGTCACCCCTGTATCTACCTATATCAAATGTTGAATTTTGGAGGTGTCACCAGTCCCTGCCTCACAAAAATATGCATTTGACCATGTCATTGCATGCTGTCATGTACCTCATTAAAACTGTAAGCAGAGAGAAGATAGTTTAATAAGCCACAGTTTAGAGATTGCTTGTTTTAATAAATCATAGTTAAGTCTAACCATGGTCTGTCTAGATTTGGAGATTATACTGGACTTTGATTAATTAATAATGGAAGTTAAAATATTAGTCACTGGTAAAAAAAAGAATATTTATTGAGAGATAAAGAAACAGTCACCACAAGAAACAAGCTGCTCAGCTCCCATTCAAGCTTTAGGAGCATATTTAATAATTCAGAATATAATTCCAAAGATTAGAAGCATAAAGGTAAACCTAACCCTAAAGACAGTTTAGTGCTAAATTCCAACATTCTATTCTCACACTTGTGAGCTCCTTGCTACACTTACTAAGCTGGAAAACAGGAAACTGAATACCGCAGTGTAGCTCCATCACCTTTAAAAGGTGGGAATACAGTAGGTTTCCATCATGCACTCATCCTTTCCTCTTTCTCTGTTGCAGAGTCACAGGACATTGAAAGTGATCATTCCACTTTTTAACTAACCATAGTTTGCCATTATGTCCAAGCTCAGACAAACTGGGTTAAATCTGAATACCAGTTTATTAAAACAAGCCAAATCCAAGTCTTGGTTTATAGAGCTGGCTTGTTTCTAGTAACCATTGTAAAAGTTTATTACCATTTAATATTTAGTTAAACTGTGATTAGAGAGCCAGCATGCTGCAGTGGTTTGAGCATTGGACTATGACTCTGGAGACCATGGTTAGCCACTCAGCCATGGAAACCCACTGGATGACCTTGGGCAAGTCACATTTTCTCAGCCTCAGTGGAAGGGAAAGGTAAAAACCCCCGCTGAGCAAATCTTGCCAAGAAAATCTTGTGACAGATTCACCTTAGGGTCACCATAAGTCAGAAAAGACTTGAATGAACACAACAACAACAACAAATAAACTGTGGTTAATCAAGAATAGAGGCAGATTTTCTGATGTCCTCACAGTTGTGCCAAAGAGGAAAGGGAAGACTATAAAGCTCATTAGTGTAGCACTATACTGTGATTTGGTGTTACATTCAACAAAGTCAGTGCAACTGTGTTTTAATAAATGAAGTGGCCTTGTACAGAACCAGACAAATGTCTATAATTGACTCTGAATCTAGTTTGTCCGGAGAGCAGAATCATTACGTTCTTGGACTATAATTCCCAGAATTACCCACCCAGCACAGTCACTATTGAATTCTTCAAAGCCCAAGACAGATAATTGCCAGAGGTGTCTTGAGCCAAAGATGTCTTAGATTGAATTTGGGACCTTCAGCATGCTGTGTTCCAGCACCGAGCCATGCCTCTCTCGCTTCATAAGGCAATATGTGAAGTAAGGAATACTTTACTCACAGCAGGGGAGATGGGTGGCTCCAATTTCAATAGGACAATGAATCCACTCAGGGTTTTGGCCCATGCTGTAGAGATGTTAAACTTTTGGGGATAGAGCTCAGCACCTTGGACAGCTCCATTGAAATTCAGGCCATGCCCTAGAACAGATTCATCACCCCACTAACATCTCCCCAGACCCACCAATGACATTTGATGACATAAATGGTAAGAACCAAATCATACCTGGACATCTCTTAGGATCAGGATTTGGGAAATTGAAGTGCTAACTTCAAGTAAATATGGTGTTGTTTATCGTATGAATCTTCAGAATATTAGTTGAAATTCTTTTCCAAAGAGTTTCTTAACACTCTGGATTGATGGATCTGTGAGTTGCACACTGGGCACGGGGGGAGTTTTGCACAGTTTTCCTAAGCAGAGTAAAACAATATGATGTAAAAAAAAAAAAGCTGAGTACTGAAAGATGGAATGGTCTGTGATAAGTTGATAAGTATTAAGCATTTTCTGATTTTGGAATGAAAACATCAAAGAGTTAAATGTAATTTAGAGTTCAGTGTGGCTGTAAAGGAAAATGATATCTCTTTTAAGTTTCTGGGATTTTGTTTCTTAAAGGATACAGCTTAATAAAACACGGTTCTCTTTGAAATATCTCTTGTCAAACTTAAACACCTTAGAAACTTCCAAACAAATATCAGATTAACTTCCTATAAATAGGAGTGGTGAACTGAATATCAAGTGTCTCTACCCACCTGTCAGCCTCCTTTTTGAAATAATGGTTCAGATTGGACTGATGGGTGCTTGCATTCATTAAAATGTAAGCCATCTATAGAGTGCCAGAATTAAAATAACAAGAGAGTAGTAGTAAGTGTGTACACCTCTATTTTCCTCTGTGTGTGTGTGTGTGTGTGTGTGTGTAAAAAAGGAAAGGGGGAAGGGGGAATCAAGCAGCACCTGTAATACTAATTTATTTATTTTAGCATGAATTTTCATGGGTTTCAGTCCACTTCTTCAGATGCACTGATGAAGTCAGTATCAAACACCAGGTATATTAGCAGTTACAAAGTTGTAGTGGTGAGATCAGAGTTTAATAGGATACAGAAAGATACAATTTCTTACCTTCAAACAATTGTGTCAGACAGTTCTGAGGTGTGAAAGCAATATACCTGCCTACCAAAAGTCAGTTCCCATGAAGTCAGAAATGTTGTTAGGGAGAATTTGTTTTGTTGCCTGCCTAGTTGTGAGGACATATGCATTAATACATGTAGTGTGCCAAGATACTATTGTTTCTGTTCGTACCACATCTAATGGATTGGAATTTGTGAATATAACCCAGTCCAGCTGTTTCTGGGAGCTATAATAAAAAAGTAACTTTTCCAAGATCTGCTTGAGATTGTAAATTACATGAATGGATATGAGTAGGGCATCCACTATTGGCCTCACCACACCTGCCACATCGTCTGTTCCCCAAAATTCCAGGGCAACCACATATTAGGGGAAGATTAGATGGGGAACTCTGCAGAATTAGAGTCTACAGATGTTTTCCTAAAGGTGTGGATGTGTGAGAATGTGATGATATGTGAGAATGTGATGAGCAGGGCCAGCCAAGACAATTTGCCACATGAAGCTCGACAGTACATAAAAGCCCATGCTCAGCCAACTCACCATGCAGAAGAGTAGCTTTAAAAAAGCACTAAAGATGGATCTTTTTCACCAGGCCTTTCCTGATTAGATTCCGGCCTCAGGAGCCGCGTCTCCTGGCTTTTTAAATCATGTATATATTTGTTTTTAATGTGTTTTCAGTTAAATGGTTTTAATTTTATAGTGTTTAATGTCTTTTTATGGGGGAGGGTGGGGGTGGGTGGTATTTTTAGTTATTATTACAATGTTTTAATTTTTGGAAGCTGCCCTGATTGTTTTAGCAGAGGGGCAGGGTATAAATAAATTTTATTATTATTCTCTCTCTCTGGCTTTTCTTTGCAAACGAAGATTCAGGAAGGACTCATCCCGCGCTTTCTGCAAGTGCGCTGATGACTAAAAAGGCCAATCCGAGATAAACAAGTCCAGTTGCAAAAAGCACAGCAGAAGGTCTCCTTGGGTGATGTTTTTGGGTTGTGATTCTTTCTGCGTTGTCGTTTCTCTTCAAGACTTGTTCGTCGTAAATTCTCAAATAAGGCTGCAGCATTATGGATAGTGCGTCTCCATGCCTCCCGATGTGAGGCCAGGGTGGACCGCTGTTGGTGATCAATTTGGCCAAGCCTGAGATGTTGTTTCAGGGAGTCTTTGTATCGCTTTTTTGGAGTGCCCCTCTTACGCTGGCCCGTGGCGAGTTCACCGTAGAGTAGTATTTTTGGGAGGCGATGGTCCTCCATCCTAGAAACGTGCCCTGCCCAGCGCAGCTGTGTTCTCAATGTCATGGCCTCAATGCTGGTGATCCCTGCTTGCTCAAGGACAGCAACATTCGTCACATAGTCAGTCCAGTGTATATTTAGGATTGTGCGTAGACAGCGCTGATGAAAGCGCTCGAGGAGTCGTAGGTGGTGGCGATAGGTGACCCATGTTTCAGATCCATAAAGGAGGATAGACAGTACGATGGTTATTATTATTATAAAGTGCATAGAATTCAGCACCAACAGAGTCATTTCAGTATTAGAGAGAGAAAAATCCTGTTACAGGCCAGACGAATTTTAGTTGGCAACTCCTCAGTTTGTGCATATACCATTAAAATGTTTAAATATCATTAAATAGGGGCATATTACCTGGTAAAACCTATAGATGGGAGAATATAGAGCCTAAGATTCACTACAGTGTCTGCCCATTTTCTGTCTGGTAATAAAAGAAAGGAAAATGCTTGTTTAGATTTCAAGTCTGGGACGAATGCCAGATGTTCCTTTAAAAATGACGCCAGGTTACCCTGTGGGTTGGGTACATTAGAGACACCTGACAACACATAAGGTGTATATTAAAAGTGGGGTGTGCACTAGACTCAGGTATACTGAATAAAAACATAAGATGTAAACCTCTGATTGGATAACTGATACACTGAGTGGGTGTCAGAAGAGAATAAAAGAGCTAAGTCAGAGCTATGTAACCAGGTTGCTATTCAGCATGCCACCACCATGCAAAAGAGAAGGCAATGATGTAGGACTTTATTAGATGCTCTTAAAAAACTCCCATGGAGGTTGAGAGGAGGAGGACACTGTCCTGCTTCCAGTGGTCACTACTGCACGCCATGTCCTCCTCCCATCGTTCGTTCATTCTTCCTCTGTGCTGGAGGGACAAAAAAGGTGCTGCTTTTTATTGATGGAAGTTTCCATCAATGCAAAGCGGTGCCTATTCCATCACTCCAGCATGGAGGGAGAATGAACGAAGAACAGGAGGAGGACTGGGTGTGCAGTAGCGACTGCTGAAAGCAGGACAGTGGCATTCTGCTTCCGACCTCTGCAGGAGTTTTTAAAGAACATCTGAGCCCTGCTGGCGCAGTGGTTAAATGCTAGTACTGCAAGCCACCATGTTGCAAGTTCGATTCCAGCAGGCTCCAAGGTTCACTCAGCCTTCCATCCTTTCGTAGGTCGGTAAAATGAGTACCCGGCTTGTGGGGGCAATTAGCTAACACACATTGGAAACTGTTTAATGCAGTGTAGATGTGTAAATAGCTATTGCTTAAAACAATTTGTAAGCCGCTCTGATAGCCTTGAGGCTGAAGAGTGGGGTATAAATAAATAAATAAATAAATAAATAAAAATAAATAAAATCTGTAGCCTTCCCAAGAAAAGTTCCTTATAAGCCCTGACATGCTGCCCTAATATGCTGATTCTAGTAAGGCTAGGAGATGCTTACATATGATTAATGCAGTTAAGACTTGCGTAAGAAGTGCTTAAGGTTTAAACTTTGAATCCCTGTTTTGTATAGAAGCCTCTTAGAGTTATACAATTCCTCAGACAGATGAGGTTGTATTCTGTCATGGCTAACTGTTTGACTATTAAGATGAATATAACAAGATGGCTATTTGTCTTAATATAAGATGCCATATATATCAGGTCATAGAACATAATGAAGTGCCCAGACATTGCTATGTCTGTGTTTCTCCCAGAGGGGAATGTATATGTACATGTATATCTATATAATTATTATATAATAAATATAATAAAATTTATTTATTATAAATTTATAATAAATAAATAAAAGAGTCTGTTTCTTCCCATGTAAATGTCATGGAGCTCCAAAATTTAAAAATATTTAAGTGGAGTGTTGATGGTAATCTGACCTGTCAGGTTTAACCATTATCATCAGTTGGTTGACCAGAGGTTTTGCAGACAAATGCAGAATTCTCCATTTAGGCCACAAAAAACAAATGCACAGGTATAGGATGGGATATATGACTCTGCAGTACTACATGCAGGAAGCACATTGGGATTATTGTTGATTGTATGATGAATGTGAGCCAGCAGTATGATGCTGCAGCAAAGAAGGCAAATGCTATTTTAGCCGGCATTAATAGAAGCTCGTTTCCAAGTTGAGGGAAGAAATAGTCTCACTATATTCTGCACTGGTTACGCCTCATACTTTGTTCAATTTTGGGTGCCTTATTTTAAGAAGGATATGGACAAGTGAGAGCAGGTTCAGAAAAGGGCAACAAGGATGAACAGAGATATGGAGAATAAAACATAGAGGAAAATTTGAAGGCGCTGGGCATGTTCAGTGTGATGAAAAGAAGACTGAGGGGGTGACATGATTGTATTCTTTAAATAGCTCAAGGGCTGTCACAGAAAGGAGGGGGCAGATGTGTTCTCTGCTACCCCAGAGGGTAGAACCAAGTTTAATGGTTTGAATGTTGACTGAACATTAAAAGAAACCTCTTGACAGTAAGAGTAGTTTGGCAATGGAATCAATTGTCTAGAGAGATGGTGGGTCTCCTCTGGACGCCTTCAAAAAGAGGCTGGGCAGCTACCAGCTGGGGATGCTTTAGCTGTAGATCCTGAGCAGGGGGTTGGACTAGATGGCTCATGACGCGCCTTCCAACTCTATTATTCTATGACTGTATGACTCTTTGTGATGCTCACGTAGCATTACATGGTGCTGACCTTTAACAAGAACTCTACTGGAAGCACAGGTGGCTGCCTCGATCTGTCAAATGGCAGGGCAGGTCCTGATGGTCAGAGATCACTGTTCTTTTCTCCCTTTTTACAATTGCATAGAGGGAAATACTGGGGAGATAGAGGAAGTGCTATTAAATAAACAAATGTCTATGGCTGAAAATCTTGTCTCTTTCAGTAAAATATCTCCTGTGTTTCTTTATAACTTGTAAGTTACATTGTTTCAGAGTGGAAATCAGTTGTTTGATCCTTTTTTCTGCTTGGTGACAATGCAGATCATTGCTCTTTTATTATGAGCACAAACACCAAAGCATTTTGACATGGACAGCTATGTGCAGCAACCAGAATAATTCGGTGGGTAAAGACAATATCACACTATACTGTTATAGTGCTATTATTCCACTTTAAGGAGATTTTCACACGCCGAAAATATTGCCTCCAGAAACCGGGACAGAAATATTTCTGTCCCGGAAGCAGCGCCGCGGTTCGCACGCTCACCTCCCTCTTCCGTTTTTCCGTCGTCCTCGCTTTGGGTTTTTCCCTCCCTCTTCTGGAATATTTTACTAACTGGAGTTTGCCGTTAATAAAATATTCCGGAAGAGAGAGGAAAAAACCCGAAGCGAGGATGACGGAAAAACGGAAGAGGGAGGTGAGCGTGCGAACCGCGGCGCTGCTTCCGGGACAGAAATATTTCTGTCCCGGTTTCTGGAGGCAATATTTTCGGTGTGTGAAAATCTCCTAAGTGTTTTGTCTGCCTCCTGTTGAATCCTGGGATTTGTAGTTTAGGAAGGGGGCATTTAGAATCCTCAGCCAGAGAGCTCTTAGGCCTCACTAAACTACAAACTCCAGAATTCCACATGAGGCAGCCAGAACAGTTAAAGTAGAATAATCTATATATAAAAAACTGTTTGGTATGTTGCCTTTTCCAGTATACTGATTCGCTGCTCAGGAAGCACACCCAACCAATCACCAGTCACATATAAATCCCTCTCCACCTCATAATCCACTCCTGCCACTCAATCTGTGGCCCAGATTGGGACCCAGACAGTCGACTGGCAGCAGTGGCAGCAGCAGGCTGCCACTGCTGCTGCTGCGACAGAACCCAGACAGTCAACTAGCGGCAGTGGTAGGGCAAGAGAGTGAGACACCCTCAGCAGTTCCAGGGAAAGTGTGGAATGCTGAGAAGGGGGAGGAGGAATATAAAAATCCACCAGTTTACCTAACAGCGTTGTTGTGAGGTCTACTCGGCATTTTGGAGGGAGTTTTTTAATGGTGTATGTTACACTGGGTACAGCCAGTAGCACTATAATAGCTAGTTATAGTGTGTTATGGCTGTTGTGAAAAACTGTAGTATTAAAACTAGGGTTTTTAAATTCTTGTTTATTTTGTTCTCACATGCAAGAAGAAAAAGCTTCAAGTTTTCTCCATGCTGGATAATTATAGTTTTCACATATTTTTAAAATGATGTTTCACATTCGAGGACCTTTTTTTCTGAAAAAAAAATTTTTTTTGCAAGAAATGCTAATTTTTGTCTTTTATTGCAAAATATGTTGTTTTCTGCACAAAAACCTGTCTTCTGGCCTATAAAAGTTGTTTAGGTAAGCAATCTTTTTATACAAGAGAACTCCCAAATGTGAAATATCTCCCCATGGTTCCCCATACCCTGAGTGGGGACACATCGAGACACCCTCTCTTGTGGGGGATGAGAAAGCATGTCAGTATAATTTACATCTCTAGTTAACATTGATATTGTCTTGAGTAATTAAACAAAATATGGATATAACGTATGCAAGGACATCCTAGAAATGAGTGAGAACATCATTTGTAAGCAACACAGCCTAATTGGACCAATGTGCAAACTGAAACACCATGGTCCTTCCCCTAATTTTGCTGTGCTGTTTTCATGGGAAACAAATTCAGCAGTTTTTAGATTCTTGCTGAAATTACTTTTTTCAGACCTCTAGAGACTCATTTAGACACAAACTACATCATGCAAGAATCTGGGCTGTATCAATAGAAGTATAGTGTCTAGATCAAGGGAAGTAATAGTGCTACTCTATTCTGCCTTGGTCAGGCCTCAACTAGAATACTGTGTCCAGTTTTGGGCACTACAATTCAAAAAGGATATTGACAAATTGGAGCGTGTCCAGAGGAGGGTGACTAAAATGGTGAAAGGTTTGGAAACCATGCCTTATGAGGAAAGACTTAGGGAGCTGGGTATGTTTAGCCTGAAAAAAAGGCAGTTAAGGGGCGATATGATAGCCCTGTTTAAGTATTTGAAGGGGTGTCACATTGAGGATGGAGCAAGCTTGTTTTCGGCTGCTCCAGCGACTAGAACACGGAACAATGGATGCAAGCTCCAGGAACAGCGATGCCACCTCAACATTAGGAGGAACTTTCTGACAGTAAAAACTGTCCAGAAGTGGAAAATATTCCCTCGGAGTGTGGTGTGGTCTCCTTCCTTGGAGGTCTTTGAACAGAGGCTGGATGGCCATCTGTCAGGGATGCTTTGATCATGATTCCTGCATGGCAGGGGGTTGGACTGGATGGCCCTTGTGGTCTCTTCCAGCTATACAATTCTATGATTCTATGATTCTCCACATTTGTGAGACTTGTTGGTACATTTGTGTTTAAAATCGTGAATAACTAACAATGGGTTTGTTGTTGCGATTTACTCTCAACTTGGTTTCAACTCATGACGTCCACATGAATGAGAGACCTCCAAGAATCCCAGTTATTAACAGCCCTGTTCTGGGCTTGCAAACTCATAGGCATGACCTTTTTTTTTAACTGAGTCAATTTTCAATTACATAGAGTGAAATACTGGGGAGAGGAAGAGCTATTAAATGAACAAACGTTTGTTGTTGAAAATGCTATCTCTTTTATTATGAGGACAACACCCAAGCATTTTGATATGGATAGCAAATGTGCAACAATCAAATACCTGTCTGTAATGCAGTCCTCCACTTGTTCTATGGCCTTTGATTTTAGCAGGCATTATCATGTATTGCAATGAATCATGTTGTCCCGTGATATGTCCAAAGTATGATAGCCTCAGTTTAATCATTTTGGCTTCTACAGAAAAATCAAGTTAAATTTACCTTTGGAGCCATTTACCTGATAGGAATGAATGATGGGGTGGGAGTGCATGGAAGATTCAGAGAAATGCAACAGCATTTTCACATCCCAATTCTGAGCCTAAAATTTGCATACAGGCATTAGTACATGAAGGTTATGTACAGTTGCCATATAGAGAAAATAATGTCTGAAAATAAATTAGATTTCCATGCATTTTTAACAGTATCTTCATGAGGTGGAGACTGTGTGGAGTGTAGTTTTGAATGAATAAATGAAAAATTGACACAGACCACAAACAGACTGATTTATCCATCCTTAATTCACACAGGTATAAACACCCATGTACAGTGTTCTAGATCACTTTTCCCAGTCACATGTACATGGATATTTAAAGCCATACATTTCCATACTTAGGACTTTTTCAGATGCCCCTTACCATGCAAGAAGCCTCCGTAACAGCAACAAAGCTGCTGCGCAACAGGGGGTCCACTTCGGATGACACCGGCCCTCTCTCGGCATCGTCCGTGACTGTTCCGGGTAGGATTGAGGGCGGCCGCGCCATTTTTTACTCACGGAAGGCATCTGAAACAGACCCCCTGCCATGCAGCAGCTTCGTTGCTATTATGGAGGCTTCTTGTGTAGTAAGGGGCATCTGAAAAAGTCCTTAGTTTCTTTTTGTGCTTATATGTTTTGCTGAAATAAACAGCAATAGCAATAACACTCATATTTCTATACCACTTATCAGTAAAAAACACTCTCTAAGTGGTTTACAGTGTGTTAGCTAATTGTCCCCAACAACTGGGTACTCATTTTACCGACCTTGAAAGGATGGAAGCCTGAGTCAGCCTTGGAGCCCTCTGGGATCAAACTCACAACATTGTGGCTACAGTAATGGCATTTAACCACTGTGCCACCAGGGTTCCACAGAACAATTTCCCCCACAGCAATCAAAATATGTAGCACAACCCTTAAATTAACAGGTACAATTTGGAGCAAATAACCTCTTCAGGTAGGAGCCAGTGTGGTGTGTGGTGATTTGATTGTTGGACTATGACTCTGGAGAGCAGGGTTTAAATCCCCAATCAGCCATGAAACCCACAGGGTGACCTTGGTCAAGTCACACACTTTCAGCCTCAGTGGAAGGCAATAGCAAACCTCCTCTGAACAAATTTGGCCAAGAAAACCCCATAATATTTTCACCTTAGGGTCACCATGTCGGAAATGACATGAAGGCACACAACAACCTCAGCCACCTCTTCATACATTTCTTATGAGTGGAAAAGGAGGCGAATTTGATTCTAGATTCACAGAAGCTTCACTTTCCCAAAGCTGGAGCCTGAAACTGCCACTTTCTTAGGCAGCATATTTGTGTCTTTGATGTTATGAGTCACATCCTTTGACTACATTCACCAAAGTTTCCTGGGCAGTGTATTTCAAGGCTGTTTCAGAATCCCAATCTAGTTGTTTAGATATGTCTTTTGGTATTTATTTTTGCCTTTTCTTAATATTCTTCTTATAATTTTTATTATGCATTACATGTATAAAATTTTATCTATCTATATCGCACCTTTTCCCCAATCTGGGATTCAAGGCAGTTTATTAAGTATAAAAACGTGCAGCTGAAAAATGAACATACTGCAATTAAAAATGTAGGTTGAGATGTTGCATGGGAGACATAGCTATGATGACTTAGGGCTCATCTACACTGGCACCATAATCCAAGGCCGGCCCAGAGCATTATGCTCTGGAGCTGCCCAGATTGATAGAGATGCCAGCTACTCATAGGGGTAGAGCAACCCCCTCTTTGTTGATCACATGGCATCCTGTTCTAACCTTACCAGCAGCAATAGCAATGGTGAGGCAGTGGCGGTGGTGGCACTGACGGGGACAGGCCAGTGGGGCTGATACGGTATGTGTGTACAAATGTGGACATCTGGGTCACTCCAGATACAGCCCAAGGCCCCTGTGCATACATCCAAAACACCAGGGCTACTCTGGCGTTGCTTGGAAACTCCAGAGCAAGTTGTGGTTTCTGTTAAACCAGATTAATCGCTAAAAGGAGAGTGTTCACACCATGTGTTGTGTGTACAGATCTCACCTGATCTGGGGTGAGGATGAATTTTATCTTTGGTGTAGAGAAGCCCATAGACAGCCATGAGAACTAGGCTAAGGTGCACTGGAAGTCAAGAACCATGGCATGAAGTAGTCAGTGGAGTAAATGAGAAGTGGAGGACAAATTCATGACATGAAAGGGTGAGCTAGAGGCTTGGGCATTTGGTTTCCTGACCCAAGACCTTGTGCTCATGCATAAATAAGCCTTGTAGACATGTGCTTGCTTCTTGCTTGTCTGCTTTCTTCCCAGTAAACAAGGACATTTATTTTTCAAATAGGTACATATTCTCTAAAAATTTCCTTTTCTCATATAAAACTATCTAAGCCCAGAATGTAACACTATCCAAGCCCAGAGATTTTCTTATCACAAATTGCACCCACTTCTTTGATTGATTTGGGAGGTATGAATGGGTATATCCCTTAAAACCTATGATAGAGTGACTCTTCCAGTCCCAGACTATGTTCCTCTTCCAGTCCTGGACTGTGTCACTTCTGATTGAGATCTTAAGGTAAGGTCCATCAGTCATGACAGAACATATGATTTGGACAAAGAGGTTTTCAGGTTCAGCCCATGGCATTTCCAATGAAACAGCCAAGAATGTAGCCATGCTGTACAAATATGGTAGCTGGATGCTACTTTAATTGCCATGGCTCCATCCTATGGAGTCCTGGTATTTGTTGTTTGGTGAGTAGCTTAAAATTCCATGTTATAGTGCTCTAAACAGCTGCCTTGAAGAATAGCATGAAAGCTCCCTTGCAGATAATTCTAAGGGCCCATCTACAGGAGGGACCCCCCTGCACCTCATAGTAATGGCATCTTGCAGCAGCAGAGACATGTCTTAATGTTTGTTTGTGTTTTTGGCCTTGGAAGCCCCCATAAGGCTTACATTCCAGATGGCAGCTGTGAATGATTTACTTTCATTAGTTCTTCACTGCCACTGATCTTTTTTTTTTTTTAAAGTTGTCCAAGGTATGCTGGAGTGATATAGTGATTTTCCGATTTTACAGGAAAGCAAATTAAAAAAAATAACCACCCTGTTTTATTGTCTTAGCGAGCAGTCGCAAAGGCAAAAATCCAACATAGCAGCAGTGGGCGCTTGCCCTGTTAGCAAGTCCTACCTCCTCTGTCGCCTGGCCAATCAGCTTTGTGCTTCCCTTCAAATTGCTTGTTGTTCATTTGTCCTAATGAGCAGGAATGTGCACTCCCCCTCGTGGTTTTAATAAAAAGCACAGGAAAAGCTGCAAAGGCTTTTCCTGCATTGTTTTTGCCATTTTGTTCCCCTCTCCTTCTGAATAGTGTGGATTGGTGCAGGAACCCATTTTGACAGGTAGGATTCACAGTGAATTCCATGAGGGTTTTCTTTGTACTGTTTAGACAACCCCTAAATCCAAACTATAAATCCAAGAATTTCAAAGAACAAAGCCATGGAAATTGAAGTGGTATCAGAGTGATGCATTTATGTAGCGCAGATAACACCCCAAGAACAAGATGACAGGAGAAAAAAAATTCTCTCTGTCTGAGAGTCTGGAGACTGACTGTTATTCCAATAATTGCACTGTCTGACCAGTTTTATATGTTCCTTAACCCCCCTGACAATTTATTTCCCTTTTCCACAAGGTGAGCTTCATCCCACATATTTTATGTGGGCAGAGGTTTGGAAATTTCGTGTTTTTATTACAGTTACCAGGATCCTGGGAACTACAGTCCCCCAATAATAAATATTCCAAGCTCTGGACCTGAGAAGCCATTTAGGAAGGCTGTTCTTGTTTCTTCCATTTTTCAAAGACTTTCCGTCTAGTGGTTTTTATGTGCATTACAATTTATGGAAGGGAAAGGAAGAAATAAGAGCCTCTGGGTTTTCTAACAAGGCCAACTCAAGATATATAATTAGTCTTTCTTTTCCACATTAAAGCAATCCTGGTGGTGAGACATCTATTATGACTCTGAAGTCTTAATCTCAAAGCCAGGCAGGATCATGTATTTGGAAATTAGCACAGGCTTTCCTCCTCATTAGAGTAACGCCTAACTGCATGAACACTGAGAAAACGTGACTTGCACAAAATCAAAATGAATTGTTCTCCATCCTCTTAGCTGAGAGCCCTAGATGAGTTCAAGCACTGTTTTTTTTGAAATAAAAATTCATCCAAGAGCACTAGTTTTGAAGTGAATATGATCTTTTTCTTTAAAAAAATGGAAGGCCAGCTGATTTACTGATATCTCTTACTTGATATAAACAGTACAAATTACTTAAATCACCGCCAGTAACAGGATAAAACAATTCATCATAAAATCAGGAAGAGCTACTCTACTCTGAAAGCTCAGTGATATTAAGAGTCTTAGCTGATGGTCTGAAGCCTTGCGAGAATGGCATACAAACCTCTCTAGGAAGGTGTCACAGACCCTCCAACATGTCACAGATATAAACTAGGACATGTATGCTTAAACCAAGCAAACTACTGCAGCCTCTCCTAGCTTGTGTGTTCTTTATTATTAATAACCTTTGCCACATGTTACACCACAACCAATTGTAAAGCTCTGGAGGCAGTTCCAGACTGAAGGGAGAGGTTTTCTCCCTTCCCCTGGCTCAGCAGCATACCGTGGATCTGTTCTCATAATATAAAAATACAGGGTAGAAGCCAGTGTTTGATGAGCAGAAGTTTGCTCATACAGTTTGCTCCTTCATTTGTCCTTTTCTGTGTAGCCCACCACATCCCCACCCTCTGCTCTGAAGGTTTCACAACCATCTGGGAAAAATGGCTGGAGTTTGTGGGAACTGTAATCCAAAAACTTTCCAAGCTCTGCTTACATGCTTCTCACACTCAACCCACAGCAAAAGCAAAATGCCTCACTCTTTCTTAACGTTGAAGTGAAAACTGGGGATCTAACTAGATGTGACACCAGTAACAACATTTGCATGGTGTGCCATGAATGGTTCATCTCTAGTTTGGACTCGAGAGCACTCCATTAATGACAAGGCTGTATGATCCTAATATTTCCAAAGGTAGGTGTGGATCCTTAGGCAATTAAAACAGTACTGCATACTCACAGGGAGGACATATCAGAAAGCTTGGAGGAACACCAAAGTTTGTAGAAGTACTAAACACTTAAAGGGATGTGACTCCAAATCATCCCACAGAATGCTGGCCCTGCTCAGTGGCAACAGAATACTGATTCACTGTTAGAGGATGTGGAGAATTGGAATAGCAATAGCATTAGCATTTATATTTCTATACCACTTATCAGTGCAAAGCACTCCCTAAGTGGTTTACAGTGTGTTAACTAATTGACCCCAACAAGCTAGGTAGTCATTTTACTGACCTATGGAAGGCTGGTAGGCTGAGTCAACCTTGGAGCCCTCTAGGATTGAACTTGCAATGTTGTGGCTGCAGTATTGGCATTTAACCACTGCCCCACCAGGGCTCCCTAGGACAGATGGGAATTTTTGGATTTTTTTTATTTGAATTTTTGGAATTTTTTATTGGAATAAGACCATTCTACTGAAAAATACACCCGGCTGCAAAAGGCCGTAACAATAACGCAAAAATAATAATTGTTTTCCTCTTTTCTTACTAATACAAAAATAAAACTATATATCCTAACACTAATATATTTTCCCTCTTAATCTAAACACACTATAATCACATTATATTTACACATTATAATTATACCTATTCGGAAAAGAAAAAATCAATAAAAGATTAATACAAAATAATAATACAAAATAATACAAAAATACAACAATAATAATAAAATATTTTTTTAAAAATGTCATTTTATATTATTGCTGGGGTTGTCTCACTAATCCACAGCCAAAACTTTTTCCAACGATGGTTTGGCAATTTCTCTTTTTCACTCAGAGCTAAATTTTCAATTACGTTCTTCACATAATAGGCAGTGCCTTTTACATCCTGCAGATTTTGACTTTTCACCTCCTTTTGTCTTTGGAAAACTAACCCTAACAGCACATAGAAGTTTACCAGGAGCACCGTGGACCAGGGCACTTTCCAAAAACTCTCAGCCATGGAACCAGACTTCTTCCTCTTCCTCTTTTGGCCCACTGACTTTCTGGGTCCCCTGACACCCTCTGGAGGTTCAGTCTCCGAAAGTATTGTCTCCCAAGCCTGCTGTGCCAAATTTGGCCAATCCAGGACCTGGGCCACCTCTTCCCATGTTTCCTGGGCACTTGGGCAGTCCTGGACAAAATGTCTGATCATCTCCTTATGTGCCACACCACTCAAAATCTCAGCCTTTTTATATTTCAGATGAGGACACGTCTGCTCATCCTCTGCGGTCCGTGGTCTCTTTACCCTCAGATTAAGAACCTGATGGTAGAGTCTCCACCTAAAGTCCCACAACTTTTTGGGGACCCTTTTGTCCATGAAATACTCAATTGGGTTTGTCTGGTGATTTAGGTACTCTGATAAATCTAGTTTGGCCTAGGACAGATGGGGGTGCCAGAAGTTTCTGAGTTTCAGATCCCCAAATTCCAGGCCACTATGGCCAATGGTCAGGAATTCTGGGAGCTGTGGTGAAAGAACATCTGAGGGTTCACAGGTTAGGAACAACTCAGGCAGAACACCCTGGAGGAGGGAATTATTGGCTTAAATCTCATTTTTACTTTTGACTAGATTAGGCCCATTGAATCAATGGGATTTACCAATTTGTGAACTCACCATTCAGCAATTGGTTGAATGGGTTAACTCTAGCTGGGACTAACTAGCCATTGACTGAAAAGAAGACTGAGTATTAACATGCTTTATTAGATATACTTGAAGACCCCATTTATATAGGCATAGGCCCAGTCCATATGGGACTATTAGATTAGATCCACTGAATCAACAGTCAGCATTTATGCATGTTTCATTGATTCAATGCATAAACAGTCAGATTTAGGCTTTAATGCCTTACCAGGGTTCCTGATTGTCACAGAAACCTCTATCTTAAACTTGCTCAGACACTATTTTCAGATCTTTGCATTGAATAAGGAATTTATAAAGAGGAACCTACACACCAGTGACATGGGGGGTGGAGGTAGCACAGGGCAAAGCAAGGGAGGGTGAGGTTTGCCATTGTATCTACACCCACAGTGCATTTATAGTCCATTTGTATTTCGGAAGGTTTCTGTGTAAGTAGAATTCATGAATGTGAAGTCGAAGGCTTTCAAGGCCAGCATCCATAGATTTTCCTTGGTTTTTTTTCTGGCTGCGAGGCTGTGTTCTGGGATAGTTTCTGTTCTGGAATAGAATTCTCTAAGGATGCCAGCCACAGATGCAGGCAAAATGTCAGAAAGAAACTATTCCAGAACACAGCCTCACAGCCTGGAAAAAAACTCAAGGAAAATCTAAGAATTCATGAACTTTGGACTGGTTGTGTTATTGCTCAACTGAGATGACATCCAAACAATTGGCTAAAGGGGATTGAGGCAGCAAAGGCACCCCCCAACATCCTAACCCTCTCAAGATTTCTCTCCTTACTTACAAATGGCATCCAAATGAGAAAAGAACACCTGATCCTCTTAAAGGAGGTTGTGCTGATTAATGGCTGTCTGCCTTCCCTTTGCTAAGAAACTTTATCTTGAATGTTTAATCTTGCAAAAAGATTTTAAAAATTCCACACTTGGCAGACATCCAAGGCCTTTTTTTTTTTTTTTTGGTGATGCCACTAATTAAGAGAGCAGGGTTTAAGGCAGAAATTAGAAAGGAACAAAGAATCCAAAGGGCATCATTCAATGACTTTTCCAATTTGTTCATATATTTTCATTGATTTAAGGTGCTGTTTGGACAGTTCAGCTGCTCTCCTTAAGACCCTCATTCTCTTAAGTACTTATTAAGCATTAGTTTTCTTGCTTGTGCCAGTTCCCAATAGCACCTTGTCGTAAATTACGGGAAACAAGTTGAAATAATGGTGAAGTGATGTAGCTCTTTTGGACACCGAATACAATTTGGGTATTTGCCAGTATTTACCTCTTTAAACTAGCAGAAACTGCTAGTACAGACACACTTTCTGTCTGAGAAGGAAATGAATACATTGTTCTCAATTTTTTTTAAAACAACAACCTTAGTTCTAAAGGTATTTTTCCAATAAACTCTGCATGCACCATTGTGAAGACATCTTTATGGCACCACAAAGAAAACTATCAGAAGCCACAGCCATTTTGAAGGCTCTCTTACTTTCTCCCACATAGTTGTCCCCTTCCTGGAATCTGCATCCTATCCTCCAGAGAGAAGACCCCCTTCCAGAAGATGATTGTATTATGTGTCCCTCCTAATGGACATATGAAGTGTGTTATACCAGGGCTTCTGTATAGTAGTCCACTAGTTGCATGCCCTTCAGATGAAAACTGGGACATGTGTCTCCAAGCAAAACAATAATGTGACCAAGATAGCAAAAGTCAATAATGAGGAAGAACACACAAGCTCAGAGAGGCTGCAACAGTTTGCTTTTGCATGAAGGGCAATATTCTGCTCCATCCTCTCCTACCTGTGGGTGAGTTAATTGAGTGCAAACTACTTTTGAATTTTGAACTCAGTTTGCAGCAGTTGAAGGACAGAGGGGGTAAAGTGGGAGGGTGAAAGAAAAACTGGGACATTTTAAAAGCAGCTGAAAAAGTGGGACAAGAGAGGGTCAATCAGGACTGTTCCTGCTAAATCAAGACAGCTGGAAGGCATGTACACAGTTGTGGAACTCCCTTCCCAAGGAGCTTCTGTTTGCTCTCTCATTACTAGACTTTAGATGGCTGGTAAAAACTATACTATTTTTACTGAGCAATACTGCCTTTGATTTTTCTCCTGTTGTACCACAGTGTGATTTTTCCAGCATTGTTTGGAATTGTTGTATTTTACCTTGTTTTATTCATTGAGTCAAGGGGCATTTGAGAACATGCAAACCAGAAAATAGAAGAACACCAGATAACACAGGTTTGGGCAACTGGTGGGCTTCCCGAAGCTGTAACTCTGTGTCTCTTGCCAACATAGTCATTGGTGAGAGGTAAGGGGACCTGATGCCCCAGAACATCTGGGACCCCTTCTCACAACAGAATTATAGCAATATGCTTATACTTTAACTGCCAAGCCTGCATCCTGTGGCATCCTGGGGTTTGTAGTCTAGTGAGGCACTAGTGCAATCTGGTACAGATTTCTAACTACTGCTCCCTAAACTACAGATCCCAGGATTCCAGAGGATGTTGCCATGGCAATGAAAGTGGAATCATAGTTCTATCTACAGGGGTCAAAGGCCCCCTGTAGAGCTACAAGTTACCTAACCCCTGTGTTAATTTTTTCAATCCATCAAATTGAATTAAAAGTAGGTGTGATTGATCTTGCCAGTTTCTGCAGTGGTTCACCTTGCCTTCACACTAGGTTTGTGACCTTAGCAAGTATGAATGAAAGCAGACAACATGAGCATCAAAGGAAGAGTCACACCTGTCTTGCCACCAGCTGTCATTCTGTCCGTATATCCCATTGCAGAATTGTCGGCAAACGTGCTCCTCACTCTATTGTGTTGCTCATTCATTCTATTTTTCAAGCTTCCCCCCCCCCCCGCTCCATTTGGGCTTAAACACCCTAAAGGCACCAGATCCTATCTGATCTTGGAAGCTAAGCAAGGTCAGTCCTTGTTAGTACTTGGATGGGAGACTGGCAATGAATAACAGGTGCTGTAGGCTATATTTCTGAGGAAGGAACTGGCCAAAGCACCTCTGAGGATTTCTTGCCTAAGAAAACTCTATGAAATTCATGCCAAATGTCAACAGGTGACTTGAAAGCATATACTGGCATACACATTTGGAGAAGTTGTTCATCCCCTCTTTTTTTGTAATGGAGGACAGAGGCTGTGGTGGAACCTCTATCCAGGCTGGCTCCACAGTTCCATCCCTATGGCTCCTGTAACTCACCTTGCCCTCTTACCCTCAGGATCCCTCCCTGGATCTGGTACATGGGCCTCAAGGTGACCGCTATACTGGACAAATGGCTGTGTTGCTCAGTGTGGTCAATAACAGTTAAGTGAACTGTTTCCATATTCCCAGTTCCCAAAACCTTATTCAGATCTTACCTATTCCTCTTCACTCTTGTCTCTGACTGCTGTACAAGCCTAATCCAAAGGGTGTGGAAAGAAAAGGGATAGTATTTTAATCTCCAGAAGTGCAGCATTGTCATGGTCATTAGCAGGCAGGTCTCCAACATCTTTCAGAGAAGTTAATGGGGCTCCCTACATCTGTCTCCGGTTCTTCAATTTATTGAATGCAAATTCTTGCTCTGGACCTAAGGGTTAGCTACTGGTACTTAAAATGATCTTTGTGTAGTGGCAACCAGTGATTTCCATGGCAGTAGGGGCAGTAAATCTGTATTGGTTTCATGCCTTTATCCCAGCACAGGACTCAAGACATGGGGCTACTCCCTATCCCCCAAACAGATTCAGTACTTTGGATAGCTCCATTAAAGTTCTGACTAAAAGCTGGTACAGATTC